>JASUUH010000080.1:6472500-7120500 GCA_030449925.1 Citropsis articulata | reverse complement strand
GGCGATTGCTGTTGAGGCTATAACTACTGATCCGGAAAACGCGTGGGCGATTTCTGCATACGGCGGCGTTTCGGTTTTAATCGAAGCGTTCCGATCTGGTACGGCTTTAACTCAGTCGCATGCGGTGGGTGCGATTAGAAACATCGCGGCCGTGGAGGATATTAAAGCGGCGTTGGCCGAGGAAGGGGCCGTGCCGGTTCTGGTTCAGTCACTGACTTCAAGTTCGAGTCTTGCGCAAGAGAACGCGGCTGATTGTATAGCGACACTCGCCGCTTCCGGTGAGTACTTCCGTCTTTTGATTATTCAAGAACGAGGGTTACAAAGATTAATGCATTTGATTCAAGATTCAACTTCAAGTATAGTTACGGTGGAAAACGCTTTGCTTGCAATTAGTTCACTTTCTTTATCAGATTCCGCGGCCAGAATATTGTCATCGTCCACTTCGTTCATAATCCAGCTCGGAGAATTTATCAAGAAGGGGAATGTGCTTCTACAGCAAGTGTCGTCCTCTCTGTTGGGTAACCTATCGATCAGTGATGGTAACAAGCGAGCTGTTGCAAGTTGTATGGGCTCTTTGATAAAGTTAATGGAATGTCCGAAGCCAGTGGGCCTACAAGAGGCGGCCACTGACGCGGTGCTTTCCTTATTGACTGTTCGATCGAATAGGAAGGAGCTGGTGAGGGACGAGAAGAGTGTGATGAGATTGATGCAAATGTTGGATCCTAAGAATGAGGCCGTGAGCAAGAAGTTCCCGGTGATGGTGATGGCGACCGTGTTGAGTGGAGGAAGTAACGGGTGTAGAAAGAGGCTGGTGGCTGCTGGAGCTTATCAGCATTTGCAGAAGCTGGCGGAAATGGAGGTGCCGGGAGCGAAGAAAGTGTTGCAGAGACTCGCCGGGAATCGGCTCAAGAACATTTTCAGCCGGACTTGGAGGGAATAATCGCAAAACAGTAACTAACACCCGCCAAACAGAGGTACAATTATTTTTTCAGGGGTAGAAATGTCATTTAATATTTTTTGGACCTTAGTTTCGAGGCGCGCCTCGCTTTAGTATAATATAGTTTGCCTCTATTTTAGCGCCTTCTGACTATCAAATGACTCTGCTGCCCCTAATATTTGCCCTTTTGCCACATTAGCCATTGACAAAAATTTGCCTCATTTAGAATTCATATACCAATCTTAGAAATATTATTTCTCCTTGAAGTAACGAATAAATGATAATAGTTAGACCATGAGCCCTGACCGTTTTGCTACACTAAGATCCGATTACAAGGACGCATTAGCCATGCACCAAGCGTGGTTAAATTGTAGCGGTTTACTGATCTGATGTGCTTGCAGGTACCGAATAAATTGGTATCTGTTCTTCCACTTTAGTCTAACACCGTCCATTGACATTTATGATGTCAACTGTTGCCTCGTGAGCTTTTGTCTTTATAAAATGTAGACCAACAACTAGTCAACACGTGAGTCGTGGCACACATTATTTTTATTTATATATCATTTTTCTGATAATTAAATAATGTTATAATGCACAGGAGGACCCTGTTCCGTTCGGATTTTCTAACCGTCAAAAGTATGGGCAGAGCAACTACCTCGCTGGACAAAGCCACAAAACAAACACACGTCGTATACTTTTTAACTTCCATTTGCTCTGTTTATTTTCGTAAAGTCACATTATATAATTTTTTTTTTAAAAAAATTAATTATCTTAATATAATATTTTAACAAAGGCATGGATGCGGTTTTAAGGGAGTATCCTTGTTTTGCTTTTTCCTTTTTTTATCTTTTTTATTGGGAAAACTGATTTCACTCATGAAGCTGAGCTGTGTAAGAGAAAGAGGTGATGATGAATGATTGTAATTTCTTTTTAATTTATTTTCCTTCAAACGAACTTTGTTTGATAATGTAAATGCTACTAGCGACGGATCTAGTTGTAGAAAGAGTGCAACTTTATTTGTATTTGTTTTTACTCCAACAGTATGGATGATGTTGATGATGATATATTATTGATTGATTCTCATTTTGTCTTGGTTTTTCTTGGTCTCTTGTATGATGATTTCAATAATGATGATCATGAGTGTTGATTGAGATGGACCTGGCTGATCCATAAATGGGGAGTACAATAATATATGATGATCAACCCACCATATGAATGCCCAATTCTTTAGGAGCTAGTTGATTTGCTTTTTTGATTTCCTCTTTTCCAAGTGGGTAATTGAAATCAATGGCAATGATTCTAGTCTTTAGTTTTCCCTGTAGCGGTGTGGCATCTCATCAGATTTTGGTCATGGTCAGTGGGTCCATTTATTGATGAACAAAATGAAAATTCTAGCTCAAGCCTGTATCTCTGTGCGTGGTATATGGGCTGTCAGCAATATGTTATGAAATTGGAGGACATTGAATATTTGACCGGCGGATGCCTCGACTTGGGCAGCAAGGACTAGTTTATTGATCCGACGGTGGTGATTTCATGGGGCGGCGGAGGGCCCGCCGGCGGAATCATAAACAGAAAAGAAAGAGAGAATAGGGAAGAGGAAGGCTCAGCGCAGATATGGGGAAGTGAAGAATGGGCAGGAAGGGAACAAGGTGCGGGTCCCAAGCAGAAGATGAAAGAGGGCTCACATAGTCTGTCTGAAGAATTCACAATAGATTATTATACAAAATACAGGGCGAATATGAATGTAAGGAATGTGGGGTTTGGTGTGGTCCATTTGGGTCACAGCTCATGCAATATTGCTGCCTTGATTCATTTGGTGCTACTGTGCACCATGTGCAAATGAACAAAGTTTTGACTTTTTCTGTGTTCATATTTGCCGTGATAGCAATGGCTCGCCTTAAAGGCAACTGCATCACACAAGCTGTAAAGCTTCACGATCACGGTCTCTTATTATACCCAATTTCCCGCCAAGATTTTAATAGTTAGCTAGCTGGCTGCCATACCAATACCGTTGTATTCTAATCAAATGATGATAATGAATCAATATTGATGTATCTGCCGTCCTTCGATTTCCAATTCCATAGCCACTACAGTCCTGTCCGACGGTGGTGATTTCATGGGGCGGCGGGCCCTTACGGCGGAATCTGAAAAAGCAGAAAAAGAAAAGAGAGAATAGGGAAGAGGAAGGCTCGGCGCAGATATAGGGAAGTGAAGAATGGGCAGGGAAGGGAACAAGAATTGCGGGTCCCAAGCAGAAGATGAAAGAGGGCTCACATAGTCACATGCCGAAGAATTCACAATAGATTATTATACAAAATACAGAATAGAATATGAATATGAGAATGTGGGGTTTGGTGTGGTCCATTTGGGTCACGAGCTCACATGCAATATTGCTGCCTTGATTCTTGTTTGGTGCCACTGTGCACCGTATGCAAATGAACAAAAGTTTTTGACTTTTTCTGGCTGTTCATATTTGCCGTGATAGCAATGGCTCGCCTTAAAGGCAACTGCATCACACAAGCTGTAAAGCTTCACGATCTCACGGTCTCTTATTCTTAATTTCCCGCCAAGATTTTAATAGTTAGCTAGCTGGCTGCCATACCAATACCGTTGTATTCTAATCAAATGATATGATAATGAATCAATGATGTATCTGCCGTCCTTCGTTCCAATTCCTGTAGCCACTACCAGTCCTGTTATAGAATACACGGAGATCTTAGACACAATACTCCGCAAATGGTAATATGATATGATGGGCTGGTGGAAGGCAGCAAATATAAAGATAAAAGGAGACATGGAGTTGAATGGGTCACTTCAAAGGCCAACTAGATGGATACGGATATTAGATAGACGTATAATATTCAATCCATTTTCTATAATTTTAGATTAAAAAATGGACAATTACAAAAATGTTCTAAATAAACACATTCATTCTTAAATATATCTTCCCAACAAAATTATAGAAGAACAATTTAATATTAGAAAAGTTAAAATGATATATTACCAAAAAAATAACTCGTTTTTTTCTCTAAAAAAATGAATGCCATCGTCACTGTTCCATCGCCGATAGTGTGAGCACTGCTGGTGATGTAAAAACTGACCAAATAATGACGAGTCTGATATCGTTAAGACTCCAAATTTCACGATCTACTTAAGTCGTACTAATTTTTTTGGCAAAAAGAAACTGATGGTAGGACAAATGTTGTCCAAAAAGTGGTGGCAACATCCTGTCGCCGACTAATGGCGAATCAACGAGATTCACCATCGCCTCCGTCAAACTCGTCGGAGGCTGCTGAATATAACTGAGGTGACAGTGCTTCTCACCGCATCACCGTTAGCCGGTGACGTTCTTGTTGTCATTGTTTTGGGTGGTATTTTTGCCGCCACCATTTATTCTTTGCCAGTGAATTGAATACCATTGCGTAGATCATGAAATTACAAGTTCAACGGTACTGGATTTGTCTTCATTTGTTCACTTTTTCTGTTGCCCGAGGTGGAACAGTAACTTCAGCTATATTTGTTCTATTATTATATTTCCATTCAAAAATAATTTTAATTACTCTCAAAAAAATAATTTTAATTAGCTTTTAAAATAATGATTTAGGAAATATAAATAAAGGTAAATAAGAATTTCTTATTGTAATATATTATTAATTAGTTTAAAAATAAAAATTTATTAATTTGTCATATTATTTTTGAATGTAAAAACACAAAATTTAATCGTCATGAACGAACGTCCATATTCATGTGGATAAAGTCTACATCCATATGACCATATCCAACATTTAAAACTGGATATGGATATAGACATATCTATCGCGGATGTGGATGGACATATTGCCATCGCCAGGTCTGATTCCAAGTAAATTCGAAAGTATAGTTATTGTGAACGGGAATCACTCAGCATGTGCATAGGTGTTTAAAGTTGTTCATGTAAAGTTGTTGATATAAAGCCTTGTTGCAAAATTACTTTGTTAACTAAGTATGAACAATCATGCAATTTACAAAATTGTAAACTGTGTTTCAAACATCAAGCCATATGCTTAGCTATAATCTTGTTTTGGTTCTGCAACCACAACTGTTGTTCTTGCCACAGCAGCTTCTGATCTACAGACTCAGCAGCCACATGCTTGTCCGCTGAAATATCAAGGCACGGCCCAAACGGATCATCTTTATTCTCCGACGTCGTTGCGCCCTGGCTGGGATTCTGCGCGCTAAATGTTGGAGCCACTGAAAATGCATCAGTGGCTGGGACTATGGCAAGGGAAGAAGATAGATCAATTGCATCTTCTAAAAATGGATTGTATTTGCTTTCCAGCATGGAATCTTTTTCGACAAAATTGTGCTCAACAGGTGCAGCTGGTAGAACTTCGGCTGGCTTTGTAGCAGTTTCAGCAAGCACAAGCTCCCAATCATTTCTTGCTCCATTACTCGATTCAAAGGCTAAATTTTGCTCTTTTTTTTGCTGTTCATGTTCTTGCCCTCCTTCGATAACCAAGATATCTAAATTCGCGCCTTTTGCTGATTGTTCTATTGGAAAAGACTTGTTTGATACACTTTGTGCTGTGAAATTATTGTCATTTACTTCCGAAGGTTCGGACTGTTCCGAATTTGAAAAATTTTCAGCAGAGTGGCCAGGACTAGGGCATGTTCCTCCATCTGTCATGATCACAAGTTGTTCTATCGAGGGACTAGGGCTCGTTCCTCCGCTCATTAGATCATCTAACGATGCACATTGCGAACCATGTTCGGATTCTCTCTCTATTTGCTCTGCTGAATAATCCCAAGTTTCACCACGATCAGAGCTTGAACCAGGATCCTTTATCGGTGTCGCGGGGAGCATCAATGCCGATCTCCCATTAGCTGCTGGGAATGAAGCTTGATCTTTCAAGAACTCTTGTAACGTTTCTATAAGCTCTTCCGATACCTTCTGCACGCTCGGGTATTCAGAAGTTCTTCCAACGCCAGTCCTCTTACACAAGTCATAAAATGAACAGAGCTCTTCAAATTGCTTTGAGGCCTTCACGCAAGCCTGGAAAGCACTAACACAGTTATGATATTAGCGTAAAAAAAAAAAAAAAAAAAAAAAAGGCCCAGCCCAAAACGCCCAATAATTGTCACCTCTGGGCCTATCTACATCGGTCTTGGGTCCACCAGTAATGTATCGGCTACGTAGAATAGATAATCAATATCTCTTCGATTTTATTATTCTATCAAGCAGCATTATAGGTTTCATTTCACAAACGGGTGCATGACTTCGCCCTGTTCTTCCGTTTCTTTTCCCCCGATTTGAGAATCTTTTGTGAAGTTTCCTTGTAATGAAGCAATCTAAACGTTCGTCAAGATACAATGCAAAAGTCCTCACAAACGCGGTGTAATCCCATGGGCTCGAGTTCGAATCGTCTCTAAAATTTGAAAGATTTAGAATCTTTTGACCCCTCTTCATAGCATGAGCAACTTCCCTAGGAAAATAAGGATCCCCATCTTGAAAAATTCTAAGCACAAGCATAAGGGACTTGAGTGCAACAATCCAATTCCTCGTCTTGCCAATTCTTTTGGAAATAACTTGTGCACAAGCCACCGCATACACTTTGCTAGATGCAATCAATTGAAGAATTTCATCCAGGTACCGTTCATCAAGGGGTGCTTCGTCGTGTCTCGTGGCCTTAAGGATTAGAACCTCAACGTTTGATGCATTGGCGTTTGAAACCTTCGCAAGGCTAATGCTCGTTTGATCTTTCACTGCCCCAATTGCCTTCTTTAGCTTGCTTGGCATTTTTACTTTCACCTTTCTGTGGGTTTTATTTTTTATTTTTCTTCTTTTGATTGCAAATGGAGGGGATTTTTTAAATTTTCCTAGGAAAAATTTTAGGGTTAGAGTAAGAATATTTTGATTATCTGAAAGGTGAGTAAGTAAGAATGTTTAATTACAACAAAAAAGCTAAGTTGGTGGTTTTGGACGAGTGATTTTTAATTAAAGCCATGAGAATCTCTTACCCTTGTTAGAAGAGACTAGGAATCGTTAATTTCGTTGACCAAGTCAACTAGTTCGTTGAGATGTGATTGATTCCCGCTTGATCTGGTTAACGTCCTCACCTGCCCTTTTGGCGCGTGGTTGTTTGAAACCGAAGACAGACTCGGAGAGTCAACTCATGATTTGTAACGATTCTTGGTGCGTGAACGATACAATTGCAACCGTTGGATCTCTTGATTTTTCTCTAAAAGTCAATTGCATTACTCTGTAATCCAATTGACGATGAGGGACTTGCCCTGTTTGAGAAATGGACCAACTTGGGACTCCAATTAGCGTAAAAGGCCCAGCCCACAAAACGCCCATTAATTGTCACCCTCTGGCCTATCTACATCGGTTCTGGGTCCAATTGGTACTTATCGGTTGGCTTAAAGAATAGGAGGACCAACATTCTCTTCTGATTTTATGATTTACTTGACCAAATAAATAATAATAATAATAATAAAATAATAAAAGTTGATTTTGACTTTTAAGTGCAATAATTTATTTGTTTTACAAGAGGTAAACCTTAACATACATTTAATGTATGTTACACACACTCACATAAATAGTGAATGGACCTCACATCACCACTATTCATATATGTGTGTAACATACATTAAATGCATGTTAGGGGAATCTTTTACAAGATATTTAGAAGTCTTGAAGAGAATCCAATCGTTGGAATTTGAATGATAACGACTATATTTGCTTAAATAGATTTCGATTTTACCATTAGAATTCCTGCTTGTCAATTTATTTCATTTCCGTTTATGATACTTGTAAATACGAATGCTACAAACCCTATTCGATCCCATGCATGCATAAATAGACACAAGCTAATTTTAATTTCTTTTACTAAATCGACGCAACAAACTCAACTATTTTCAATTGGGCTCGATAAGAAGAACATTAAGAGAAAGGTTCCATTTCTTTTGTAACAAATGGAATTACCTTGTTTCGTGTACATGCTTGGTGGGGCAGTCCACCATATGTAAAAAGTTATTTAAAAATACCTAAAGCTATTTAAGTATCATTTTATAACTTAAATATTTTGTTAGGATACCTATAATTCAAAAATATTCATATTGTATTACAAAAAATCAATAACAAAATATGTGAAAGCGTACCTGAATTTATAATACTTAATTACTCTCTAGAGTCGTGCAATTGATCTTCCAGATCTATACGTTTTCCTAAAAAATCATTAATTTTCCTGTGTTCTTTTTCTAATGATGAGATGTCAAAAAGAATAGAACAATACATGTGACTTGAGATTGTGACCACTCATGTTGACAACTTTTTTATTGTCTTTAGTTATTCTTATGTTAGCCCATCATATAAATAGAAATTATCGAAAACCTTAATAGATGACTTTTAATTGAGCTTATTCTCATGTGCCAGTTCACAACATATAATTCATTCATATATAAACCTAATGTTGGATTAAGGATCCAACAATGCTAGATTAGAAGTCAACAATCTCTCACTTAGGCTATGTGTGTACCCTTATAATTATGCCTTGCAAAAATAATCTGTAAGGTTCAATTCTCTCACTTAAATATTATATTATTTATTTTGAGCTAATAAGCCCCTTTAAGTATTAATACATATTTAGTATTGAGCTCTAGAAATTAGTAAGGTATTTATGAAGGATTAATTGTAGAGATAGATAAGAACTCTAGATATTAGTGAGATATTTATGATGGATAATCTTGACCATTGATCAAGGGTTATGGTGGCAAAATCTCAGCCATCCACTAGCCTTAAGAAATCCTATAAATACCCCCTAATCTTTTCATTTTCAAACATTTGTTGAGGAGAGAATCAAAGCAATTGGTAAGTTTACTCTTGTTCTTCTCCACAAAATTTATAATAACTCTGTTTAGGGTTTATATTAGCATGATTTTGGTTTGTAACAGATCATGATACATGATTTAAGGTGTGTTTAGGTTTTGTTTAAGGTTCTGATTTATGTGGGTTTTTTAATCAACCCCTGGTGCATTAAGCACACCGAACAGATTCTGGACAGTATGAGTATCTCGATTTTAAACATATATTTTCTGAATGAGTTTTCTTAGGAACTTTATATTTCTAAAAAATAGACATATAGGGCTTATTGATTAAATTTTGTTTCATAAGATTTGACTTTGTTTTCAATTTTATATGGATTTTTGAATCGGGCAATAATACACTGGAAAACTGTGATTCCAGCACCTAGATCAGATTCACAAAATTATTACTACAACTAAATGAACTCAGAAAATTCTGAACATTTATATAGAAGTGGATATATGTGTCTACTATGCCTAGTGTTAATTTCATAATTTTCGGATTTGTATCTGATTTTATAAAAATCTCATAACACGTTCTGTTCGGTTGAGGTTCTGTGAAACAGTTTCGAATTTGTCAAGTAATAAATAGTTTTGAAAATGTTTTTGGCATCGGATCCTCTTGAAAATGTTACATAAGATACCCATAGATGTCTAGAATTGCCTTGTAAAATATTATATCATTCTGAGTTTTAGATTAAGAGTTAAAATTCAGAGAATTAGACTTGTACGAGTATGAAATAGAAAATCATATGCTTAGAATAAGTTATTGATAGTCATATTTTGTATTTGTTTAAGGTGTTGGAGGTGTGTTGATTCAAATTCTTTTGTCAAAGTAAGTAACTTCATTCCTAGTATACTAGATATGTATAAGTATTTTGATATTATTATAAGTATAAATATTTCTATACTATTTAGAAGATTAATGGATTTTCATACCAAATTCAGTTTATGAAAATGTTTTCAAATCTGAATTGTTTTAACAAAATATTTTATAAATGCTTTTAAATATGTAAATTATTTAATGACATGACTACCTTTTATGATTTATTTGTATAGTAGTTTGCAAGCCTAAATTATTTTTTTGGATTTTTTCTGAATATGATACGGATATTTTGTACTCACGTGTGATTTCAATTATTGATGATTGTATGAGATTCCTAATGTTCTGGGTCATTGTCAATAGTTATTCTGATTCTGATTCTGATTCTGATCGTAATATACGATATATCTGTCTAGACCAGTACTGGGTTTCTGTTATGAATATATACACAATATTATGATTTTGTCTAGGCCGGGTCATCGGGACTATAGGTGACACTATGTGGCATGAGCTAATTGTTTGTTTTCTGTATATGTGATATATGATTTTCTTTCGTAAGTAACTCTGCTTTTGATATTATGAATTACCATGAATTTATGTCATCTTATTGAAATATGATATTATATAGTTTTTATGAAACTTATGAATTTATGAAATATGTTTTACTCAACGAAGGCTTAAAATATTTTTGGGTATCGATAGACCTAGTGTGTTAGGAATGGTTTTACTTACGGAGTTGACGGCTCACTGCTCGTCATTATTTTTTTACAGAGTAAGTTCCTTTTGAAAGGTGTGCTTAGCTTTGGAGTTAGAGAGTTCGCTTTCGGTGGATTAGAAATGGGCCAAAGCACGACACGTAATAAGAACGGTTTATTGGTGGGTTAGCACGCGACCCGTGGGCCATTAATAGCACGTGGGCCAAAATATATTTAAGTAAAATTTTTTAATAAAAAGTAAATATAAAATGTTATAAAATTAGAATAAAATATCTTGAAATTAAAATATTAATATATTTTTTAGCATAGACTTTTAAAAATTAATTTAAATCTTAGTTTTAAATAAATATTCTAATTTATTTTATGTTTATAATTTATTAGATGAACAAGTAAATATCATGAATTCATGATTTTAATAAATAAAATTATAAATGTCATAATTTTATTTATGATATTTATTAAATGAATAATGTTATTTGTGATATTTAATTTAATTTATGATATTTATTTATTTAATTTTTTATGTTTATAATTTATTAAATGAATAAGTAATATCATGATTTTAATAAATAAAATTATAAATATCATAAATTTATGAAATATTTTACATATTAATATTAAATCATAACTTAGTTAATATTTAATGGAGATATGTTTTATTTGTGAATGAAAATATTTTTCATATTTATACACAAAAATAATTATGAACGAAATAGTTTTATGATAAATTAAAAATTACATTTTCATTAAATGAAGTTCAAGTACAATTATAATATTAGTAGTTCAAATAAAATTAGGTATAATTTGCATCACTACAGTTAACAGTACATCCCAACTAGGTTGGCACCTACTGAGCCATCTATCATTTGTAAATTTACAACCTTTCACTAATAAAATTTGTTCCAAAAAGTTACAAGAAAAAAAGGTCTCTAGTCTTTGGAAGTGACTTCAATGTTCAATACTCTGCATAATCTGGATCCACTTCATCTTGATCAACATCCAAACTCTCAATTTGTTTAATTAAAGCATTTTGCCAATCTTGTTGCACTCGGCGTTCAACATCTTCCCAATCTTTCAAACACATCAAAGAGTCCAATATCTCTGATGACAACCTTGACCGACGTTCATCTAGAATTCTGCCACCTGTACTAAAAGCCGATTCTGATACTACAGTTGAAGCTGGAGGAGTTAGTAAATCACAGGCCATAATGGATAATATAGGAAAAAAGATGTCTTACCCATAAAAAATTCTAAAATATCAAAATTTTGTAATTGTGAAGGAGTTGCTAAATCTTCAAGATTGGCAGAACAATATATTTGCAATTCATTACGATTAGTATCAATACTAGAGGCAATACCCTTACCTTTGAGTAACAAAAGGTGAGCTGGATTGTTATGATAAGTCGATGCTTGTTGAACATCAGAATATGTATTGTTTAATCCGAATTTATATTGATAAAAATTAAAAAGCTCATGCATAGAGGACATAATTGTATCAAAATTTGTATCAAGCCCGGTTTGCAAATTTTCACTAATTCTCTCAACTAAAAGTTTGGCACCAACTTCCTTGATTGTAGGATCCAACACTGCTGTAAAAATAAATAGGTGGGGAATAGCTTTCCAATACTTTTGGAATTTTTCCTCCATGGCATCACAAATATTTTTAAACGTAATATTCTCTCTAAAAGTCTTAAAAGCATAACTCATATTATACAAGTGCATTAACACTCTACATGAAATAGGCTCATAAACAGTAGAACATGCAAGAGTAGCATCATAAAATATCTTTAAAAAATCCATAAATTTAAATGCAACATTCCAATCATAATCAGTGATATGATAATCTTCATCATTTATTCTCTCATTGTAAAAATTAGAAATTGCTTCAGAATAGTTTTGGCAAGAAAGCAACATCAAATACGTAGAATTCCAACGAACTTTCATGTCAATGTTGAATTTTCTCTTTTTCAATCCAAAAATTTTCAACGTAGAAAAAAATTGTTTATGTCTTGAAGGTGCTCTAATTTATAAAATGGTTGCTCTAATTTTTTTCTAAATAATGAGTTATATGAGTCATACCAGCTTGAACAATTAAATTAATAATATGACATACACATCTCACATGAAAAAATTTTGAACCACGTGTAGGTGTGAGAGTAGAAATATTCCGCAGAAACATATCAATTGCAGCTGTATTGGCAGATGCATTATCAAATGATATGCTAAATAATTTATCGGTAATTTCATATTCTCTTAAAACAGACATTATAGCTGCATAAATTACTGAACCAGTGTGAGGATATTCTAATTCACGAAATGCAAGCAATTTTTTTTTCCAACCTCCATTTACCATTAATCTCATGTATAGAGTGCGAAGTCACACAAAAATAACCAATCATATTAATACCAGTCCAACAATTAGAAGAAATTGAAATAACACCATTAAAATTGATAAAAGTATTAATTAATAGTTTTTTCATGTCATGAAAAATTTTAGTTAAATCACGTTTTAATGTATTTCTAGGTACTTTTTTTAGTTGAGGCTGAACATACCTTTGCAGAAAATTTATTAGATGTTCATCTTCTGCAAATGTTAGAGGCTGTTCTGCTGCAGCAATATATCGAGCCAATCCTTCTCGCATGTTCTGTTGTGAGTATCTGAATGATGTTATACCGAAAGGTCCAGAACCATATTGTGAGAGTTGGGTTTGTGCTGGGTCTTGTGGCTCGTGTTTTGTCTGACAAGTTTCCATATGTCGTCTAAGATGTCCAGTTCCGCCATTACTTTTGGCGCTTAAAGCGGATTGACAATATTTGCACACTGCATGATCTACCATTTCACCTTTTTTGTTTTGACGTTTTTCCAAAGTAAAACATGACCAAACAATCGATGTTCTTTGTCTTTTGGAGGTAGTAGTAGGATCGGCAGTCGAAGAAGTTGAACTACTTTGACTTGCCTATGAAGTTGGAGGCGATAGTTCAGGTGGAACAATAAATATGTTACTGGGATCAAATTCTGGTGCAGCAATTTCTTCATTTGCAGCTTCCTCCACCTCTTCAACAAAATTAAAATTCTCATCTAACTCGAAATGAGAGTGAGACATTTTATCTAATTAACGGCTGGAATGTATTTGTGCGGGTGAAAAAAAAATTTATTGAGCAAGAGAATGGAGATTCGTGTGTTAAATACTTAAATGATGTTGAATGATGTTTTGCTTATGTTTGAGATTTCAGTAACAAAGGGAAGTTGCTGGAATTGTAGCAAAGTTTCGAGGAGATTGGGCAAAGGCGTAGAGCAGAGAGTAGAGATGAATAGATGAGAGTTGAGAGTTGAGACACGAGAGGTAACGAGGAGATAGAGATTGAGAAATGAGATAAGTTCGAAAATAATTTATATGGAGATTCGTTTGTTAAATGATGTTGAATGATGTTTTGCTTTTGTTTGAGTCTTTGAGATTTCAGTAACAAAGAGACGTTGCTGGAATTGTAGCAAAGCTTCGAGGAGATTAGACCGAGCAGAGAGTAACGATGACTAGATGAGACACGAAAGGTAAGGTAACAAGGAGATAGAGATTAAGAAGTGAGATAAGTTTGAAAATAATTTAATCGTTTAAATAGAATAAAAAAGTAAAAATATTAACGGTCAAAACGGGGCAAACATATAACGCTTCCTGCAAAGCTTCCGACAAGGCTGCAACTGCAAAGCTTCCTTGCACTTGCAGAATCACTTTCCCTGTCAAAAGTCCTCCGTTTTTATTTTTTTGGTTGAATAACGTGATTATCGATGTAGACCATTGATTTAACTTTTTAGTCTTTACACCTTGTAAGTTTATCTTATCCTTTAGTAGTTTACTTGGACCTGAAAATTCAATGGCCCATGTAAGAAATTTGGCATCTGTGTAAACACAATGGCTTAATTTCAACAACCGCATGAATACTAGCAATTAATTAAGACCCTATGAGATGTGACCTCTCATCTCAAGGCTGCAACTACAAAGCTTCCTGCAAGGCTGCAGGCCTGCAGCAAATTAAAACGTTGCATTTAATCATTTATGTGTCCGTTGGGCGTTCGGTGAGTAATAAAAATAATTAAATTTTTTTTATTAAAAATCAGAAATAGTTAATTGCCGAGTGCCCATGCTGTAAAATTGACTAGTCAACTAGTCATATCAATTTTATTGTTAATTCAATTAAATTTAGAATTTTTTTGTCTTGGCCTTCTGGGGTGACGCGTGACGAGGTGAGTAATAAAATTAATTTATAATTTTTTTTGTTATTAAAAATCAGAAAACATTAATTGCTAACCGGTGCCCAACTGCCCAAAAATTGAGTAGTCATATCAATTTTACTATTAATTCAAAATTTTTTTGTCTATTGGGTGAGTAATAAAATTAATTTATAATTTTTTGGTTATTTAATAATTAGAAAAAATTAATTTCTAAGTGCACCGTGCACATGCTGAATTGAGTAGTCAACTAGTCATACTCATATAGTATACTACTGTACTCATATCAATTTTACTGTTATGAAAATTTTGTCATTCTATGCAACGTGCAGACGTGCAGATTGCATTGCAGTCAATTTAGGTTTCAGGATTTGAAAATTGTAAAAGTTACAACTTGCTGTAAAATTGAGTAGTCATGTCAATTTTATTGTTGCAAGTCTTGTGACTGTAAAATTTTAAAATTATGTGCAGTGCAATTAATTAAAAATTTGAAAAATTGTGAAAGTTTTAAATAATAAAAAATTGAGATCATTGTGCATTTGTGCTCGTGACTTATGAGTTTGCCTCATTGTGTGTACTGTGTAGTCTGTACATTACAGTTCAATTTTTTATTACTATCTAATACTATATTATTATATATACTCGCCAATATGCTATGATGCTTCACAATTCTTATTCTTCTTCTTTTTCCTCTCAAACTTCCCAATATTCTAAAAGCCAAAATCATCATGAATCCTCAGCAACATAATATGAATGCAGAAGAACCTCAACATCCTTAAGAATATGGTGTTGATGCAGTTGGACCTCGACAAAATGCTAGGCTAAATCAGTCCAGAAGCCGTTATTTAAATGAGCTTTTTCAAAATTTTACTACAATAAGGGAGGAAATAATAGATAATAGTTTGCATCGTCCTTACAAACGGATGATCTTGAGGTGCAACTATTGTCATCGAGAAGTTATTTATTCAGACAGCCATGGCACTATGGGTTTACGTTGCCACGTGTCAAATTGTTTAGCTCGTCACCTTAGCCGGGACAGAATTAACCTTGCTTGTTTGCCGTATCCATAGTTGTGATTAATAAATATTATCTCGTGATTGTTATTCGTCAATTGGTCGTAGTTTGCATTTCGTAGTTGTAACTTGTAAGTGGTGACCTATGATTTGTTATATTGATATTTCGTAGATCGCAGTTATGACTTATTTTAATTGTTATTTGAGGATTGTATTTTTAATTTTAATTAATTATTATTATGATCTATGAAATTAAATTTATGTATTGTTGTGTTATGATTGGTTATTGACTTATTGTGAAATAAAATATATAGTTGTGAAATTATGATAAACTAATAATAAAATATCAATTACTCTTAGAATAAAAATTAATATGATTATGATTATGAATTTATTATTATTATTATTAATAAATTCATAATCATAAATTATTATTATTATTATTATAATGTTGGTGGGCTTAAAAAAGCACGTTAGGCACATGGGCTTGAATAAAGCACGTCAGACACGTGGGCTTTAAAAAAAAAAAATTGGTGGGCGGCACGGCACGGGCATGGCACGAACGGGCTCGTGCTGAACTCAACTAAAATAAATGTGGACACAGCACGGCACGGCCCACCAAATTGGTGGGCCGTACTGTGCCGGCTCACGGGCCCTTGTGGGCCGATAGTTGACGTTGGCCACCATTATCCGCACGTGTTAGATTTGGGGTGTTACAATTGTGGTATCAGAGCCCTAGGTTAGGATTCTGTAGACTTTCTTTCAAGGTTTAGTAAGATTGTCTAATCGAATTGATTACATTTGTTTTCTAGACATGATGAGGAACAATATAGGTATGAAAAACGCTAAGAATAGGAGATGGACATAAATTGACAGGACCGAACAGTTTATCTTAGGTGAAGTTCTTGTTAAAGATCTTAGAAGACTTCATAAGCAGCGAATGGATGATAGACTAAGAAAGAGTAAGAGGTCTATATAGATGCTCCTCCAAGACCTAGAGCTTCAAGAAAGAGGCTCAATGAGGCTATACGGGGACTACGTGTTTATGGCAAGGGAGTTAACAAAAATAAGCTTATAATACGTCGCCTATTTTGGATAGGACCTCGATTTAAGCCTTGTTATAGCAAAAGATGGGTATCTTCAGGTCTAGATAAACTAGCTTATGGAACCTCTAGAGAAATCGATACAGCTAGAGTCACGACTAAGGAAAGAAAAGCAGAGTTAGATCATTTCCCCACCCAGTTGAGTGAACCTATGAACCTTGAGGCTGTAGAAAGAAGGCATGAGACTTTATAGACTTTGTTGAGGTTAATAGAGAGAATAGATCTCAAAGGCGATGAGTAATCATTTATAATTAGTGATTCTATATTGGTTCTTTTGATTTTTTTTTCTGGTTGCTTATGACTTTGTAATGACTTCTTGATATAGAATTTTTGGTATTAATGTGGAATGAAATATTTGTTTGCTTTTGTTGTCAATCACTAAATTTTATTTTAGTTATACTATTTAGTTAGTACTTTGCGCACCAGCACGACCTTTAACTATGAATTATTTACGGTTTTAATTATTTTCATTCTTCATGTTATAGTCAAGAGATGTCACGTAGGGGAGGTGCTAGGAATGCCTCTACCTTGAGAAATGTTTTAGGTATCACCGATAATGCTGATCCAACCTTGCGCGAGATGGATAACGAGGGTAATCCGATGATGTGCACAATGATTAGGTTGATGGAACAGCAGAGTAGGTTGATACAAGATATGGCTAGAGGTAGAGTTGGAGCACAGGAGAATGTGTCAGTTGAAAGGCAAGGTGGCCCAAGAGATCAAGGAGCTATGGTAAACTTAGAATGATTTAAGAAATTAGGACCACCTACCTCTCAGGGGACTACCAATCCCATGGTTGTAGAGGCATGGCTAAAACAGATGGAGAAAATATTCGTGACAATGGGTTGTAATGATGGTCAGATGGTGATATTGGCCTCATTCGTCCAGGGTGAGACAGACCACTGGTGGGATTGCCAGTTAATAGATTGTGTTTATAAGTCATGTGTGATCAGATTGTGTGATAGAGAATTTCTTATGGATCTCCTACCCCTAGCGATGCATGATTTTGATTTGATTTTGGGAATGGATTGGCTAGGACCCTACCATGTCTCAATAGATTATTTTGCTAAGGAATTATTTTTTGCCTACTTGGCAAGGAAGAATTTCAATTTAAAGGCAATCATAGAAGTCGTAGAGGTTTGATTTCTATGGGTAAAGGCATAAAAAATGCTAAAAAAAAGGTGTGACGGATTTTTAGCATATGTAGTTGTTGACCATTTCGATGGGGTAGGCCTTAAAGACATGTCTATTATAAGAGAGTTTGTTGACATATTTCCCGAAGATCTTCTTGGACTACCCCGGATGGAGAGGTTGAGTTTATTATAGAAGTAGTTCCTGGTACTACCCATATTTCTAAGGCACCATATCGGATGGCGCCTATGGAGTTGAAGGAACTGAAAGTCCAGTTGTAAGAGTTATTAGATAAAGGTTTGATTCGTCTGAGTGTGTTGCCTTGGAGTGCTCATGTTTTGTTTGTAAAGAAGAAATATGGTTCAATGAGGTTGTGTATTGATTACCAACAATTGAATATGGTTACTGTCAAGAATAAATACCCTCTTTCTCGAATTAATGACCTCTTTGATCAATTGTGAGGTGCAACAATATTCTCAATAATTGATTTACAATCTGGCTATCATCAATTGAAAATCAAAAGTAAGGACATATCAAAGACAGCTTTTCGAACTCGTTATGGGCACTATGAGTTCTTAGTTATGCCTTTTGGGTTAACTAATGCTCCTGCAGCATTCATGGATTTGAATAGGATTTTCCAACCTTATCTTGACCAATTTGTCATTGTCTTTATTGATGACATATTGGTTTATTTTAAGAATAAAGAGGAGCATGAGACCCACTTGAAGATTGTGTTGGAAACATTGCGAGAAAAGAAGTTGTATGCAAAGTTTAAGAAATGTGAGTTTTGGCTTGATCATGTGGCATTTTTGGGGCATATTGTGACGAAGGATGGTATTTCGGTAGATCCCGCCAAAGTGGAGGCAGTTGTGAATTGGGAAAGGCCATCTAATGTGACTGAAGTAAGAAGTTTCTTGGGATTGACAGGTTATTATAGACGCTTTGTGGAAGGATTTTCTTGTATAGCAGCACCATTGACTAATTTGACTAACAAGGACGTGAAGTTCACTTGGGATGAGGCATGTGAAAAGAGCTTCCAAGAGCTCAAGAGTCGTTTGGAATCTACCCCTATTTTGACTCTCCATTCTGAGGGTGAAGGCTTTGTGATTTACAGTAATACCTCGAGAAATGGCTTAGGTTATGTTCTAATGTAGCATGGTAAGGTTATAGCGTATGCTTCTAGGCAGTTAAAGAGTCACGAACAAAACTATCCGACTCATGATTTGGAGTTGGCTGCTATAGTTTTTGCTCTAAAAATCTGGAGACATTATTTATATGGGGAGACTTGTGAGATCTTTACCGATCATAAGAGTTTAAAGTATTTGTTTACTTAGAAAGAGTTGAATTTGAGGCAGAGAAGATGGTTGGAATTGCTGAAGGATTTTGACTGCTCTATTAATTACCATCCAGGAAAGGCAAATGTGGTAGCTGACGCCTTGAGTAGGAAATCATCTGGGTGTATGGTACATTTTATCACCATGCAAACTCAATTGGTAAAGGACTTGAGGAGATGTGGAATCGAGGTAATTACTCATGGGCAAGCAGATTTGTTAGCATATTTGATAGTCCAACCCACTCTAATTGATAAAATTAAGATAGCTCAACAGAACGACATGGAACTTAATAAAATTCGTGAAAAGGTGAACAAAGGACATCAACCTAATTTCAAACTTGACAATGGAGATGTATTATGGGTGGGACAATGACTTTGTGTGCCAGCAAATGAAGAGATAAAGGTAGAGATCTTAAGAGAAGCTCATGAGTCACCTTATAATATGCATCCTGGTGGTACTAAAATGTATCATGATCTAAAGCAGAATTTTTGGTGGAAAAATATGAAGAGGGGCATTGCTGATTTTGTGTCTCGATGTTTAGTTTGCCAACAAGTGAAGATTGAGCATCAAAGACCAGTAGGAACTTTACAAACGCTTCCTATTCCTCAATGGAAATGGGAACACATTACCATGGATTTCGTCTCTGGATTTCCTCGTTCTAGGAAGGGATGTGATTGCATTTGGGTAGTTGTTGATCGATTGATAAAATCAGCTCATTTCTTGGCAAGGAGTAAGGACAACGTAGGGCAACTAGCTAAGTTATTCATTAAAGAGATAGTAAAGCTTCATGGAGTTCCAGTGTCAATAGTGTCTGATAGAGACCCACTGTTTACTTCAAGATTTTGGGCTAGCTTACACAAAGAGATGAGGATGAAGTTGAGATTTAGCACTGCTTTCCATCCACAAACAGACGGACAATCCGAAAGGACTATCCAAACCCTTGAGGATATGCTTCGGGCTTATGTACTAGACTTGAGTGGTAGTTGGAAAGAACACCTAATGTTGATTGAATTTGGTTATAACAATAGCTTCCATTCGAGTATTGGCATGGCACCATTTGAGGCATTATATAGAAGAAAGTGTAGGTCCTCAATCTGCTGGGATGAGGTTTGTGAAAGAAAACTTTTGGGTCCAGAATTGGTACAGATCACCGTTGACAAAATCAAGTTGATTAGAGAACGTCTTCGAACAGCTCAGAACAGACAGAAGAGTTATGCAGATCGTCGTAGACATGAATTAGAATTTAAAAAAGGAGATTTTATTTTCTTAAAGGTATCACCATGGAAAGGGGTGTTTCGGTTCGGGAAGAAAGGGAAACTTAGCCCTAGATTCATTGGACCATTTGAGATTTTAGAAAGAATTAGTCTGGTGGCCTATCGCATAACTTTACCACCGAGTCTATCTAGAATTCACAATGTGTTTCATGTGTCAGTGTTAAGAAAGTATATAAGCAAACCATTCACATGTGCTAGACTATCAACCAATTCAGATATCATAAGACATGTCATACGAGGAGCAACCTATTGAGATTATTGATCGGAAAGAGCAAGTATTAAGGAGTAGAGTTATTCCTTCAGTTAAGGTACGTTGGATGAACCATTCTATTGAGGAAGCTACATGGGAGCAAGAGGCAGAAATGTTGGAGAAGTACCCTCAACTCTTTTATGCTTAAAGTAATCCTTGGATTTCGAGGACGAAAATTTTGAAGAGGGGAGGAAATTGTAAGGTTCAATTCTCTCACCTAAATATTATATTATTTATTTTGAGCTAATAAGCCCCTTTAAGTATTAACACACATTTAATATTGAATTCTAGAAATTAGTAAGGTATTTATGAAGGATTAGTTGTAGAGATGATAAGAATTTTAGAAATTAGTAAGGTATTTATGAAGGATTAATTGTAGAGATAGATAAGAACTCAAGATATTAACGAGATATTTATGATGGATAATCTTGACCATTGATCAAAGGTTATGGTGGCAAAATCTCAGCCATCCACTAGCCTTAAAGAAATCCTATAAATACCCCCTAGTCCTTTCATTTTCAAACATTTGTTGAGGAGAGAATCAAATCAATTGGTAAGTTTACTCTTCTCTTCTCTACAAAATTTCTAATCACTCTATTTAGGGTTTATATTAGCATGATTTTGGTTTGTAATAGATCATGATACATGATTTAACGTGTGTTTAGGTTCTGTTTAAGGTTCTGATTTATGTGGGGTTTTTAATCAACCCTTGGTGTATTAAGCACGCTGGACAGATTCTGGACAATATGAGTATCTCGATTTTAAAAATATATTTTCTGAATGATTTTTCTTAAGAAATTTATATTTCTAAAAAATAGACATATAGGGTTTATTGATTAAATTTGTTTTCATAAGATTTGACTTTGTTATCAGTTTTATATGGATTTTTGAATCAGGCACTAATACACTGGAAAACGGTGATTCCAGCACGGAGATCAGATTTACAAAATTATTACTACTACTAAATGAACTCGGAAAATTCTGAAATTTTATATAGAAGTAGATATATGCGTCTAAGATTCCCAGTTTTAATTTCATAATTTTCTGATTTGTATATGATTTTATAAAAAAAACAGTTTCGAATTTGTCAAGTAATAAATAGTTTTGAAAATGTTTTTGGCATCGGATCCTCTTGAAAAGTTTACATGAGATACCCATAGATGTCTAGAATAGCCTTGTAAAATATTATATCATTCTGAATTTTAGATTAAGAGTTAAAATTCAGAGAACCAGACTTGTACGGGTATGAAATAGAAAATCAGATTCTTAATTGTGTGTAGAATTAATTTTCTAAGTAGGTGATTGGATTGTCGTGAAAGTAATTTAGACTATCCTAAAATTTAAATTGGAATGACATAATCAAATTAAAGTGAAAACTATTATAATTGAAGCGCTTGGGTATCTGGATCTGCATCAACATGCTCCATTGGCTAAATATTCCTTATTAATACTAATTAAATCATAAGGGGGGTTTCCACTCCTTATGAACCACACTCAAATAAATATAGTGTTAAGAGCTGATTGCGCTAAATAGTAATAATCTTATACTAGGAAGTCGGTTACACCAGTACGGTATTTAGACGAGATTATTATTATTTATCGACGAAAAGTCAAAACATCCATAATTACTAAAAGGTAATAGAAAGTAAATTTATCAAATTAAACCCATGAAACATGTTGAGACTTCACCTTCAACCTAAGATTGAAAAAAAATTAACTGCTCATAATTGAACTAGGAGTAAAATGAAAATTTATTAAAATACGTAAAAAATACAAGATGAAGAAGGAATTACATAAAATAGGGATAAAAAATAAAATAAGGGGTATCAAATTAGGGGGGAAAACCCCCTTTTTATAGATATACTAAGTAAATCATGGCCATGTGTCAACAGTACGCGGTTTGACCACGCTGTTTGAATAGTGACGCGGTATGAACAGTGAGGCGGCTTGAATAGTGATGCGATTTAGTTATAAATAATTCTGTGTATATGCATGTACCATACGCACGATTTTCAGTCCACTAATATGCTGCCGCATAATTGATCAACAGTACATAAGAATTTTTGTCCAATAGGATGGTGACACCTCATCAGTCAATGCCACGTCATCGTCTCGTCTATGTGACCAATATCGTGAACAATAACATGGACAATACTGTATATGTGAATAGTACCGTATGTGTGAACAGTAATATTTTTCCTTTTATGCTCCTTTTAAGGTTTTTGATTGTCCTAAGTTCAAAAGTAATATCCGTTTTACTGTCTGATCTCTCGTTCATTGTGAAATGATGATGGTGCCCTTAAAATACATAAAATATTTCATTGTAGTACAACACTCATAATTAAATCATAAGAGACTTAAATACATAAAAGTAGGGACGTTAGTGAGACTTGAAGTGTAAAATGATAATTTTTTCTTTTATAAATATACACTTTCTAATATTCAACACTTGTCACGTTGTCAACAGAAGAATTATTATCGTCTGACACATCGTGTTCTTGACACCACACTTAGTGAAAGATCGTTACTTTTGGCATATTAAGTGCTTGATATTATATTTATTAGAGTGAGGGTTATGAAGAGTGGAAATACCCTCATCATGAATTAAATAGAATTAAAAAGAAAATATTAAGCCAATAGTGAATGTTGAGTATGAATTCGGAGACTCGAGCGTTTCATTTGCATTGTTTTCATCTTTAATTCATTCCTGCGTTTTTATTTTAAATCTTAAGATAAAAAATAAAAAAAATTCACTTCCAACCAACTCACAATTACACCTAAAAGATTAACTCTACACATAATTAGATCTACTTTCTCGTGAGATCGACATTGGTCATGCTAAAATCTATTCTACAATAGATTTGTGCACTTGTGAGTACAATAAAATTTGCACAACATGAAACAAACTGAATTTTCAATTCCCTAATGACCAAGAAAAGTCAAGCTTGACTAAGGCAAAAATGGAAATCAAGTTCCATCTAAAAGAGTGAACAATAATTGTTTTAGCAAGATCAGAATTAAATTCATCTTTAATAATAATCTCAATTTTTGAATTGCTTCAACTTCAACCTCCTTGTCATCGCCCATATAAATATATCTTTCATCATCATTAGGCTTTTGACAATTTAAGCAGCCTTGAATAGACATACTAATGTGAGTTGTTGCACAAAAATCAATTTAACACGTGTGTCTAGGTACCAAAGTTAAATTAACTTTAGAATAAGCCAAATTATACCCTTTAGCTCAGCAAAAGAAACAACTAGTACCTTTCAAATAATCCAATTTCTTTTGTTATTTCTTTTAAGGTGTTGTATTTGTAGTTTCATTATCTTTCTTCCTTTCCTTGCTGTTGTATTTGCCCTTAGAAGTAGAGGTTAGGTGAGCTCTTTTTACTTTATCTTTCTTCAGCTTATCTCCTTCTTGAACACAGTGTGATATGAGATCATTCAGGGACCATGCCTCTTTCTGATAGTTATAACTTACCTTAAACTCATTAAAAAATATTGGAAATGATACTAAACCAAATGCGCTAGCAAGTTCTCAGAGAGTTTAAGCTTAGGTACTTTCAGCTTAGAAGTAAGATGAGACATGATAAAACTTAAAAATAATTTCTAACTCCCAAGTATAAAAATAGCTTGGTGAGTCCGAGGTCAATCCAATGAGAAATTTTATCTAAAAATAAAAATAATTAAATGAAATTATGAAATTGAATTAGTTAGGGTTATGGATCAAATCTTAGTAATAAATAAAATTTAATAAATTCTTTTTGCCCTTTTTTTAGATTTATTGCTCGAAAGATTAATTATATAAATTATTATTATTTTGCTATTAAGTTTATTATGGATTAAGTATTTATTGTGGCAAAATTTAATTTGTTTACAATAAGTCAAAATACCTTTTTATTATACCTTATATTAAGATATTAAGAATTTATTCTGCCAAACTCTCTTATTTATCTACAATAAATCAAAATTTTAAAAAATAAAATATGTATAAAATTAAATAGAAAATAATCTAATTTATATAATTAAAAATAGAATTTGATTAAATCATATTTATTTTCTAAAAGTTTCATTTTACTCTAACTATTGTTATTTAGCTAAGTATAATTGAAATAAAAATAATTATTAAAATTAAATTACTCATACTTAAAATGAATAAAAACAACTAAAGTTGAAAATAAAACTAAATTTATTTATAAAAATAGTTACACAAAATATTAAAACACACATGAAAAATAAAATAACAGAAAAATTGAGAGAAATTGAGAAGAAGAGAAATGCTCAAAAGATAAAAATGAGGCTCCATTTATAGAAAAATACATTAATAATCCAGTGTTTTGTGGTCCGTGATAAGCTTTATGCATGTGCTCCTCAAAGCCATTAATCAAGATCCAACAACTGGTCAAACTTTAAAAGTCAACATTACATGTGGCATCATATGAAGTGTCCGATTCGATCAAAGAACTGTTGAGATTTGGCAGGTTAATGGTTGGAATCAGGTCGACCCGACTACAAAGGCTCGGATCCTACAACTTGTTTCACCAACCATTGCCATGTGGCACGATCGTGGCCATTGAATCATGAATGGTTTAGATTTAGTCAAAATTGACAACTATCCAATGCATTCATATTTATTATAAGCTCATTTTATCATCCAATCAGTGCTCAGTCAACAAAAAAGTCAACTTTTTGCTTAAGCTTAATTTTAAGCCCGTCTTGACCCACGATTTATCTGTTTGGCACCTCGAATTACATGAATTTAATATTTCACTTAGTAAACACACAAAAATACAAAAAATTAAATATAGTTAAGAAATAATTAATAATCCCTAATATATTGCATAAATACAAATATAAATTATAATATAAGGACAAAATAATATTTTTTATTGCTTGATAATCAAACAATTTTTAATACTAATCAAGGCATCTTTATGAAGGCTCCCTGAAATTGCCTTTACCCGTATACCTCATTAAAATTAGTCTTATCAAGAATGAACTAATTTTAGCCTTTTCATTATTAACAAACATCTGTTTAATTTTTGCAAAGAACTTCTCAAGTGCACTTGAATGCTTCTAGAATTGCTTTCTTTATCATAATGATACACATGCAATTTGATCTCTCTTACTTTTCTATTTCCCTTTTATCATCAACGATACTTTTGCCCGTGAGAGGTGTGAAAATATCAACCCTTAATGCAAGGTCGAGATCCATGATTGCCAAAATTATTAAGAGGTTGTCTTGATATGACTTGAAGTTAAAACTATTTAGTATAGGAAATGAATTGATGTTGGCAATAATATTAGCAATAGACACAACTGAATAGAAAATAACAAACAAATAAAGCAAACTCATATAAGTTTAAAAAAAAAAATAAATTCAAATAAAGGTCAACCCCATCTCAAGATACTAGATGCTCCATTAATATTTTATCTCTGCACAAAATATTAACTTGCAAATGATATTTTCTTGTAGTAATCAAATATTGATAATAAGAAAATATTAAACAACAAAATCTTACTTTGGGCGATTTATTATTTAAATAAAAAACAGAATAATCATCATGCGTTTATTAACACAGTTGCACATGCTATTCTGTCAAATATAGACCTTCCTTTGGGTGATTGATATCCACAAAAATTACATACACATAACCATTTACATTCTAACATAAATTAATTTCTACAAGAGAGGTCACTTTAGTGTCATGTTGCTTCAATTAATTTATTTCATAATATATATAAATATATCAATATTTAAATTTAAAATTGCACAAAAAAATTACCTTCAAAATTAAAAAATTAAAAAATTAGGTCAAAGTCTAGCCAACGATCAATAGTTAACTGTTGACCAGGTTGAGGCTAGATTGATTTTGGTTAACTCAAATCGGATCCTAATCAAGTACCACTCTCAAGCAGGTTAGGGTTAAACTAGGTCGGGTCAAACTGACTTGAATCCTAAACCAACCATAACCCTAACTATCTCTCTCTCTCTCTCTAATTTTTTTTTCCTTAATCATGTGGCAACCATGGCTGTTGTTCCTTTTTTCCTTGTGCGGTAGCTATAGCGCTGATTATCATAATTTGTCGCGACCCTTTTTTTTTTTTTAATGCAATGGCCATGGCCACTGCCTTCAGCCACAACTCTTTCTCTCTGATGCGGCCTGGATAGCCCGAGCTGGCATTTGTGATGCCAGTGGTGGCAAAGGCTGTGCCAACATGAATCCTTAAAAACCCAATTCCAAATCCTAAAAACAGATGAGTGTTTATTTTTTTAATCAATCCTTTTAAAAAAACAACCATAATTTTTTTCTCAAATTCAATGATACCAGATTCGAGAAAACCAAAACTTATTCATTAATAAAAAAAATAAATTATATTATCAATGATTTAATATAAAGAGGCTCTGATAGCACTTGTTAGAATAAAAAATCATTTGGTGAAAATCATCATTTATAATCCAAGAACATTGATGTTATATCACCGAGAATTAATTACAAAATGTGTGGAAATTTATCTGGATCCATAATGCTTAATTGCTCTTTGTTTGACCTTCTAGATCTACATGTTCTCTTAAACAATCTTTTAATTTTCTTTGTGCTCTCTCTTAGATGATAGGATATCAAAAAGAATAAAATGATATGTGTGACCTGAGGATCATGACTACTTATATAAATAACTTTTCCTATTGTCTTTAGACATTCTTATTTTAGTCTATAATAGAAATAAAAATTATTCTTAAGTGTCTACATATTAAAAGTCCACACCCTGTTAAATACATTAAAGTCCAAATTATTGAAAACCTTAATAGATTACTTTCAATTGGGCTTATCCTTATATGACAGTTCGCAATACGTAATTATTCACATATACGCCCAACATTAGATTTTTTATCCAATAATGGTAGATTAAAAAAATCCAACATATGCTTTTGTAACTTTTTTTTTTTTTCAGTTAAACATTTTTTCATATTTATATGGCAAAAGTAAAATACATACATGTAATTAATACCATATTGAATAAGAATCTTAAAGCAATTAGTAATTATACAATTTTATAAATAGAAACGCAACACAAAAGTTTTGTAAGTTTTGAAGACAAGGATTAATAACATTTAACAACACTCATTTTGTGATAATTTTATGTTACTAAGAATCACCTTTTGTAAGTGATATAAGACAACTCATTTTGTATGTAAAAATACACTAGTTAGGTTTCTAGAAAAGGTTAGAGAGGTCACAAATAGTCCCACTCAAAATCCATACTCCTTCGACAGTGTATATAGCCTTTGTGACAGAATGTTTCAGTACACTTAAGCTTACTAATATGTCTTTTACACACTTATCACAAGTTTATAACAATAAATTGAAACAACAAAGATATAACATAAAGTACAACAATATGTAATAAGACAATACATAAATCAAACACCTATAAAATACAGTGTCCTAAAAATAATTTCACCATGTTCCCAATGGTGCTTAAATTATATTGAAGTATGTGTCCCTTGATACAATAGGTTCAACTAGTTTTTGCAGCACAACCTTGCTATCCCAGCAAACTTCAAACAAAATTTTGAATTCTATTGCACTAAAGTCTAAAGCTAGAGAGTATTTGTTTACAAGAGACGAGTAGAAAATCACTTGGATCAGTGTTTTGCAAACAAATTGGAAGCCAATTTATAGAATTCGTGAAGGGCAAATTTGTCCAAAAAATATGCACTAGCTTTTGAATTTAAAATTCTAGTTTTTTTTTAAAAAAAAATTTAAATCTATAACAATTGTCGTTATTTGTAATCTTTAACCACTTGTAATATCCTTTTAGGTCATGTTTGGTTTGAAGAAAAGAGAGGAGATGAAAAGAGTGGAATGGAGAGGAAGGGAGAAGAAAGGAATAGAAAAGAGTAAAGAAATTATATTTTGTTGTTTGGTTTGATATAAAATTTGATAAGAAAAGGAAATATAATTTTTTTCTTTAGACAAATTTATCCCTCACCTTAAAAATTAAACTATTTATATTAGCAATATATATATATTTATATAATAAAATAAAATGGTGGTTCGGTGGCCGGCGACGAAGGTCCGGCGAAGTCCGGCGGAGGTCTGACGACTTCCGGCGACTTTCCAGCGGTGGCCGGCGGTGGTCCAACGACTTTCCGATAGTGGTCTGGTGAATTTCCGGCGGAGATTCATTTATATAATTAAATCAATAAAAAAATTATAAATAATAATTATTAATGACATTAAATAAGTTAAAAAGTTGAAAGGTAATTTTAGAAACTTTAGTTTTTAACATAAGAGAAATTTAATTTCTTGCTTATTAGGTGTGGAATTCAAATTATATATTATGATGGATATTAAATTTTAATGAAAATTAAATTCTTATATATTTTGTCAAACAAAAAAAATAGAAATAAAAAGAGAATTTAAATTACTTTCCTCTCCTCCATTCTCTCCTTCCAACCAAACACTACCTTAATTCTTGTTAGTATGCTTAGTCAACTCTTGTAGCTACAGTTACTATAGCATCTAATTGCTTTAACAGTTAACAGTTTATTTTAATTTCAGTGTACTACAAAAGAAAAATGACAAAAACAAATTAAGACCTATTGGCTCAAATTTGGACTGCATTAATGCACGCAGGATGCGTGAGCGCACATGAGCCAAGCCAAATTAATCCTTGATTTGCAACCCCCTGCGTGCCTGTCAAGCCAAATTGATCCGCGATTTTCATCTCTCTGTGCACACAGAGAGCCTTTATCTTCACACCTTACCAGCCTTTATCTTTACACCTTGCCATCTATCACATACGTAAGTATATATAATAACTTTAGTTCTTGGTTATTTTTTCAACGTGAGATTTGCGAGTTCTCTCTTTATTTTTCTAAACTAATGGATGCTTTTTAAGATCTTATTTCTCATTTGTCTATGCACTAATTTGAGTGTTATATAATTCTTTTCGAAGAGCTCACGGTAGAGATCCCAAATCATCTATATAATTATATTTTTGTAACATTTATCTTACTCAACATCGATCTCAAAATAGCCATTTTGTGCCATTTTTCCTAAGATTTTCCCCCTTGATTTTATTGACTACAACTTGGGATGTTGGATTTAGGGATGGCAAAATCTGGATCCAGTTTCGGATGTAGGTGCATCCGCGTTGATATTTTCATATCTGGATCCACATTTTGATCTGCAAAAAAGATCTGTTAATCTAGATAGGAGTAACATTCGCATGGATGGCGGGTGGATATTCTGGATATCCGAATTTGCAAAAATTAAAATTCAATAATTTAAAATATAATTTCAAAATTCAACAATTTACATAATCATGCAAATTAAAATACATTCACAACTCAACAATTAACAAATCAAACATGTATAATATACAACAACATAAATCCACAAATAAAAATACTAAAATATAAATTAAACGTAAAAAGTAATACAAAATTTTGAAATAAAAAGGGGTTCGATATACTTACTGCTATCCATTGGCAAATATGATATCAAAGACAAATATACAAATAGTCAAATACTGACTTGCATAGGTTAACAAAATCCAAAATGAAAAAGAAGAATCATAAAATTGCCGCGAATTTAAATAGGCATACATTCAATTTCAAAGTATAAATGACATTGATATGAAATCCAAAATTGACAATTGTCCAGATGCAGAGGATAAATAAACCCAAAACATAGACGGGAAACCATCAATATCATTGTAAATTTAAATACCATCATATAGATTCCGCCACCTAAATTTAAATACCCACCTTTTACAGGCCAATCCTACATTTTGCACATAACTTTTTCACCTTATGTAAACTCCAAATATTGATAACACAAGTTCAAGTCTTGTCTTTTATTAAAAGAAAAATCAAAACGAAAATCACGGAATTATTATTATTATTATTACTGGCGTATTAACAATGATATTTCTGATCGATACAAAATCTTCACGGGCTGGTTTAGCCAATTCACGATAGTGTGTGATTTTAAGCCTGCCGAGCCAGGGTTACACTCAAATTGGGAGTAAACGCACCACAGATTTTTAAAACTTCTCAACAGCCTCGGTGACGCTACCCACACGGGAAGATCAGCCACCGGCTCAAGGAAGTAGTCATAAATAACCTCAATACGTCAAGTTGTGCTCGAACTTGAATAACATTAGCCAATTAGATCTCGGAAAGACATGATTTTGCAGCCATGCTTCCTTTCAACATCATATTCAGTTCGACGACAACGAGAATTCAACTCGGGCGAGGCAGCCGGTGTTTCATGGTTAGGGATTTGGGGTTGTTTCTGATTGCAGCTATTGGTGAGTGGTTAGTCGGGAGTGCGTGTTTTTAGTTTTAGGGTTAGGTTAGGTTTTTTTTTTCTATTTTACTTATATATTTTTCAGTAGAACTTTAATTAAATAAATAATTTAAATAAAATTTTTTTACAGATCAAGATATCCAGCTTTTCGAATAACAATGCATTTAAATTCGTATTTTGATTCGTAATGATCTTAAAAATCAAATTTCAAATCTGTATTTTTTAATATATAAATTCAAATTTTTTCACATATGAATCTTTTGAATCTTTAAAGATGCGGGCGAAATCTAAACTTTTTTATCATCCCTAATTGAATCCTTCTAGTGAAAAAATCTAAACTTTTTTATCATCCCTAATTGAATCCTTCTAGTGAAAAAAGCTTTTGACTGTTAGCAAAGTGGGACCTACCTCAATGTATCTCGATAATTCTTCACTTCAAGAACTCCAAAAATCTAATGAGCAAGATTTCAAACGTAGTACAGGCACCACACATGTGGACAACATTGCCATTCATAAAAATCGGAAAGTAGTGTGGAGTCAATAATAGAGCATGTGAACGCATCTCTGTAATTAATGGGTAGACGATGGAGGCAAGGCAAGGAGAATCTCTGCTGCTACTCAACTTTGATTCTTCGAAATTTTGAAAGCCAGTGACCCCGACACATCAGGTGATGTACCATTTGCGTACCCTCAATTATGACCCGCTTCGTGCCTTTCTTTTCTTTTTTTTTATTCCCCTCAAAAGTAGTCATCCAATCCTCTGTCGAAATTGCTGAGCCCTAAAATTATTCATGATGTCATTTGTATAAAAACTCTAAATTTAATCTTTGTAGGTGCCTGCACAGAAACGAGAGAGAGAGAGAGAGTTGGCACACCAAATTTTATCTTTCGATATCATGTCGGTGAAATAACTTCGCCAAATGGTAAAAAATGGTTGGTCATTGTCGCCATGACGTGAAGGTGGCGGTTATTTTCTAATATTGTGAAATTTAAATATTTATAATTCTTACCTCATGAAATGTGAGTGGAGTATGGGTGTCATGCATGAGGGTCGTTTGTCTGACGTATCTTGTAGAATTGAATGTAATAATATAAAGTCCAATATATATATACGATTGTAAATATCGGTATTATATAACTTTAAAAGCGGTTGTAAATCGTGTAATCTTAAATGTCTTGTAGAATTTAATGTAATAATATAAGTCAAATTAATATATATACGATTGTAAATATCGATATAGTATCTAACTTTAAAAGCGGTTATGTAATCTGTAATGAGTATTACGGTTATACAAAAAAAAAAAAAAAAACTTCACCCGAAATGTAAACTTCTACGTAATTAAATGGGCTATCAAAATTTGAAACAATAAAATAGACGGTAGTTGAGCAGGTAGGCGACAGCACGAGTGTTAAATTTCCATTTCGTGAAGCCATGAAATAAAAAACAGGTGCAGCAGTTGGTGCACGTGGGAGCAACTCTCACATTAAAACTAGAAACTATCTGCAGCTGTTTATAAATTATATTCACCAAGACAATTGTGTACGGGCATTTTGAACTATCTTTTTTTTTTTTTTTTCTTTCCCAATTTCGCTGCTATGATTCATTCACGACTGTTCTACATGTAGAAATCATGATGTTGTGCCACATTTCCAACTATAGAATCTTAAGCACAACCAGGTCTCAAATTTGATGACTTGCATATTCTAATTTTACGGCTCATACAAAAAGCACCATTCAATGGGGATCCAAGGTCACTTTTTATGGCCCGATAATTATACAACTAGGACCTACAATTTGCTTTTCACTGCGCCCACTAGCTTTGTTACAGATAAGGTCTAATCTAAGGTCTGGTGATAAAGCTACATGCTTAGATGTCTATAGGCACGAGAGACTTTCATATCTTACAACTAGATCTTTGCGCCCACTTGAACATGCTCTGCACTAAGCCAATCGCATACATAATCACCAGTTCGTTGGAGCATACTTTTTTCAACTCACGCAAAAGTGGGATCCAACGGCAGCTCAGGTCATACTTGCACTCACAGGAGCAGATGATACCCTTTTTATGAGCTTGGCGAATTGGCTTTTTTCTGCAACAATTTGCCTCGTTATAGTGAAAAAGTTAACTGAAATTAATAGCTTTATTAAAGCTTCTGGAGTTAAACAAGCAAAAAGGGTTACTAAGCTAACATGATAACAGTTGATACATCAACGCTCCCCCATCGCCTTCATATATTTATTATTTTATGAGCTGTTTCCTTGCAGGTAATTCTCATGAATGATCAGTCTTAACTCTCAATCACATAATGTATTTATTCTGGCAACAGCGTAAAGTCAGAACCGTCAATGTCTACATAACATGATCAGAAATTGCAAGAATTAATATTACTTGTATCGACAAACACGTACTCTCCCTCGAAGCTAAGAGAAAGATTATCATTAACTGACCAAAGTGAATTAGGAACATACGTATGGAAATAAAATTTAATTAATTACAAACGAGCATGTCAACCAACTACTGAACCATAAAGATACATCATAAATTATATGTAGAGTAAGTAGTAGCATTGAAACCCAAAAATAGCTGCCATAATAAAATTAATTAGTTCTCTAATCCTCTTCATTATCCAATTACAACCCATCTGCATTTCCCTCGTGTCATCAGTATCCAGTGGGAAATTCACACGCTCCATATCCTGCAAAGAAGACAACAATACAAGCACAGATCTTAGCAACAGTCAATTATTACTTATTCACAGCGACTATCTTTGACTGAAATAATGACACGTCATCAAAAGAACTCGGTAACATCCTAATCATTCAGTAACTTTTTTTTACTTTTCCACCGATTCCTGTGACTCATTGTGGCGCAAGTTAGCAAGTGATTTAACTGACTATCGTGCGCCAAGACAAAGCAGTTAAAATAAAATTTAAAAAGATTAAGACTAATAGAAGACGGAACACGTACTAGGTGGCTGCGCGACAACGTAGGCCGCCCCGCCAAAATAACAACTGCCACCGGCGCGAGATTGCTTCTGGTAGTAGCTGTTAAACGCGAACGAAGCATGGGCCTCAAGAGTGTTAGGATTGTAACATGTGGCACCCGGTTGGATTGGACGGCAGTCAGCTCCTCCCTCACCGCAAGCGTAATCTAAGCCCTTCTGCAGCTTCTCTTTCCCCACTTGGCCGTTGGCTACGCACCATGTGTTCCCCGAAGTACTCTTTGACACTCCCCCTCCGCCGTTGACCGGCGCCCTCACCGTTGGACTGCGGTTGACCGGCGACCTGTTGGCGTGGTAATTCTTCAGACCCTCCACCGTAAACGGAATGTTGTAAACTTTTTCCTCGTTGGGGTAGAAAAGCCCGTAATTTCTCTCCGACGTGGGACCCGGCTTTCCATCCTCGTTGAAAAGCGCGAAGAGATAAACGGTCAGATCAGCCTTTGGTCTCAGAGGGGTCCCACCACCAGTCAAGATTCTGCGGACGAGATTCCCGTTGTACGCAGCAGCGTTTTCAACGCTTGCACCAATCTCATTCTCGTCCCCCTTAGACGGCCATCCCGTCTCCGTTACAACCATTCTGATGTCATCGTACTTCAGGGCAGACAAGGCAGCGAAAACGGCGTCGATTTGGGCATCGAAGAGGCTGAAATAACGTAACCCGTTACCCGCGTCCACAACGCCGGGGTTCTCCCTAAACAAAGCGTAGTCTAAAGAGATGACGTCAGTGTTTGACTCGTAGGCAAAAAATGGGTATGCATTGACCATTAGGAAAGACCCGGTTTGGCGGAGGAAATCCAACATGGGCTTGAAAACGGGTTCGATCAATTCGGGTCGGAAAGATCCGGCTGATGACGGGTAAGAATTTTGTAAAGCGCTCAAGGCAATGGGTGACGAGACTTTAATGGAAGAGTGGAGATTGTACTTGACAAGAGCTTCGTGGACGTTTTTCATGGCGGGTAGGAGAAACTTGGTGGTGTTATGCGGGTCGACGAACACTTCATTGCCGACGCCAATGGCTTCGATTTGGGTATCTGGGTGGTGAGCGGCAACGTTTTTTTGGACCCAGGAGAAGGCAAAGGAGGGGCGTTTGGCTGCGGAGAATAGAAGCTCGTTGGGTAAGTCGACGGTGACTTTGATTCCGGATCCGGATAGGGCTTTAAGGACCGCTGGGTCGGTGTCGAATACTTTGACGCGTTCAATGCCTTGAGATTTGAGGAGCTGCACAACTTTGGATGCTGATGGTAAGTTGTTGGCTATGCGGCCGTAGTTCACTCCTATCGATCCCGCGTCTGCAGAAGTGTAGAACAAAAACATAAGAGAAATAAAAATGAAGAAAAGCGTACGTTGCTCTTTTTTTTTCCCCATTCTCCCCGGGAAAATGCTGAACAATGCGCTTGTTCTCCAGCATTTTCCTTTAGTTTTTTTCCCGGAAAAAATTAACAGAGTAAGAAAGTAAGTTAGTGTTTTTACCTGCAAAAATGAAACTGGAGAGCAGTAAGAAAAAGTAGAAAGCAAATAGACGATCCATGCTCTGGTTCGTGGTGAAGCAGAGCATGAAAGAGAGAGAGGGTTTGGGAGTCTGAGTGTTCTGGTTTTGTGTGCAAGCCAAGAGAAAATGTGCGGAGAAAGAAGCAGCGAGTGAGTGGGAGATAGAGTAGGGCTCGGAGATATAAAAAGAGCAGAGGCGATCGAGACGTTATGGTTCGGGATAATAACATGCCGCCCCTAAATTTTAGCCAAATAATAACTTAGGATACATTAGAATTTGGCATACATGATAAATTTTAGGAAATTCGTTATATTAGATGAGAAAGGATTCATCATCTATGCAATTGCAAAATCCGTTATTAAATTATTGAAATAATTAATTACGGTATTTGGTTGCCACTCCTTTATGATGGACACTGTGAAAATAAATTATACACCATGCTTTAACTGATATTGAAGAAAAGTGTGGGGACCATACGGTTATTGTACTGTTATTTTGCGAAGTTGGAGATGGTGGGAAGGGACCCACGCGTCACAAAATGACAAGAACAGAAGAGGAGAGAGTGTGTGCACGGACCACGATTTGCAGTTGGGTTTGGCGCAATAGGTACGACCCACGTGGGTCCAGCCGTCACGTGGACCCACGAACTCGACCGTTTTATTTTAGTAGTACTGCTTGGCAATACTATTTATGTAATATTAAATATTAGACAAATGGTCATGAACTCCGAAGCAGAGTTGTCCTCTGGTCCCTACACGTGTCATTTATGAGCTGGAATCCAAAATCGTTGATGGATTCTAGCGAAGGTTCATTGATGTCGGTGGTGGTGTGGAGCAGTGTACAAAATATAATGGCCCGAGTGATTAGGTGAAGATGTTTATTACTTTCCAGGCTGATGGATTTGGAACGTTGGGTTGAGGAGACAGGAAATGGCAGTATTTAACGGGAATGGCAAAAGAGAGTGGTCCAATAATTGATGCGATTTGTAATGTTACACGTTAACGTTAAATTTCACAGTAAAGAAAGTAAATAACGTTCAGAGCTTCAGGTTAGATTAGTAAATTTGGAAAGAAGGGAAATTTTATCCGGGGCAAAGAGGTAGGGCTGCCTCTGCAGCGTCTGAGCAAATGCAGGAAATGTGGAGCTGCGTGCATCGAAAATGAACACATGCAGCATGTGGTTAATGGTAAGGGAGATCAAAATCAGTATGTTATCACTTTGGGAACTAGTTTTGTATTATTTTCTGAACTTTTGCTTTGTTTGCTACATGAAAGGGTTACATCAAAGTTGATTTCCAACAATCACTAGGACAGTAGGGTGGGGATCGGTCTGAAATTTGTTTGGGACTGGACCAGTTCAATTTCGTTACAATATCGTCCCAGATATGCTTCCAAAAATTTGGTTTATTCCTTTTAGAAAAAGCATTAATGAACTTGACGATAGTGGACTCGAATCCAAATGAAAAGTCAAATTAAGAAATTTTCAGTCAATAGTGGATTAATATATTGATTTTGCAAATACAAAGGTGGATTGGTTGGATTATTTACTATTTGAGTAGGCCTTGGATATATGTCAAAATTCCTCATAAAAATTATTTTTAATTGAAATTATCTAAATAATAAAAAATAAATTAAACTTATTATTATTTTAAATGAATTTTCAATTAAGTACTTAACTAAAATATTCTTTTAATTTTCTTTTTACACCCATCCCATTTTATAATTTATATTTATATTTTAAACTATATTCATACATATATACATATAGAGAGAGAGAGAGATAGAAACTATCTAAAAAGAAGGAATAATTTAAGATTTTAAAATTTTTATGCATTTTATCAAAAAATTTAAAAGAAACAATCTTTTTGGAGTAAATGTTATAGCATGATGGTTAAATTTAATTTTAATATATAATTAGTATTTTAAAAATTAAACTGAGGGCATTTTGAGATATAAAATTCAAAAGGGGTGTTACTGGAATTTACTGGGGTGCTGAAAGGTACAACCCACTAGGTAGTGGAGAGAAGCCCAGTATACTCAGTGACGCTAAAATATCTAATAAGCCCTCTCATGCCACAGAATTATTTTATTAAAAAATTAAAAAAATTAATTAAAATCTTTTAAAATTAATGAAAAACGTGAAGTCATAGGATTATCATCAGTCCATCACGCAGTTGAGATATCGAGGAAGCTGTTTTTAACCACTCATCATTCGCCACATATAAGAGGACACACTGACCGAGCTCCTCGAAAGTGATCTCCGCAAAGATAAAACCCAATTTCGTTTTTTTATTTGTTTAATTTTTTTTTCTTTACAAAAGCGATAACTAATTACAACTGTCGTTCACTTGCTCGAGTCTACGCTTCAGAGGGCTTTTTAAAAGAGAAAGCCCTAATCTCATCATCACAACACAAACGAAGAGATCGAAAGAGCAAGAGATAGAGAGAAAGAGAGAGAGACGAAGCAGCAGAGAGAATGTCAGGCGTTACGAACACTCCGCAAGAGGAAGATAAGAAGCCCAACGATCAATCGGCTCACATCAATCTCAAAGTCAAGGGCCAGGTTTTTATTTTTCTGCACGATTAAAACAATTTAACCTTAGGGTTTTCATCTTTGAGGGTTTTATTTGTTTGTTTGTTTGTTTAATTTAGGTTGTTATTTTGAATAGCCGCTAGTGGGTTGTTGAAACAACGGTTTCTGCAAGTGGGTTTGGTTTATCTGGTTAATTAGGGTTTGTTTTGGTTAATTGTTGATTTTGGTTTCTGTGGTAAAACTGGTAAAGGTACAATTTTTTTTTGGGGGCCTTCTTTTGCGTTGAAGTATATCTATGGATGTTTCTGATCATGATGCCTATACTGGTTTGTATCATGTCTAATTTTTTTTGCCCCTAGTCAATGGTAAGTAAAAATATAAACCTATTTTCGCTTCAATGAGTTTTATTCATGAAGTTTTTTTTTTTCATGTTACACACTTATTGATTCCTTGCTTCTAGTCTTCTCTTTTCAGCCAATCAAAGATAGATTTTCTTTATTTGCTTTGGCGCACAAGTCTAGTATTTTTGAATTTAAATTTCATCTTTTACTGTTTTCACCCGCTAGTCTAGACTTGTTGAGTCAACTTTGTCTATTACTTGTTTTCGTGTGTTCCTTTTCAAAAACCTTGGAAAAACCTGAGTGGAATTATGCATGATGTAATTTTCTTTTGTTAATAAAAAAAGATCTTGTAGTACATGTTGAAACATAGAATATGAATTTGGTAAAATTAGATCAATGAGTGAGATGGAATTGATCACACCTTGCAATCTGATTCAAAAGTTTTAACATTATCCTTTTCAGTCTCTATTGACCATATGGATCTGGAAACTTTACTATTGAATATGCTTTGTCGCTATTTAATAAATTCTAGTACACTTTGTCTTTATCGTGTTATGCAGTAATTCATACATGTCTCTTAGCAAATGGTTATTACAGTCGAACTAATAAAATTGTAATTGTAGGATGGGAATGAGGTTTTCTTCAGGATCAAACGAAGCACCCAACTAAAGAAGCTTATGAATGCATACTGTGATAGACAATCTGTGGAGCTTAACTCAATTGCCTTCTTGTTTGATGGCCGCCGTCTTCGAGGAGAGCAAACCCCTGATGAGGTATTTCACTCCCCCCTTCTTCTCTCCCTGAAGAATACACTCCTACCAATGTCTGTTAACGCAGATATATGCATATATCTGCATTCTTAGCATGGACAGTCATCGGATCACTTTTGTTTTTGGGACATTCATCAGTATTTGTTGTGGATGCTTTCTTATATTTCTCTATTCTTTTTCTGAATCAGCTGGAAATGGAAGATGGTGATGAGATTGATGCCATGCTGCACCAAACCGGAGGAATGGTGATGTTCTAATTATGTAATGCTCGATTGAGAGCTTATTAGTAGTATTAATGTAAAACTATTTTATGGATGGATGTAAGCTATGCAGAGGCTCAAGATTGTGTATTTGTGATCTACACCTCTATGTTTGTGTTACCTAAGTATGTAGCTCTTTATTCAAGAGCCCTCATCATTGCTGTTTATATAGAGCTAGAATTTAAGTATATCTGTGATGATTGCATCTTCCTTTCCCAATGTTTGAGATGGGCGATTCCATAATTTGGCAGCAGCCTGAGGCGCTGACTGAATTTGCGCTTGCCTTCGAAACATAATTGTCTGGTAAGAGGAAGTACAACAATGTTTTCTGTCATCTTTCTGTATGATTTAGCAATAATTTGAATCACAGCTAGCATAAACCTTTGTTTCTCTCCTTGAAAATGGTTTGGCATAGCTTTGTTGGGGAAAGAATGCAGCAGTCAAAACTCAAGAACTAAGTTGCTATTTTGTATTTAACTTCTCTTCTGAACTTCAATCCACAATTCAGAAACAGTGATCAAAACTCTACGTCTGTACATGCTATTTTACATCAATATAATCAACAAATATATTTTGCTAAAGTGGAGAGGCGAACTGAACTTGGGATAAGAAAATAACTTCTCAAAGTCGATAGAATGTGGGCATCGGAACCATTTGGGGATAACGTCAGAACCCGCCCATTTCCGGTCTGAGATTAGCTTGTCAATGGGTATTATTTACTGGGACACATACTCCCCTTTGTCCAAAGACATATTTACACTTCTGTGAAGCCTCAAGATATGGCAAGAACTCACTTCACTTAATGTGGATTCTCCGTACTTCCGACTGCAACAACCATAAGCAATGCAATCAGATCAAGGAAACTTTTACAATGCTGACAAAGTATGCTATGACAGAAATACGTATTCATTCACATAATTGATGACTTACCAAATTTTGACCTCTTTGGGCCACTCTATTATGTCTTGAATCTGAGTATTGTAATCTCTTTGTCCGACCAAGCAATCTTTGAATGAAGTCCTGTATATGATTATAGATGCTGCATTCCAACACATCAGAGAATAATTCATAAGCTGACTGAGCATAAAACTTGTGATAAAATTAATAAAGAGGAAAAGAACTAGCAGAAAAGTTAATTAAATGAAGTTTTAAGACAATAACCAGAATGCATCTTCCTGTCTTAATTATCTTAGAAAGTATTTAGCCAATGAACCAGAAAAAATCATGAAAAATACTCATGGCCTTCATATGAAGCTAAACTTCTAAATTGAGCAGACAAGCGGATCTTACTTCAATTAAGATAAGGCAAAGTTTATTAATTAATTCCATCCTACCATCATAACCAAACTCATAAATAACATAATCCGCTAGATGAAATGATGAAGCCAAAAAGATCTTCAAGAATGTTAGTGCACAAATAAACCATCTTCAAATCAAAGCAAGACACACAAATGACTATTTGAGATTCAAAGATCAAGCAAAGTAAAACTAAAATACCTAAGGCGGTGTCTGTTGCAGGCTGCGAAGAAGGCAACAAAACCATTTAATATGCTTCTGACGGCACGAAAAACCTGAAAATTTGCTTTGAACAATGAGAAACATTCATGCAACTGCATCATACAAATCGTCACATGTAATTATGTATGGTTTTCAAACCTGGGAGAATAGGTCATTCCAAAGTGAACGCCACATGGAAACTTCATATGTGGTTACTGTAGCCTCAGAAGCCGAAACAAGTTGGAATATGCTACTAATGGTCTGCCAAATATCTCCCATTAACTCAGATATGGACGCAAAAATGAAAGCCACAAAACTTCCTAATGCAAGGAATATGCGAATTGGAGCATATAGTATTTCCCAAAGGGTCCAAAATATTGGGTATAGAACTGAAGTTCCTGAAATACAAAGCGATAAGAATAATATACAAATAATACAAGGTTTCAGAGACTCTGTTGCCTTGAATTAAGTAAAAGCTAAAAAATGAATAATGTACTTACCAATTTTCCTAAGAATTGAGATGATTAAAGATATAGGCAAAAATATAATTTCTATTAGGTCACCCAGGAGACTGAACGAAGAGTCAATTATAACACCAACAACCGAATTGAAACTCCTCGCTACTTGGATGAACATGTCCCAAATTGGAAGAAGGAAGCTCAAGGACTCCATTAGAGTTGCCGCCAATGGTTGTGTGACAACTGAAAAGAATGACCGGAAGGTACGTGCGATTGCTAAAAACCATTTAACTGCCTTTTGAAAGTTATGAAGAAATAGCATGGTTCCCAAGTACTTGATTCTCGATACCATCTCCCAAGTTTCTATCCAATCAAAAAGAGGCCCAAATAAACGAGATGCAGTTGCTTTGAGAACAGGAACATTTTTGTATAAATCATAAAATCCTATTAGAACAGTGACCACTGAGATCATCACATATAAAGCTCGAGCTAGTGGGCACATCCATGGCCGATAGAGATGACAAAATCCCGGATATGACTGGAGGAAGATAACCCAAGATGGTAACCCAGCTTCTAACAGAGTAAGTAAACGCAGATCAAACATTATAACTTGCCTTAACTTGAATGGAAGGTCGCGATCATTGAACCTAAACAAAATCAAAACATCACAATACTGGCCAGCTTCAACTGCAGTTTCGCATTCACTGGCATGAGAGTCAGAGCTGTGAGATGAATCTTGAATTTCACTTGGTGTTGCCTCAGTATACACATCAACTTCAACACCAGAACTCATGCACCTTGTTACTTTTCTTCTCTTATAAGGCCCAGTTGGAGGAGGTGTATGGGGCTCGCTTGTTCTATCTTCTGTTGTCCCTGCACGACCAAACTGGCTATCGTTGAAGTTAAGAGAAGTATCTTTACAGCACTGATTATCAGGGCAAAGACATCCATCATCCTCAACAGGTTTAGTCCTTGAAAAATCTTCTTCGGCATCATAGAAGATCTCTCCTGTAAAGTTAAAATGAAATATCGTCAGTATAAGCTTCTTTCCGCCTTATATAAGTCTTGTCCAAGTGTTCTGTGATCCTTAGCATATCTATGGGCAATCAAACTGTGATGTGTAACCTATTGACAGGCAACATATCTGGTATCCAAAGACACAATAACAATTAGGTAACCAGTTTAATGCACTCATCTTTTCTACGCTTCAATAACCTATATGCATATAAAACCATAAAAACATTAGGAGAGGCCAAAAATATACCCGCGGCAGAATCTAAATACTCCTTCAATTGAAACTGCTCAGACAGTGTCCCCGAGAACCATGAGGATATACAGCTTGCAGCCTGGGCTATGCTATCAAATTCCCACCTTTGCATAAATTTAGCCTCTATAGCCAGGGATGTATCAGTCTGCAAGTGATGTGAAAACCAATAAACAAAGACATCTTTGATTCAGAGAACAAGATCTGTAGCACAAACAAGGGACACTACCTGAAGTTCATTCAAGTAGTTTATGCCTCGTACATTGGTCCATGCAACTTCAAATACAATAAAACCATACAAGGTCCTATGCAACTCACTGCTTAAAAGCAAATGGCTGCGCAACGTCTTCACAGGTAATAAAACCCTCTTTCGAGACAGTGTAGCGGCATCAATCAATGAGAACCATCGCTCCAACTTTTTGGATTTAATAGCAGTAGGTTTGGAGCAACTGCTCTTTCCCTCTTTCTTCTCCCTCTGTGCTTTAGTGTTTGCAAAAGGAGATAATCTGGACTGAGAATTAAAATAAAAAAATGCAATTTAACATTCTGATCATTGTCATGTAATAAAAACAAAACAATATTGATAAACATAGGCCTATTTAGCAACCTTGGTAACCATCAATTGCCACAAGTGTGTTGACCGTGCACCTATGTCCCTCAGCCATGGGCGATTGTCCACCAAAATGTAGAATTTGTTACTTTCAAGGGCCAAGAAGAGACTAAGATCTGAAAGATATGATTGCAGGTCTCTGCAGGGATAAATAGCAGAAAATGCATAAATTTTTCAGGTAAGCCAAAAGAAGACAACAAATGATTAACAATCCTCCATTAGTAACAGCCAAATCAAGCCATGTAGCCACACACAAGCTTTAACATGACCATAAAATAAGAATGGCTAAAAACTTTAAGCTTGGTGATTTCCCGGAAAAATTTCAATTAGCTCAAAAAATTTCCAATGAAACAAGAAGAAACCAAATAAACAACTTAGTTCACTTTCGACTCAGATTACTGAATAAGTAAATCGACTACAATTCCCAGTTTCAAAATCCACATAGAATATTACTGCACGGGGCTCTGCGAGCTATTCTCTTGCTAATGAAACAGTTCAAATTTTAGGAAACAATTAACAGTGAAATCAAAACGGCACTTCCACCAAATTTAACTCAATAAAATCATTGTTCAACGATCGAATTCAATAAATAAAGAAACAAATAAAACCATACCCAATTTGCAGACTTGTTAAAGGGAAAACACATTTGTCATCATTGCCATTCCCCATCGGAAACAGAAACCCCTGCCACAGAGAAAACACAAAGCAAACAAGTAATGTAGACGCATAGGTGATCGATATTTTGTTACATTAAATGCAAATTATTAAAACAAATACATGCATTCTTTATAAATGACACGCATAGGTGCACGTATATTAACTTACTACGCACGAGTAATGTAGACGCAGAGAGAAGGAGACACGGTACCTTGAATTTGATCAAGCGAGTTCCATTGGCGGAGAGAAGAAGAAGAGAAGAGAAACGAAACGGGAGAGAACAATTCACCGCCAAACTTCATAACAAAAAGGTGTCCACCGTGGCCGAATCAACGGCCGTGATTGGAGGCCGCCAAGTGGAGGGAGATCAAACTGACAAAAAAATTAACAGAAACAGAAAACAAAAATAAACATACACGGGTCTCGGTCTCTCATCTCTATGTCTCTGTGCCTCTCTCTAACTAACTTCTAAACGAAGTCAAAATGAAAATCTCAGAAGAAAGAAAGAATAAGCGAATTTGTGTATTTGTGTATTTGGAATTGGCGGTTGCTTCGGCTTGGCTTGGAAGGCGCGTGAAAGGGGAGACTTATTATCATTATCATTATTACAACCATGAATAATAATAATATTATTAATAATAATATTATTATTAATAATAATATTATTAATAATAAGAATGGTAAATTAGGAATGTCCCTCTCGGGATCTGTGATAGATAGGAAGGATAGGATAATACTTTCAATAGAGGGGGGTCTGGCGCCAGGAAGAGGAAGATCAAGATCGTGTTGTTGAGTTGTCTCTGTCGTTAATAAAACAGAAAAGAGACAGCAGAAGAGAGGTATGGTTTCTTAGAAAAAGAGCCACAAACAATCAAGCCTTCGGGGGCTGGGAAGCTGCCCAGAAATAACTTGTTCAAGTGTGACTCGCGTGGATGCCTCATCTCATTTTAGTTTGTGCCGGAAGAATCTTCTATCTTGCATGAGTTCTCACGACGTGTCATGCAAATTGTAGCTAAATAGCTTTCCTTACCATTAGCCCTTTGGATTTTCTTTTTCAATTTTTTCTTTCATACCAGCTGTAATGGAACTTTGGACTCTAAACTCTCTGCTAATCTAGAAGTTTTTGTTTAAAGACGGATTCTATTAAGACTTATCTTAACGGTACTTTTCTATCGAGTAAAGTTTCTAGATTAAATAAATTTCTTTAATAATAATTAAGTTCGAGAATAAAACATTATATCTAGAAACTCATGCTCGATTTAAGATGTTTAATATTATAAGAATTTGAATTGAAACACTTTTATTTATGCTATGCTAATCCATGACCATGAGCATCCAAACTTTGGAGGAAGTTTGAGAGCGTGAACCACAGGAGCCTGTGGCATATTTAATTTATTGCCTTTATTGGGACTCGTCATTATTATTAACTGGGTGCCTTAGCATATTCTTCTTACGGAGTTGGCTACGTTACGGATCATGCAACTTACTTACAGACCCAGTGGCTGCCACCTCCATTGCTTGTATTTCAATGTTTTTTCTCTCTTCTCGGGACACATGGCTGTCAACCATTGGCTGTGTATGTAACATAATCCGTAACATGCCAACTCCGTCTCCTCTTCTTTCTTATGAATTTTCTGTCCCAATTACCAATGCGGCTTACGCTTTAAGTGCTAAGAAGCTACTTTCCTATCTGCTCTTGGCCTTATCCTATCTCAATGTAGACGGTAAACACCCACAATACGTCACATTGACGAAATTAAAAGTTTTCCCCTTCTTCTTCTTTTTTTTTTTTTTTTTTTGTTTTAAAGGAAAGATTTTGGGCCTTCTCAAGCGGAGTATATATAGAAACAAATCCACCAATTCAACCAAACAACTCCATTTAACATTAAAAAAAAAAAAAAATTTTCTTTCGGTGAAATATTCACCAATGTGTTTGAACATTTAACTTCCTAAGCGAAAATAAAACATCTCGTAAATAAAACATCCTTGATATTTCATGACAATATCATTATTATTACGAATTGGAGGGAACGGATGTTATAATTTAAAGAAATCGAATCTAAGTAATTATTTAAAAATAATATTTAAAAATAATAATATTTAAATCATAGACAAACAAAGATTATATAAGTCTGTACTTTAATAAAATAAAAGTTCATAATAACCCTTCTTGAAGAAGGGTTTTATTATTATTTGATTTAGCCTGCTAAATCTACTAAAACAATTTCCATAAACTCATATATTAATAAAAATTCAAATTTTTATCTTATTATTATATAATTTAACATGTTAAATCTATTGTAACATTAATCCTCAAATCTTATTTGATTTTGTTACTTAACCACGACCCACTAATTAGATAAAAACACTACTCGCACTGTATTTGATATACGACAACTGAAAAATATTCAATAAACACTTACAGTTTTTATTTGATAGTTATAATAATTTCATCACACCATCATTTTTTTTTTAAAATTATATTTATTAGTTATGTTAGAATTATTATTTAAAACTGATATTTACTAAATACGGTCGCCTTTATTTTCACACGGCAACAATTCTAAGCCGAGCTAAATTTGATGCATTCACTTTTGTTTTTCACAAGTAGTTTAAATTTTCTAGAATTGCGTGGGCGGTTGCAGAAACAGACACGAGATTCGCCCATCGCCACTACATTCACGCAATGGATAAGATCATCAAACATCGCATAAAGCGCATTCACTTTGCCCTTCATGGTATCCTCTGCCGACCCCACCACGTCGCTACAGAGATTTTCAATCATACTACTCCCGGACCCACTATAGTTTGTGCGCATGTGATTTGAGGAATAATTGATGATCGAGCCGTTGCATACTAGGTTTGTCTTGTAGCTGGCGGTGTATAAAATAAATACTATAGGACAGATGCAGAGAATCATGTTTGCACATGGTGTGGTATTTGATAACGTCATACGCTGCGTTTAACATGGAAGCCACGCGGCGTTGCGTCAGATAAAATCAAAGACAGGCGGCATGCAACTGGCTCGATTCATGCTTTGCTGTATGTCTATGCCTATCGTGTGTTACTAGAATTAGTTTTGGAGATATTATCAAATGGCTTCAAGACTACTAAAATTTTCTCACAATTATATTTCACCACTTAATATTTTTGTAGTTATCATTTTACAATAAAAATCTTTACATTATTAAAAATTATTGAGGCACAATCATATTTAAAAAATTCAAATTGAAGTTATTTTTTCTAATTTTTATCTATTTTTCAAAAAATTAATTTACAAGTCTCTCTCTCTCTCTTTAATTTCAATCATTAGAATTTTGAGGGTTTTATTATATGAACCATTTTGGGGTTTTATTATAACTAAACTTAATAGGGTGAAATTTAATTTGATTATAGATGCATGAAAATTTTTTAATTAATCACTCTGTCAGAAAACCTAAAATTCTATTTTAGAATATTTTAAAATAATAAAATTCTAATAACTAAAATAAAACAAAATAAAATAGCTCATAAATCAAATGTCTAAAGAAAAATATAAAAATATAAAAAAATAAAAAATAACCTTAACTGGAAATTCCACAAATACTATTGTGACGTCAGTAATTTTTTTAATAATGTTGAGGTTTTGGTGGTAAAATAATAACAGTCAAAATATAAGGTGATAAAATATATTTATAAAAAAAAATTCGGTGTTAAATTGATACATTGAAAATTTTTAGTGGGTATTTGATAATACCCCCTAATTTTATGGATCCATTTGAATTAGGTTAAGTGTTTTTTTTAAAAGCATTTCGAATGAGATGATTGAGATTGATTGGGATCGAGATTAATTTTAAATTTAATTTTTGGTTCATTGATTGGTAAGAATTTCTTTTCATAAGTTTTAATTAATACTTACCAACAAAGCAAATCGAATCTAGGGAAATTTTATTTAGTTAATGAGGTTCACCTAACTGAGTTTATCTTGGGTTCTAGAAAATAACTCAGTGGATTAAACTTGAAAATCTTACCAATCTATCAAAGATTGACTACTATGCACGCAATAATGTTGACATGGATACACATCACATTTATGTTATATTTATAATTTACAACCGTTACATCACAAAATTCCAAATCTGTTCAATATAGTTTCTAAAAATTTTGTTGTACAAATTTAAATCAAGGTAGAAGATGAGATCGCTTATGAGGTACTAAAGAATTTAACTAACAATTCGTGACTTCGTGAAACACTTAACTAACAATTTGACTTAAAAAAAAAATTATGACGGCTGTATATAACAATTGTGAAGTGATTGTTCCCATAATAATAGACCACGGCCTTGTACTTGACTACTTGTGCTGCAGTGACCTTGTGTTATTGATCATATTATTATTCCTTTGAATGAATGACATATCTTCTTAATAAAAATATTCACTGCTAAATTGTTTCAAAAAAAAGAAAAAAAAGAAATCACTATTAAATTAAATCAGTATATGAAAAAATTTGTCTCGTTTTCATTGCAAGGTTGAAACTTGTGAGCGTAAATGCATGGATCGTATTCATATACTGGCATTTACTCTTTTGCGTCTTTTGAAGGCTCGCTGCCCCGGTAGTGGCGTGGCCTTTTCAGAGGACGAGGTGCTGTGAAATAGTGACACATCGCCAAAAGTTAGCCCCAAAATTCCTCTATTGTGCCACGCGTAGCTAGCCGGCTGGCTAAAGATAAAGAAGGTGCAAACCCTTATCTCTCTTCTCTTCTGGCTTAAGCCTCACATTCGAAGCGAGACAAACACAGCCTTTGTTGCTTTGAAAAAGAAATAAGAAAGAAGGAGCATTTAAATCATAAGTAGCTTTAGAAAAGTGTTGAAATGTGTGCAGCACATTCACCAATCGGCACAGCTAAACTCAATTGGCTTTTGTTGCATTCAGTGGCAATCTCGGTCACTTACCAACAAATTCGGCTCAACACGAAAAAAGGCCCGAGTGTCTTAATGCTGGGTCCATTAGCCTTCAAACAACATCTTTGGCAAAATCAAATTAATTAAATAAAAATTTTAAAAAATTGCTAGATCAGCAGTGTTATTCAAATAACACTGTAGTCTCAATGATAGCAGGCACAACATTTGCCAAATACTGCACAAAACGCTTATAAGTTTATATATTATACACAGTACACACGATGAAATTTTAAGGAACTACAACTCGTATGGACTCAATAGTGTGACTTAAGTACCACCCTTTTTAACTTGAAGAGGCCAAGACAATCTTCTATTGCTTGTGCCATCAAACTGATAGAGGTCACTCACTTCACTAATTGCATCCTCTGCTTCTTGCCGCCCTAGTTCTTGTCTTCTTAGATTTCTGATAACCAAGTCATCAAGGCTTGATTCGTTTGTCCAAGGAGGTGGAGTTATACAATCCGAACCACCTGGTACTCTTTGTGAGGAATTGTTATCTGGTGTTATCGGCAATGATGAGGCAGAATAACCAACCCTTAGATGTTGTAGAGTTGCAAATGATTCTCTCATGGCAGACATGGCTTCAAAGAAACGGGTGCATGATGCTAGAGCAACAGGAATTGGGCGAAGCATCTCCTGCACCAAGAATGTAAGTTTAACTAGTTAATGATTCAAGAAAAAGGGAAAAAAAAAGTCAATTACTTCAAAGAATATCATTGATGTTTCCAGAAAACTTGAAAATTTTTACTGGATTATCATTCTTGCATTACAAGAAAATTAATCAACACTAAATCACTACTGTTTTCTTAAGCTTGACAACAGATTGCATTAGTAATCCGACCAAAAACTTAAAAAAGGAAATAAAAATATGGCCTCCTTAAATGTCGACAATTTCCCTTGATTATAGCAGTCCGCACAGAGTTATGTATTTAAGAGGCATAATTTAGATGTAAGAATAAATGAAATTATGTACAAAAAATGAAAAAAATTTGTAATGAGTGTGCGTTTGGATTAATGATGATCGATATTGTACTCTGAAGTTGATATAAACAAACAAATGCTTCATGAGCATACCCCCCAAATTGATGGAGGCTCCTTAAAGCTCTGACTCCACTGGAAATCTGCAACTGATGCTGTCAAGGCTCCATAATCACTAGCAGCTTTCATCAGTAATTCAGAAAATTGTTTCTGCCAAAAACCACAAAAGATGCACCCCTAAGCAAAACATATTCTACTTCCCGAAAGACTTGAGCACTGAAATAATTATTCAAGATTCTTCACAAAGTACATTAGAGACAACATGGCCTGTGCGGAAAGAACATCAAAACACTGCTTGAAACAGGGAACTACACCAGTTGATTCAAAAGTCATCTAATTACTCATCATTTGATATTAGGCAATAATGTTTAATGAAGAAAGGCCATTTTACTCAAACTCTACACACCGAAGGGTGAAAGCCAGTGCCTTTTCTCTTTAATTCCGGGACACCATACACTTGAAACGTAAAAGGTGAGGATTTATGTCATGTTAAAATTATGGACTTATAATTAATTCTAAAAAATTAACTGTCAGCAATTACATAGAAAAATCATTCCCAATAGAAGTAAACATATGATCTTACTGTACTAAATATGACTTGTACATAGTAACTAAATGGACCAATCCAAGCACAGAGCCATATCATCTACAGAAGAAAAATATTTTACTGTCTTTAAGGAAATTATGAGGACATGAGTCAAACAAGTACAACGACAAAGAGAAGTTACCCATAAATTGCCAGAATTTGAACCTAAATTTGATTGGGTTTTTGAACATGTAATCACAAGCGTTGAAATTCAATCCACAGTCCCTCAAAACCAAAGTCAACCTACCTAAATCTTTTACTCCATATTCAGAACTCTATAAATGTTTCTTGGAAAGTGTGATCTAACTAGTTTTAATCCAGGGGTAATCTAACTTGTCGATTCACAGTCAACAAAACCAAGTTTCTAATAAATATGAGATTCCACTCTGCCTTGGGGGAAAAAAAAAGGTGCATTTCATTCGGTCACCTGCCTGATATTCTGCTTCCACAGGAATGCAATCCAGTGAATAGGGTTGTTGAAGACGAGCTATAATGCGATCCTGGCATCATTTACAAATAGCAGAATGTGAAATGAGATAATGAGAAGGCAATAGAAAAGAATATTTTTGGACGAAGCCAAATTTCTTCTAGTGACCAACATAGTTCTAGTTGCAAGTTTCATGATTGATATTAGATCCAAGTTCCATACTGATGGACTCGTATAAACAATATACAAATATAATTCCCATTTTCCCATATGGCACACAGCAAACTTCTACGCATCTCATAAAATTTTGCAAATTAGTAATGTTCAATTCAACAATTTAGACTTCATGCTATCTAGATACCACAACAATTTCAGTAACCAGAGGAAGAAAACAACTACTATCTCCATGAGGAGGTATCTCATGAACGAAACTGCACCTCTATCACAGAGTCCATGAAACTTCAGCATATTCAAGTAAAAAAGCCAGCAATGCTATTAGATAAATTACCTTATTCTGAATAACATCTTTCAGTATCGCAGTGATCCTTGAGAGAGTTTCAATCTTCTTTTGCATTTCACTCACATGTGTCAAATGTGCCACGTTTTTATCATCCTAAGATCCAAACATATAAACCATGAAGCAGCTCAGCAACAAAAATACCAACAAGCATCCATTGATGATCACAAGTGACCTTAATTCATTTTTCAGCATTATCTAAATTCAAAATAATCCACCTTTCGACCTTGAAGTTCCACTTGCAGATCAGCTATCTTTCTCTGTACAGCTGTTAGCTCTCTTAACACTCTTATCAAGTCATCACCTTTTTCACCATTAGCGCACAAGTTTTGAAGCTCTTCCTACATAACAATCCCAAGTTCAAATTTTGAAGTATGCATATGAAAATCAACCAACCCATTAGAAAACCCAACTAATTTAAACAACTAATTCCAGTGGGTTACAATTTACACAATGTCTTATACTAATCAATTACAATCTTATAAAACGTAGAAAAGAAAAAAAAAATCTTATAAAACATAAATGGCCTTTTCAATAGTACTTAAAAAATCTAAACAAATATTGGTAAGCTGAGGATGAATGCTAATAATTCATTAAAAAAAATGTGGGCAATTGAGGAAGTGGGTACCTGAGAAGGAGCGGGGGCGACGGAAAAGCCAAGATCGGCAGCGATGGAAAGAGCATCGGACATGCCTCCGATGCGTCTAAGAGGTTTCTTCCCAACCCAGGTGCTGCACGTGTCACTCCCCATTGACATTTGCCTCCAACCCAAACACGGTCTTCTTTTTCTCCAAAAGCGTCTTGCTGATATATCGAATGATTGGGGACTGCAAATAGAAATTTTGAATTACTGTCGACGGCAAAAGCTTCTACTGTACTGTTGGTTGAGTTTGAAATTATCAGACAAGTCCTGTTATTTTGAAATAATAAATAAATTTACAATATACCACTTGTTTAACCGTTGCCCCTATAATTTATTAATAGGTTGTGACCTTCGTTGAGCCCCAAAACGTTAAGTTTCACGGTCCAATAACTGAAATAGGGCCACTCAATGGTACCCACCAAAAAGGCCCAGACTATTGCTTCACAGTGATATACTACCTAAATTCTTGAACTAATTTAAATAGTTTTCGTAATAATTGTCTCCTCTGTATAAACCCCTTCTCAATCTTCATGTCAATCTGATAGGATTCATAGCTTTAGATAATTTCAATTCAAACTTATGAGAATCGTTTAATCTGTGGTTCACAAGGAGGCGTTATGTGAATATGAATCATGTCATACCGATGTGAGGAAGCAGCGACCCGTTAATTGATAGGAGTGCCGTATGACACTTAACTAATCCAATGTTCAGTGATCCCCAATTGTCATCCGCAATCACGTGCTCTCTCTGATTCGTCTTCCTCACGGGGATTCGCTCTTACAGGTAAAATTCTGAAGTTGGTCAGGACCTTTGGGCTTTCCTTGGTCAAACAAAAAGTGTGTAAAATCTCAATAATAACGGGACCCTGGGGCGTTTTCTCCTTTTCATTTAATTTTATTTAAAGAGATATTATTTCATTTCGCCAGGTTCAATGCCACGTAGTATGATCAGCATGATTTGACCGGCTTCTAACAGTGGACCTTAAGCAATTCCAGTAAATAGTTGTGTGCCAGTAGGAACCTGTGGACTCCAACTTTCTTTAGTCTGGGCCGTTTATGGCGATTACATGTAACAAGTCAGTTTCTTTTTGAATTTTTAGATAGGCCTATCAAAATTCTATCTTTAAGTTGGACTTGAATTATAGTTGCATTGTGGATGTGTAACAGACTGGCTGTCTAATCCATTCCCTCAATTGAAGGAATATGATTGAGACTCACGTGAACACTAATTTTCTTTATATCGTTCTGGTTGTACGCTCATCTAGACTGGCTCACTTTGTTCTGATTATGAAACAATTTATAAATTGAATTGGGATGTGATATACAGTGTAACAAAAATCAACTGATTTCCTTTGGATACAAGAATATGATCATTCATGAAGAATTGGAGTTATAGAGTCTAACTCTAGCTGCCCACTTTAACTTGCCTACAAAAATTATTTGTTATTTGCGGCGTGATATTGGACATATATAACTCGGTGAGAATAATGGTCGAGCATGGTTAAATTGCGAACAAGCAGCCGGCAACAGTAGTCTTCAACCATAAAGTGTTAGCCATTTCAGTGAGGAAAAAATTTTGATGATTATGACAGGTTGCTGGTGTCTTATTGAATAGTTGAACCTCCAGCAGAATTATTAAATCTTTACTGGATGGCAAATTGAGGTGGTATAGCCATGGTATTTTGGTTCTCATGGTGCGGTAGTAATAGTGGCAATCTAGCTCTTGGTGTGCTCACGGCCGGATGTGGGTGTTGGTCTCAAATCGATTGATTGGTTTAAAACTTTAAATCGTATCAGAATCGATTTTCATCTATATGAATCACACCTCTTTATTGATTAGGGTTTAATGAAAATTTGATTGGGTTCTATAAAACTATGTTGAATATAAAGATATATATTATTCGATTTTCTATTACGATTTTTCATTAAAACTTTCTCTATTACGATTTTTCATTAACAAAAAAAAAAAAAATTATTTATTATAAAAGCTTAGAACTCTCAATCAGCCTTATGAGCCATCTATAAACATAGTTAAAGCCTCAAGCGTTTAAAGCACTGCGGCAAAGTAGCCAGGCCCTAACAGAATGACTTGCCTTTCTAAATTGTGTTATTAGACACCGCCCGGGCCAAAAAGGGGCCTAAACAGTTTTTGGTCCAATAACTAAAAGCCAAATGGACCCACCAAAAAAGGCCCATAAACTATTGCTTCACGGTTACTACCTAAATTATTGATTCTAGGGTTTTATTTTTCGTGCTCTGTCTCCTCTATATAAACCCCCTTCTCAATCTTCCTTGTCAATCTGTCTAGGATTCGTAGCTTTTTCAACTTCAATTCAAATGTTTCGCGTTCCAAAATCGTTTTCTTTTTCACCAGGGCGTTTTTATTAAGAATCTATCCCGATGAGGAAGCAGACCCAATTGATAGGAAGTGCCGTATGACACTTATAAACAGCGGCGGTAAGGTTCAGGATCCCCAATTCTTCCCATCCACCAATCACGTGCTCTCTGATTCGTCTTCCTCACGGGATTCGCTCTCTTTGGGTTCTGTGATTGGTCGGGACCTTTTGGGCTTTCCTTGGTCTTCCGCTGTGTGTGTGATTTGAAACGGGACCCTGAGGGCATTTTTCTCCTTTTCATTTTATTTATTTATTTATTATTTCATTTCACCAGGTTCAATGCCACGTCGCCGGTAGCTTACCAGCGTTGACCGGCGATGCTATGATTGGACCGAAAGCAATTCCATGTTTCGCTTTGCTGATAGGAACCTGTGGACTCCAACTTTCATTAGTCTACGGAGCCGTTTATGGCGATTACATTTTTAATATTTTTGCAAGTTAGTTTCTTTTGAATTTTAGTTGAAGCCTATGATGATTATCGATCTTTAAGTTGGAATTACCGGCTGAATTTTGATTGATGTGTAACAGACTGGCTGTCTGAGGCTTCCCTCAATAATACAATTTTTTGTTTCCAATTGAACACTAATTTTCTTTATATTTGAATTTGTACGCATTGCATGGCTAGAAGTGGTGGTTCTATTATAAAGGATATTCAATTTATAATTGAATTCGAACAAAATGTGATATACAGAAAGAACAAAATCAACTGATTTCCTTTTATTTTTCCATCTACAGAAGAAGATCATTCATGGGATCAATTGTTCTACAATCCTAACCTAGGCCACGTTAACATGGCCTACAAAAAATTTAGCTGAATTTCTTCTGCATGATATTGGACATATAACTCGGGAAGGAAAATGGTCAGGCATGGTTAAATTGAATTGGTATAGCAGAAGGAATCAGCTTGCTTTAGCTGCTTTAATTTATTTTGACGGAGACTAGCTTTGCTCGCTATGTGGGGGGAAAGAACCTGTTGAGATTGAACGGCAAAGTGTAGAATTCTTCATTTCTGTTGTCGCCTCTGAACGTTCTGAACTTTACCCACCATGTCATTCCCCTATCTTTCTTTGATTTCTCAACCTCTAAGGTGTTGTCGAGGAATACAGCCACGATTAAACCCACTGTTGGTGGCGATGAGAATATGGTATTCAAGAAAGCATTGAACTGCAAATAACAAAATGTAGTTTGTAAAGTTGCGTGTGATGCAGGAAGTTCTAACGATTTGAACATTTATACCCACCCATCCAGCGTTGGTATGGACAAGACCGTGGTGTTGGGGATTCCAATATTCATTGAAAAATTGTGGGATGGATATGCCGAGGAAGAGTGAGAGCCCAGTGATCATGAGGTTTCTCATGCAATTCATGTTTGTGAATTGAAGAAATGATAAGCCAACTGAAGCTGGAAGCAAGGAAGGATATGATTATGTCATTGATGAAGAAAGTAATCAAAAGGATTTCTTAGATTAATGTAATTCCGTACCTACTAGTCCAAAGAGAACACAGTATAATGCAGCAAATATTGGAACGGGTATGGATGCAAACACAGCTCCAAATTTTCCTGCGTGAATAAGATATTACATTTACAGAAAGCAATTTAATAAATCCCAAATTGCTAATTAAGAAAGGGGAAATGCATTTAGCTCGATGGTGTTATCAGAACAAGCCATGAGTACCCATTAAGCAAACAGATAAGTGGTCTCTCAATTTTCAGGTGTCTAAGAAGTAACACAAACCTAAGCAGGAGAAAAATATCATGAAGCCTGCAGAAATTTGAACAACTCGACGACTCCCAACTCGAGTCAGACCTAGAAGTCCCACATTTTCCCTGGAAACATTGGCATGACTTCTGGTAAATTTGTATTATATAGAACAGAACATAACATAACAATATTTCAATGCAACAAGCTGCATACAACTTATTACTAATTTAAGAGCGCATCTTACACAGAAACAGTAGATCCAGTGCCTGTCCCAAAAAGACCATCAAGCAAAATCCCAATTCCCTGCCAAAGTGACAATACTACAGTGAGAGTTGGGAATACTTACAGCAGGTGGTAAGCATGATGCATGGGCCATAGGATGACGTAAGGACAGTCTTCTTGTCTTTTTTAACTCATAATGTAGCATATTCAATATGATGTAATGGGAAAAAAAAAAGAAAAACTTTTAACAACATTACTACATATTTTGTGTTTCCCTTGGTATATTCAGATATCTTCCCTTGGTATACTCAGATATCAACAAATTCAAAATTCCTCTGAGTGAAAGCAAAAAAAATCTTCCAAAATTTTGACGGGGAATGTTTATATATCTCAATAAATACTAATCCATTCGAACAGACAAAACTCTACTTCTTTGGACATTCATAACAACTAGGATCTTATCAGCATGATTGCTCATTTTTCATGGGCATAATTTACACCACTTTCTCTTAAATGTTGTGATGAAATTGAAAATATCATATGCCTAAGTAAATATGCAGAGTACGTGAAAATTAACAAAACCAGCTCACCTGCCAACCAATGCCACGGCTCAATACATAAGCAGGAGGTGGAGTGGCAATCGCCAACCGAGATGCAGCCTTGTATGCTCCAGTTGACTGCAGGTTGAGTAGCAATTTTATCAAACCCAGAAGCAATCTATTAAAAAATTACTACTATGACACTCATAAGGAACCTTATTTCAAACAAGCACAGCCAAAGAGAATATTCAGATGAAATCATTTCAGTTGAGTATAGTGTACCCTAGCATTTTGATAGCTAAGGATATACCTCAACCATAGATACAAGAACTGCAGACATCATAGCAAATGAATGGCCTGCTGAAAATGTTGGTGGGCCCCACTGCAGGGGATAGGGGAACTTGAACCTGAAAAAACAATATACATAAAAATTACAGAACTAGGGAAAAACAAAGTAATCCGAGAGAAGTGTGAGTTGATTAGTATACCATGGGGCAGTAGATATAAGATTTGCCCTATCAGTACGGCAACTTATTTGAGTTGCATATGGTTTGCCTCGATAAGCCCCACTGGCAGTTAAGATAACAGAGTAGATCCAAATGATTGTGACACAGATTAATACTGGAAATCGTTCAAATATTGGAAGATCTCGAAATGGTCTCACGTGCTTCAGGTACTGTGATGTCAAAAACCCATAAACTCTGTTAGGGAAATAAGCAATAATCATGTTCGTAGATTTTACCCAACATGATATACAACCCACTCACCTGTGACAAGCCAATAACCAAGAGCAGCATTGGTATCCCAATTTCCACACAATTTCCCAGCTGGAAAAAGAAAAATGTGTAGCAATGGTAAATTATAGCCAGTTCTGAATACAATTAACTAATAGCTTATGACATGAAGAACAATGTGTTTTATATTATTCAGTGATCTTTAACGTTCTTCTGGTTGGAACTGAATTGTTGTCGCCCAGGAATTTTTTCTTTTAAAAGAAGAAAAATTTAAATCTTAATAGTTTCATCAAATAATAAAGACCTTGCATCGCAAAGTTGAAAATTCAGAATGTAAAAACTTTTTCATCTCAGCAAATTTAATAGTAGCAACCAACATCAAATTCTTGCTTTTAAATAGCTTTCAAGACATTTCAGGTGTTAGGAATGCATAGTAGTACGAACCAAAGGAAATCCCCGTTGAAACAGTCCCAAGCCAACTAATCCAACCACAGGCGCAATTCCAAGAGGACTGAAGAACCTGCAAGAAAGACCAGTATAAAAGTCAAGATTATGATCATACAGAAATGACCACTTTCGTCAATGTTTCTGTGCTAATGTACCGTGAAAAGAGACCCCAAACTTGACTGTAACCGAGGATGATTTGTATGCTTGAAGCTACAATTAGAGCCCCTTGGATAGCTCGCATTGTTTGTATAAATCTCTGCAAACATTCACAGTGGAAAACCTCATTAAATGGATGTCATCAAATGGGAAAGTTTGATTTCTAAGAAGGAAACAAATTCATAAGGATTATTCCCGATGGGGCTCTGGCCGAAATTGACACCAACAATCAAGCTAAGCAAATCACTCTTTAGAGAGTTTTTGTGTGTATGAGGCAAAGTTTTCCAAACATTGTTGTCCGAACATTGGCAAACTTACTTCGTGATCGTCTGTTATCCGTTGCAGTGAGGAGTCACTTATAATATAAGCTATGGGAATGATGTACGCAAAGGAGCCTCCAACAACAGCTGGCAACCGGGTTCCGAAAAGTGCTTGGAGAAGTGTATTAATGCCAGATACAAAGAGAAGAGTCTGTATTACCCGTGCTTTGTCCCCCTGGTTGCGTAAGCAAGAATTAGTCAAGGAGAAAAAAGTGCTAAAACAGAAGCAGGGAAAAGTTAGATGAAAAGGCCAATAACAGACCTACCAAGGTTACAGGTCCCACCAAGATCTTCCAGGCTAAAATTCAACCATGTACAATAACCACAACAATGCAATCTACAATTGCTTTTGGACAAAGAAAGAAAATATGGTGCTAAGCAGTCAAGCTTTTGAACCGGGGGAATTTTGACCTAGAGCATCATTGGTGGGACACGATAGTCAAAGTACAAGGTTTTCTACTTATCTCCTTTGGGTATGTCAGGATGCCAAGCATGAACATGCTTGTGAAAAACGTAGAAATTGTGTTTGAAAGGGAAAAAAAAAAAAGGTTGACAGAAGAGCAGCTTACATTACTTCCACCCATTGCATGTACGAGTAAGGTAGGGATCATTACACTTGTGCCCAGCATCAGTATGTAGTTTTGAAATGCTAATAGAATAGTTTCAGCTGCAAGACAATGCTTTCATTGTAAACAAAGATGAGAGAGCAAAGAAATTAGATCAAACATGCAGACATCTAATCTTCACAATGATAAATGATGAAAGATGTGTGCTTTACATCTATACAATGATGCTATCTCTTATGAATGCTCTACAAGAACATGCTTTACTCACTAAAAAAATTAGCTTCTAGCGATGATAACAATAAGGTCTTATCATATCTGCTACTTGGTGCAAAATTGAAATTTCTTCGTCTATTACACTAATGCAGCCAAAGCCACTCGTTCCCAACGCTTGTTTCTATGGTTTAACTACATTGCTGCTCTGATCATCCACCACATAATCTAAAGATTGTAAGAGATATTTTTCAAATCAGCATCAATAAATCATACTATACAAACAAGAAAGATGTAAGAACTTTAAAACAAAATGTAATGCGGCCACTGTGTCATGATTCACAACAGATGCAGGAGGTTAAGACTTAAGATTGAGTGTAGGGGTATAATTGTAACTACAAACAACCTTTACCAAACCCAGCGGAACGGAACATTTGAAAAACCTTAAATGTCGCCATATCAAATGGAACCAAACTCTCAAGGGTTTTCTGCTTAATCATTTTGCAGTTAGTGGGCAACAGAACAGAGTACCAAATAAACAAATATAAGAGTTAAAAAAAAATACAAACATATTCACTTAAACAACTTGTTGCATCAAACTGACGAACAGAAGTTGCAGCATAATCGTGCTCTCCTCCGCCATCTTCTACTAATGCAGTTCTTTAGTGAAAGAACAAATGTTTAGTTTTCTTTCTGGTGAGACCGAGTGAGAGCAATGCCATTAATACAGGCCTCAAGTGAGACAGCAGACCAGGGGATAAAGCCACTAAAGACTGAAACAACTCTACTCAGTTTCGTCTACTTCAAATACCCACAACCACAAGACAAGCCCATTTTTAATCTAACATCTTGCAGAACTCATAAAATAATCATCACGCAGGCAACAAGAGATAATCAAGGAAAAAGAAATGACACATACCCCAAGGAGGGTTAGAGTCTATGCAGTACTCAAGGTCTTGAAGCTGATCCATTGGAGGGTGGCTATACTCTGCCATTTGCTATAACTCTTTGAGAAAGTTTGAACCCAAAGAAGAAGCAGAGATGAAGGAAGATGAAAATGAAGTAGAAGAAGACGAGGAAGCAGAGTAACTGAGAACAAAGTAAAGTACAGATATAAAGTGAACTAAAGTTGGCATAATATTAAAAAGAAAGGAGAGAAAAAAAAAAAAAAAAAACACAACCCCAAAAAGAACAATATGCAAAGCAAAGGAAAACTTCCCCGATGACGCCCTCTTCTGTCGTCGATAAGCATGTTTTTGAAAATAGTGTCTTAACTGCATTCTTAACCTTGATTTGTAATTTATCTACGAAATTGCCATTCAGGTCCCCTGTTTTTTCCTCAATAGTCAATCGCCAAATTTTAGTTTGCAACATCATCCAGTGCCTTCTTTTGTGAATTTTTTTTTGGAAAAAAAAAAAAACTTTTTAAGGTTGTTGCTTACTTACTTTCATAAGTCAGTCTCATTGTATGCATTTGACTCTAAAGTAAAGAACCTAACTAAAAAAAGAATGAATTAAACCAACCCGCTTGATTTTTATTTTTATTTTAGTTCATTTTTAGTGATTTTCCTTTATCCTATGTGGGTGAATTGAATAACAATTGGAATCGATTAATTTTTAGTTTAGCTCTATATAGTCTGTCGATACTTAAAAAACGACACTGACTCATAACTCTATGATATTAAATACGATAATTTAATACTTAAGTACTTAATAAAATGCGATAAGTTATTAAATATGATAATTTAATACTTAAGTACTTAATAAAATGCGATAAGTTAACGTTTAAATGGTACGTCAATTATTATTAAGTTAAATTAAACTCAGATAGTGATATTTTCATTATATATATAAAACAAACGGATATGTTTCATAAAGTGGTGATGTCAATGTTACATTTCGATTGAAATAATTAAAATCTGTTTTTGTGAGATAAAGAAAATATTAGAATTAAACACCCCCCCCCCCCCCCCCAAAAAAAAAGAAATGAACAGATGGAGTTGGGTCTAAATTCTAAATGAAGTAAAAGTAAAGTACAGCTGAGCTGTTAAATACGCAATCACCATGCCACGAATGATTGACAGCTGAATGAAGATTTGCGACAATTTTGTACCGTATCTGTAGGTACTGGCCCCACGTAATTATTATTCTGTAGCCGTTGAAATCAGTAAAGGATGATGATCAATCAATGTGAGCCCTCCGATTGGTGGAGTAGATCATTGGAAAGCCAACAGAGACGAAGCAAAATGTGCTGCAAGAAGTGTACCCATTGGAATAGTAAATTCAGAAACGCTGATGGGGCAAAAAGCTTCGGCAGTGGTTGGCCTGCAAATGAATTGCAGCATTAAATTTGTTCACAGGTGAAATTGACTGGACTTAAATGATATGCCAGACGTCGCAGCTGTATGAATATAATTTTTCAACCGGAGATTTTCTTTTAAATTATTAAAATAAATAAACAAAAATTAAAAAATAAAGAAAAATATATTTTTTAATATATTATATAATAAAATGTACTAAATTATAGTATGTATAATATATTTTACTTATTTTTAATTTATTTTTTATTTTAATATTTTAAAGAATTTTTTATTAGATAATGGGTTAGCAATTGCACTATGTATGTGACTTATTTATGTTTTTGATTTGCGATTTTCTATCGAATAAAAAAGGTGCAAAAAGGAGAAGAATTCGTTTTTCTCTTTCTTCTATTTAGAATGTAGATTCTGCAACAATAAAAACTTAATCCTCAATATTTACTAAAATAGTGGGCATATACAATATTTAATTAATTCCATTGATAAAATCTCTTAAAAACAATATAAAAAAATTTAATATTTTAATCTCGTAAAATTTTTGAAAGGAAACGCACTCATCTAATACAGCATGCTAGTATGTGAAGCACAATCACAATATCGTGCTCATGAATAAAGTCCGAAGTGTTACATACATTTAACACCCCAACGTTTTAGGTAACATTGCTTGTTGAGTGAGTAACATTGCTTACTTTGCATGCAATGTCTCCTGAATGGTTGTATTTACCAGTGCATCATAACCATCATTGTGGTAAGGAAGCTTAGTAAACTTACTCTTCAGTAGCGTCACTCACTAAATTATATTGCAAATGAGATTCATATGTTAGATTTATAAAATTAATATGAGTTTTTTTTTTCATAATGTGTTGTATCAACTTAGGCCCTATTTTGAATTGAGGTTGAATAATTATAAATTAAAAAGTACAGTATTAAAATATTTAATAAAACTAATTGTTTTATCTTGCAAATTAAGTTAATTTAATATTACACTAATATAATAAAAAATTTATTATATCTTTATTAATTTTATTAAAATTATTATTTATAAATTATATTTATTATATACTATTAATTATTATTTTGTAATTATATTTTTTTTAGAAGCATATCACCTCAATATCAAACATTACAATAATTAAAATAGATTTTAAAACTTATCAAAAAAATAAATAAATTTTAAAAGATTTTATAAGTTGAAACTCCAAACAATCTTGAATCATTACGCAACAATGCTGTCTATCAATTATTTCCAGACAATAGCCTCGTCACTTTGATCCTTGTAAAGGAAGCATGAGTTCGGTAAAAATAGATTCTTCTCATATTAATATTGATGGGAGAATTTTAATTATGAAATGTGGGGAAAAAAAAAAAAGGCCTTACTTTCAGGTTATATTATCTATTTAAAAAAAAAAAAAAACTGAATTAAATATTTTGCACGGTATACAGTTGTCTTTTGTGCTGCGAATGAAAAGAGAGGGAATATGTGCTGAACAAGTAAAAAGACAAGTGGGGTTGCAGGTCAGCTTTTGAAAGACGTAAAAAGCGAGGGTAAAATGGTGAATAATTGGAAAGACAAGGGTAGTTTGTTAAGGAGGCAACTGTGTTATGTTAGTTTGTCAAATAAGTGTGAGGTTGCACGTGCGGCATAAAGCTTTGAGTTGGCACCTAAATTAAAATCCCCCCCACCCACGATCTTGACAACCTCTCAAAATCAAAATCCGATTCCCATGAAATTCATTTGACTTATGAAACAAACAAAAACCCCATCTCCAAAAGAAACCCAATCATGTTTTTTGGATTTCTTGTTCGTTCATTTTCAAACTTCTCTATTCTCAAGATAAGAATCTTTGTGCTCATTTTATTTCTTAATTATAAGAGAGATTGTTGGAAATTCAAATTTAATGTAATAGCTAGATGCATTTGTTGAGATATGTATATACATATATAGTATAGGAAGATTTAGAATTCATCCGATGGTTTTATAGATGACTGATGAAACTTTACAATATATAAATATATATATTTACAAATAGGCACCGCATTAATTAATTACATCCACATCCAAATCACGGACCATTTAGATGAATTCCATCGATTCATGGATCGAATGGGCAAGATTTAAGAATGCAATCATACTACAATTGCACCACAAATTTTCCCAAATATATAATGCTCTTTCTTATATTTTTGTTTCAAAAACGTTGAATCAAAATAAAAAGTACATTAGAGATATCGGTATTGTTGAGGTTGAGCCTTTACGTTTTAGTATTCGATTTGTTAGATAAATGAATTTGTTTTCTTTGATACTTAAGTGGGACTCACTGCGTGTTATTCAGTTGATCCTAATATTCGTCGTACTCGCACAAATTTATTAAATATTGTTTTTGTTGTTGAGCACTTACTTGTACTAAAGTAGAAATTACAGAATTGTCATATCTCAAGGATCTAAAATCAAGTTGTTAATGCTTTAACTCATTATATTTTTTTTACTATTCTTATTTTCATATATGGTTAGAGGTTTTTCATCCTGAATGTCTTCTTATCTTTGAGATTTTTTTATTGAAAATAAATGAGGATTTTATTAAAAAAAATTAAAATGTACAGTATACAGATATGATATAATTTCATTTTGAGATAGAATCCTTACTAAGAAGTTTAATTTACAAATCGAATATTTATTCTCCACAATCAAACTCATAGGATGGTTTAATTGAGAATGATGTATTCTATTCCTTTAAAAATATTCCTCGTACCATGGACTATGGTAGTAATCTCAATTACAAGAAGAACAATAGGGAATTTGGAACTGGATAAAATTACACCTAAATATTAAAAAATATAAAATCAATGTGAATTTGGCTCAAGGTCAATAAAGAAAAACCTATGTCTCAAGAATAGAAAACTGATTTGATTTGCTTTCCGGCCTCATTGAATTCAAAAGAATAAACAAAAGAAGTCTTCAACTTTTTATTAAATAAAACAAACATGCATTAAAGTTCCATTTAGTCCATAAGGCATCAATATTAAAAAAATCAAATCCAGTATTTTATACTAGCTCATTTGGAATAACTTAAATCGGCTTCCAAGCACCACGAGCCAAGCGATCACTTTTCATCGCACTGCCGGAATAAAATTAAAAATAACAATCCGCGTCCCTTATTACCAAAATGCCAACAATTAAAGTGGACAATCATGTAATATTCACAAATTCTAATTTATAGGGCCATACGATTAAATAAATAGTATCGAATGTGCCTTCTTCTTCTTCTAATTGATCACCCAACATTTAACAAATGAATCACACATGATACAAGGCATAATATTCGACCTAATGTTACATGTAATGATGTGCAAAATTTGTTACAAAAATAATAATTATTATTATAATTCTGTTGTTTCTGATTGAAGAGGGAAAATTTAAACAAAATTAACAGAAAAATCAGTAAATCTTAATCTACTACTGCTACTCTAAAACTTCATGCTACTGCCGTGACAATAGTACTTTGAGTTTGTTAATCTTGATTTCTCCGCTTTTTGGCAATGACCCATGTACTGCTTCCAAAATAACGGAAAATGCTACCAAGACAATAAGAACGTATGCAAGCACACAGCAAGAGCCAAATATTCAGAGGGTTCAGGATGTTGAAACCTTAAAGATGTTGATGTTGGGGTAAGAGAAAATTTTTTAGTGAAAACCATCACTTATATCCCAGGATTATTCATGTTGTATCACCAAGAATTAATAACAGAATTACGCAGAAGCGTACCTGAATTCATATAGCTTAATTCGTCTCTGGAGTAGTGTGGTTGACCTTCTAGATCTACACGTTCTCTTAGAGAGTCCTTTAGTTCTCTCTGCGCTCTCTCTCTGATGATGGGATATCAGAAAGAATGGAAATAATACATGTGACCTAAGGACCATAACCACTTATATAGACAACTGTTTCTTAGTGTCATTGGGTATTCCTAATTCTGGCCATTATAGAATTAGAACACTATTGAGTTTCTACATATTAAAGGCTCACACCCTATTAAACTCATTAAAGCTCATAATATCGAAAATCTAAATATATCACTTCTAATTGAGCTTGTCTTTATATCACAGTCTGCAACACATAGTTATTCACATATAAGCCCAACGTTGGATTAAGGATCCAACAATGCTAAATTGAAAAATCCAACAATCTCCCACTTGGGCTATATGTGTAACCTTATAATTATTCTTTGCAAAAATAACCGTATAAGCTCAACCTTACTATTATTATCGAAATGTACCTGCAACCAATCTGGTCCATCAACATAAGATCAAAGCGGCCTTGCGTTACAATTATCGTAACTCGACCCATCAATGGTCACTATACCAATACAACAGAATGACATGGATTATGATGTGGATGTATAATATGGGAATTTCATGCAATGTGATCTTAACATGCCTATTTTCAAATGGTCCACCTTAAACCTTAGTGAGATCTAACCGTATAAAAATTCAGAGTGTGAATAAATCAAAACTTTATTTCTGCATAAAATAACCTGAAATATCCATAAACTGTAATCATTGAAAATGTCTATATTATAAGAGCATCTAAAATCTCAAATTCCAACTAAAACTGAATATCTTTAAATGGCATGATATTCATACGAGCAGTGTGCTCATGAAACATCTTGGGTGGCAATCCCTTAGTAAGTGGATCTGCAATCATGGAGCTTGTACCAATGTGCTCTATAGACAACTATCCACTCTGAACTCTTTCTTTAACAACTAGGAACTTGGTGTCTATATACTTCGACTTCGTCGAGCTCCTGTTGTTATTGGAATACAGCACTACAACTTATTATCACAAAATAACTTGAGTGATCTATCAACACCATCTACTATACACAGCCCGTGACAAAATTCCGTAGCCATATTCCATGATTGGATGCCTCATAACATGTTATGAACTCTGTTGCCATCGTAGAAGAGGCTATAAGAGACTGTTTAACACTATTCTAAGAGATAGCACCCCCAACTAGCAGATAGATGTAACCCGAAGTGGATTTCATACTATCTTAACATCCAGCAAAATCGGAGTCAGTATACCCAACGATCTCAAGCTTATCCGACCTCCGATATGTGAACATATAGTCTTTTATTTTCTGTAAGTACTGCAAGACCCGTTTGGCTACTTTCCAATGATCTACTACTAGATTATTTAAATATCTGCCAACATCCCAGTAACGTATGCAATATCTGGTAGCGTACAAAGCTAAACATATATTAGACTTCCTATTGCTGATGCATAAGGAATCTTTTGCATTTCTTTTTCCTCAAAATCATTTTTAGGATACTGATTGAGACTAAACTTGTCTCTTTTAGCCACAGGGGTATCACCTAATTTGCAATTTTACATGCCATATCTCTGGAGAATTGTTTCGATATAGCTCTTTTATGATAATCTAATAATACCTCGAGAGCGATCCCGATGTATCTGTATGCCTAATACAAAAGAGGCGTCACTAAGATCTTTTATCTTAAAATTCTTAGCTAGAAATCTCTTGGTGTTGTGCAATAAGCCTATATTGCTGCTGGCAAGTAAAATCTCATCGACATATAAAACCAGAAAAATATATTTGCTCCCACAGAACTTATGTATACCCAATTATCGGCTAAATTCATCTCAAAACCGAATAGGATGATCACTTGATGAAACTTGAAATGCCATTGTCGAGATGTCTGTTTGAGCCCATATATGGATTTCTTGAGTTTGCAAACTATATTCTTTGGGTCTCCGGACATAAAATTTTCTAGTTGCACCATATAGATTGTCTCATCAATGTTACCATTGAGAAACACTGTCTTTACATCCATCTAATGTAATTCAAGATTGAAATTTGCCACCAATTCCATTATAATCTTGAAAGAGTCTTTCGAAAAAACTGGAGAGAAAGTCTCTTTATAGTCAATGCTTTCATCTTGTGTAAAGTTCTTTGTGATAAGACGTACTTTGTACTTTTCCACATTGCCTTTTGAATCCCTCTTGGTCTTAAATATTCATTTGTAACCAATAGATTTTGTACCTTTTGGCAATGTGACAAAAATCCATACGTCATTATCCTCCATGGACTTCATCTCCTCATTCATGGCATCAATCGACTTCTAAGAGTTATAAATTTTCATGGCTTGATAAAAATTGATTAGATCATCTTCCTCATTCCAATGTCTACCTCATATTCTTGGAGAAATACAATGTAATCATCTGGCAATGCACTTCTCCTTTCTCTAGTGGATCTCCTTAATGGCATATGTTCTTGAAGTGGTAGAGTTTGCTCTTTTGGAACAACTTCTTGTATGGAGGGTTCTTTAACATTGTCTTGATCTGTTGTGTCTTGAACAAAGTTAGAAATGAGACCTTGATCAATGCCAATAACACATATGGGAATATCAATATATGCCTCTTCAAAGACAAAATCTCTTGCAGTATCTCCCCCCGCAAACTTAACATCCTCAAAGAACCGAGCATTTCCTAACTCGAAAATCGACTTAGTCGTGGGATCATAAAACTTGTACCCCTGGATCGTTCTGAATATCCAATAAAATAACAACTTATCATTTTTGGGTCCAGTTTTTTCTCATTAGGCCTACAAGGCCTTGCCTTAGCTGGACATCCCCAAACATGTAAGTGCTTTAGACTAGACTTCTTGTCTGTCCAAAGTTCGTAAGGAGTTTTGGCAGTTGCTTTAGTTGAAACTCTATTAAGGATATATGCTACAGTCTTAAGTGTTTCTCTTCAGAGTAATTCTAGTAAGGTAGAATGACAAATTATACTCCTTGCCATGTCCTTAAGCGTCCTATTTCGTCTTTTAGCAACACCATTCATAACGGAAGAACCTGGCATAGTGTATTGTAGGACGATACCATATTATTTCTTTAGGAATTTAGCAAATAGTTCTGGACATTGTTCACCTGAACCATCATATTTGTCATAGTATTCGCCGCCACGGTCAGATATAACACTTTTGATTCTTTTGCCGAGTTGGTCTTTAACTTCAGCCTTAAAAATTTTGAACATATCCAAGGACTGTGATTTTTCATGGAGGAGATATATGTAGGCATATCTAGAAAAAGCTTCTATGAATGTCATAAAATATTGTTGACCATTCCAAGCAACTATAGAAAATAGCCCACAAATGTCTGTATGTATGAGTTTTAAGACATCCGAAGTCCTATTGGTTTCAAATCTCTTCTTATTGATTTGTTGCCCTTTGATACAATTAACACATATGTCAAAATTAGTGAAATCTAAAGGATCGAGAATTTTATCTAACACAAGTCTCTCTATTCTTCGTCTGGAGATATGACTCAATCTCTTGTGCCATAAATAGCTAAATTCTCATTGATAAATTTTCTCTTTACATCTCATGTACTTAATTGTAGGGATTCATTAAATGAATTAGTTATATCAAGCATATAAAGATTATCATCGCCTGACAAAGAACCAGAACCAACCAGTTTTGAATCATGAAACAAGCTGAATTTTTCATTTCCAAATGAACAATAACCATATTTGTCCAAAGCAGAAACGGAAGTCAAATTCCATCTAAAAGATGGAACAATAAATGTTTTATCAAGATCCAAATAAAATACAGTCTTTAATAATAATCTAAATTTTCCAATTGCTTATACTTCAACTGTCTTGTCATCACCCACATTGATATATCTGTCACCATCATTGGGCTTTCAGCAAGTCAAACAACCCTGCATAGACAGACTGATGTGAGTGATTGCACCAGAATCTATCCACCACGTGTGCCTAGGTATTGAAGTTAAATTAACCTCAGAACAATCCAAACTATGCCTTTTAGCATCATAAACGAAACAACGAGTGGATACTGGATCATTCGATTTCTTTTGTTCTTTCTTTTGAGGTGTTGTATTTGCAGCGTCCTTATCCTTTTTCCTTTTCTTGCCCTTATACTTTACTGAAATCAAATTTTTCAAGAGCATACTCATTCCTGCCTTTTCGCTATTGAAAATTCCTTTTAATTTCTACAAGAAACTCTTTAACTATAGTTGTTTTTTCAGTCATTGAGCCCCTGAATGCTTCTGGAATGACTTTCTTCATGATCATGATACACATGCGATTTGATCTCTCCCACCTTTTCATTTCTCTTTTATCATCAAGGGTATTTTCATCCATAAGAGGTAAAAGATAATCAACCCTTAACGCAAGATCAAGATCTATGACTGTCAGAACTATTGAGAGATTCTCGTGCCATAACTTAAAGTTAGAGTCATTTAACATTGGAATATAATTGAACAGAGAACAACAAATTGAACAGAGAACAACAAATACACAAAACAAAGATATCGGTAAAATTGAACAGAGAACAACAAATACACAAAACAAATTTATATTAGTCTTAAAACCAAAATTAAATTTAAATAAATGTAAAATCCCATCTCAAGATATCGGGCACTACATTAATATTTCATCTTTGGACAAACTATTAACTTGTAAGTGATATCTTGGTGTAGTAATCAAACAATAAATCTTCTTTTGAGTCAATTTACTGCTCACATGTAAAATCGAATAATCATCATGTGTTTATTACCACAGGTACACATGTAATTCTATTAAATATGGACTTTCTTTTGGGCCGATCGATATTCATAAAAATTACATATACAAAACTGTTTATATTCCAAAATAAATTAATTTCCACAAGAGAAGTCACTTTGGCGACATGTTGCTTCAATTAATTTATTTCAAAATACATATAAACCAATCAATATTCGAATTTAAAATTACACTAAAATTACCAAAAAAATTTTAAAAAATAGATTCAAAGTTTGGTCAACGGTCAATGGTGAAGTTGACCGTTGACCGATTAATGGTTGACCGGTCTAGAGCTGGACTGGTTTGAGTTAACCCAAATCGGATCCTGAACCAACCCACAAATCAAACCAACATTTTTTTTAATGGGTTAAACCCAACCTTAACTTTAATGGATTAATATAAAACAACACCTTTAATTCATCAAGTCTAAAATATTGGGCCCAAAACTCAATTTCATTAAGCCCAACTAAATTTTGGATTTAATTGTAAAAAACCTTTATTATTCTGCTGAAAAGAAATTTTAAAATGCCTTAGGGACCTTTAAAATATTTTCTATAAAACCCTAAAATCCCTTTTCTTTCTTTTCTTTTTTCTCCTAGATTAGGCCGCGGCCATAGCAGCCACTCTCACCTAAGCTTCTGCAACCATCAGGCCGTGGCTTGCTTGATAACGCGGTTCGATAGTTGCGCCATTGCCGATCGGAACAAAACCGGCCCCCATTTTTTGTTTTGTTTTTTGATGCTTTGTTTCTTGATGGGCGGCGACCCTTTATCCTTACCAGCCGCGACCTTGCTTGGTGGCATGGCCCAATGGCTACACTTGACCAGAAGCGGTGATGACTTTTGTTACCGCCAGCTTTAATGCTTTAAAAACCGAATCTATAAAATCGAATTTGGATTTTTTTAAAATCCAGATTTCCTTTAAAAAAATCAAATTCCAAATTTCTAGATTTTACAATACCGAAAAACAATCATAGATTTGTTCTCAAATTCAATAATTTTAATAATTCTGTTATTATTAAATTCGAGGACACCTAAAATTTTAATCATTAATAAAAATAAATTTAATTCTCAATGATTCAACATGAAGTGGCTCTGATACCATTTGTTGGGGCAAGAGAAAACGTTTGGTGGAAACCATCACTTATATCTCAGGATTATTCATGTTGTATCACTAAGAATCAATAACAAAATTATGCGGAAGCGTATCTGAATCCATATCGCTTAATTCCTCTCCGGAGGAGTGTGGTTGGGCTTCCAAATCTACACATTTGCCTATAGAGTCCTTTAGTTCTCTCTGCACTCTCTTTCTGATGATGAGATATCAGAAAGAATGAAAAGAATACATGTGACTTGGGGACCATAACCACTTATATAGACAATTATTTTCTAGTGTCACTAGGGTATTCCTAATTCTGCCAATCATAAAATTATAATACTATTAGGTTTTTACACATTAAAGGCCCACACCTTATTAGATACATTAAAGCCCATAATACCAAAAATCTAAATAGCTCACTTTTAATTGAGCTTGTCTCTATATGACAGTATGCAACACATGATTATTCACATATAAGCATAACGTTAGATTAAGGATCCAACAATTTTAGATTAAAAATCTAATAGTTGATGATGCATAATATAATGATAGTGTATCCAACAGAACAGTCATAAAAGATCCACCAAATTCTGTAATCGTGCTCCTTACTTGGTCTCAATTTTGATAAGAACAAGTAGTATCCCAACAGTCCTGTGAATATAATGTTGGAAGCTATGAGATTTATTACCAAGATAAATTCCTGTCACTGCTTCCGGCCATACCAAGTGAGTAATCCAAGCTTTGGCATATAAATGATGTGAGCATAAAACCAAGCAGCATCAGCTGATTCGAAGACCTTCACGTGCCTGGCATAAAAAAGCCCCAAATAACCTTGTTTATGATTCCACGAACCTGCTTGAATCCATACTCTAGATTCCTCATTTGATTGCCGTAACTTTCCCGGGAGTAATATCCAAAGTAGCCATTGATTTGACACTGTCGTTGCTAATAGTATTCATGCCAAGATTATTGTCACCACGCACATGACCTTCTTGTCACAAGTGGCTCACCGTGGTCATGTTCTTTAGAAGCCCTATACATTGTCATGCGTATACTACCATCTGGTTATTGGAAAAGTGTACTGAAATATTGGGTGCTTGAAAGGTCATGTTGCCCACTTGTAATAATTCGTCACCGGCAAGACTCAAGTACTTACTATGGTTACAATAGCTTAAGAGCGATTAGGAGTCGACCATTCCTTTTACCGATAGGGTTTATACCCCACGCAACCCATCTGGTTGGTTGCATGCTTACATAATGAAAAGCCACGTCGACAGTCTCGCCATAGCTTCAGTGGGAGAAATAATTTCAAAGCTTGCAAATTTGTGCATGCATGCGCCATATTTGTCGTAGTGCGAATGATGAAGATGAAGAAAGCAACGAAATGGAAAAGCACAATCGAAATGATTCTCTCATGGATTTTTTTTGGGGTGTTTGAAGGCAGAAATTAATTAACTTTGATGAGGCAGCCATTGCCACTGCTATGTATTATTATTATCTTTTGGGTCTGAACCACAAAGTGGTCCTGAATGGACTCCAACTGTGGGAGACACCTTTAAACCCGTACCAATAGTTTGTTCTTTATTTCAGTTTAATGCATGTTTGTTCATTCAGTTTGTTCTTCATATCAATCTTCTCCAATAGTATCCTGCATAAGTTTAAAACCATATTTTGTTACTATACTATGCTATACTGACAATTAAAGAAAGAAAAAGATATTAACATGATTCAATCATAACCCTTTCAAATTTTACTAATTGTATGAATTTGCATGCTAAATACACCAATTATCAAACCAGTAGCTCACCACTTTTTCAAATAGAACCTGTAAACATTAAAAAAATTTCAGCCATTGTACACTCAATGCATTGCAAATTTCCATTTACCATGCCCATAAATTAAAAGTAAAACAAGCCACATATATTCCCTCAAATTTCCGTTTCCCACCCTTTTTAACCATCAATCTTTAATAACTTTATGAAGATATCATTATCAAACTAAAATAAAATATCCTTATCAAACTAAAATATCTTAGTCCAACATTTATTATTATGGTCCTTAAAAGTAAAGCAACAAATTCTAAAATAGATTCATAACAATGCTTATTGAGATGTATCATGTATCAATAATAAATTTCCATATTTTAACAAGATTTAGTCTTGAACAAGAGCAAGGGGTGACAGGAATAATCAACAAACGGACAATTTCCAAAATTACATTCGAACCAAACATGGCAATTTGCACAGCTTTGCCAAAAGGATTTGCAATAGATCGATTAGTGGCCATGAATTAAAATAGTTTATCATTAACTCTCCAACGAATAGTTTCTCAATTAGTGGCCATGAATCAAAACAGTTTATTAGGCTTCAATTGCTTTCCATCTCAAAAAGCTACACAACATGTATACATATCATTATACTCATGCTTTTAAAAATTAGAAAAACAATATCATTCAGTCTTAATTTTCAATATGGTATCAGAGCTTATGGCTTCTAGCTTAAAATCTAAACCAAAAGTTTCTCTCTAAATCTTCTACCAATGTGCAAGTCTGGTTTCAATCAAACTCAAAGGTGACAATTATCTTCTATGGAGTTCCCAAATTCTACCCTTACAACTAGCCTCAGGCTGGAACACTATATCACAGATCTTGGGAGTCCACCTAGAGTTCTCAAAGAACAAACTGAGAAAATCAGTCTTGAATTCCTAGATCGGAAATCAAACAATGGACTTTTTATGAACTGGTTAAAGGGCATGATGAAAGAAAATGTGATAAGCTTGAGTACGGGAGCAAAACGTGCTTGAGAAATCTAGCTTACAGTCGAAGAAAACATGCTTCCAACAACAAAAGAAAAAGAAATATGGCATTGAAGAAAAGATTGTTGAAAATAGAAGAATTTCTCAAGAAATTTGAAGAATTTCTCAAGAAATGTGGTGAAGATAAAAAATAATTCAAATTACCAAAATAGAAATGTTCAGCCACAAAAGGACACCAATATAGAAGAGGCCATTATATGCCAAATTTGTAAAAAATATAACTATAGTGCTGATGTTTGTTGGGATACATACGAATACGAATATCATGAAGAAAAAGTAGCTCTACTCAACAATTTTATGCAGGTTGTAGAGCAACTGTTCATATGGAAAATAACCTACCTAGGTTATTTTTCTTTCTTTAATTATTATAGAGTAATAAAATGTGGTCTTAAAATTATGCAGGATAATATTGGAGAAGATGAAAATGAAGAACAAACTACAAGTGGTGATTTAAATCCTTGATGGAATGTTGACGAAGTAAGAATATACAATGTAGCATTTTGTTCATTAATCCAGGCAACAATTGATGAAGATGCATCATTTTTATATGGTTGAACAATGACTAGACAACTGTAGATGATTGTGTTAATATTATTAAGATTTCTTTCAAATTTAAGTACATTCTTATTCATTTAATATTTAATTAATATCATGAAATTACATTTCATAGGGAAAACAATAATTTCCGAGGGATTAATGGATATCTTCAATCACTTAATGCCGAGGGCAATCAACCAACAAAATTCGTTGGTATTTCGGTTCGACGAGAATGTATTTTCATCGACGTCAAAAATCCATTAGAAATATTTTATTACCGAGGGAAAAAAATTTCTAGCTAACAAGTGCAGTTACACATTTAATGTTATTACTGAGGGAAAAATTGTAGGTATACTATTTTACAACGGACTAATAGGGTTACCCATAAAATTTTTTGTCGGCAATAAACTATTACTGATAAAATCTTCCTTAGGAAATATTTTTATCTCATCGTCCTAAAAATTATACAGACAAATCTTTTTCATGTTACCGAGGGATTTTTTCCCTTGGTAAAAAATAATTTTCCTAAGGGCTTATGGCCTTTGCATCTTTAACGACAAGCGTTTTCATGACAGACTCCGACGGAAAATTTCCCTAGGAAATAGTAATTGCCGAGGGAGATCGTGTATTGCCTAAGGATTTATTCCCTTGGTAAAAGGCCTTTTTGTTGTAGTATAGATATCTTCAATAGTGTCATGCCCTTTAGAGTATTTGACAAAATCTTTGTCAATAATGGACAAGGCTTGCAAATATCTCGTATAGGCCATAAGACAGTAAAAACAAATAATGGCAAATTGGAATTAGATAATGTTTTAGTTGTTCCTCATCTAAAAAAGAATTTTTTTTTTGTTAGTCAATTAATAAATGATAAAAAATGTTTATTTGAATTTAACACTGATAATTTTGTGATTAAGAAAAAAAACAATCAGGTACTGGCCAAGGGACACAGGCAAGGTAAGTTGTTTGCATTAGAAAAGGATTGCAATGCTGCTCTAACGGCAATAAAAGGAGATTCTGATCAATACAGCTTGTGGCATAAAAGATTAGGTTATGCCAATTCAAAGATTCTGCAAGCTTTGAAAAATCATGGATTAATTAGCTTTCTTAATTGGATAAAACAACCAAACCTATGCATTTCATTCCAATTATGCAAAAGCTATGAGTGTCCATTTATTTTATGTAATAAAAAATCAGAATTTTCCCTTGATAAAATACATTGTGATCTTTAGGGTCTTGTTCCCATTAATTCAACATAAAATTTTAGTTTTTATTGCTTATTTGTTGATGATTTTTCACTTTTTGCTAGTTATTTCTATTTAAACAGATATATGACTTCTTTGACTTACTTTTAGGATTTCAGAAGCAAGTAAAAAATTTATTGGATAGAAAGATAAAAATCTTTCAATTTGATAGTGGTGGTGAATTCAACTCAACATTATTCATACAACACCTTGAACAAAGCGGCATACAAAGACAAATTTCATGTCCCTATACACCCGAACAAAATGGTGTTGTTGAAAAGAAGCACAAGCATATTGTAGAAACTGCTCTGACAATATTTTTTTTATGCTTCACTACCTTTGTAATCTTATGTTAAGGTATTCTTTACTGTAGTTTATGTATTCTTTATTGTAGTTTATATTATTAACATGATGCCTTTATCTAATTTGGAAAAACAAAAACCTTATTACTTATTGTATCGTAAATTTCCTGATTACAATAGCCTTAAAACTTTTAGTTGTAGATGCTTTCCTTACTTAAGGGACTATAACAAGATCAAGTTTGACAAAAAGTCTTATCCTTGTGTCTTTATATGCTATCGCCCCTTACATAAAAGGTTTAGATGTTTACAACGATACTCTAAATGAGTTTACATCTCTACGCATGTTGTATTTAATGAAAATAATTTTCTTTTCTCAGATAAACAAACAAATTGTATGGTGCAAGAACATGGAGATATAACAACTTTTCTAGATGTTGATAAGTATATATCCATCACAAGTCTCAATAATACTAAAATTATGGATCCAGCAAGTCACGTTAGATTTTCACTAATTTTAGCCCCTCACAACATGTTGATATCACATGACTCTAAAGAAGCTGAAGCGTCATACTTTCACTATGCACCAAATGTTGACGAAGTTAAAATCACTTCAAACCATGTTGCAAGACACGACATTTGATGGGTCACAACATTAAGATAGTGTTAGCCCCCAACAAGTATCTAATCCAATACTAACCCTTATAATCAAGCTTCCTTATCGAATTAAAATTGTGGCAATTATATAATCATTAGCCCATCTCTTTATCAAATCACAATTGTAACAAACCTTCTAGACAATCCAAATAGATAAATGAAAGACATGTATTTCTCCCTGATGAATCAGATACGTTATTTGTTGATCTATGTATACCAACCCAAAGAGAAATTGACACATATAACACAACCACTTTTACATTAAACATCCATCCTATGACCACCTGAAACAAACTTAAAACCAACCCCAATATAACTTTTTAAATTCAGCATCTCCAAACTGAGCTAAAAACTATCAAATGTGCCCTCCGAAGTTTTGTTTGGGTAGATGCGGTGAAGGAAGAACTAACTGTCTTACATAACAATAAAACTTAGATCCTTGGTTGTTGCCTTGCAAACACCAATGTTATTAGTTCAAAAGTGGGTTTACTAGATAAAAATAGGGAAAATATTGACATCGATCGATATAAAGCACAATTGGTTGCAAAAGGAATCGCATAAGTTTCCAGCTCTGACTTTGCTGAAACCCTTATCCTTATCATCAAACCAACAACCATTAGAAACGTGTTAGCCATAGCCATTAGCTCAAATTATATGTTACGACAAATTGATGTCTAAAATGCCTTCTTACATGGTGAATTAAAAGAAATTACGTACGTAGAATAACATTCAAGCTTTCAAGATCCCAATCGTCCGTCTTTTATGTGCAAGTTATACAAGTTTGTCTACAGCCTTAAACAAGCCCCAAGAACATAGTCTGAGTGCCTATCAAAAGCCTTGTCTAATCTTAGCTTTTGAAGTGGCAAAGCTAACAACTCATTATTTATGTTTATAAAAACTCTGTACTAATTTTTATTCTAATATATATTGATAATATAATTATAACAGGGAACAATAATGTAGTAATTAATTCAATCATCCACATGCTCAGCACCAAATTTGTGCTAAAAGACCTAGGCTTACTCAAATATTTTCTTATCATTAAAGTCCATTGATTCGAGAATGGACTTTTTCTATCACAAGCCAAATATACTCGTGATCATTTAATCAAAGCTGCTGATACTACTAGAAAAATAGGTTTTGCTGACACCAATTTAGTGTCAGTAATTACTTTTACTGATACTTGTTAATTGTGTCAGTAATGGTCAAGTCAGAAGGCACTGACACTAATTTTTAGTGTCATTATAATATCACCAAAATAGTGACACTATGGTGTCAATATTTGATGACACTAGGTTGCCTCGGACACTATAAAATAAAAATTACATAAATTTATTTGTTTTTAAATAAGCAATGATTATTTTGGTTTGTCTCGTTTTGACCTTGAGAGGGACCTACTGAGCATTGGCCTTTGTATTAGACTTTAAAGATTAATGTATTCTAATCTTACTACAACGAAGACATAACAAATGTTAGCAAATAAATAACATAAAAAGAAAAAAATAAAAGAACATGATCAAAGATACTGATAAGAAACTTAACTGATTCACAATCTACATAATCTCTTCATTAGGATTATTTTCCAAGGGATCAAGATAATAAATTGTGCATCCCACCATATCAATTGTGAATAATACCCAGTGGTCGCTAAACAAAATAAAATTTATTTGAAGACTGAAGAGTCTACTAGGTGGCGAAATTTGCCATCTCTAATTCTCTTATTAACATGCCATTTTAGATTTTGAGCTGTTTGTGTGTAGACACATACACATACATATATATACATATTTTTAGATTATTGTATTTTTTCATGTGAGATAAATTTTGCAACACATAGCAGAAGTATCTAGTAAATTTTTTCTTTTCTCTTCTTTTTCGGATTTGATAACGGCCTTGTATGTTTAAAGGAAACAAGTCAATTGAAGGGTCTAATTTATGCAATACATGTCAATTAGCCATGGTCCCTAATAATGATAAGCATTAAAAACTGTCAGTGTTGGCCCATATTTCTATATATATGTATGTGCGTGTGTGTGTGTGTAGATAAACATGTGTGTGTATGTGTGTCTATACATATATATATGCATCTCAAGCATAAAAAACTTTCAAGAGATTAAAAGAATTAAAGAAACAAAAAAAAAAGAAATACTAAATTAATTGTACATATCATATTTCTATACTGGAGAATAATTAGTTAATTAATTAATTAACAATGTATTAGAGCAATCAAGAATAAATCTTACACACACACATACATATACATATATATGTGGGCTATTTTTTTTTCTCCTACACTTTAACATCGTCACAGGCAAAAGATTGTTTGTATCAAAATCTACAAATTTTAGTTTCCTAGGTGATTGTTGCATGTGAGTCTTTATAGTCCTCATTTACAAATTCCAATAGTCAAAGCACATAAAAATGGGAAAAAACAAAGATAGTCTAGCTTTTTTTTTAAGGTGAGGTCAGCACATTTTAAAAACAATGCTAAAAACTGCTATAAAAAATATATGAAATTAAACACAAGAAATTAAGGAAGATAATTAAAGGATATGAGGGGCAACTATTGTGAAGAAGAAAAGATAAGCTTTCGGTGACAATATAAATTCATAAGTCACGGTAGTGGATTTGCAACTTAATTTAGTGTTCGAGAGATGATAGAAGCAAAAGAGTCGAGATCGTGGTGAAAGAGATGATGAAAGCGGCTTGTTGAAAGTAGTGGCAGCGGTGATGAGAAAGGTTTTAGGTGTGTCGGAGGTATGGTGGATTTAGGGATTTTGTAAGTTCTGTTTTCTATGTTTTAATTCACAATATTATGAATGAAGGGAAAGAGATGTGAGACGGTATTTGTGCCTTTTGTTTTTTAATTTTTAACATAATATATGTGTCTTAGTGGTTTGCGAACCAAACATAAGCATTTTAAATTTTAGAAGTCATAGGTTTAAGTTAGAAGATTTATAAGTTCTAATAATTTTTTTTAACCTCTGATGCTTTAGTGTCAATGATTTCTGATGTTCAATTTACTGACACGCTAATATAATTAATTTATGATACTTATTTGTTAAATACGAAAAATAGTACAAATGTACGTTATTACTGATACTTTTTTATAAAGTATTAATGATTGTAGTGTTAGTAAATGTTATTTTTGTAGTAGTGCGTGTTGAATTGCTCTCAGCTCCATATGCCAATGGCCACCAAAACAACACTAAGGAATGATGATCATGAACCTGTGTCACTGACAAAATATAGAACTTTAGTTGGAAGCTTTCAAAACCTCACATTCACATATCCTGATATTACTCATTCTGTCAATCCCGTACGTTAACATTTTCAGGCTCTAACAAAAACCATGGTTAGTCAAGCAATTCCTCGATAGTAAAATGGACCTTAAACCACGGCATTCGATTCTTTCTCATAATTTATTCAACTTATATGGCTTTTCGGAATCAGCTTGGGTAGCTTGCCATTACACTAGGCAAAGTACAAGTAGATATTGCATTTATCTTGGAGGAAATTGTGTTTTCTGGAGCTCAAAGAACGAACACATTGTTGCTCATTCTAGTTAGAAACCAAATATCAATCATGCAGAACTCATCTAGGTTACTATTTACTACTCGATATTAGCATCACACTTTCTAAGACACCATCTCTACTTTGCAACAATAAAAGTGCTTTACACATGACCAAGAATCTAGTTTTCTATAGGTGCATAAAACATATCGAGATTGATGTTCGTTTTATTCATGATAAAGTCTAGCAAAGTCACATTTACACCAAGTATATTCTAACCATGCTTCATATTGTCGATGTCTTGATCACGCCATTGAGCAAACACTCGTTCCTTACATTTTGCTACATTCCTCACATGCTAGGTGTGCAATGCATGACATGGCCCCACTTACGGGGGATGATAATAATAATAAAAAACAGATTGTTTATAAAACAAAAATAAAACATGGCAATTTACACAGCTTTGACAAGAGGATCTGCACCAGATTGATTGATTCAAACTATGCAAAACTTGTGGAAAGAAATCAAGCCTGATTCTTATCAACTCTCTAATGACTAGTTCCTTAATCAATGGCCATGAATCAAAATAGTTTATCAGACTTCATTTGCTTTCTAACTTAAAAAAACACCGCAACATGTATGTGTGTGTGTGTGTGTATACACACACATATATGGGGAGAGAAAATAATCATACCTTGTAAATTGCTTGCTGAAAGCTCCATTGAGACATAATAAAATTAATTAATTATTTTTTTTATTTACTCTTTTACATTTCTAAGCTCACTTAATTCTTCTTCTATTTTCTCTACTTTCAATTCCAGTTCTTTCTTTGGTATCATATGAATGTCCTTACTATTTCCTTCACCCAAGGAATGACAAACATCCTTTGGTTTCACACCTGCACCCAGTTAAAAATAGAATTTGACGTGTCAAAACAAAAAAGTGCTAATAGATTACAAATTAAGTACTAACCCAATATTACTTAAATTAAGTTACTTTTTTTTTGGGAATAAAAGACGCAACTAATTTTATAATAATACTTTGCCAACCTATAACTTGACATTTTTTGGTGGTCCCACTACTTGACTATAGATAGCCAAGTTGGACTTGTTAGCATTATCACTTTGATAGAAAGATTTCATGATCTCTGCACATTTTCAAATACTAATGTATTTTTTATATATAAAATTTAAAAAGACAAAAATAAATCACACGTGAACAAAGTATGTACATTTAATTCCTTTACTTCGTCACCTACCCAGTAACCATTTCTTTTAACATGAAACTTTCAGCATTCAATTGGACTTGGTTAAAAACTTATTTCATCTAACTGAAATTAAATAAACAACTAGAGTATAAAATAGAAAACAATGCATACACATATATGTATGTATTTTATAAATTTTAAATGTTGAAAACTCATTAAAAACTTTACCAGATCTTTTCTGAACTTAGCCATAGGAACTGAACTTGTTGTATGAGTAGTGTGCTTCAATGATCAATTATCGTAGTTTATCACATTTTATTTTTGCATGTTATTCAATGAACAAAACCATTAGGATATATTTTTTATGTTAGTTAAAATTGCAAAAGAAAAGTGAAAACTTTAGGATTTTATATATCATTGCAAAAGAAAAGTTAAAACTTTACTACTTCCACATATTACCTTCTAGGTTTCATTCACCCACTTATCAACCATTTGTCTCCACATAGTAGGGGTACACAATCTTGGTTATGAGCATAACGCGCTCTAGGTGATTTATACTTTTAAAAATACCACTTCTCAACTTTAACATCCAATCAAGATAATGAGATTTTATACATTTTCAAAATTGTTTTTTTAAGCTCTTCTTCAGTACATGTATGAGTAAATCCTACGTTCTTAAATTTTGCAAATAAATTATTAAATGCTTCTTGTGGATATTCAGAAAATGTTATCTAAAGTCCTAAGATACATTCATGGAAAAATAGAAATTTCTCAAATGGTTTCTGTAGTTAAGATCTTAACAGTAAGTTTTTTTTATAAATCTAATTATAGTATATGAACATGTAGATGTGTATTTCATGTATAATAATCTACCAACATATATTTCTACTTCTATATTTTTACTTTTAAGTACATCTTTAGGCTTCCTATGACCTTTCATTTTATTTATAACTAAAAATAATACAAAATAAAAATTCTAATTTCTTAAAAATAATCAATTTACTTTTTTTTAGCATGTGAAAATCTTTTTAAATTCATCTAAATAGTTAGATATGGCCATTTTTTAAGATTCCATGCTAGAAACACAAGCTTCACCATTTTAATGTTGTGCTTCATCATCTTATTGTTACGCAGTAGGCAAAATATTTAATGCAATATTGTTAAACTGAGAAGTTCTTGCATCATCATCATTATTATTATTGATTGTACATTAAGATTAAGTATTGCTATAATCACTAGTCTATTACTTTTCTCGCCCATAATTACCAATTATCTACATTTTCAAAGAACAATAATAGACAATAACATTAATAAAATAGTAAAAATTAAACGGCGTGACTAGCTGCACTCGAACGAGGGTTTCCTTCTGGTGGGTAAGTAGCTATATAGTGTCCGTGAGTAAAGTTTTCTATTCGACATTGAGGAAATCTTTTACTGGGGCCATGACTTGAGCAGGAGCCTTCTATTCAACACCGAGGAGTTTTCTGCTAGACATCAAGGATATCTCCTGATAGGGCCACGACCGGAAGACCCAATCTATGGCAGTTGTTAGAACGTGTGCCACTTTCCGGGAATCTAAGCACGAGGCCCATTCAGCCATGATCACAACGCCCGAGAATCCACAACCGGAAACTAAGGTAGAGTGACAAACGTGGGTCGTGGTGACCGAATGCTCAGGAGGGCTATAGAAGAAGGTAAAGGGGTTAGACATTTTTAAACTAAAAATTAACCTAAAAGGATTTGAGGGTACGTTTTTATTGGGAGACCTGGGAAAGTTTTTGGGATTTTTTCCATGGTTTGAGAAATTATTACAGAGCTGCGAGATTAGTGGCAAGGTTTTTCAACAGTAAGCTCGGATCTCTAACTTGAGCATCGAAGGGTTTATGCCAGAAAAGCCCCCGGCGTTCTCTGATCAGTTTTTGTGTATGCAAGAATTCATAGAGGAGAAGCGGTGGGCCTTATAGTCCTGCTTATCCAACAAGAGTAGCGTAAAGCTATCCCCTACCACTACAAATTCAAGTGTTAAAGAGAGATCTTAGTTACGAAGAGCAAATGCAAAATCTCATATCAATATTTTGGCGCCGTCTGTGGGGAGCTGAATAAAAAGCTACTGTCAACGGAGAGAAGGAAGACAAGAAGAACAGAGGTGATTATGGACGTAAGGGGAGTGGTGCTCAAGGAGGAGATCTGGGGTTCAGTGAGTCAGTGACACTGAGGGAGGTAGCTAATAAAACACAAGAGAGGGCAATGCATGAATAGATGGAGCGGATGAAGAAACAGATGGAGAATTTAACAATCATATTGCACAAGTTGAGGTATGAGCAGAAAGGAATTCATCTAGGAGGGATAAGAAATGATAGAGTTACACCAAGGCTTTCTAACAGAAGGAGCAACGATGAAGAGACCGCCCCAATGAAAGGTCGAACCATTAAGAGGTCTGGTGATGAGGCCGGTGACCAATCTTTAAGAGGGGAAGTTATGAAGTAGGGGATCAACCTCAAGACAAGCAGAATACGAGTAATGACGGCATAAAAACAAACGCTGAAGTAAAGGAGCTTCGACAACACTAACATGACATCGAGCAAAAATGAGACTAGGTTACTGTACGTGATCTTAGTCGAGCCATAGAGCTGGAGAGTGAAATGCAGAGGTTAGTACAGATCATAGATGACATGTAGGGCCGTAATCTAGTACTGGGTTAGAGACTAATATTAGATAGTAAATCTCTCCTCTTAGTAGAAATCATGAGTGCAGTTATTTCAAAGGACTTCCGTTTCCCCGACCTCAAATATGCTGGACGAACTGACTCGGTGAACATAAAGCGCTTTAATGACATAATTGGAGTGCAGAGGTTATTCCAAGCCCAAAAATACAGGGTGTTCTCGCTAACTTTATAAAGACGAGCACGTGAGTGGTACTAAAGGCTCCCTCGAGGAAGCCTCAAGGCATTTGAGTAGATGTACCAGGAGTTTACATAGTAGTTTAGAGGAGCTATAGCACCAGACGATTATATGATGGTGCTAATGAGTATAAAGTAAGGAGAAAACGAGACTCTCTGGGAGTTCATCTAAAGATACCATTGTGCTATCCTTGATCTTAGAGCCTTCAACCATTCTCAAGCCTTGAGGAGGCTGAATGAAGGAGTAAGGATAGGGTGCTTATGGTACAACTTGAGGTGTCCTGCAATACAGTCATATTCCATAGCCTACAAGCAAGCCAAGAGGGATATAAAAATTAAGAAGTAAAAAATAGCAAGGATTAAGAGCGAATGGTTGGAAGGACTGAGAAGAAAGGAAAAGAAAGTCCTAAAAAGGAGCAGACCAATTAAGCAAAAGGATCACCATGCCGAGGTGAGCAGTACGGGAAACTGAATCACCTCTTACCAACCTCACCAGAGGCTTGGCCAAATGTACAATTATTCTTATCACCATGAATTGATCACACACTACCTGCAGAATATGAGAACTAGCAGGCCAGATCCATCAATTCATTCTCCCGCTCAAAACAATGTCCCCAAAGAAAAGGTAATGCACATGATTGATTAGAGCCAGAGGTATGGGCAGTATACTTCCTTGAAGGTGTCCTTAGACGAGTTGTACCATGCAATAAAGAATTGTGGTTCGCTATATTCCCGGTTCTAATAGAAAAACCTCACAGTAGACGAGATAGAGGCTGATTTTACGAGATGGCACCTATGGTCACACCACAGTCTAATGCTGAGATTTTAAATCAGGTGGAAGATTTAGTGAGGAATCCCTCCTTATTATAGAGTCACCATGTGAAGTAGACCAGAATGTTAAAAATACGGATCACGAGTAGCCCATTATCAGAGTTATTACTGGAGGCCTGACAATGGCTGGGGATTCTAACAGATCAAAAAAGAATTATGTGAGGTATGCTATGACCAGCAAAGAAGTATTTTTCAATACTCAGCAAGCAAACGAGTAAAGGCAAGGTAGGTACCCATCATGTGGATAGATGAAGATGAAGAAGGAGTGCTGTATCTACATGAAGATGCTCTCGTCATTAAGGCCACTGTTGCTAGCAAAAAATTTAACTGAATCCTAGTAGGTACAAGAAGTTCAGTCGACGTCCTGTTTAAGTTAACTTTAGATGAAATTAGAATAGCAGATATGAGGATGAAGCATACCAATACATCCTTAAAAGGGTTCGGTGGAGGAAGGCTAACTTCCCTCGGCGTGGTCGAGCTACCAATCATAATAGGCTCTGCTCTATTCGAAAGACGATGATTTTGAATTTTGTTGTTGTCGATGAGGAGAGCCCATACTAGATAATTTTAGATCGACCTTTTTTAAGAGTGAACAAGACAGTACTATCCAATCATTACTTGGCTTTCAAGTGCCGATGAATGGGGTAGTTGGCATGGTAGAAGCGACCAGAGAATCGCTCGAGGCTATTACTCTATAGCAATAAAGGAAGCAATGCAAATTACATCGTTTGATGCCCGAGCAAAACTCAAGAGGGAAAGACATGAGCCAGTGGAGGAGCTGAAAATAATTAACCTGGAACAGGGCGACTCGGGTAAAACAGTTAGGATTGGATCAAAACTGAAAGAATAGCTGAAGCATAACTGGTACATTGCTTGCAATCTCACTCTTATGTGTTTGTTTGGACGTATGATGACATGTGAGGAATTGATCCCGAAATAGTTTGCCATAGGCTGGTGATAAAAAAAATGTGCTCGACTTGTATGATAAAAGAAGAGATATTTTAACCAAGAGAAATATGAAGCCATAAACAACGAGGTGGAAAAACTCTCGAAGTCGGGGTTAATCAAGAAAGTGAGTTATCCCGATTGGATATCAAACGTCGTACTAGTAAGGAAGGATAACGGTAAATGGAGAATGTATATTGATTTTACCGACCTCAACAAGGCATGCCTAAAAGACAGCTTCCCCTTACCTAAGATCGACCAGCTGGTTAATTCAATAGCTGGGCATACCCTGCTCAGCTTCATGGACACATTATCGGGATACAACCAAATTTTGATGCATGAGCAGGATGAGAAAAACATGGCGTTTATCAGTAACCAGGGTTTGTTCTGTTACAGGATATTGTCATTCGGCCTTAAAAATACGGATGCGACACTTTAGATGTTAGTGAACAGGATTTTTAAGCCGTTAATCAGGCACACGATGGAGGTTTACGTGGATGACATGATAACCAAGTCAAAAAACCCAACTGAGCACATAAAGCACCTCGAGGAGACATTTGGGCTTTTGAGGAAGTACAAGATGAAACTCAACCCAAAGAAGTGTGCTTTTGGGGTTGGATCAGGCAAATTCCTTAGGTTCATTTTTAGTCACTAGGGGATCGAGGTGAATCCAGAAAAGATTCGAGCGATTGTGGGAATGAGATCTCCTCGTAATCTAAAGGAGATACAGAGCTTCACAGGGAAGTTCGCTGCACTGAGCCGATTCATATCCAAGACAACAGATAAGTGTCATACCCTTTTTTCAAGGGATGAGGAAATGAAGAAAAATATAATAGACCCCTGAGTGCGAGAAGGCCTTTCAGAAGTTAAAACAGTACCTACAACAAGCACCCTTATTGTCCACACCACGAAAGAGGGATATACAGCTTCTATATCTAACTTTATTTGATCACGTAACGAGCTCGGTTTTGGTGCAAAAGGAAGAAGGGGTTCTAGTACCTATTGTACTACACTAACAAGGCTATCCTCAATACTGAGACTAAATACCCGACGGTGGAAAAATGGGCGATCACTTTAGTAGTGGCTACACGAAAACTGAGGCCATATTTTCAGCGTTTCCATTTGTTGTAGTGACAAACTAGCTGCTACGAAAAAATATTGCATAAACTAGAAGCCTGGGGTCGACTGGTAAAGTGGGCAATAGAGCTGAGTGAATTCGATATCAGGTACAAATCTCGAGCAGCAATGAAAGCCCAGGCAATGACGTACTTCATGGCAGAATTTTGTAAAACCCCATGAGGAACCCAACCGCACTGATACTGGTACAAGGAGCAACAAAGATCAAGTCTGATAGGTAATAGTTGATGGATTTTTAGGCGAGTAGGGCACTAGAGTGGGGGCGGTCCCGGAGAGTCCTCCTACGCTGTTAGACTGCAGTTTAAGGCCATAAACAATCAGACCGAATATGAGGCTCTAATTGCAGGCTGGAGTTAGCTCAAGCGGTGTGAGCAAATAAGGTGAAAAGTCAGCGGACTCGCGGTGAGCCAACCATATTAGTGAAAGGAGTTTGACATTGTGACATGTGACATTGTGTAGATCATCTTGGTGAAAAATGCCGGTGAAATGCTGAGTGGAGATGATCTGATTAGAGGAAAAAGGCTCATGAATGGACCCAATAATCTCGTATATATGGGATGGAATGTTACCAGCCGAGAAAACACGAGCACAAAAGATCAGGGGGCAAGCATCTAGATGCACACTAATTGATATGGTCTTATACCGACGAGGGTACACCCTGCCACTCCTATGGTGTTTGGACGAATGCAACACGGACTACGTCCTAAGGAAAGTACATGAAGGAGTTTGTGGAAATCACTCTGGAGCTAGATCTCTTGCCTACGAGGCCTTCAAACAAGGGTACTTTTGGCTGACGATGCACCAGGATGCTAAGGAGAAACCTAGGAGTTGCAAAAGATGCCAGAACGTTGCCAGTTTTCATGCTCTGCCACAAAAAAAACTTATTGCTATGACTTTACCATGCCCGTTTGCTCAATGGGTAATCGACTTAATAGCCTTTGCTAAAAAGATGAGGAGTAGCTACACATGCTATAATGGCAATATATTATTTCATAAAATAGATTGATGTGAAAGCATTCAACAGAATCACAGAGAGTAAAATAATCTATTTTTTTTAGAAACCTTGTCTGCCAATATGGAATCCCATACGACTTGATAGTGGATAACGACAGGCAATTCGACAATTATAGCTTCATGGTATTTTGTCAAAACCTTGGCATAGAGCTGAACTTTTGCTCGCCTGCCTACCCTCAGTCCAATGGGTAGGTGAAAGTGGCCAACAAAGTTATAAAGAAGCTTCTGAATACCAGATTGAGGAAGAAGAAGGGTGCGTGGGTTAACGAGTTACCAGGGGCACTTTGGGCATATATGACCTCTCATAAAGCTGCCACCGGATAGACACCTTTTGCTCTGGGCTTTGGGCATGAAGCCATCGTGCTTGCAAAGATAGCAATAACCATGCACCGAATTGAGCAGTTTGATCAGAGTGAGAACAATAGAAAGATATATTCGAACCTAGACCTACTAGCTGAGAAAATAAAGGTAGGATCGAAGAAGGTAGCCGTACACCAGCAGAGAGTAGCCTACTATTATAATCAGAAAATACATGTAAGGTAGTTAAGAGTGGGTGATTGAGTGCTCAGAAAGGTGAATCAGAATACCAAAGATTCGACCCAAAGTGTGCTCGGTCCTAACTAGGAAGGGCCATACAAATTACTACGGGTATCTAGACAAGGAGCCTATAAGCTTGTTCGCGTGGATGAACATGAGGTGAAACGAACATGAGGTAAAACGACCATATGGTAGTAAGTTAGGGTAATTTCCGTTCATTTCTGTTGCTTTTTAAACTTTATGTTCAGTTACTTTCTTGTATATCGTATGTCATGATAAATGAAGTTTGGAGGAAGTTCATTTAACTAGTTTTTTAAAAAAAGAAAAGAAATTTTCAAAGGCAAAGAAAGGCTTCAAAGTCTCAAAGCCTGCTCGATAGCGAGACTAGATGCCAAGATTGTTAGATTCTGCTCGATCAAGCGATGGCAAACAGATGATCAAATATTCTAAAAAAAATTTTCTAAGGCAAATAAAGGGTTAAAGTCTCAAAACATGTTCGATGGCGAGATGAGAAGCTAAGTTTGCCAGATTCTGTTCAATCGAACGATATGAGCAGATAATCAAATATTCTAAAAAAATTTTCTTAAAGGCAAATAATGGCTTTAAAATCTCAAAACCTGCTCGATGGCGAGATCAGAAGCCAAGTTTGCCAGATTTTGCTCAACCGAGCGATGGCAAGTAGACAATCAAATAATCCATAAAATTTTCTAAGGCAAATAAAGGCTTTAAAGTCTTAAAGCCTGCTCGATGGCAAGACTAGAATTCAAGTTTTCTAGATTCTACTTGATCGAGCGATGAGGAGTAGACAATTAAATACTCTAAAACTTTTCTGAGGCAAATAAAGGCTTCAAAGTCTCAAAGCCTACTTAATAATGAGATCAGAAACCAAGTTTGCCAGACTTTACTCCAGTAGGAGATGCCAAGTAGATGATTTGACATTTGAGAAAGTTATTAATCCTGCTCGATGTAGGGCATAAGATCGAAATTCTCCACTAGTAATAAATAATGAAAAAAATAGTATAAGCCAATCAAACCAAGTTTATTCATTAATAATCTAACAGTAATAGCTAACAGCTTTAAAACTTAGTATACAATGTTTACAATGGAAAATTGTAGTACATTCACGAGGATGGAGGATCTGTGAGAAGATGAGCTTCTGTTGGGTTGTCAGATAGTAGAGCAAGAGGGGTCTTACCAGTTGCGCCTGGGGAAGTGCTTGCTTCGGCAACATCAATAGGAGTGGGATGGGGAAGAAAGGTCGCCTTTGTAGTTGCACTTTTCCTTGTTTTCTCCCATCTTCTTTAGCCGCCTTCTCGTTCATGTATTTAGTTACACCAGCAGCAAGCTCGTCCATATTTAAATAGAGGTGCTTCTTTTTTAGAACAAGCATTATGCACCGATAGGAGTGCCTGAGCCCTTCATTATAATTGTCATCAACCTCTTTCTCCAAGTTTTCGATCTGAGTCTAGTGTGAAGCACCGATTGATTCTAGTTAAAACTCGTAGGAAGCTTTTTGTGTCTCCAAATCCTCCTTGACCTTGCTTAGTAGCTCCTCAAGGGTGATCGCCTTGGCTTGTACAAGAGATGCCTGCTCTACTAATTTCAAGTTCTCGAGGTTGGGGTCTTTTGCTTTCTCTTTAGCAGTATCAGCTCTATTTTTAGCAAACTAAGTATCGTCTTTTATCATGCGGTTATAATGGGCAACCTTCATCTTATAGTAGGTAGCTATGCAGCCTAGATGGAATGCATTGAATTGCATATTCCCAACCGACTCACAGAGGTGCTGCCGTTAAAGTCCTCCAAATCTTTTTTGTTTACGAGCTTGGCAAACTCACTGATGTAAGGGGCAAATGTTCTGGTCGATCATCGGGTAATCGAGGTTTAGATCCTATTGGAGGAAAAGTAGTCGCAGGACCAGCTCTACTCGCAGCTCTAATAACTTCACCTGCCTTACGAGTGGGAGGTAGCAGTGTCTTTAGAAGGGAAGTTTTCCCTATAGTATTGACCCGCTTCTTGATGGGAACATTTTTGCTGCGACTCCTCTTTACATCACATCATCATCTATAACTTTGGCGCCGGGTGCTAAGTGAGAGTCGACCAAGCTATGAGTAGACAGCATGTCTCTATACGAGTAGGAATTTACTAACACAATCTCAATTCGCTTGAGTAATTCGCCCTCGATACGGTACTAGACACTTCAAGAACCTGCAATATAGGCAGAGACTCTGTTAGAAATAACTCAATCACTGGATTAGCTGGTGGTGCAATACATCTTAAATGAGCGAGCAACCTGGAACTGAGAAACGGGAGGGGACATGGATGTTCCCATCATCGGTCGGCGCCACCTGACCCCAAGGACCTCTAACAAAAAGAACTTACTTTTCCAATTCCCACCACCTGTTAGGAGGCTAGTTACAGGTTTCTTGGTCTTCGTACTTGACATAAAATAGTACCAATTGATGTCTTTAGGGCTGCTGTTTAACTGGTACATGTATTTAACCTTATCAATTAAAAGCTCATTTTGACCACATCTATCCCACAATATGAATAGACCAGAAAGTAGCCTTCATCCATTAGGGTTGATTTGACTATGAGCTAAATGTAATCTACTAAACATCTACACGAAGTAAGGCTGTAAGAGAAGCCTCATCCCTCGTTTAAAACTCTTTAAAAGTAGAGTAACATACCCTTTGGAGGCCGACTAGGGGTATCATTTTTCCTAGGAACCCTAAGGCCTATGTCGTCAGGAATCTTGTAAGTATTTTGGAGTTATCTAAGGTCATCTACTATGGTCGTCCAAGTCATGAGCTCAATAAAGTAGTTTTCAGCCAGAGTCCTACCACTTAATTTTTTCCTCTTTTCTGATAGTATTACCTCTGGTAAGGATATCTTACCAGACTCTTTATATGTGTAGTCGCTTAAGGTCTCTTCTGAGTTAGAAGATTTTTTGTCATTACTCTTGCTAGATAAGGTAGAAACCTCAGGAGACATCCTCCTAGGACTACTCCTAACGTTAGAATGGCTTACTGGTTCTAAAGGGATCTTGGGGTCGAAAATAGGTTCAGTGAGTAGACTAGATAGGAAATCTAATTTGTCATCATCGATTCAATTACTTTTTCTTTGCCTTTTGACATTTTCTAAGCAATATCCAAGAAGATACAACTAAATCTCTCCTAACCCTAGAAAAATGACAAATATCTAAGAAGAAAGTGAAGAAGACAGTACCTGAAGCAGCGGCACCCCAGAATCAAAATGGAAGAAGTGACTTGATCTTCGATGAAGAAATAACTGGGTCATTGGAGGGCAAAAGAAAAGTTGGAAATGGAACTTTCTTATGAGGATTAGGGTTCTTTAAGAAACACGAAGACCCTTGATTTATTACCATTTAACGGCACGTACTCTGAAGGTTTCTCAACCGTCAGCTTAAAATTTCAATGAACGAGTAGATTCTTGCCACATCACCCGTATTTAATTACGACGCGACTCTTCGAATTAACAACTGTTAGTAGCTTAAAGGATCAAGCGGACAAGGTAAGCAATTCCTCCTTTCAACACCAAGAAGCCAAAGTGTCTCCTGAGTAAGATAAGACTACCAAGTGTTTAGTGTTCATCTATTACATTGTCAACACCTGAAATTGAGGGACTGTTGTTTGAGGCATATAACGATGTGGCCAGCTGCACTCGAGCAAGGGCTTCATTCCAGCGAGCGAGGAGCTATATAATGTCTGTGAGTAAGAGTTTTTTATTCGACACTGAGGAAATCTTTTATTGGGGCTATGACTTGAGCTGGAGCCCTTCTATTCGACATCAAGAAGTTTTCTGCTCGACACCAAGGATATCTCCTGATGAGGCTAAGGCCGAAAGACCCCGTCTGTGGCAGCTGTTAGAACGTGTGCCACTCTCCTGGAATCCAGGCACGAGGCCCACTTAGCTATGATAACAGCGCCCGAGCATCTACGACCGGTAACTAAGGTAGAGTGACAAACGTGGGTCATGGTGACCGAATGCTCAGGAGAGCTATAAAAGGGGCCTCCGAAGAAAGTAAAAGGGTTAGACATTTTTAAACTAAAAATTGACCTAAAAGGATTAGAGGGTACATTTTTTTTGGAAGACCTGGGGAAGTTTTCAGGAGTTTTTCCAGGGTTTGAGAAATTAATACAGAGCCACGAGATTAGTGGCAATGTTTTTCTACAGTAAGTTCGGATTGCTGACTTAAGCGTCGGAGGGTTTACGATTGAAAAATCCCCCTGCATTCTCTGACTAGTTTCTGTGTGTGCAGGAATTCGTAAGGGAGAAATAGTGAGCCTCGTAGTCCTGCTCGCAACAGGAGTAGCGTGAAGTTATCCCTGACTACTATAAATTCATGTGTTGATGAGAGATTTTGCTCGTGAACGAGCAAACACCAAATCCTGTATGAACATGACTAATAACAAGCTAGCAGCAAAAGAAATAAAACAATCAAGAATAATACTTATAATAGACAATATCAAATATTTGAATCTTTTAACTTATTTACAATGGACAAAAAAAAAAATCCATTCCACAACCATTTGAGTCTTTTCTTCTTGATACAATTTTTCTTTATTATCAGGCATCTCATTAAGGTTACGAGGCTTTGTCTCAATGATGAAGTGGGCATAGTGGAAATGGAATTGATAGAATAGATAACACCAGATATCGTTTTAGCGTCAGACTAAGCCAACGTGATTAGTTTACACTTTAATCGAAGCATGATTAGATATTATTCTAATCCAAACGACTCTACAAGAGAGATTTTGATAGATAATCATAGAGAAAATTGTAAAAGAGAGGATTCATTGAATAATTGAATATGAAACTATGAAAAAATAATAAGACCTTTTTGTTTATAATAGAATAAACCTACTCCATTCAGTTAACTTAAAAACGGAAACTAAATTATAGTTATAATAAAAATAAAATACTAAGAAACATATCATATATTTACAATAATTAAAATAGAAAATGTTAAAGACTTAAAATAATAAATTTTAGAGTCTTCAAATAACGTCCTATCATCGTTCTTCATTTCTTAAAGAAACTTATCCTCGAGTTTGAATACAGACTAGAGGATGAAACTTGTAGTGTAATACCAAATCATCTTGTAATTTGAACTTATTGTCTTTCTTAAAACTCTGAAGAACCCATACTTCATCAATTTCCTTTGCTTATACACTCATCAAGGTGATGATGACTTCAAAAAGTGAATAATCAAATAACTCTTGCCCTTTCCCAATTCAATGCGCTCTCCAACCAGTTTCAATTTTTCAGCCAAATCTTCTTCCAGCACTACTTCTGGTCCTATACGTGAATAGGTAAAACCATTTCAATCATTTTAGCTTCTTTAACTTTATATTGTTGCACAACCTCGATTGTATTATTAGGCTTAATACTCAAATCAAGAGTAGGTTGTACATCATCTTTAAAAATCTCATATAAATCAATAATCTTGTCCTCTTCAACACTTGTCTTGTCCTCCATCATGCGCATTCTTATGTAAATTGTCAGATTGAAATTTTAAATCAATAACAAATTGTACCTTTTCTTTTGGCATCTCAATCGAGTTTTCTTCTTTGGTACATTTTTAGGCTCTTTCATATAGATGCACCATTGCTTGATTAAATCTTGAACTTCGTTAAGTCTTTAAATCCATCATCTAAGTTTCTTTGATATTGAAATACAAGTGTGCAACCCAAGAGGGGGGGTGAATTGGTGTTTTAAAAATTATCCTAATCAAACCACACAACAATCCAATCTAATGCCTTAATAAAATTGAAAGCATAAGTTGAATAAAAGCACAATAATAAATAAATAAGGGAAGAGAAAAACAAACTCAAGGAGTTTTACGTGGTTCGGCTATCTCCGCCTACGTCCACGCCTCCAAGCAACCCAAGCTTGAGGATTTCACTATCCAAGCCTTCCAAGGCTTCAGAAGCTTACAATTGACTTCCAAGGTGTCAATGAACCTTTACAACAAAGAGATTATCTCCCAATCTCTTCACTCAAGTGTATCACACACTTAAACACTCACAAATTTGATGAGGAATTGAAAATTACAACAAAAACTCTCTCAAAGAGTAGATATACAAAATGAAGAACAAATATGATTCAAAGATTTATGATTCACGAATTTAGAGCTCAAGATATGTTGTATGCCTTTTGTTTGTGCTTGCTAGAGAGCTTGAAAATGAGTTGGATTTGAGTTTTTATACTTGGAGCTCAAAACTAGCCGTTATGCACTTTTGCCGAAAATGGATCAAGGTTAACCTATTAAGTTAACCGTTTACTGATCAAAGTTCGTTGGTGAATTTCAAATAAAGTTCAGTTCTTGTAACAGTTTCTTGTAAGCAGTTCAAGGTAATTTCGAGACCTACAAAATAGATTTGGCTTAACCGTTCTTACTAAGCAGTTCAAGGTTAATCCTGAAATAAGCAGTTCACCGCTTTTCCATAAAACGAGGTAATTTCCAGAGACCTACAAAATAAATTTGGCTTAATCATTTTTACTAAACGGTTTAAGGTTAGCAATCTGGAAATAAACGGTTCACCATTTTCCGTAAACGGTTAGCCGTTTATATAACTGTACTATGGCCCAAAATGTTATAAAACTTTACAAATAGGTATAAATTCAGAGTTTTTAAATAATACTTTGTGAATCCCAAAACTTTTTAAAATTATGAAATGACCAAAAATACTATGACACTTTTCAAAAAAGTCCTTCTACATAATTTCAAACAATACTTGTTGATTTTCAAGTTTTCAAAACACTTTCAATTAAACCATAAACTTGAAAAACAATCAATTTCATAAAATCATTTTTTCATTAAATATAAAACCTTTATAATGTGAAAATAATGATTTATTTAAAATGTATAAAAAATAATTAAAGCTTTTAAAAACTTAATCATTCTTAATCTAGTTTGTTATCATCAAAATCAATATTATGGATACATAAATGCTAACTGATATGACTTGATTTATGTGGCTAATTAAATTGCATACTGTAAAGTGTAGATAATGTATATAGGCATTTTATTCTGAATTTGAAAACTTAGCCTTTACGAAAACCTTATAATTGTATCTTCTTCAAGTTTATGATAATATGTAGGCCCATTAAATAATTCAAACTCATAAGCATAATCAGAAACTAATCTACACCTTATTATACCAAATAATAATCAATGAAGACAAACTCATATTACAAAATATGCTTGATACATTTTTATGATCGAATTTTGCATTTTCCATGGTCAAGTCGAGAATATTGCAACAATTTCCACCAATCTGAAACATTAAATCTCAATTTATTAGCAACAAATGATGCTTGCTTTTCTTTAGGAGTGTGCAAAGCTATAAACAATACTTAACTTTGTCCAACCAATCAAGAAATTTCTCACGACGTGTGTATAAAAATAATTTTGACACATGATAAATATGAAGGAAAGGATGGTAGTTTGACATTTATGGTCAAATTCTCACACAATAGCAAAATTATAATGAAGCTTAACTCTCGAGTTTGGTATGATAATGGCCAGATCTAGTAGATTCAGTGGTGATGAACAAGATGATGGCCGTAAATTGGTCGAATTCTCGATAGTTTGGTCGAAAAATTGACTTGAAGTAATGGCAATTTATGGTGGTTTGGCTGTGATTTGTGGGAGTTTACAGTGATGTTTAGTGACATGGTTTCCCTATTAACCCATCACTATCACCAACAACTTCCATGGATAATAAGTTATTACTATCAGAATGCAAGTTGTCATTATTGAATAAACTGCTGCATGCAAACAAATTAATTCTAAGCATATATCTACTATTGGGGGAATAGAAACTCATATTGCAAGGTGCTACATTCCCCGCTGTTGAATCACTAGTTGTTATCCCATCAAAATCATCAGGAACAATAACATTCACATTTTCCCCATTTGCCTCCTTCTATCATTAGGTTGTGTTTCAGGAACAAATTCAAATATTGACTGATCTTTAGCAACAGAATTGTTTGGGCTTAAACCTTCACCTCCAACATATGGCTCAACAGGTTCTTGTGACAATTATCTGGCCAAGTTAAGGTCAACATTAGCAATGGGGGTCACCAAAATTTGTTTTCGCTTGTAGGTAATGCAAAGAGGAATCTTCAACTCAACTCCACTAATTTTTCCTCTAGAAAATAATCTAAATCTAAATCATCATCACTCATAATTGAGAGAGCGGTATTGGATCGAATGTTTTAAGCTTGAACTTCATTTCAACGTCAAATTTAGAAATATCAATGCAAATAACTCGAGAGACTCTTCTACTAATTGTGCATACATTGTAGAATGGGGCACCATGATCCCTCTATCCTCCATACCATTAAATTTATAATGCTTATTTTGCTCAATCCATTCACCACAAAATATAATAGACACACGTACTGAAGTCATTTCCTGTAATAACACAACATATGATTATACAACAAATACAAAAATAAAATCAAAAAAGATATATAACGAAGTGTGGAACCGTCTGCCTATTTACATGACATTAGTCGTGTAACTTGTTAAAATACATAACTATAGTTCAGTAAACAGTTATAGGATATATTTAGTAAAAAATACATATATTCTTTACACTAACAGAATGCTAGGTGTTTAACAACAACTATATTTTTCACACTTACACGATTGTTGTCGTGTAATTTCATACATACACAACAAAGTCGTGTAAGTTGCAAAAATACATGACTCAATAAAAAGTCAAAGGACATATTTCTTCTCTAAAAAAATATTTTTCTTGGACTAATAAAATGCTAGGATCTCATAACAGTTGAAACATTTTACATATATGCACAATTATAGTATGTAAGTTCATACGTACACCATTGTAGTCGTGTAACCTATTAAAATGCACGATTATAGTCCAATAATAGGCAGAGGACATATCTAGTGAAAAAATATATTTTTTTACACCATTAGAATACTAGGGTGTCATTATAATTAGAACATTTTGCACACTTGCACGACTACAGTCATGTAAATTCATAAATACACGACTGTTATCGTGTATGTCGGGTGCAGAAGGCAACAAATTCACGTTTTAATAAATGTAGTTATAAAACGCATCAAATAACAGTGAAATGATGCAAATGTAATGAAAATGTAAGTTGTTTTATTATTTATCACAAACCAAACAAAACCCTAAAAGTAATATAATGTCAACAAAATGAATAAATAACACAAAATAAATATAAAGTTTCAACTACATTATTCATGGGATGAATAATGCACCTACCTGCAAACCAAAATTTCAGTATTAAATCTCAGTATTTTGGCTGTTCATGACTGATTTTGAGAGTGTGGAATGAGTTTTATTGGATGGAGTTAAAAAGTGTGAGAAGTAAAGAGTGTTAAAGGTGAGTTGTGTGTTTTTTATATTTTTCTTTAGGGTTATTTTAGACAATGTACCACATAAAAAAGGATACCTGTATAATTTTCAAGTATGGAGTATATATTTAACTAAATACTCTATTTTTGGGTATCTTTAATTAAAAACCCACGGGAGCATCCAGCTTTCTATTTTTAGAGAAAGAATTTAGTGGTTTGGCTAAACCATGAAAAATTATTATATAATAATGGTTATTAATTTACAAACTATTAAATTATAAAATTATTCTGTAATTACTCATCATTGCACTGTGAGCAATATAAACAAAACAATTAATACTGGAATTATGTGAGGCCGTCAGTTATGTTCCTACAAAGGGAAAGACTTGTATAATTTTTTAATTTTAAATTTTAATGGTCTTAACATATGATTATCCTGTGAAAATGGCAGTAGTTGGCGCATACAAGTTTTTCATTCCTACAAAATAAGAAAACAAATTCAAAATCAATTTTGGGCCTACTAATTAAGCCTTTATACAGAGAAATTTTATCCCATCCATTCGATAAAAATTGAATAAAGTACTATTAAATACATTTACTTTGTGGATCCAAACTATTAAATATATTTAATTTGTGGATTTAATTAAGTTACAACTAACTGTAACTTATTCCTCTCACATAAACAGTAACACAACGATGGGGCTTACATAATTTTTGTGAGAGGAGTAATAATATTAATTTGTTAATAATATTGGGAACTTAGGAACATGCCACTTGTTTATCTCTACTTATTTAGTCTTCAAAATGAATCTTATTTCGCTAATTTTATTTTGTTGGTTAAAAATGTTCAAGCCAATATTTTAACGTGAAAGAGATATTTATATGGGTAAGTTTATTAGTAAAAATTTTGTAACTTTTATTTCAAATAAATAAACAGATGAATAAAAACTCCACTAACATAAAATTATCATTTTGTTTTGTTTATCTTCCTTCATCTTCTTACCTCAATCGTCAAATACAATATTGTTATTCTTGATTGCTCCTCTCAGTCTCAGTTTCCAACGATGAGAAGAGCTTATAAATGGACTCCAAAGCTGAATTTAATCAGAGCAGAATTCAACATCCCCAGTGATGTCACATTAAGAGTCTGGCCAGATGATCACGACATCAAGTCCGGGGAGGGTCTTAAAGAAGGAGAAATAATCTTCTCATGCAAACACTTCAGTGCAATTAGGTTCCCACTTCACCCTCTCATTCACAATTTCTTTTACAGACTCAACCTGACTCCTATTCAAGTCCATCCAAACTCACTCAGAATCCTTTCCTCTGCACTTGTCTTAAACATCATCAAGGGCTGGGACTTGAATTTGTCGGACATTTTTAACTGTTACAAAGTCAGTGCAATAAAGGATGAACGTGGGTTTTTTCACTTGGCTTCCCTTCATAGACGTGCTATTGTGTGTGGCAATCGCACTTCTGAGAAACGATGGAAGGAGCAACTTTTAATTGTGGGTGGTAATTGGTCTGCTCCAGAGCTTCATTTCCAGCCCATAAGAACAACTTTTGGGAGACCAGGTAATTAAAACTCTAAATATTGATTTTGTTGTAAAGTTTTATTGATTGGTTAAAATACATGAGAGATGATGTTAAATTATTAATATTGTTTCTGAACATTGCTTTTAACCTCTTCATTTCAATAGAACTTTTTAGTTTTAGAAAAATTTAGAATATTTACAACCAACCAAGGAATTTTTTTTTTTTTTTTGTAATTTTTCATTTACTAAAGGCTCTCTGTTTTGTTAGACTTTCATTTTTCGAAAGTTAAATTATTTACAATGTATACTTTGAAAATCTAGCGGACGTTTGAAGGAAAACTTTTGGAAAAAAAAAGATGAATTGTACATAAAGACAGGTTTTCTAGTAATACTTTCATTTAGTGCTTATGAATTGGGTTGTGAATGCAGCTCACCCAGCTTTCGCTAAATTGGACAAAAACAGACTCCAGTTCTTAGAGGAAACAGTACTGAGTTGCAGTCATAATTTCAGCACTTTATTGAAAGATCATTATCTATTGGAGGTGTCTCGTGTTAGGAAATTGAGCTTCCCCCAGGATCTCTTTAAGTAATTTGTTAAGCAACAAATCAATAAAAAAAATTAAATAAAAAAAATATCAGTCTCACAACACAAGATTTACGTGGAAAACTCCAAAACTGGAGAAAAATCACGGTCGTTGTCAAAAAGACAACCAGAGAAAAAATATTCACTATGTGAAAAATTATTATAACCACACTCTCAGAAATAATTTTCTCTCACCCAAGCCCCAGATACACCCAAAATATTAAAACTTCCTAATACTCACTTAATGCTTAATTTGCATTAGATTTCAGAGCTCTATAGAATTTTGAATGCTTCTCTCTAGGATGATTCAAATCAGGGAATGAACCCCTCTATTTATAGCCACCAAGTAAATTCTTCATTCGTTTCATTCGTTCATTTAGCATTACTATTCATTTTGGCATTGTTCATTTTGATTACTATTCACGCCGTTCTTATTCATGGTCAAACTTTTTTTTAATCAATTTTTAACAATCTCCACCTTGATTAAAAAAATTCATAGCTATTATTCTGACCTTTATTTTTCACAATTAATTCTCAACATAGAGAATTATCATACTCCAGCATAAATAGTATACCACTTAGAATTAATTATCAATTTTAAGAATTTTATATCGGCACATGTCGAAATATCCCGCTGAAATTTATGGTGCAACTTCCATGTTGGCTTTCCTGGAAGTTCGTCAGCCATCGACATAAATTCCACCACACACCCTACATCAATGCCAACCATGCATTGTGTGCAAATCTTGTGGATCCGCTAGCAGTAACACATCCCTTTTCATGGTACTAACGGTATACCATAGGGATGTCATCATCATCCATTTTACAAGGGATCATCGTCTCCTACGATGATGAGAGAATTACCACTAGCAATGCTATCAACATCTGATCTGGAGTCACTTGCCGATCCTGCTCCACTTCTCCTTTGACAATATCTTTTTAGATGCCCTGATTGTCCACACCCCCAGCAGACTCCTTTTTTCTTAGAATTATTTTTCTTCTAATTCCCCACAACTGCCAAAGCCGAGACATCTGTTGTTTGATTTTCACCATTCGATCTTCTCTCTTAGAGTAAAGTACTAGTAACTTCTTGAGATCTCATCTCCTTCCCATACATCAAAGTAGGCAACAAGTGTTTGTAGGAAGTTGGAAGTGACCACGACCTAAGCGCCTTATCCTCATCTTTAATTTTGACCCCAATGGCTTTAGTTCGACACTGATACCATTGAGAACACCGGGTGATCGGAAATTTTGTACCTTCACCATTCGTAGTGTGTGAAATCGCTCGGGTCAATCGATTTGAGATGCTCTTTATTGATACAACTTTTCTAGCTTCTCCCAAAGTTCTTTTCTTTGTAGGAATATTTCCTACATTTGCAAGAACATTCTTTCTAGACACATATCATATAGCACTGTCATCCAACTCTTCCCAATATTCATCGCTTATAATAGTTTTCCGGATCCACTCTTTGGGCGGGGATGGCTTCCCTTCAATGCCTTATGTAACCAGTTGAATCAACACATCCTTGACTTGAATTTGCCACAAGCCAAAATTAATTATCCCATCGAATTTTTCTATTTCAAATTTCACAGGACTTGAAAATTTCAATCCTGACATATTTGCTTTGCATATCAACCTTTACTCCTCACCACGGATTGTTTGGATTGGCTCCCTCTACTTCACGTGAGCGATCGTGAGCAATCGTGAATAATCATCGTGAATAATCTTTGTATCGTGAGCGATCTCGACACCAAAACTTCAATCAATGGCTCTGATACCACTGTTAGGAAATTGAGCTTCCCCCCAGGATCTCTTCAAGCAATTTGTTAAGCAACAAATCAATAGAAAAATTAAATGAAAATAATATCAGTCTCACAACACAAGATTTACGTGGAAAACTCTAAAACCGGAAAAAAACCACGGTCGTTGTCAAAAAGACAACCAGAGAAAAAATATTCACTATGTGGAAAATTATTACAACGACACTCTCAGAAATAATTTTCTCTCACCCAAGCCCTAGATACACTCAAAATACTAAAACTTCCTAATACTCACTTAATGCTTAACTTGCATTAGATTTCAGAGCTCGATAGAATTTTGAATGCTTCTCTCTAGGATGATTCAAATGAGGGAATGAGCACTCTGTTTATAATAGCAGTATTCTTTATTCGTTTCATTTCTAGTTTAGCATTCTTATTTATTTTCATATTCTTATTCGTTTCTGATTCTTATTTAATCAATTTTTAACATCTCGTAGGCGCATTGGCTGGGAAGGACTTAATCTAGATTCTGCGACACAGGCTGCTGCTGCTATTGTAATTTCAAGTGGGTCCAGGGGGGCTACAGAGACTTCTGGGTCATCAGAGGCAGTAGCAGAAGTATCAACAGTTCAACTATGAGGAAATTACCTACTGCCCCCTTGCCATCATTGAAAAAAAGTACTATTGAAAGTACACTCAATCCTATGGAAATACTCCAGAAATCATTTGAGACCAGGATACACTTTCGGCCTCCCCTGGTTGCAAAGATGGTGATTATTATGCTCCTGATCAATCTCATAAACAAAAGGCTTTATCCATGGAAAAAGATCCGATCATGGAGAATTGGAGACCGAACTTGATCAAAGCTGATGGCAAAAGTGTTTTGAAAGGATACTCAATTGAAGATGACCCAGAAGGCTCTAGCTAGATGTATTTGGACGCCTAGAGATTATCTGAAGATAGTGAATGCTACCGCCTCTGAATTTTCATCAGATGCTCCTGTTAAAATTATGCAAGTAAGCTATATCTCTTTGGTTATTATTCTATTTCCTTCTCTTGTTATTATAATGAATTTGATTGCTTTGCAGGGACTGTACCGTACTCTAGGCCTCTGTCAAAAGGTTGATGCGTATGAACTGAAGATTAAAAAACTGGAGTCTGATTTAGCTAAGGCTGAAGAAGCTGACAGAAGACAACATGAAGCTGAGAACTGTGCATTGGATAAAACTGGTGATGTTATGCAGGGCAAGGAGAGAGCTGACGCAAAATCTGCGAAGTTGTTGAAGGAAATTGACGAAATGAAGAACAAAGTAGATGCATATGAAATGAAGATTAAGAATTTGCACTCTGATTTAGTCAAGGCCGAAGCAAAGGCTGAAGAAGCTGACAGAAGGCGACATGAAGATGAGAAATCTGCACTGGCTAAGATTGGGGATGCAATGCAGCGCAAGGAGAGAGCTGATGCAAAATCTACCAAGTTGATGAATAAAATTGAACAAATAAAGAAAAAGACATCTGAAACTGAAGTTCTCAAATAGAGAATCAATCAGCTATTGAAGGACAAGGAGGAGACTTATAAGCAGTTTTCCAACCAAGTTCTGGAGGAGTCAGCTAAGTCTTTCAGGGCTGGATGGTTTGAGGCTTTGAAAGATGATGCCAAAAAGACGTATCCAAATCCTGATGCTTTTGACGTTGCTTGTGGTTTCACTCCAGGCCAATACCTGGAAGATGAAGATGTGTCATCTTCCCTTCATTTGAGCAAATATTAAAGATGCCCAACTGACGATGAAAGTTGGAGTACACCAGAAAAACCACTGCAAATTAATCATTACCTTTTGAAGATATGTGTATTATGCGCATAAGCTTAGGTCGAGCTTTGAAGAATTTCACTCAAGATAGACTTTTGTAATGGATCGGGAGTGAATTTCAGTGTTTGGCTTAGGACTCGGTTCACACAAATCAGATTTTTGTAATAGCTATGAAGTATATATGTTTTTGTTTAACTGCTTTCTTTAAGTTCCAATATACGCGATCGTGGTGGAATTTTATTGGTATTTCAAAATATTAATTTTTTTTTTTTTTTGATTTAGCCACGAGGTATCTTGGGAAGTGCATTGTGGACTTTCTTAGCTTCGATATCTGTGATCGTGGTGGAATTTTATTGGTACTTCAAAATATTTATTTTTTTTTTTGGATTTATATTATCTTGGGAAGAAATTGTATGTTGTCATTTGAGTCACAAATTAGAGGAAATAAGTCAAATATAAATGTGATTTGCGGTGAGTTTACTCGCCAAACAATCTTGATTCAAAAAATAAATTTGTAGAAGTGGTAAAGCAGAATTGAATAAAGAAATAAAAAGTGATTTAATTTCTCAAAGTTTAAAATCAATTTTCCGAAAACTAGGTAATTAGAGCTTCGACTCTAACGGATCAAGAAAGGAAAGCAGTTGACTGTATTTGCAACAGTCTTAAACTAGAATTTGGATGCTATTCAATTCTTGCAAAGGTATAGCCAAGGCCGGTTGTGGTTTTGTCTATTTTGACGGATCTTGGACAACAGGAAAAGGAATAAGACCGTTTCGATTGGTTGATTACGGAAGAAGCGGATGGCGGATGATGGAAAACCGGAAAGGTTACGGCGTTGTGAAAGCTTCAACAAACGATCGGACAGAAATTCAATTTATAATCCGGAAGGCTCAATTCTTTGTGATGATTCGGAACCTTTTTGGCGGATATGGACAAGCGGCCGGTTGCGATTTGTATCGGTTCAAAGATTCGGACAATTGATACGAAAGCGGTAGGCCGATTCTGAGAAGACTTTCGTGATTTTATGATGTGAGAAACCGGTAAGCCAATTTGCGTTCTTGGTTCTGATAGGTTCGATTGTTTGGTGGAAATCAAGAATGTTTGAATTTAATGGTTTTGAGAATTTGGCAAAATAAAATTTAAAATAAAATAAAATAAAACAAGATGTAAAATTAAACAAGGAAAAATCAATCTTGATTGATATAAGGGTGTCAATTCCATCAATTGCAACTTTGATCATGGCGTAAATATAAATTACTCAATCCAAACTTGGTCTACTTAATGAAAAGCGGTAAAGTATTATTCTCCTAATACATTGACTCAAACAATCGCTAAATCCAAACTTATTTCACCAATTTAACTTGGGCATCATCGTTCCATATCAAATTTGGTGATAGCATTAAGAATAGTGAGAATGACTAAAACAAGATCAATTAATTGATTACTCCAATTTAATCAATTTGTATTTTTATTTCAAGGTAAATATGGTTGTAATTACATAGTCGATATCACACATAAAATTTGTTTTCAATTCAATGATTCATGACAATTACGGATCCAAACTCATGACTAGCGATAGAAAAATAAATATTGAATTAAGGCGTCAGCAATCGATATAAATAATTAGAATAATGAGAACAAGAAAATAAAAATTACTTGGTGAAGAAATTCTTATTAAGTTAACTCATAATGTTGGAATTTGATTAATAAATTAAAAAGCCATCATGGTGGCTAAACAATTCAAAAAATTGTTTAAAGAAGAAATTGCAGCAGCTGTTTGTTTTGTTCCTCACGTTCATTCTCTTGACTTGTTTTGTCTCCTTTTATATGCTCTCTCGTTACTTTTGTTCCTTTTGTTAGCTTTTCCTTGCGTTCTTTTCCTTTCTTTACCTAATCATCTTGAAACCTTTCTTGTCTTTAGGAAATAGTCTCTTCAGTCAATGATCATTGCGTTCAAAAAATGCTTATTATCCACTTTTATCATAATCTCCATATTCACCTCTAAATTAAATCAAACATGGTTTCAAATTAGCAAAAATCAATCGAAATATGAAATTAAACTAAATATAGCGTATTATTTATTTATCATTACTCAAATGACTCAATGACAATAAGAACAATTCTGGGTGGAATCACTTTGTTCAAAATATTAATTTTCTACATTTAAGAGAAGTGAGAGTAACCACTTTTATATTCGATTTGAAATTAGTTATGTGTTTAATTTAATTACAAATTAGAGTTGAAATAAGTCAAATATAAATGTGATTTGGATTATTTACTTCAATTAATTTATAAGATACATGGATGATTGATTTAAATTAAATAAAAAAAGTGACTAATTCAAATTAAATAAGAAAAGTGTGTAACTAATTCAAACTGAATGAGTAGAATAATTACTATTTATAACTTGGACTTCCAAGAAAATAATATTGACTGTATTTCCAACAGTCTTAAAACTAGAATTTGATATGTTTTATTAATGCTTGCAATAAGGTATGCCAACTTCTAGTTTCTGATCTTTTATTTTCGAAGATCTTGCACAAATTTACGATAATAGAGGGTTATTATGAAATTGGTAATAATTAATGCAAACTGCATTTGAATCTGAAATTTTTATATGTTATACGAGACATCTAAAGGAATCTTTTGAAACTTGCTTCAACAAAATCGGATAAGAATTCAATTTATAATGATTTTTTTTAACTCAATTCTGTTACGCTGAAGATTTCTGATTTCAACACAATGCATGAGTTACAAAACTATTTTACCTCACTCAGACTTCTTCAAAAATCATGCAAATTGGAAAATGTTTTCTATATATGTTTGTATATATCTAGAAAATTTCGTGATTTTATGATTGAAGGAGTTTTTTTTTTAATTTTTTAATTCGGTGAGCTCATTGCAGAAAATTGTTTGATAGGTTCGATTGTTTTAGATGAAATCAAGTTATGAAAATTTTATTATTGAGAACATTATATGTCAGCATACCCTATGTAAAATTTGAGATTTTTTCGATGAATGAATAATTTATTAAAATTCAGAGATTAAAGATTGTTCTATTGAATAAATAATTTGATTGATATAAAATTGAGGAGAAAAATATCAATGTTGAGAATAAAAGAATCAAGGAACTAAATTCCAAGGCAAATTTATTTGAGAATTATGTTCCTTGTAACAAGAATAAGAACAAAGTTCCTAATAATTATTTCAAGCTCATTTTTAAAGGAAAGGAAAATATACTGTGGTAGCCAACATAACACGTAAGCTCAAAGGAATAGAGACAACGAAATCTTCCATAAACTAATTTGGCTATCGGAGATGGCTTTATTATTATGGTTATCTTCAAGGTAAACATGGTTGATTATACTCTAATGAGAAAAGGAGAAGAATTTGTTTTCTTAATGATTTTTGGTCCATACCAACCCTGAATAAGGAAAATTTCTTCTTAGAATTATTTTTTAGAAAATCTGAAATAATAACTAGGCAACCCAAGAGGTGGTGAATTGGAATTTTTAAAACTTAAGCTAAACAAATCGCATAACAATTCAATCTATTATCTTAATAAAATAAAAAAATAATAAATTTAATAAAGCACAATAATAAAAGAGTAAGAGAAGGAGATCAGACACGTGATTTTTATGTGGTTCGGCAAACAGTGCCTACATCCATGCCTCTAAACTTACCGGGCTTGAAGATTTTACTTAACAAGCCATCAAAGTTTCAACCACTCTTATAATTGACTTCTTAGGTGTTAATGAACCTTTACAACAACAGATTATCCCAACACTTACAATCACTCAAAAACAAAGACTACAAATTAAATTTTCTCTCAGACAATGTGTTTGATTACAAATGATAGCTCAAATGTGTGAATAAAATGAAATAAAATCAAGTTTGAAGTTCAATAATAGTTATGTACTCAATAGCAAGCTCAATGATAATCGTTGAATCACTTTTTGTTTGAATTTAATTAAGCCATTTTATAAATGGAGCTGAAAACTAGTCATTGTTGATTTTTTACACATAGTCAGATTGTCGTTTAGCACTTATCAGATCACCATTTTGACTTAAGCAAGTGTTCATTGTGCCAAATTCAAATTGTCAAATTGTCGTCATCAAGATGTTAGATTACCATTATCGCTCCAGAATCTTATCCAAAGATATTGGGTAACCGATTGACATAAAAGGTTTGCCGTTTGCAAGATGATTGCTCACTGAACTATTACCGGTTTGCCATTATTAATAAATAGTTTGCCTTTATTTGAGATTTGGTCTTTGGAAAGCAATCGGTTTACCGTTATCTATTAATAGTTTGCTGTTATCTAAGATTTGCTCTTTGGAATGCAATTGGCACACTGTTATCCGTTAACTGTTTACTGTTATCTGAGATTTGCTCTCTGGAATGAAATTGGTGTACCGTTATCCATAAACGGTTTATCATTATCTAGAAACTTACTTTGTCGAATGCAATTGGTGTACCATTATCCATAAATAGTTTGCCGTTATCTAGAAACTTACTTTCTGAAATGTAATCAGTTTGCTATTTTCTATAAACGGTTAGCTGTTTATTTCCAGGAGGTTTTTCTATGCTTTGAATATTATACGGTTTTTAAAAAAAATTGATCCAATTAAGAAATTTTCAAACTTATCAATTTAAAACATGTTTGTTATCATCAAAATCATTATTACGAATACAAATAAGTTAAAAAATTTCCTCTCATTGAGTATTAAATGCCATGTTTATAAAATACAACACTATTTGAATTATGTCTTCATACTGAGTAAAGCATGGTTAAAGGTATCCTTTAAAGAGTGACAAAATTATATTGTCAAATAATGAGATATCTATTAGAAAAAGGATATTGTTCTAGTGAATTCTTCAATATTATAATTCTTAAGTTAAAGATGAAAGATGAGTCATCTTAACTTTTGTTATTAACTGCAGAGACATGGTCGAGTGAATTTTTCTTATATTAAAAAAATGAGAGAACTTAGTTTATTGTTTAGTTTGTGCTTGTCAAATGACAAATGTGATGTGTGTGGAAATAAAATCCACAAAGAGGACATGTAAACTAGTTCTGAGCAGAGAAACTAAATTACTCATATTAGTCTACAATGATGTTGATGATTTGAAAACCATGACTTGAGGGAAAAAAAAGTGTAATATTATCATTGTTGACATACAAAAGTATATCTATTATAAATAACGATAAGGCAGTGAAAAGTTCTTTATGTACAAGAGTGAATTTGAAAATCAACTTAAATAAGGAATCAATAGAAGAGATGAATTTGATTGAAGTATGTTCAATGCTTATTATGAAAATCATGGTATCATCCATTAAATAACACTTCCCTATTCACCTAAATCAATTGATATAGCTGAAAGGAAAACAGAAAATTGAGGAACATGATAAAAACTATGATAATAAGTTCTAGACCACTGTTGAATTTTTTAGAGGGCAAAAGAGCTTTGTTGTCAACTTACCATATTCAGAATAGAATTCATGTGGCAAAAAAAAAAAAAAAAGACACCCTATGAGTTATGGAGAGGATATAAACCTCTTGTGCAAATTTTATGGTACTGGCAAGTGCATAAATCTATCATAGTATAGATTTACGGGAACGAGTGTTGATCTTAGAAGGAGATAGATTTAATTATTCGTAGGGCTAATTTTCTGAGTGTGTATGTGAATTGGTTGGAGATAATTTTTTAGCAATACTAAGATCTAAAATAAAAATGGCCAGAACAAATTAAGGATAAAAATAATTCAAATAAAACTCTTAAGTCTCTATATTCACATTCAACACTTCACCATGAGCTTAATTTTAGTTCCAATTAATTTATGAGAGGATATTTCCACTTCTCATAAACCTCACTCTAATAAATATGATATCAGGCGCTTAATGTGCCAGATGATAATAATCTTTCATTAAGTAAGGTGTTAAATACTTGCTTTGGCAAATGTTAAATAACTTAGATGCACTAAGATAACCCACAAATATTAGAGGAGAGTCTCATTCTAATAAATATGGTGTAAAGTGCTCATTGTTCCAGACAGTAACGATCTTTTACTTGGGAGTCGATATACCGTCCAAAATCTAGATAAGATACATTATCTGTCAACAATGAGTCAAAACGACCACATGATTTAGAGAGGAATGGAAAATAAACTTACCAAATTAAGCCAATCATTCATGTTGAGGCTTCATCTTCAACTTATGCTTGAAACTAAATTAGTCACTCAAAATTAAACTAGGGGTTAAATGATAATTTTATTAAAATACATAGAAAATGGAACTCAAACTTGGATTCAGATCTGTCAAATGATGAAAATAATTCTGGTAAAATGTCCAATAACATCTTGTTGCATGATTGGTTAGTGTCATATCAGTATTTTTTAATCTAAAAGGATATTGTCACATTATCAGTCAACGTCACGTCATTGGTTAATACCATAACATTGGTCAATGCCACATTACCATTTTTTGGTCCAATAGGATACTATCACATTATTGGTCAATGCCACATCAACTGGGCCCTATTAAAATTTTAAAATTATAATTTTACTCTCTATGTCCTTCCTATGATTTTTAGTTGTTCTGGGCTGAAAAATACTATCTGTTTTACCATCCGATTTCTCGTTAATCGTAAAATAACCAAAATAATGCTAAAATGCATGAAATACTCAAATTATAAATGAAACACACAAAATTAAAGTTTTAAGGACTTAAATACATAAAAGTAGAAATGTTAGTGAGGTTTGGAGTGCAAAATGATGGTTTTATCCTTTGTAAGTATGCATTCTCAAACACTCAATAAAGTCTAACTTATCATACATGAAAGTGTGGGGATGCCCTGTAAATTTAAAATCCAATCCTAAAAGGTCTAGGTTGAGACCTAAAACTATCAACTGTTGATTTATATAATATGTCCAGAGTAGTGCTACTTATATATTCTTGGTACTTCAAAATGAAGGACATTTATTTAAGGCTGATACCTTCATTAAATCCAAGAATATTGAATTCTTTTATTCTATTTTCTTAAAAAAGCTAATACTAGTTACTTACCCCAAAAGAGTCAACTAGTAATCCTTCTGGAGTTTAGATGTTAAACATAGAATAAGTAAAAGGTTGAGAATGACCATTAATTTTAGCGGAGACTTCTATGCTTTTTTTTGTTGAAAATGATCTTTATACTTTCAAAGAAGCTATGGCTTCTCCAGATGCACCTGTATGGAGAGAGGCAATCAACAGTGAATTAGATTCTATTATGAGTAAACTTGTATGGGAATTAGTTGATTTTCCTTTAGATACAAAACTTATTGGGTGCAAATGAATTTTCTAAGAAAATTGCAAGTTCGTAGATTGATTGATAAATATAAGGCAAGATTAGTTTGCCAAAGGAAATAGAAGAAAGACATAAATTACTTTCATATCTACGCTCATGTAATGCAGATTACATCCATTAGAGATTTGATTGTATCATCTGTAATTCATAATTTATATGTTTACTAGATAGATATCAAAACTATTTATCTAAAAGTAGATGTACATATGGGAGTCTACATGAGTCAACCAAAGGGTTGTGTAGTTCCAAGTATTAAGCAGCAAGGTATGTAAAATGGTTAAGTCATTACATAGCTTAAAACATGCACCAAAACAGTGGTGTGAGAAGTTTGATAAAGTACTAGCATCAAATAGATATGCAACCGAAACTAAGAGAATGCTTACTTTTAACTTCAATTTGAAGAGTATAGGAGAAGCAAATGTTATATAAATATCAAAATCACTAAGTCTAGTGATGGTCTCATCTAGTGATAAGAAAACTATGTTGAGAAGGTTTGGGTATTATGATGAGAAATCAATTACTACGCTATATGATGCAAATTCCCACCTTAAGAAAAATTTAGAACATAGTTGATCAATTAAGATATGCCAAAATCTTTGATAGCTTGATATTTTTTATGAAAGCACAAGCCCAACGTTGCATGTGTTGTACTGCATTAAGTAGTTATACTCAAAATATTAGCAAGAATCATTTAATTGCCATATATATACTTGTAAAATATTTGAGAGGCACTGTTGATTCTGAACTTAGCTGTAGTAACTCACATCTATCCCAAAGAGGTACAGCGATACAAATTCAATTTCAAGATATGATGAAATCAAATCCACTAGTAGTTATATATTTAGCCTTAATGGAGGAATTGTGTCCTAAAAATCTTCCAAATTCACTTGTTTGGCTCATCCTATCATGGAGTCCCAGCAAGTTGCTTTAAAGAAAGAATATACTGAGGCTCAGTGGTTAAGAAATCTCTTAACAGATCTTTCCATTCATGTTTATCCTTCTCTTTCTATATAATTATTTTGTGATTGCCATATTGATACTGGTAAGGAAAAAAGATAAAATATATAATGAGAAAAATAGATAAATTTATCAGAGATATAATAATCTTAAATAACTGTTAGAAAATGGGATTGTGAGCCTAGATTATGATGTCCAAGTTAAATTTGGCCAATCCTCTTACTAAACTACTAAACATGATATTAGTAGCAATTACATCGAGGAGGATGAGACTTTTGTCTAAAACAAAATACAAAAGTGATGGTAACCTTACATATGTAATTGGAAACCCTATGAAGTAGGTTCATAAGGGTAAAAGCAAGTCACTTGTTGTCTTCTAATATTATGGATCTATTTATTAAGTCCCCCTATGACGAGATAGCTATTTATTGCAATGATTTATGTTGAGCAATTGTACTCTTAATGAACTTCATAGCCCACATTTTGTGTATGATAGTATGTTAAAACTGCATGACAAACTTGATAGAGGTTCACCTTTATGAGTGTGGAATTAAGTCGGTTCTTGTGAGAGTTAGACAAGTTTCTTTAGAACACTCACGAATCTAGGAAATATCGTGAACACCTAGTCCTCTTTGCCTCACACAAAAGGAATATTGGTTCATAAAAACTATAAGTTTCAAAAAGTTCTTGTAGGATATAATTAGTTCAATGGCTAGTTCATAGCTCAAAAGGCACCAGTTCATATGCATTAAACTCTATGATGAAGAAAATTGAAGTATTAAACTCCATGTTAGGGATTTGTTGGAATTTTATTAGTATTTCAAGATACTAATTTTTCACATTTAAGGGAAGTGAGAACGATCACTTTTATATTCGATTTGAAATTAGTCATGTGTTTAATTTAATTACAAATTAGAGTTGAATAAGTCCTATCTAAATGTGATTTAGATTATTTAATTGATTTAAATTATGAGACATATGGATGATTAATTCAATTAAATAATTTGGATGATTAATTCAAATTAAATAAGAAAAGTAGGTGAGCAATTCAAATTAATTTAGGAAAAGGAAAATAAGGCTTCTCTATATATAAAGGAGACATGCAAAGCCTTCAAGGCAAAACAACAATTGTCTCTCCTTCTATCTCATATTTTCTTCATAAAATTTTTTCTTACTGTTCTAAACTATCGTGTTGAAGTACAACTTCATGATAATAGTCATTGTATTTTAGAGATCAAATCATCTTTTTTTAATCCTTCCTGAGATATCAAATTTTAAAGTGTGAAATTTAATCTTAAGGACAGTGCCATTGCAAACTACTAGTGTTGGCAATAATACCCACGGGCCCCGATTAATTTGGGGCAGGTATGGGGCCCCGAAAAAAGTCTGAAAATAAATTCGGGTCTGTTTGGGTATGGGTTTAAGCCCCAAAAATTTTCGGGTTCGGGTTTGGGGATTTTTCCGGATCCCCAAACCCGACCCGAAAATAAAACAAAAAAAAAACTAATATTTTAAACTTTTAAATTAGAAACCGTATTTCTAATGCCATCGAATCAATTTTTACTCCCCTAAAAGAAATCCTAACAGCTCGTGAGCTACCGCCGTCGTCGCGAACAGCCGGTCAGCACGAACAGTCGGTCAGTCGTTCGTCGTCACCGACCAACACTCAGCCGCACCTGTTGGTTCTCCTGCCGCAAGGTTTTTGCCTTTTCTTCTTTTCTTTCTGTGTTTATTTATTTCAAATTGCATCTGGTTTGCATATTGCCCACTTGATTTTCTTTCAGCTCTCTGTTAAATCTTTGTTTTTTTTGGGCATCAGTAATGTTGAGAATTCATCGGTATTCTATCAACTACTCTGCTAGTTATTCGGCATGATAGATCTGTAAATACAAATTTGTTTACAGATCTGTAAACAAAAATTTGTTATTATTGAGCAAATGGGTTTGTAATAATAAACTCTGCTAGTTATTCGGTGCTTTTCTTTCACCTAGGTGCTTGAAAAATACATATGTAAACAAAAATTTGTCTCCACCGTTCTAAGCTGTAGCAGCAACAGTAGTTTGAGCAAAAGCATCGTTTTGAGGGGATGGGTGGGATTTATTTGGTTTGAGATTTTGGGATGCGTGGAGGGAAATAAAGTTGTGGGGTTTGTAATAATTGAGCAAATGGGTTCTGTATATTTTTCTTGTAGTTTTCTATTTGGATTGTTTTAAGACTAAGTAAGTTTCATCAGAAGTCTCATCATTCCAGTAACTTTATCTTTATTTCCTAAAAGGATGCTACTTGACCTTGGTGGTGAGTGAAGAGAGAAGTTCTTGTGAGTGATTAATTAATTAATTAGTTATTATTATTATTTAATTATTAATGTCGAATTGTCGATCGATATCAGTATAAGTTTGGCTAACAAATGAAATCCATTGCGTAGTGAGAGAGCCTTCTGCATTCTCTTTTTTTGTTTGCAGCAAATTAAAGGGGATGAAGGTTCTCATCATGTGTTCTTCCTCACCAAGTTTTTCTTTTTTTAGCAGAAAGCAGAAATGTAGTTTTGGCAGGTTGAGATGATCAAATAGTAAATAATAAATTCATTTCTTGTTTGCATGTTGTTGCAGTAATGGATGCAAATAGTTTTTGTTAGTGTTATGTAATTTTGTTATTTGAGAATTTGATCTACCATCTTATAGATAACATAACAATATCAGTATCATCAGTACGTTTAATCATTTTGTGCCTTGTAACATGCTTGGCTCTTGCATGCATGGCTTATGGCCCTCAGCACCTTAGTTCTTACATATATAAGTGTTCACTTTGTAACCTTTTTTCATACACTCTCAGTCTTCTATCTTATATGGGTTGTTACTGGGATTAGGGCATACTAAAGGACTTGGCGAGACCCTGTTAATTTGATGAGTGTCCTCTGTCCTCCTCACTAATACTTCAAGAGAAATAATGGTATCCCTGTCTTTGCCACTGTATCAGTAGCAAAAGCTAACTTTGTTTTGCACTATTAATTTTGTTTATTATAATCTGTAAATTGATCTTTCTTGTTAAAGCTGTTATTGCACTATTAATTTTGTTGGCTGAATCAGATCTTCTTCTTTAAAAGTGGAGGGAGGAGGGGAATCTTTCATGCCATTTTTTCTTTCTTTTTTTTTCATTTACTTCTATTTTTCTCACTTATCATACTTTCAATTGATTATTTTCCAGCCTCTAAAAGCAACGAGATGTCCAATGTCTCCCACTATAAAAAGAAAGGTGTTAATGGATTAGATAAAAAGTCAAATACAAGAAGCAAAGCTAAACGTAGAGGGCAAAAGCCAATTAGTTCTTAAGGCAGAGTATTTAAGGAGAGTGTGAGCTGGACTGACTTGTAATTTATGTTGCATCGATCTTATATCACAAGTCATAATGAATGAGAGTTAATTTCTGATCGGCTTCTCATTTTCAATGGAAGGCCCCTTGTGTTTAATTAGTAAATGTTCGTTGCAGCCAAAGAATAAGCGAGTATTTGTATTTTATTTTTTAAATATCTTAGTACTAGTTGGTTTAAATCCAGTGCATGGTAAAATCAAATTTAATGTTTTGTATCTTTATAGTTCTTAATTGTTTGCTTTTAGTAAAATGCTAGTTTTATATTCGTTTTTAAATTTTGCTTCCTGGCTTGATTGTAGGTTTGACATTTAATATGTCAAGTTCTTTGCCCACACCACAATTAATGGATGATGAAGGTGAATGGTGGTAACTATCCTATATTATCTCAAATTGCAAGAGATATTTTGGCTATTCCAGTTACCACTGTTGCTTCTGAATCTGCTTTCAGCACCGGTGGTCGATTTGTAAGCCCATATCGCAATAGACTTCATCCAAGCACATTGGAGGCTTTGATGTGTAGTCAAAGTTGGATACGTGCTCTTTGTGGAGGTATATGGTTTGCATTTTAATTTTTGTATTTTTATTTATTTAAATTAACTAATAATTAACTTGATTTTTATATTTATATTTTTTAAGTAGTTGTAGCATCGACTTCTCCGGCATATGCCAAGATTCTTGATGAGGAGCCAGAGATTGAAACAGATGTAGAGGCTGTAGAGGTATATAGTTTTAGTTTATATCATCTTATCAAGTATTTATTAAGTTGAATTATTAAAACATGATTTTATTAATTTTTTTTTGTTTATGTTGTTATAGGTTTATGAAGAATCTTAGAATGTGCATCAATGGTGATGGCTACAAGTTTATGCTGAAGACTTAAAATTATTTTAATTTGTCGCATAAAATTTGATCATTTGTAATTATGTTGAAGGTTTAGAATTATTATGTTTTTATTTATGTGGAGGTTGTTAAAATTTGATCACTTGTAATTTTATTTCTAATATGGAATTTGATTATTTGTAATTTTATTTCTAAATATGGAGGTTGTTAGAATTATTATTATTTTTTTAAAAGGAAACTAAAATATTTAGAAATTATTATTTGAACAATGGGGATCGGGTGATAGGTTATAAATAGTCATATTATATTTTATTTAATTCCCTCATATTTTGATTGATCTTGTGCTAATTTGTGGAAATTATGTTTGATTTGATTTAGGAGATGAAATATGGAGGTTATGATGAAATTTGGACAAAAAGGGCTTTATTTGGGCTTTGCAAACGTGCCGACCATTGGCTTGAGGGAGACACAAAATCGAATTGGAGAAGGATTCGGTTTCCTATCATTAAGAGAAGAAGAAGCCAAAAGGAAAAAGAAAAGCTAGCAAGAAAAGGAAACAAAAAAGAACGTGAGCAATATAAAAAGAGGAAGCTAGGCGTGAGAAAGAGGAAGCTAGCAAGAAGCGGCTGCAACATTCATCAATCAATTCTTTTGTTTCCTTTGACCACCATGAGTGGCTAAGGTTTTAATTCCGGTCCAAGGGTAAATCAATTCCGGTTGTAATTTTGTGAGGCTTTGGACTTAACTAGAATTTCTTCAATCCAAGTAATTTTTATTTTCTTGTTCTTATTTTCTATGAATTATTTATATTGATTGAGTTGACGCCTTAATTCAATATTTATTTTTCTATCGCTAGTCATGAGTTTGTGATCCGTAATTGTCATGAATGACTGAATTGAGTAGCAAGGAGTTGGCTCATGTGTGTGTATATTGATGGCCACAATTACATAGCTTGCATGATAGGCTCTAGGGAAATAAAAATACAAATTGATTAAATTGGAGTAATCTGAATTAATTGATCTTGTTTTAGTCATTCTCACTATTCTTAATGCTATCACTTAATTTGATATGGAACGATGATGCCCAGTTAAATTAGTGATAAGTTTGGATTTGAGCGATTGTTTGAGTCAATTACATTAGGAGAATAATTGCTTTCTGCGGGATTTCCGATTAAGTAGACTAAGTTCTTGGATTGAGTGATTTATATTTTTGCCTATGATCAAAATTGCAATTTGATGGAATTTACACCCTTGGATTGGAAGTTTGGTAAGATTAATTTCCCTTGCTTAATTTTAAAATCTTGTTTTATTTTACTTTGTTTTATTTATTTTAATTTCGTGTTAAAGAAAACAATTTGAAAATCCAGAAATCCGGATAACTGGATACCCAAAAACCGATTTGTGGGCGAACAGAAATCGTGAATGCTTTGGTTTCTCTCAAGATTAGAGACAAGAAGGACACAAGATTCGGCTTTGTGATTCCATAACCGGTTAGCGTAAGCAACAAAGAGAGAACCGAGCTTCCTCCCCAATGAGTCCACCTACCAACCAAGAAGGTAATAAAAAACGTCAATCCGGGTCCGTTGTCAAATTCCTATTCAAGTTCAAAGCTCCTCCATCTTTCATTAGCGGATAGCTTGTTTCATAATTAAAAATAAGGTTTTTAAACAAAAGAAAATGCTAAGCAGCTTAAAGTTTTAAAAAATTTGAAAACCTTTGAAAAAAATTTAAATTTAAACCATAAAATTTAAAATTCTTTCAATTTCTCTTTAATTATTTCTATGTATTACCACGAATCAGTATTTACTACAAGTTATTTTATTTCTCCATAAACAGTAATGTTATCAATGACAGGAGCATCACCAACAGCCACTATTCATATTTTAGACTTTTAAGGAAACAAGGTTGACTCATATTTCCTACACATCGTACCTGCCCAAACTTATGCAGTATCCCACTTAACGAGAATTGTCGAATTTGGAGAAGACGGAGATTGAATTTGCTAAAGCTGTGGGCTTGATACTCGTAATGGTTGAGTGTGAATGTGACAATATGGTTAATCTAATCAACGAATATATCATCTCAATTTCAAGCAGATGTGCGGTGGGAATGGGATGGGTTGTTTCATCCGTGACGGCTGTACAAGTTCAATATACATGCTTCAAGATCCTGTAACGAAGTGCTAATCAGTCGGCAAAATTAGCTCTTTTTATGAGTGATGAGCGATTGTGGTTATGACATTTTATCGCATATGCTTCCTCTATCAGGATACAAGACATCCCTTCTGAATTTTCCGAAATTGTCTTGCGGGATGTAGCTTTATTAAAAATTTAAAAAAAAAAAAAAAAATCTCTACATTCCGAGCTCGATTTCTGGCGACCATTGGCCATATTCAAAAGATCTTACCAAATTTTATATTCTCGTACCTCCTTGGTAGCCCATGTAATGTGAAACATGAATTGAATTTGAAAGAATCATTGGCTAGAACCTTGCTAGCCCATACAATCTGTAATGTGTTTGAAGCCATGGGGTCTCTTGAAGAACACAGGGATGCTGTTCTAATGCTGGTCTTAAATGCTAAATTTATACTTTGTGTTCCAAGCAATGGAACTTGGAAAGATCGAGTCTCACCCAATAGCAGCTGACCACACAAGTTGAAGGTTCCTTCTCCATGCTTTCTTAGGTCATGTTATGCAGATTTAGTTTTGAAAGTTTATATGGTAAGATTCTAATGAGGACCCTGTCAAGGAAAACTTCAACTTAACAAAGTAGAAGGCTCGTTTATGTTGAATAAATCCAGCCACCGTTCAACAATTAGATGCAAATTCATAAGAGCTGAAGAAAGCATCTTTCTGAGAACTTAAAAGTTGATTACAACAGAGAATAGGTACATGCCTTTAAACAAATGTTGATTATGCTACGTCATTCATCTCTTTCTCTGGACCTATGTACATGGTGTAAAACACAGAAACTAATATGAGTACACACCCCACAAGTCGGCCAAAAGATGGAGCTATCCTTGCTAAACCCATTCGCTGTAACTGTGTTAAGGCAACCTGAAACAGAAAAATAGTTGCAACGTTATAACTATCATCAGGTAATATTTTGCATCCATTCAGAAAACACCAAATTAGTGAAGACAGTTGATAAAATATATTATAAATTTTTTTGTAAAATATATTATAAAATTTTTTGAGAGATATGCAGAGCAAAATTACCAGAAATGAACAAAGAGATAAAAAAATTGCAAGCATTATGCTTTCAAAATCTTGATTTTTAGCTACAAATTAAAGAACTGACACCTTTGGCATCTGACAATGGAAACAGCTGCAATGCCAAGCAACAAAAGCATATAATAAACAGCATAATGATTAATAATGCGAAAGATAAAATACCACACCTCAATGTACTGGACATTTGCAACTTTGCTAGTTTTCTCAAGCTGAAGTCCACGTGCTAAAAGCACCTGATAAGCATACATAGTTGTTAAGTCCATTTGTTTATCAATCGAGATCAGAAAAATTTTAAAACGGCGAGGGGAAAGAAGAAGAAGAAACAATGGATCATTAATCGCCATAGTTATTGCATATTGAAAAGCAAGCAGAGGTCAAGTAGTTCAAAATAGCACCTCTGCAAAGAATGCCAGAACACTGAGTACAAGCATCAGCAGAAAAGAATAAAAACTTGGCAGCACAAATTCCTGCAAAAAAGAAGTGAATATTGTTCAGGAACACTTGGGAAGCAGACATACAATATTACAATGTGATGACACAGGTATAAAGCAATATGCAGAATTATAATATTTTTTACCCAATAAGAATTTTTAACTCTTCACTAGTGTTTGGTATTGGTCAGAAATCAACAATTGGTGGAATACTAGGAATCACCAGGGTTTCTATCCATCTATTCTAACCTTCCATTATGACTTGGGTTCGGCCTCACATTGCATCAATACTTTTGCTAAACAGAATATGTTTTCCCAGCCATTCAATTTACCTCAAAGAAAAATAAACATATTCCTGCAGCAGGGCTTGCAAAAATGCCAAATGAAAAAACTGTGACCCTGGAAAAATAGCAGTTGAACAAAATTTAAGGGAAAAGATATTGCAGCATGAATTGCATAAAGGAAATTCTTCCATTTTGACTAACACCAAAATTTCAATCAAGGAAAGCAAGTCAATCAACTTACAGAGGTTGGTCAGAAGCCTTTGCCCCAGCTTTTATGAGGCAGTAGCTGATTCCACCAGTTATTGATGAAAATAAACCCACCAACACAGCCAACATATGGTCACTTTCCCTAACATTTAAACTGTTTGCTTCCCCAGGTTTAACCAATCCTCCTGACACAGCTGTAGATGAAATGTGAACCAAAGGAAGGAAAGAGAAAAAGAAATAAAAAAAAGAAAGGTCTTATCCTTAAATTCATCAATACACACACTACTCTATTGATGCATGCTTAAGGCGCTCTTATTTTAATTGCTTTGCAATTCAATGTAAGCATTGATCCTATTTCAATCCAAAAGCTTCAAAAAATCTAATGTAATTACTATCAGTTTGTGCACTAATATGTCCCAATCTTAATGGTATCAATATCAACATATGCACAAATGAAGCGTGTTTCACCAGAGAGGACTTTCAAATTCACATATGCATGACAACCATTCTTGGCATGGTAAAAAAGTTTTTGTAAACTCACTTCTCTACCTTGTGTCGTAAGTATCCGTCGGAAAATGAAGAGGACACCGAAGAAGCTGAGAGCAAGACCTGGAAATGGTTATGATTAAAGCAATCAATTACTATCTAATGACAAGCAATCCAACTTTAATGGCAACATTCAAGAAGAAAGAAAATGCTGCTATACCTCCAATGTCTGCAATTTTCAACTTCTCATGCAAAATAATTCTAGCTGCAATTGAAGCCATAATTGGAGCTGTGAAGCTTAATACAGTTGCCTGAGATAAAGGTAATGTTTGAACACTGGAAAGAAAAATAACAAACTAATTGTTATACTCAGTTTACAACTCAATTTAATCTCTGAACAATAAAGCTGACAAGTCATTGAAACTTTCTCCAAGTGTAGTAAAGCAGCCAACTAAAATTTATTGGAAGACATATGAGCATAAAAGGGTAACAACTAGATGCTGTACTTCTGTCTTGGCTTATCAAAAACAACTTCCTATTGCAGGGTCTAACTATCAGCACAGAATATTTTAACTTAAAGCCTAATGAGCATGTAATGCATAACAATAAGCAGGAAGCATGAATACGAAGAGAAACTTACCTATAAACAAAACTGAACAATGACAGAAACCCCAGTAGGGCTCTTAAAATCAGAAGATTCCTGGCGTGCGTCGGCCCAAATATAGGTTGTCCACTTCTTCTCAACCATAAATATGACAATATCAAGGTAACCGTGCATCTTGTAAATACAGTCTCAAACAAGGGAATAGACTGAACTGGCATTGCAAGAAAAATTACATCAGATAGCACACACAATAGGCCTTGAGATTATTTTCATTGAAAGAGAACAACAGATGCTACTAACCCATAAAGACATCAGAAATCACTTGCATGAAAAAGTAGATTGTCGATGACAAAGCCATACACATTAATCCTGAATATCTGGAACCATTCCACACCCACAACATACAATTAGTTAAGGATGTATCCGTTTCTATTACATGCTCCTGCAAAATAATAACAGAGTTGCAACAATTCTTGTCATCTTCACGTCTCAAATTATATAATGAATAGATCACTAAACCAAAAACCTCATTTGTCCACTACTTGTTCAAGTAACTAAGCAACATAGTTAACCAATTAGTTAAATGGGAATGTAGTTATTGTGCTCCACTAATTAATCACTTATAGCTCTAGCAATTTGGCTGTTGCTTCCCACTATTTCTCTTGTAACAACCATCTTTTTTTCTTTTCTTTTATTTCTCGGTTTTACTGAACTACAGCATGTCAGCAATTGAAAAAAATTGGTGAAGTGAAAAACCAAAGCTTTCATATAAAAAGAGACAATAAGAACAATTTGAGTATCTAATTAAACTAGGGACTGATAGATACCCGGGGTTTCCTTCGGGCATAAGAGACGGAGAAAATGTTGATCTTGGGCTTCTCAGATTGAATTAAGAGAGGAGCAATTTCGTCAGAAGCCATACCGCCGCCATCAGCTGCTGAAGGAGATGAGTCACACGCAATCAGCTCCAACGTTGCTTGATCTCCGTCGCTCGACTCCGTTGATGGAGACGACATCGTTTTGGACATTTAAAGAAAAGAAAATGCCCTAGAATATAGTTTAGACACAGTACTTTACAGACCACATTACCTTAGACATCATCGAGGGAGGGAAAAGAAAATGTTTTTCTAGTTCGATGAAAGTGACTGGTAAACGGTCAAGTGGGTGTGCTACGTGTCACCCACCAGCAGCCAGAGCCCACTGTTGGAAGGATCCGTCGCTTGCGCTAACCTGAGAAGCAAGTTTGTACAATTGATGACGGCAGTGATTGTCTAGTTACGGCAACGTTTTAAACTAGAAACAGTACACATGAGAGCCTCACAGTTCAAAGCATTCTTCGTGCAAATAGTATAGCTTTGACGCCGCAACAGCCCAATAGTCAATTAATCAAAGTAAATAAAATAATTGCTTATAAATCATTCGAACTTTATTTTGTTTACAACCTACTCCAAAAGAATTTTACAGATCTCCTACGATGGAGGGATGGATTTTTCCGGATGTCAAAAAAATATATGCAACTAGATTTAGAGTCCATTTGAGATTTCTTCTACTTTTAGAAGACTTAAAAGTAATAAGTTAAAAAATTAATTTTAATATTTGATAAATTTTTTAAAATTTACTTTTGATAAAATCACCATAATCTACAATAAATTTTAAAAATCACAGAGGAATAACTTTTCAAAATATGATTTTAAAAATTAATTTTATATTTAATATAACTTCTTATTTACATTTCTAAAATTATCCTTATTAATTAGTAAATAAAATTAATAATTTTTTTTAAAAATTATTATTATTACTAATTAATAAGGATAATTTTAGAAATGTAAATAAGAAGTTATATTAAATATAAAATTAATTTTTAAAATCATATTTTGAAAAGTTATTCTAATAATTTTTTAAAAAAATTATTATTATTACTAATTATATTGTGATAAAAAATAAAATTAATAATATAAAAAATTTATTTTAGTGATTAATTATTATATACATACAATAAAAAATATTCTTTATACATACCTATAAACATATAAATAAATTTTATAAAACATTATATTCAATTTAATCATTTATATCCTTATAATATTTTAACCATGAGATTTACTAAACATATACAATTTCTTTTATTCTTTTCACACCTAATTAATTTTATGATATAATTAACATCAATTATTTTAAAAACTACAATATTACCAAAGCCGCCCTCAGTATCAACAAGGTTGCAAAACAATGAAGCGTGTGAAATGGTAATGTCATCTACATGCAGCTCCGGCACATTGACACTCCAGAAACTGGTTAGTCCGAAGACTGCAGCAGCAATCCAGCATCAGGGGTTTCCAACTGAGAATGTTCATTGAGGAAACGAATGATCTTCAAGAATAGATCTGTTCAAATTCATCTTCTTGAGTTCTAGATTTGGAACCAAAAACAGTCACTTGTTCCCAGGCGTAGAATTGGCGTTTAGAGACATTTCTATTTCTTCAAGGGAGCGTCCCTTGGTTTCTACTATGAAGTAATAAGCAAACAATGCTGACAATAGGGAGACACCACCAAAACCAGCATAAACTGGAGCAACTCCAAATGTCTCCACTAAGTCAAGGAAGAATAGACCCACCAAGAAGTTACAAACCTAGATCAAAGCAAGGGGGAAACATATTTAAATCAATGGAAATAATGATTAAAGAGAAAATATCCTTCTAGCTGCAAGCAAAACACCTTTTCTTTACTGATCCTACTAAATTTTCCAGCAAAAGGTAGATACTGAGAAATGGAGATGATAACATTCAGCATCACAGCATGTACAAGCTAGGTGCAATAACCAATATACTTCAAAAAATAATGAACATAACATACCCAGTGAACAGAGAAACTAAAGCCCATGATCTTCCCACGAGTCCTGTTGCTGCTGAGCTCTGGTATAACAAGACCAGTTACTGGGCCAGCTCCAATTGCAAACATGAAAATGTAACTGAAAGAAAGAATGGCCAAGATGAGCATCCATGAGGCTTTTTCCAAATGAATTAAAAGCAAAAATGATTTGGGTGCCATTGACCAGTGATCTTTTATAGCGTTTCCATTTTGTCATATTTCTGAAGCTATTTGATAGTTCTATGAAAAGCTGTTCTTCAATGTTCAACAGCCACAAAAAGCTGAGGAAGAGATTGACTAGATTGATTTTCATGAGCAGCTGGGGGCAGATATAGCTAATTATCTATCTCAATCCATCATTTTGCTTTTCAAGTCCAAACTCTTTAAGTAAGATAAAGACTTTAAGAACAATAAGATAAGCATTCGGAAGCTGGATATTCAATTGTTTATTATTATTGCAATTTTTCTTTTTGGGATTGTTCATAACCTGCAAGGATAAAGAAGCTTACAAGAGAGTTCCAAGAATTGATAAGTTGTGGCTGAAATCTTCATCTAATGGTAAACTGATAGCACCCACAACAAGTAACATTGAAATTGCCTGCAAATAAACAGAAGATATAAGTCAAAGTATTGCAAAACTAAAATCCCAGAAACCTTTTGTTCAGCAAAGGAAAGAACTCTCATATGTCCAAGCCTCGTTTACTTGAGCGGATAATGGCTATGTTGTGGCATGTTCTAATACTCTCAGTTTTCATTTTTTAATTGCTATTTCCCCATCAAATGACAAAATTTAGCCCGAGTATTTTACTGACTCACCATTCCCAAGTAACTTCCAATTAGAAGCTTCTGCCTTCCTTCGTTATCCATTAAGTACAATGCGCAGAGTGCACCTGAAAATGTCCACAAGTTGACAAGAATAAGATGTCGCTCAAACAAAAAGCACAGTTCAACTTTCATACAAACCCAAAATATTTCTAGGATCTCAAACCTGCAAAGTTTGTAAATCCAACCAACAAGCTTGCCAGAGCACCATCTGTAATTCCAACATCTTGAAAAGTCAATGACGAAAAATAAAGGACCCCGTTTATGCCTGCAAACTGTTGAAGTAGAAAAAGTGCACCCCCAATGAATGCAACTGCAGCCATACAAAGGAAACCAGTCAAGAATCAAGAATTTGTTAGCATAAACTACACTTTGAAATAAACAATTAAGATGAAATACTAAGCCCAGCACAAGGCAGATACAGAGAATTGCTAATGTCCCCAAAAAAGACAAACTGTCATAAAACTTATGACTTCTAAATATACATTTTATGTGTGTTCTCAATAAAATCTATATTTTACAGAACATAGCATCCAAGCTATTTCATAAACTACAATGTAACATATAAAATTAAAAATACAATAAATGCAAACTCAATAGACCACCTTGATACAACCTCTAGAGTGTGGTTCCTCAAGGAGTTCCGACCATTGGCTGTCCAAATCACTACCATCCTTCTTGATGACTGACTGAAATTCTTCAATTGCTTTGTTGATTTCAGATTCTCCCCAAAGGTCGCCAATAACAGCTTTGGCATCATTCAACATCCCTACCTATGGAACACCATAAGACAACCTATAGGAGATGTGCGTAAAAACAAAACTAGTTGATTTTCTATCAAAATGTGAAACAATAATCATACTTTACATAGCCAGCGGGGACTTTCCACAGCAAACTGCATACCAAATGCAAGAATAAAACCAGGAAGACTTGCGATATACAGCATTGTCCTCCACCTAAAAAATAGTTAGCCACTGTTTTCATCACATTCATCTTTAAAGGAAAAATCAAAATGTATGCCCTCATCAACAATAATGTAGGAATGACAAGAAACAGATAGAAAGGACCTCACCAATGTGGATCATCTTCTGTGGGTATTCCCAGAAACAGAGAAGTAATAATCCCAAGGCATGTACCAACCTGGCACAAGGTTCCAAGTGACCCCCTGTATTTTGTTGGAGCAACCTAAAACAACACCTGGAAATGGATGAGTAAGAAGAATGACATCTAGAGCATCTAGTAGGTTAATAGGAAACTTTTAATGACATCTAGAGCATCTAGTAGGTTAATAGGAAACTTTTAATGACATCTAGAGCACCTAGTAGGTTAATAGGAAACTTTTATAGTCTACCCTCACCCATCAATGGTGCAGCAAGTATGATATACCTCAAACTTCAACTCCAAACATTAAAATTAAAGCAGAGCAGAATCTCATGTTTGCAAGTTCATTCAATCACTATATAAAGAATAAACTAACAAAAGTCTGAGTTACTCTTAATGAAGTCACAGCAAAGTCCATATTTACCGATATAGTTTGTACTAAAGCCAGTGGTAGCAACTTTATACAAATATCAAGCATGGATTCCCAGCAGCTTGGTAATGTTGCCATCAAAATCTCCATAGTAATTTTTTATTGTGTCATGATGAAAGTACATTTCTAGTTTGCCTGTTTAATGCAGTGAGAAACTTTTGGATAACAAGCAACATATATAGTTTGAATCATGGAATTGGTGTGCCAGATAGGATCTATCTCATTCAGCATTGAGGGAATATTGGATTACATTTATAGTTTAATATGATAATGAAACAGGTCAAGCACGGATTGGGTTGTCTACATCTTACCTATTCATATTATTGCCTATTATAACCGGAGATAAGTTTTTATAAACAACAAGAACACTTGCCAATAAGAAAAGAGAAGAAGAACTTAAAAATTTTGCTCGTTCCCATTTTGTGAAAACAATCTAACCAGAATGGAATATGGTGTGTGAGTGAAAAAATTGTAAAGTCAGCAAATTTGCCATCAAGTCATACCTCAGAAATATAAATTGGAACCAGAACAGTGTTTACACCAATACCAAGGCCAACAAGAAATCTTCCCCAAAGTATTTCATCCAAGGAGTGGGCTTGTGCACTGATATAAAATGGAAGCAGTCAAAAATCAAAATCTTTTTGCATTTCATGTCAAATAGGCCACAAGTCATAGAGACAATGATTCTGCATCAACAAGGGCAGATTGAAGAACCCAAAAACTCCCTCAAATATAACCTTGAAGCAGAACCATGTTTAATCATATGCCCAAGAAAACAGGAACTTTTGAGAGCATTAAGGAGATCAACTAGTGCCAAACTTCGCAGCATAACAGTGAAGCCAACAAGTTTCCAAAAGATGCTCTCAATTGATACTTGGAACAGCCCTAAATACATCGCTACGAGTAAATTAAGTACAAAAACAATTGATGGGAGGTCAAGCATAAGAACAGAATAACGTGAATTACCTTATGATTGCACCAAGAATCAATGGTATGGTGTCAATCTGGAAAGTGCGGCGACAACCGAACTTATCTGCAAGAGAACCTGCGCTTATGCTTCCAACAAATGCACCCACTATAAAAATGCTCACCACAAATCCCTCAAGAATAGGATTTCCTTCAAAACCAAGCTCTTTGGCAATTGAAACAATAGGACCATTCATTACCCTGCACAGCACACATTGATTGTAACCCAAAGAAAAGTCACTCCAAAACTAAAGCAGATTTTCCCCAACAGTATATTAACTATGCATTGATTAACTTTTAGCAATTTTGTGCTGTAACAATTCTGTATACAGAGACAAGTTCGTTCAAATTTTAACAAAATAAAGACACCCTCTGTGATAACCAAAGAGGAAATTGGCCATTCACTCCAAAACTAAAGCAGCTTTTCCCCAATAGTATACTAACCAATGCATTGATTAACTTTTAGCAATTTTGTATTGTAACAATTCTGTATACAGAGACACGTTTGTTCGAATTTTAACAAAATAAAGACTCACCCTATGTGATAACCAAAGAGAAAATTGGACATTGAAGCAATTAATACGTGAGGAAAAGCCGGTAACCATCCCAAATCAAAGCCTTCTTCAGCCTTCTGATCACGAGATAACAATTTTTCACTATCTGTTATGTAGTTCATTTTTATACAGGCATAGAAAACAAAAAAAAAACAATATTAAAATAATATAACTCAGATTTTTTTTTCATTTTATATAATTTCATAAAGAGGCGAATTATGGAATGAAAGTGGGGCGATGCACCTTGCTTTTGCTTCCGACTCTGTAACTCAGGAAGTTGCTTCTTTGCGGCCAAAACTTTGAACTTAATCGACCGATGCGAAAAGCTAAAACGCAGCGTTTTCATTTTGGGAGGGGAAGGTGTGAAGAGAGTCGACCGGTACGACAGAACCGGACGAACAGGATGATGAAGTACGGTAGCCACACGCATCTGATCACGGAGATTTTTTTTATTTTCTCGACCACAGCGAGAGAGAGATTAGTTCTGATCAATATCAAGCAGTGTCGCGTCGATTTTCCTTAAAGCCACGTGACCGGCACGCTGATAAGCCAGGTCCCACACTCCCACTGCCAAAAATGGTGATTTTAAGGTTGGGGAAAAGGGCGGGAAAAAACGTGGCAATGAAGAGATGATCTGGATGCAATTTGGACGCTAGGGATTGGATTAGTGCGAGCCAAACTAGCTCATTACTGATGAATGGATGGTGACTTGACTTTGACCTTGCCGATTATTTTCGGATTTTCTCCGAAAAGATTTTAATAAAATAAAAGAAAAAGGTTGGGAAATTTACATAAGTAGCAACAAATTTTTAGGTTTTTTAAAATTAATGCCTCTACTTTTCAACCATAACTAACCATTTATAATTTTTTTTTTTGGATGAATTTATACTCATCATTTTCATAATTCTCGTCTCTCTCGATGATCTCTCAACTCTCATCTCAACCTGTTGGACAGATGGGTTGCCTATGATGGACTGACTTGACTCGACCCAACCCACATATAGTAACTGCCAAACAGTTACCATATACAGTTTTGGGAGTTTTAGACGGAAGTTGATTCAATCTTAGCATATAATCATTCCTATAGAATGCAGAAGCTGGATTTTTACTCATCTTCTTCTTAATGGTGAACTAGAAAATTGAAAACCTATTTGAAAAGGCATTATATTGTGATCAAGAGGAGGATTTCCATCTGTGATTTCCTTCCGACCATTGACGTGATCCAATATGCGATCAGTCGCTGCTTGATTTACGAAGAAAGTAGGCTTTTGAATCTTTTTTACTTTCTTTCATTGGTATCAGAACCTATTTTGTGTTGGATTCCTACTCATGGTTGAGTTTGTTTCATGAAAAAGTATGAATTTTATATGTTAAATGATGTTTTATGGAAAATGTGATCTGGTGGCTGTTGGTTTTGTGGTTTGAAGTGCTTGAATTATAGCATAAATTTTGGAATTGATAGAAATAAAAACGACCTAAGGTTTAGATTGCATGAACCTTAAGAAATCGTGAAACCCGAAACTTTAATTACTTATAACTTTTGATTTAGGCAACCTAACATTGTGTGAAATATATCATTGGAAAGATTTTTTTCAAGAGCTTTCCAATTATATGTGATTAGTTAAAAACGGACTTAAAACAAGATAATTATGGTCAAAACAAGAATATGGTCGAATTTAGGGTTAAAAATCATAAACCATAATTTTTGGAGAAGATGATAAATAGTGCCAGAATTGGTTTTTCGATGATTCTGGCTTATTTTGATCTTCGTTTGAAAATCCAAAGGTCACAGTTGGATTTAGCACAAAAAATAAGTCAGACGGTGTCAGACCTGACATCACCGAACCTGACATCAGCACTTTGGCATGCTGAAGCTCGTGCACTTGCTTGTGTGTGTGGGATGTGTCTAGATTAGTGTTTTTTTATGTATCTTACTAGCTAGGACTCCGTTTGGGCGTCATTTGCGACATTTGATTCGAAATATAATTTCTTATTTGTTTTTAATATAAACCTAAAAAAATTTCTAATTATTTTTTTGAAATAAAATTTCGAATATATGTAGTCTCATGGATGAGCATTATATGCTAGTAAATATTTCGCTTTAGTGGGACCTTGAAAATATTTTTTTATAGACATTGACTGAAATTAAATTGTATCTCGTGTTTAGTCATTTGTTAACAATTATTGATATGAACAGTATGTTATTTGTCCTAGATGCCTCCCGTTAGAAAATTATAGACTAAGGACGACAGGTTAATGAGATAGAGCTTGGATTTCACATACTGATTTAATTGAGATTAATGATAACTTATCTTATGAAGAACTTATAAAGAAAATGGAAAATTATAAGATAGACCCTAACGGTTCTATGTATATGAATATAAAAGATATAGATGACGTCTTTAGCTAGCTAAAATATGAGAAAACAGATAGTAAGTATGCAAACTGCAATTATTATCAACATGTCCTCATAAATTCCTTATCTAGTGATGATAATACACTTGTCTTTAAGACTTAAATGTTAGTAGAGATTAATAATCTCCACAACAATAAATATCATATGCTGAGTATGAAATTGAGATGATGAAATAGCGTCATCTTACTTCAAAGATAAGGTGAACCTCAGTACTTAGCATTCACACGAATCTTCAGAATGGGAGACAAGTTAGTCGCCTTAGCAGAAGGCAGAAGTTATGGTATGAGAAAATCATAAATAGGATCATCAAGAAAGAACAATTATTTTTATATCGAGATACACTTGAGTATAAGTTGAATGAAAGAGTCACGAGCAACAAAAAATATTTTAAGAATATGTAGAAGATTCTATGTAATAGCTTGACTAAATTTGGTTATTCTTTTGTTTGTTGGCTTTTATTGTTTTGATGTTTGTTTTTTATTTTGTTGGTTGAACAACATATTATTATGACTTTATAAACAAACTTTTACAGTAGTTGTTGCTCAATTTTATATACTTTTTCATAGTATCTTATAAATCATTCTGTTGAATGGGAGTTCTAAACAAATTGAATTTAATGAATTCATAATTAGAACTGATAATTTACATATTAAAATCGAATTAATGATGAAAATGATAAAAGGAATTGGATGATGATGGGAACCTTCTACGACTTTTCAATTCCATTCTTAATATTAGTTTGTCATTTTTTTTGTTTATGTTTGTGACAAAATTAATTATTTTTGTGTAAATATTGATTATGCCTTTGTTGATTATATTTTGAATTGTCTTAGTGTTAAAAGAAAATTGAGATGACATCTGCATTTAAGAACAATGTGGCCAAGCCAAATAGGGAAAAAAAGCCGAATGGTGACAATTATGATATTTGGCATCATAAGATTTAGTACATCGTTGAAGAGCGAGAGACTCTAGAAACTCTTAACAACACCTTAGTTGAGCTTGAGCAAGTAATACTACCCAACGTAGGAGGGATCTTGATGCCTATCCGGCTTGGAAAAAGAAGAATAACAACGCTCGCATAACGATGTTAAGTAGCATTCAAGATGATCTCATGTGTGAATTTGAGAAGTATAAGATTACTCGGGAGATGTGGCTCTCTCTGAACGACAAGTTTGATAGCACATCAACCACTAAGCTTAGAAAGCTTACGATCAAGTTTGATTATGATCGTGTTTATATGGTCGATCAAGCTTGCACAAGGCTTCAAAGCTTCAAGGGCAAAAGGAGCCATAAATATAACCATAAAGGTAAGGGATCTGATCCTAATTAAAAGAAGCCAGATGCTAAGAAATGCCTAAGGGGTAAGTGCATTGGCAAGAAAAATGACAAATTCAAAGTGTAGCAAGCTGGGTCATTTCACTCATGAGTAAAACCCAACTCTATTTTATTGCATTATACTTTAGTTATAAGTTTTGTACTATGAACCAAACCTTATCTTTGTAAACTGTGGACTTAAGAATAATAGACTAGATAACTCGTGATCGAGACGCATTTGTAAAGTATCGTTGAATTAGTTAGGGGACTAGATGGATATATGTAAGTAGGGATGGCAAAATCTGGGTCCGGGTCCGGGTTCGGTCTTTTCGATTCCGGACTCAGATTAAACCCAGATATTTTAATTCTGGGTCTGGTCCGGGTTGAACCTGGAAAAATCTGTGTTTCCGGATTGCGCGGATATTTATTATAATTTTTTTTTAATCTTGCTATTACTTCCTCAAATCTCCAAATCTCAAATCACCAAAATCCTAAAACCATAGCTAAATGAATGTTGAGGGAGGATTGTTGAGTTTTCAGATTTCTGGTGGCATTGGTGTTGTCGTCAGCGTTGAAGAGAGCATCGTCAGAAAGTTGCTGTAGAGATTCGGCAGTTTTTGGTGACAAAAAACCAGCAAGAGTGGCGGAAAAATAAGTATCAGCCTTAATGGGTGCATTCCTCTTTGTCTTCCTTTCAATACAAAAATTTTTCCAAGTCATTTGAGTGAATGAAAGAGAAATTTGAGAAGAAAGAAAGCGGCTGCAGTGGGTTTAATGAAAAGAGAAGATGGAGCAAGAAGAAAGAGAAATTGGATAAGAAATAAAGCGGCTGCAGTAGGTTAAAGAAAATGGAGAAAGAAGCGGCTGCAGTGGGTTTTAATGAAAAGAGAAGATGGAGAAGAAAGAAAACGGCTGCAGTTGGTTAAAGAAGATAGAGAAAAGAGAAGCGGCTGCGCATTAGGGTTTTTTTTTTCTTTTATACTTAAATTATCCGGGTTTGGGTTTCGGATATCCGGGTTCAGATAAAACCGGACCCGGAACGAAATGTATCCGGGTTAAAAAAATACCTCCCGGATCCGCATTGTATTACCTTCTGGTGCGGGTTAAACCTGGACCGGATTATTCAGGTTTAACCGGGTTCGGTCCAGGTCCGGGTTAATTTGCCATCCCTATATGTAAACAATAACCCCAGCATTAAAGTAAAAGGAATAGGCATTTGCAAATTGATTTTGCGAGGTGGACGTATTATCTTGTAACACGATGTCTTATGTGCACTCGAAATTTGATGAAACTTGATTTCAATTCCTGTTCTTCTTGATTTATGATATAATTTAAACTTTTATGGTGTTTGTTTAGAGATTTTCTAAAATTCGGTCATTATTGGAACGCACATTTAATACTCAAGCATACTAAATCCCTTCGGTATGCCAAAAATTATGCAATTTCGTTATGTATTTGCAATTGTAACAATCTTTAATACAATGAACGTACATTGAAATGTTATTGCATATAATCGCAATTGAGACATCTCTTATATGGGTCAGCAATTGTGATATATTTTTTAGCTCCTTGTACGAGTCTCTAGATATGTTAATAGTCAAATAGTATATCTTTCTATAAGACTGGATATATGTAGTTGTTCATTGTTTAGTTTTTTCACTACTTTGCTATTTCGACGTTGTCCCATCATGTGTGAGTGAGAGATGTTGGAAGGATGCATGGCCTATTATGTGCCGACCCAACCTGACCTAACCCAACTGTTGTGCAAATTTTATTGAACTCGCAAGCGCACGAATCTATTATAACATAGATTAATGGTGACGAGTGTCGATTCCACGAGGAGGTGGATTTTAATTATGTGTAGAATTAATTTTTTTTCTAAATGGGTGGTTGGATTTATGATGGAAGTGATTTAGCTTATACTAGAATTTAAATTGGAATGACAGGAATAAATTAAACTGGAATCTATTGAGATAAAGTACTTGGGTATCTGGATCTGCATCAACATGCTCCATGGGCTAAATATTCCATATTAATGCCAATTAAATCATGAGGGGATTTCCACACCTCATGAACCACGCTCAAATAAATATAGTGCTAAGGGTTTATCGTGTCAAATAATAATAACCTTATACTAGGGTGCCAGTTTAACCAGAGCGGTATCTAGACAAGATTATTACTATTTGTTGATGAAAAGTCAAAACATCTACAAATATTAGAGGGGAAGAGAAAATAAATTTACCAAATTAAGCCCATGGAACATGTTGAGACTTCACCTTCAACCCAAGCTTAAAAGAAAATTAGCTACTCAATTTTGAACTAGGAGTAAAATGAAAATTTTATTAAAATATGTAGAAAATATAAGATGGAGAAGGAATTACAGAAAAATAAATTCAAACATGGATTCAGAGGGGTCAAATTAGGGGGAGAGAGCCCCCTTTTTATAGATACATTGAGTGAATTATAGCCATCGGATTAAAAACAGTTCGGACGCTCAGGATGTGTGCCACGCATCAGTTAACAGTACGCGGTTTGAATAGTGGCAGCTTGAATAGTGACGCGGTTTAAATAGTAAATAATCTCATGTGTGTGCATGTACCGTACACAAGATTTTTGATCCACTGAAATGCTGCCACGTCATCCATCAACAGTACATAAGAATTTTATTCTAATAGGATTGTGACACATCATCGGTCAATGCCACATCATCAGTCAATGCCACATAAGCAATCAAATGCCACATCTTTCTCCAATCAAATGTTGTCACGTCATCGATCGATGCCACATCATCGGTCAATGCCACGTCATCGGTTAACGCCATGTCATCGGACCGTATATGTGACAGTGTCGTGAACAGTAACATGAACAGTACCGTACGTGTGAACAGTGCTATTTTTCCTTTTATGCTCCTCCTAAGGTTTTCGACCGTCCTGAGTTCAAAAGTGATGTCCGTTTTGCTGTTTGATCACTCGTTTATTGTGAAACGATCATGATGCCCCTAAAATACATAAAATATTTTTTTATAATACAACACACATAATTAAATCACAAGAGAAATAAATACATAAAAGTAGAGATATTAGTGAGACTTAAAATATAAAATGACGATTTTCTCCTTTATAAATATGCACTTTCTAACACTCAACACCAACCCAATCTGCATATACGATTTTAGGAGTTTTAGAGGGAAGTTTATTCATATAGTCATCCCTATCAAACAAAGAAATTGAATTTCTTTTTAATAGTAAACTAGAAAATTGGACAACCCTTTTTTTTTTTTTAGAGGAAAATAAAACTTCCATTAAACAGAAGAAGATAACACAAGCTTAATCTCTGGAGGAAAGTTTCCCTTCCAAACAAAAGAATCAGTCTTGCCTAGAGCTATTTTTGCTAATTGATGAGCACTAGTATTACAAGATCTGGGTGCATAATTTGCCACAAAATGACTGAACTGATTCATTAAACCTTGAATATCTGAGATAATCCAGTGTATCTCTGTCATGTTGCTCCCCTTGTTGTTGATCAAATCTACTACGCATGCCTGCCTCCTTTGCAATGCAAACGCCCCATTCAGCTGCTTCAGCTTCCGCATACATAACATCACCCTTGAAAGTGGCAGTTTTAATAGCTGCAGCTATACAGTTTCCTGTGGAGTCTCTAATTATAGCCCCTAATCCAGAGCATTGTCTTTTCACATCAGTGGCTGCATCAACATTGATTTTTAACCACCTTGGGGGAGGAGGAACCTATTCATTTTGTTTCTTTCTTTGCAAGTTTTTTCCATTCAACATTTCTGGGAATTGGATTCTTTTATATGCCTCCTTTACTACTTCAGCCTTGGCCATTGAGATCCCAGGATCTATTTTCATTCCTTCAAACATAAACTTATTCCTAGCATACCAAATAATCCATAACAAAATCAGGAGAAGTTCAAAGTCATCTTTACTTAGGCTCCTCTGCAACTTTGTCAACTCTCCTAAGAGGTCTACACTACCTATGTCCTGAACTGCATCTGCCATAGGAGAAATTTGAATTGGACAACCCATTTGAAAAGGCATTTATACTATAATCAAGAGGAAGATTTCCACATGTGATTTTCTTCTAACCATTGACGTGATCCAGCATTTAATCATTCCGCTGCTTGATTTGTAAAAAAAATATGCTCTTGAAATTTTTTTTTCCTTCGCAACCTCAACCCATGACAGCATCTCGACCCAGATGACATAACAATGGCTAACAATATGCACTCGACATCAACGGTGGCATTTGTATATCTCATTAGTTAATCTTTAAATTTTTTAAAATTTGAGTTGTTCTAATAAAATGGAGTTGAATTTACAAATGATTACATTTTATTGGTAAGTATTAGGTTTGTATTGGCCAATCTTATAAACAAAGTTGCCGCAGCATGTCTGTGGCACTAAAACATTGAATCTGTGTTTTGGCGCCACATGCACCTATTACACTTGTTTCTAAAATGTAGATTCAATTATTTTTTATAGGGAAATTATCACTGCACCACCTTTCTTTTGCATTATATTCATCCAACCACCGCAAAATTCTAACATGTTCTTTGTACCACATTTCTTTTTAAATTTGTATTAACTAACCACTTTTACACTAACACCGTTAAATAGTTTAAACAAAATGACAATTTTATCCCTAAATAAATTAAAAAATCATTCTATTTTATAAAATATTTAAAAAATAAAAAATTATAATTATAAAAATACTCCTAAATTTAATAAAAAATAAATCTCAAATACAAGTGCTCAACTAATTTTTATTAAATTTAGATTTTGCAAAATTTTAATAATTATTTTTATTAAAAAGTATACTTTTTTAATATTTTAATAAAATTAACTGAATTTATTTATTAAAAATAAATCCTAAAATTTTAATAATTTAGAGGATTTTTATTAAATTCCAAAATTTTTTAATTATTTTTATAATTATAATTTTTTATTAAAAAATAAAAATTTTAATTTTAGGATTTATTTTTTTATTAAATTTGGAGTATTTTATAATTATAATTTTTTATTTACAAAGATTTTATAAAATAAAAATGATCTTTTAATTTATTTAGGGTTAAAATTATCATTTTATTTAAATTATTTAACGGTGTTAGTGCAAAAGTGGCTAGTTGATACAAATTTAAAAAGAAGGGTGGTGCAAAAAATATGTTAGAATTTTGTGGTGGTTTGATGAACATAAGAGAAAAGAGAGGTGGTGCAATGATAATTTTCCTTTTTTATATTTAATTTTAATTTAATAAATATTTTAACGAACAAAAATTTATATTTTGTCAGCTACACAATGTCCAAAACGCCACTGACAAAGCATAATCCACCTGGACCAAGGATGAAAATACACAAAATATATGTATTTACGTCCAATCATTTCCTCAAATGTGTTATAAATACTGTGAATTTAGACCCGTACTAGAAGTTTTAAAAGAGAATTTCATGAAATGACAATTACGTTTATTCAAAGCAAATGTATTTGACTTTTTGTGAAGATAAATAATCATCTATTCAATGGCACAATCGTGCATACTGCGCTTCTTAGGTAAGTGCAACAAAGATCAACTATGATTTTAATTTAGTGATCAATTAGTATACTTATTGCTTACAGAGTAGTGTTTAATTACTGAACTTTGATATGGTATAGAAGACGTGGACCAGAAAAAAAAGTTGCTACCAACTATAGGTTATTTAACCAATGTTTTAACAGTCATCTAGGGACTCTTCTAGAGTTGGATTGAAATTTTAAGGATTTGAGCTTCTATAATATAGATAACATTGATACATTAAAAATTACTCTACTTTGTGAATTGAGTACTTAATAAGAGAAAAGATAAATAGTGGTTGTATTTGTTATTGTTGAATGAGATTGAGGATCTAGACTACTTCAAAATTCGTCTGTGGGTTCATTCACAATGGCAAACAATAAACTACAATTATGACAGTGCATTGAATAGAAAATTTAATGCTTTCAAGGCTTCTAGTTGTAAAGAGGTAAAGTACAACCTTTATGGCTTTTATCTTGGGATTCAAGTGTATTAAAGAGAAAAAAATTTATAGATATATAATTTGTACTAATATTCTTTTTTATGACTTTGTAACTTTGCATGCTGTAGGCTTGGCTTTTGGAAATATTTAATGGTATTTTAAGTCAAAAGTGAGTCACCAAAACAAAATGAAGACTTTTTACATCCTAAAGTAGGAATATGTTGTTTATTCGAAAATAAGTTATACTATAGTGTAGAACTTTTACAACGACAAGACTCATCTTACAAGTATTACATATATATTTAAAATCATTGTGAATATTTATTAAATACTATATGATTAGACTAACAACAAATTTTGGTTACTTTATACATGCGAGAATAACAGAAAAACCTTTGACACAAACAAGAATAAGGACAAGTCATATTAAAAAAGTGTAGAGGTTTACAAGACATCTATCCTACGTTGGGTCTGTAATATGAGTATATTGTTTAACTCAATTACAATATATGTATTGTTAAATCTCAAATAACTATAAATTGTTTAGTTCATTTTCGATGTTGCTTTGTGCAGCATCAACCCAATATCAACACGCCACTCATTCAGTAAGAAATTTATGAGGATAAACATAGCATGATACCAACACCTAAGTAGCTTCAAACACTTGTTGATGATGAGCAAAAAGCAGATAATTAGATACTCGTTCACGATGACTATAAAACTAACAAATCACATAATTCAGACATTACATGCTATTTTAAAAATTTTTAATTGTTATTGAAATATAAATTTTAGATTTAATCAGTTATATATGAAGTTTTTTTCTTTGGCAATTGTAAAAAATGAAGCTCCGTTACGAATATGTTATCCTTGAAATAGGATCATTAGTGTATTAGAATAGAGAGTCAGCAATAACATCTCTTCTTCGACATCTTCTAGCATAAAGTTGTTGTCAAAAATAAGATCATCTGTATAGTAATTTGGAGAGTAATATTGCTGCATTGATGTCGTTACTAATAACACAACTTCTTAAATATTAAGGAAAGAGTCATTTGCTCTGGATGAAGTTGTTTATCATATCACAGACTCTTGGTTCGAATCTTTAGGAGATACAGTAACAAAAATAAGGATGCATTCATAGTTCACCAAATTACAACCCATATATAACACAAACCTCACCATTTAATGAATTGACCTCAAAACTATCTTCAACGTGATGCTATATTAATTTAGATTATTTGGAGAACTCCATACACTCTTCCAAGAAATTTATCAAATGCAGAGTCTTTTAAAAAAAAAACTCATATTCTTGTCATTGATGTATTCAATATGACCATATGCCAAATTCTTCCACAATCCATCAAAACACATTTAAAGTATAAATGACTCGATTAAGCCTGAAAAACTAAGAAAAATGAAAAACAAAATGATTAGATACTAAATAGATGAACATGTAAAAAAAAAAACAACATGCACTCTTGTGCGACAGGTACTTGTCGCACATTTTTTAAATTCTGTCTTTTAGTTTGTTGTTACTTAAAATATCCACATAAGTTTAATTCAAACATAAATGAGAAAAAAATGCATTGTGTAAATACAAGTACTAACCTTAACTTTTTGTACTCCAATTGATGATTCTTTCTTTAATTATGTGTAACTAAATTTGTTTTATGAATTTGGTGATTTTGTTGACAATGGTGATTAAAAACCCATAGTATGTAAAAACGAACACTAATTTTAACTTCCTACTCTCCGATTTATGATTTTTTTTCTAATTATGCATAACAAATTTGTTTTATAGATTTGGTGATTTTCTTGAGCATGGTGAGTTTTTGAGGTTTTTTTAGAGTGGTGAGCTTTGATAATTTTTTGAGAGTGGTGAGCTTTGATAATCTGTTGAGTGTTATTGTTTAGTAATTTGATAAAAGCTGTGAGGGCAAATATATCTTAAAAAGTTGTAATTAACTAGTTATGACAGAAAAAGTTAAAGTAGTTAATTTTGAAAACCCAAAAGTTTTTAGGCTAGTTATATAAATTTCAGTATTTATACATGCAAACATATACATATATATATAATAACACAACATCATGAACCAATCAATAAGACAACGAATAAGAAATTTATAAACCCATAATTACAAAGTATTATTAATCTCCAGATTTAGTCACCAAATATGCCAACAACAACGGCCAACATGCTAAGTAAACTAAAAATATTTAGAAAAATTAAAATAAACCAACATATTATGTGGAAGGAGTCAATATTTAAAACTTTTTACTAAAGATAAATACAGACAGTGAGAACGAGCAATGACAGATCAATTATGAAAGAAACAAAACATTTAATTTTGCTTTTGATGAAATTCTTAAGAGTTAGAAATATTTGCATGCACATCTTATGAATTAGGGAAATTACAAAATTAACCAAAAAAGTTTTACTATTTTCACAATTAACCCCTTTAACTTTTTTCTATCAACATTAGCCAAACCCAACGTTTCCTTCCCAAATTACCCTTGAAAGTTTCGTTCTCCCTTTTGAGACAAACCAAAACAACCCTGCACTCTTAATGATAACTGGTGACGGCAAAAGGCAACGGTAAATACCGACGGAAAAAATAAACTTCGAGTATAATCTATCCATCTAGATCTAACAGCGTTCTACATTACTGCATTAGTAGTAAGAATTATTTTATCATTCACGGGCTGCCCGTCGCGCAGGAGGCGATTTCACGCATCGACTTTTAGTCGACAGTACCGTCATGATCTTATTGCAAAATTTTGTGCGACGATGACCCATACCAAACAAAGCAGGTTCATTGGAACTGATTTTTTATAATCCGTAATTAATTTTTTTATTTATTTCATGTATGGATTCAGTTGTGCTTCAATTGTGTTACGATGGTTGGTGGCAGACATTAGAAGCGGGCGTATGGAGTATGTGAATGGTAAAAATATAGCCTTTTTAGTTGAGAAAAATTGGCTGTTTGATCAATTTTTTACAAGAGTATGCGAGGTATTACAAATAAATCCTCATGAATATAATATTACAATGAAGACAACTTTGAGGTCGGCAAACACATTGTATCATATATATACATTACCTATGGATATATCTGATGATGAAATAGGGAAGGTTGTGTTGCACGTGGCATCCAATATGGGCAACTATGAATTTATTCATATATTTGTTATCACAATACCTCGAGTTCCGACCGAAGATGTTGAGCCACCCGTTGAAACAGAAGCTTCTTTTAGAGCAAATATGTCTAGCCCCGATAATGAAGAAGAGGTGTTGCCAAGGACATCGTTGCACCAATATTACTCTTCCTTCAACGATAATAATGACAACATTGATGACAACGGCATTACGTTACAGGATGTTGGAGAAGATATATTACCACTAACGACGTCGTTGGAGCGACAGTATTCTCCGTATCACAATAATGATTTCTGCGAGAATGATGATAATGTTGATAACAGAGAGAGAGATAATGTTTGTGCAGAATCTTTTAATACTGTGGAAGGCACTTATTTCAATAATACCGGTGATGATGGCGGAGCCGGTTCTTCCAACATTCCATCGTTTCAGCATGAGGATAAGTGTGAATGTGACATTCCTGTGAATAAAAGAGACACTCGATCTATTCCTCTAATATCCGGATCGAGAAGGAGGATTGACCCCCTCATAAATCTTGCTCCAATTGTGCCTTCGAACATGGTTGCTCCAAGCTTTCATAGCAGTTATGGATCGGATGATATCAGTATGGGTAGACTATTTACTGAGAAGAATGAGTTAATATTACAACTGCACAAGGTTGCCTTTAAAGATAAGTTTGATTTCAAGATTGAACGGTCAACAACGACACGTTTTGAAGCTCACTATAGTTCGGAATTATGTAAATGGCGCATTCGAGCAATTAGAAGTTCAAACGAGCATAATGTATCTTGGGTGGTGAAGAGAATTGACAATGTACATAGTTGTCATAATGAGATATTTCCTTATGGCCGTCATTAAGTAAGGAGCCGAGTTGTCGGTCATATTATCGCAGACAAATATATTTAAGATAAAAAAATTTACACTCTAAATGACATCAGAGCGGATATGCAGCAGGAGTATAGTGTTCAATTAACATACCAGCAAGCATATCGGGCTAGAGAAGTTGGTCTTGAAATAGTTCGAGGCAACCCTACAGAATCATACAACTTACTCCCTAAATACTCTCACGTACTCACCAAAGTGAATGAGGGTACAGTCACTCACCTCGAGCTGGATGGAGATGGTAATTTCTTATACTACTTTGTAGCACTTGGATCTTCCATCAAAGGTTTTATGCAGTACATTCGGCTTGTTATTGCTGTAGATGGTACTCATCTAAAGGGACTATATCGTGGAAGTATGCTCATTCCAACATGTCTGGATGGTAACAATCAATTGTATCCGTTAGCCATTGGGGTCATGGATTCAGAAAACAATGATGCTTGGGAATGGTTTATGATGAAGTTACACGGAGTGATTGGCGATAGGTCAGAGTTAATAATTATCTCTTATCGATGTGGTGCCATTAGGAGAGCTGTTCTGAAAGTATTTAACAATGCAACTCATGGCATTTGTTTTTATCATGTGAAAGGTAATATTAAGTCCACGTTTAGGATGTCCAAAGTTATTTGGGATGAATTTGAGCCTGCCTTTATTAATGCAGCAAAAGCATACGGACATGAGAAATTTAAAAGACAACTTGAAGGGTTGTGGATGCTCCACTCGGGTGCGGCTGATTATTTAGAAAAAAAATATGGGTACGTGTAATTGGGCAAGGTCTCAGTTTGAAGGAAGGAGGTATAGTATACTTACCACCAATATCGCGGAGAGTGTGAATTTTTTCATGAGAGAACCGCGAAAATTTTCTGTAACTCATCTTGTTGATTACTTCAGAAGATCATTACAGCAATGGTTTTATGATAGAAAAATTACGGCTGAATCAATGAGTACTCGGCTAACAACATGGGCGGATGAAATAGTCACTGAAAGGAAAACTATAGCTGAAAGAATGATCGTTCGTCTAGTGGCTCCGTATCGATTTCAAGTTGTAGGAGGTGGGATTAAGGAAGGCTTAGTTGACCTGCGAAAGAAAACTTGCTCCTGTAGAGTATTTAAGCTTGATCAGCTTGTATGTGTTCATGCAATTGCGACTTGTCTAACTATCAGCGTGGATTTCATAAACCTTTGTTCGGATTCTTACACTAAGGAATCGTTGGCAATGGCTTATGCACAACCAGTGGAGCCAGTTGGCGACGTGGATGATTGGGAAGTTCCCGCTGAAATTCAAGAGATACTGGTGTTTCCCCCAGTTGAGGCACCCCCACCTGATCGTCGTAAAGAGCTCAGAATACCCTTAGCTGGTGAGGACATTAACCAGAGGACTATTAGGTTCGGACGATGTAATGAACCGGGACATAACCGTAAGCGATGTAAGAATCCCATTGCCGCGAGTCGAAATTAATTGTATTATTTTATCGATTTATTAGTTAAAACCGTCGTATGTTTTTTATGTATTGAATACTTACATGTCATGATATTTTATTTTATTTAAGTACGTACAATATTCAAATGTTAGCATCGAAATTGATATTTTATTTTATTTAAGTATGCACAATATTCAAATGTTAACATCGAAATTATATAAACTTAAGTACGTAAAATAAGTTCATTAATCCATGTTTCAACATTCTCATGACTACAACAGCTTACAATATAATATCATCACTAAATATGTCAACAACAATCTTTTTTCTAAAATAGTCCCCATGACTACCGTTAAACTCTGATTTAAGACCAAACATTAAATACATCGTAAACATCAATAAAAAAAACACCACAATCACCAGTTTCGGGCTCTTGTTGTGGCACACTCTTAACTGTAGTAACTTTCCAAGGGCTGTCACTCCGCAACTCAGGTCGGATATTGTAAAATCCAATGTATTCTAACCATCGAGGGAATATCACTTCAAGTGGCTTGAATTTCAACCTGTATTTTTTATCGCCTCGAAATGTCAGTAATGAGTCGTAAATCCAGATTTTGTTCTTGCGGAAGTCTACTCGGGCTAGAACCCAATGCTCGCGGTCCAGGTTAACAGGGATGAATAGCTGCATAAAATAATTTATTATTAATTTATCATGTATGAAATTAATAAACAAACAACAAAAAAACCACATCGATATTTGATTTTGGCTGTAAAATGCAATAAAATACACACCATATCAACATCCGTCATTGGTTTGGACATAGTGTGCTGTTGCCCACCGATATAGCTATTCAAGCTGTCCCTATATACTAATGAATCAACCACACAATCCCTATTATTCCATAACTGATTCAAGAACACCTAGTACATAGATAACCAAGAAATGTATAAATAACTCATTCCATCAAGGCGATAACAAACAAATATAATATCGTCATTATAAGTTATATATGCACGTTATCCAAAAAACCGTATCAGTATTTGTAACACGTTAAACTAAAGCGTTCGGGTACTGCCGTTTTTTTCGCTAATCAACCAAAAATACTCGTGAATATGCTGTAGAGAAACAGAAACATGTTGAATTATAAGTAAAAAAATATACACATGTCGAATTATAAACCCACAGTTAAAAAAATTAGGAAAAAAATTACCTTATCACCTAGCCATCCCATCGAAACATGACCCAAAATCACTTGAAAGAATGACCGTGAGTGTTGGACTCTCCAATCGACGGTCGTATCACCAGCAAACCATCGGTCAAACTCAGCATACAAACTTGGATCCTCCAATCCTCTAAGTGGATTTATATCCACACTCGTACTCATGTCAATTGCATGGTGCATGATTTGGGGTAGAGGTAGAGGCCGGACGTTCTGTCCCCGTCTGAATGGAGGAATCATGTACGGACTGTTAAAAATATATGACGTTTGTATGCTCAGCCGAACTTACTAACGCCCGGAGGCACCTCAGTGAATACATGCATGCTCTCACCAATAACATCCCCATGCAAACTATATAATGAAGTGAGAGTAGAAAACTTTTGAACACCCACATCAGTATACACTCCATAGTCATCTGGAGCCTGTCAATTCGGCAAGATAAACGTATTAAACACTATCAGAACTAAACAAATATAATTGTTAAAATGTCATTTTACTCACCGCATGCGACCGTGCAGTCGGAGAATCTTTATTTGGATGTTTAGACATTAAATCGATAAATCCTACCATAGTTTCTTTAAAAATCTTTAAGCTCTAACTTCAGTTCATAAACGTTACGATCAATTTTGTCCAACCGTCTTAGAACAAAATCATTAAACTGCTTTGTCCTCGTCTATTAAAAAAAAAGGTTATTTATAATAACAGATTGTTATAATGACTCCCTTATATATACGAAATATAAATTATTTATAACCTCAGAATCATGTGCGTCATCAGACTTGTCTGTATGCTCCTGATGATCATCCACAGGTACCTCATCCTCAAATGTGTCGGCGCATTGCTCTGGTATAGGGTTTGGTATATCATCATGCTCGTCTGATTGCGTTGTAACGGGCGGTGGCGCGTTGATTGAAGGTTGGTGCTGTCAAAAAATAATATTAAAAATAAGTAAATAAAAAATCTAAAGTTATTTCGCTTAAATAAATAAAATTACTTATAGGATACTGACCTTATGAACCCAAATTGGAATATGTGGTATGTAATCTTGCACACTGAGCCAATATTTTTTCTGACCCTCTTTTCCATCCGGCTCAAGAGTTTGTAAAACATTTCCCTGGCATGAATGGAACCCAAAATTTTAAATAAGTATACAGAACTCGAATTTAGTAATGTAAAAATAAATATTATACATCTACCAATACATATTACTTACAAGACAAGATTCCTCATTCAAAAATGAATAGACCTCAGCAAAGTTTATCTTAGAAGAAGCCATGGGCTTCCATTGCAGGATACGGGGAATCTTCCTCTTCGTTTTCACGACCCATGCTGGTGGCAGACCTCCGATCGCTTCGTAAATCCAAGCCTACAACAATCAAGGTAAGAAAATTATTAAAACTATAATTAAATATTTAATGTTACAAAACTTATTAATAAATAAACTAACGCACCTGAACCCCAGGCGTAAAACCATAAAGATTGTACTTTTCTATGTTGTGATTTGGTTTTTGCAACCGCGTTTTCTTAAATTTCTCACCTTGCTCGTACAGTGCATTATCAAGACTATCAGATATCGTTTCCCACGATATACAACCCCATGGATGATTTTTGAAATAATTAATATCATCAACTTCGTTAAGCCATGAGAAATTAATTTGACAGTGACCCTTTCTTGCATTTAGAACTCTATCCGCAAAATAAAAGAGCGCAATCTTTAATGCGTCAATATCGTCCATAACCTTGAAGTCCAACTCCTCAAATAATGCATCAAATTGCTTCAGATTAATGTCCCGAAATGCACCCACAAAATACGTTTTTAGCAACCTATGCACCGTTTTCATATTTAAAATTTGGAGTATCTTATTTTCTGAAAAAGTCCAAAGATAACTATTGACAAACGTATCAAATGCTCACCAATTTGAAACCATAAATGATCCTCTTCTCTGTATTGTCCATGGTCCACTTGCCTAAGCAAAATATTGTGCAAGAGTACACCACTGAACGGAAAGTTTCGACAATCTAAAAAATGACCAAATATTTCTTTCTTAAACAGATTCAGCTGCCGTTTTGTTAATTTTCTCTCAATGGCTTTTATAACTGTAAATAAATTACACATGCTCGAAACTCGTCCCGGAAAGTGATCCGAATAAGCTAACATCATCTTCCCCGGTCCATTTTCAGATTCTTTTGATTCCGCCATATTTCTACATTATTTTTTACATTATTACTAATATTAATATTCATGTATAACAGAAAAAAAAAATTAAAATTAATGTAAAAATTTACACTGTAATGTGGTGCGACAGGGGCGTGCGATAGGCGCGCTCGGCGTCCTGTCGCGGGCGAGGCCAGTGCCCGCGCGAGGTCGGCGCCCCAGAAACTTCACAACAATACACCACACCAATGCACATCATACGCACCAACAACTTCACAACACAACTTCACCCATACACAACACCAACAACTTCACCAATATACCAACACAACACAAAAACCATGCAACAAAAATACAAAATTAAAATCTAAGGGTTTTTACCCTAACCTTTAATTTGAGCGCTTGATGAGAAATTTGGTGAAGTTCGATGCTAAGAATGACTCCGGGAAGTTGCCGGCATCAAGTTATGGGAGGGATTTCACGGGTAAGAGAAACCGAGGAAGAGAGGAAGGAGAGGAAGGAGAGGGAGGAGAAATGGGAGGGGTATTTTGGGTGAGAGGGAGGTTATTAGGCTAATGTTGATAGAAAATTTGTTAGGGGGTTAGTTATGAAAGTTGAGAAAGTTTTTTGGTTAATATTATAAATTTTGCTATGAATTTATTTCTTGTGTTTTATGATAAATTGTAGGAATAACAGTTGTCAAATTTAAATGCAAGTTAGGACTTCTCTAAGTTTCGTCTAACGTAACTTACCGCTAGTGATATAACTAGTTGGCCTGTATATATATGTCATGTGAACATAACAGTATAAAATGGAATAGGTTTAAGTGGTTGGAAGCCGGTCACAAAAAAGTCAACCCAAGAGACTCCCATCTATAGCCGATTATGACAAATGTTACAACGTCGTTTCAACCATTAAATTAAGAACAATATAACGCTGACCAAAAGGTGTTCCACCCGTCCAACACAATCCTCCCCAAAATTCACTGCGGACCTCCACCGCTGAATTCTGTATTAGATTTTTCTAAAACCATATTTTCATATTATTCTAGCTCGCAAGCGTTTGCCTAATTTAAATTTCCAGCCACACGAATTTCAAAGCCATTTTGGTAGCTTATGAGTAGCTGGTGATTTTGAGGGCTTCGTAGTCGGACCACCTGGACAGTGAGAAATTTCAAATTGTTCGAGTGTTATTTATGGCTTGAACATTCTCTAATGCTCCATTTGGATATAAAGAGCAAGTAGTTATAATATATCTGTTGTATTTAAATTAAGTGATGAAATTTGATTTAGGTAAAAGGAAATGTAGAAACTTAATTGGGTTTTGTTAGCATTCCATTGATTGGCCAATTTCATTGACATTGAATTATTGAATTAATTTTTAATTTTTGTTTTCAAGCGGGTATTGGATTGGGACAAATGTAATTTGCTCATTTATTACAGTATTTAGATTGGACTTATGTTATTAAGTTAGAATCGACCTTTTTTTTTTTTCTTACTTTTGCTCCATTTTCTTAGCAACCAGATGATTACACAAATTCGAATAAAGCATATGGCTGAACTCAATAAAAAGACATTACCAAACTAACTTCCTTTACCTTTGAAAATTCATAAATATTATTTTCAAATTAGAACTAGTAAAAAAAAATTCAAATTAGTATTATCCTTCAACAATCAATGACATAGATCAAAGCATATATATTTCAGCAAAAATGCAGTAAAACTGGGTGATTATCAACGGTAATTACTTGGCGGAACAATGAGAAATCTTGATGGTGGTGTTTGATTATTATGTTTCAATTTGGCACTGTCTCTAAATCTTATCACTTCCTCTTCAGTTTTCGATTTTTTATCTTTTGATATGATGTTCAAAGTTCAGATCGCTTGGTCTGATTGCCTATCAGTTAAAGCTATCTAATTCAGCCCATCTCCCTTTCGTTGCTTCTTCCCCTCAAATTGAACATCAACCATTAGATTACATTTTAGCATATTCTTGGACGGCCGAGATTCTCTAGGTTGCATGTAACATTTCCTAATAATAGTACTCTTTTTTAATTAAAAAGAAAAAATCCTCTTTTGCTTCATGAGCTCTCTTGGTTTTGGACACTACAAATTATTAGAGTAGGACGACTAGCACCTCTATGAAATCCTTATAAAACCCTTCTACTAGATGCATTCATTCAAATGTTTAAGAATTACTTCTAATTTCTAAGCATACTCATCTGCTTTTTTTTTTTTTCTTTCCAAAAATAACTTTTTCTTTGGGCCACATTCTAAACTCTGAACAATGAAATGAGACTCTTTATATAAGATATATACAGAAGTAATTATGAATAGTCATCATATATTTAATTAGCAGTCTACTAGTCTCCAAAAAGGGATGGAGAATAGGTTCTTTTAACTTTTTGAATATTTATTTTACTACAAATCTCAATTTCTTTTATTTTCTAATATTTATTTGACTATATTTCTTTCTTGTTGTTTGTTATTAGTTCTAATTCTAAACATTCGGGACCGAAAGTTTCTCAATATAGCAAGACATCAAATATATATAAATATAAACCAATGAATACCGGAGCTTTACTGAAAAAATGAATGCAGGAAACGGTCGATGATATAATCATATAGCGGTGAAATTAAATATTAGGGCTATAACTATAATTTTAATGAAGCCTTTTTTTGGGAGGGGGGAAGAGAGAGAAAGGAAACGAGTTGTGCTATTTGCATATTGTTTCTAATCTTATGGAACGGCCTTTCTTAAGTGCCCACTGCTTTACACTAATAAAAGTGTAATAAATAATAAATTACACACAATTTTTTTTTTTTTTGGTACATAAGGACTGATAAGACAAAACAAATCGGGGATAGGCCACTCCATACATATCACAAAGGAGAAAATGATTGATAGAGGCTGGAGAAGAACTAAAAATATGGAGACCCACAGGTAGAGCATGTACATATTTATCAAGGGCATCGGCAGCAAAATCACATACATTTCTTCTTTTTAAACCTCACAATATTCTAAAAATACATTTGTCAATTTTTATGCGACCAGACCGCCATTTATGACTCTTAAAAGTCATAATCCCACTTATAGGGTGTTTTCAAACAACCATAATACCATGCTTGTAGGACCACCGAAATAACATTGTTATTTATTGATTCTTTTTAATGCGAAATTTTGATGATAAAGAGGAAAGTCATTTATTTTAGCTTCTTGAGATACAATGTAAGTAAAAAATTTTCGTTTCTTTCTTGTTAAACCATCTGCTAACCAACATAGATAAAAAGGAAAAATAATTTAAGTTGTACTATGATACAAATTTAGAGGGTGTGTTTAATCGTTTGTGTTACGCTGTTTAGCTACAATTTTTTAGCTATAATTTCGGTTCTTTCTTGTCAAGCTCATGTTTAGCTACAATTTTTTAGTCGCATTGTACTATACTAAAATGGTAGTTAATACAATGAAAATAACATAAAATAATCTTGTATGGGGGAGTATGGTTTAGATTGTATTACATTAAAATATAGTTTGGATTTTAAATTTAATTATTTTACTTTTGTTATTCAATAATTTAATATAAATTTATATTTATATTGAATACTAATTTATGTATTTATAGTTAAATAATAATATAAAATATTAATAAATCTAAATATCTAATAAATAAATGATGATACATTATTTTACTTTTATTACATGAAATGATTTTAATTATTTTACTTTAAATATGTCAAAGGTACTATAATTATTTAATAATTTATTAAATACTAAAATATTAAATTTAAAAATAAATTCAAATTCAATAATTATATTTGTTAATAAATAAAAAATAATTTATAATTATATTGAAAATTTATATTAATTATATTATATTTTTATTTATTTTTATAATATTTATTCTTTATTTTATTCTTCTATTTTTCTTTATTTATTCTTTCTTTCTCTTTTGACCTTACTCTTATCGCCATCAAGCACCTACCCCCACAACTTACTTTAAACCATAAACAAAAATATATTTTTTAATAAAGAAATATACTTAAAAAGCTTTAATTATGCGACAAATGATAAAATCTAATCTTAAAAGGAGACATCAAAGAGTATACGCTTTTATTCTCTAAGATGGGGATTCTTTAGCTATGTTTCATTCAACTAAATGTTACTTCCCTGTATCAAAAAAAAAAAAAAATGTTACTTCCCGAGGACACCTCCACCCCAAGATGTGCCTAACAAATAACATTTTTATTTAGTGTGCTCAATTTTTTTTTAATCATATTTCATTTTCGTTAGCTAATTTTTAATTTTGATGATATCATTCAACTTTAATTTTTTCGTCATTCTTTTTTTAATTAATTTATTATTATTTAAAATTGTTATGATTCATCACTTACCGTCACATTCTTATTTTCTCCTTTTTTTTTTGTCACATTCTCGTCGTTTCTAGTTACTTTATTTTTTTTTTTTGGTCATCCACATTCTTTGATCTCGTTTCTAATTTCTTATAACATATCCCAACTTCTTGTCATATTCTCTTAATTTTTCATCTTGTTCACATTATTTATGTGATAATTCTCATTACTCTTATTTTTATCTTTTTCTTCACATTCTCACCACTTCTGAGCGCATCCTAATTAACCCCCGTTGCTTTTCTTTGACTTTCTTTTCATTTTCATTTTGTTGGTTTTAATTTCTCATAACATTTTTTTTTTTTAGTCGTCCACTCTTTCTCGTTAACTAAGAATATCAATAAAATACTATTTAAATAAGATTTCACATCTCATTTGAAGAGTTATATCAATAAAAAGAGTACCAAAATATTATTTGAATGAAGTTCTTCAAATAAAATATCCTTCTCTCTCTTCGATATTGAAAAAAGAGAATCACTATCTTATTTAAAGAATTTTATGTGGAGAATTTCTTAAAACCTTTAATTTATTATTAAATTATTTTTATCTCATTATTCTTGAAGGAAGAGAAATATTATACTTGCTATTATTTTGGTGAAAGAAAATTTTAATTGAAATAATATAATTTTTTAATTTAAACAGTATTTTGAGAACTTATTTTTTTCATTTTTTTTATTTGTCACATAAATAAGCAAATAAGTATTTGAAGAGTAAAATTAGAAGAGTCTTTTTTATGGTGCTTTAAATGCATTGGTTTAGTTGAGTCTTCGCAAAATAAGAAAATACAATTGGTCAATCTATTAGATTCTTCTTAATTGAACTACATTAAATACTATATTTTGGAAAAATTTTAGAATACATCAAAGGTACTATATCGACCATACAATAAGTAAATAATTTTATGATAAATGTGCATAAGCACATTTATTTTAAAATAGAAAAATTATCCACTGACCACCTTTTTTTTACCGTTTTTTAAAAATACACAAATCTTTTTTTTTGGTAGCGCTCCTCCTGAAGTTAACATTTCTTTCATTGATCCACTCTCGTTATAATACTATTAGAACTTTGCTGACATCATAAGGGTAAAATTAATGACACAGTGGTGAACAAGTGCAAAACAATACAACTTTAAGTAGCGTTCAGCAAAAAAAATTAAAAATTGTGTATTTTTAAAAAATACAAAAAAAAAGGTAGTTAGTGGATAATTTATCTTTTATATTTGAGGGTAAAAAAATTATTTATATAATATTCCATTAGTTTTCTTAACGATCTCCAAATGAAAAGAAATATAATTTTAAGTGGATTCCAACAAAAAAAAAAAGAATTGCGTATTTTTAAAAAAGTCCAAAAAAACAGGTGGTCGCTGGATAATTTCCCTTTAAAATATCACCATTCAAGTGGTAATTATAATTTAATTGCACACATTATTCATGTATTAGTTTAGTTATATTATTTCTTATGTATATTAAAATTTCTCCAATACTTCCTGCCGCAATTGGTGGCAAAAATAGTTAGGGGTTCAACATCGAAAACGACACCGTCCATTCAAACTCAGACTTTAAACGTTCACTCAATCACAAGTCACAACCTAACAGTCAGTCAGAATTAAGTAATTTCGGAGAAACAAAAAAGAAGAAGAAGAAGAAGAAGAGGAAGAAGAAGAAGCTTCTAAATTGAGTCCATTTTGGCGGAGACAGCATTATTACAGCAATGTCAAAAAACCACCAAAATACAAACCCATTGAAATAAGTACCATTGAAAAGTAGAAGTAAATTAAGAATAAAAAAAGTTAAGAATAAAAAAGAAGGGGCAGTTGATGAAAATATAAACTATTAAAATAATTAAATGATATTTTTTAGTTAAACAACCGAAAACAGAAAACCAGCTGCTGACCCTTTGGTGCCTTTTTAACTCGTTCTCAGTATCAGCTGCTTTGTCTTCTTCATCAGGTCGATCATGTCTAACAAAAGCTCTATCGTCAAAAGGGACGAACCAGCAGGCCTCGTTGCTTCTATTTACAGTGAACTACAAATCAGCAGAATGAATGTCTCCCTGCCTCTCCCTTCCGTCCTCAAAAACACCTTCAACGTCGTCGATGACGCTGCTAGCTCCGCCGCCGGTGACCCCGGTACTGTCCCACGTTTTATATTTACATTTATACATACTTTTTTCAAATACGAACAGACAACTCTTTACCTGAAAAGTTTTAATAGTGCTATTTATATATATATATATTTCTTAATTGGATGTGAATCATGGCAGAGGAGATAAAGAAGTTGTTTCCGAAATTATACGGACAGCCATCGGCAAGACTGGCGGAGTGTGATCCCAAGGCTTGTACATTAATGGAGAACAAAAGTTTGAAGATCGGAGTTGTTCTGTCGGGAGGACAGGCTCCCGGGGGACACAATGTCATCTCTGGGATTTTCGGTAGAGGCCTTTGCTTTTGGCCTTTTTTGAGTTTATATGTCTATAAATCAAAGGGCAGGTTTTGGAATCGTAATTTTGAGAATGTTTTGTCTCGTTTTCGGGGTTTAAGATTATTTGCAGGAACGAACAAAGGGAAGTAAGCTTTATGGGTTCAGGGGCGGTCCAGCCGGAATCATGAAGTGTAAATTTGTTGAGCTTTCTTCTGAGTTTATCTATCCTTATAGAAACCAGGTCAGGGATTTTGATCACTGCTTATTTTAGCCTTTTAAACTTTCGTCATATCCTAATAATTAAGGATCTCGTAAACACTCCATTGACAGGGAGGCTTTGATATGCTTTGTAGTGGCAGAGACAAGATTGAAACTCCGGAGCAGGTCGGTGTACTCTTCGCTTATTTAGAACTGTTCTTTGCTTCCATTTTTGGTCTATTATCATATTGATATGAAAAATGTTAGTTGTAACTGAGGATCCATTGAGCCGAAAAATATAGCAGAGCATTAATGGATTGCAAATATCAAATTTTGTTTAGCTTAAGCAAGCTGAAGAAACAGTAAAGAAGCTTGACTTGGATGGGCTAGTCGTAATTGGGGGGGATGACTCCAACACAAATGCTTGTCTGCTTGCTGAAAACTTCAGGTACCCACTTTATGCATAAGTTGAAGGCATTATCTTCATGTTCTGTAATCTTGTGAAGCTCTGTTATTGCGGTTTGATTCATTGCTAGAAACTTTGATCAGGAGTAAGGACATGAAAACACGAGTTATTGGATGCCCAAAAACCATTGATGGTGATCTCAAATGCAAAGATGTTCCAATAAGTTTTGGATTTGACACTGCATGCAAGGTAATGATTTGATATATATATATATATATATATTTTTTTTTTTACGTTCTGAAACAAAGTGAGCTTAATGCAGAACTCATCTCAAATCTCTCCTGAATTAATTGGATTTAACTGATATTGTACCGGTTAATATTCATTCATGGTCTACACTGGCTTTGAACATGCAGACATTTTCAGAAGTAATTGGAAATGTTATGACAGATGCTCGTTCAAGTGGAAAATACTACCACTGTATGCTCTCTGGCTATGACATTTTTGAAACTTGGTCGTGCTTGCTTGTTATATTTTGATCTTAACTATACCTGTTTCTGCAGTTATAAGGCTTATGGGCCGAGCAGCCTCTCATATAACATTGGAGTGCGCTTTGCAAACCCATCCTAATATTGCAATTATTGGCGAAGAGGTGCCGTTTCATATCCTTTATCAATTTCAATTCGTTAAGCCTCCTATATTCTATACATTCCTTAGTAGTTTTTATCAGAATGTCTATGCAAACCATATAACTCAGAGCTAACAAATTACTAGTATGATAATTGTGTTGGTGGTTTCCTGCAAATCCTCTGTTCCTCTGATAATTGTATTGGTGGTTTCCTGCAAATCCTCTGTAAGCACTAACAATATTTTGCATTTTGTGAAAGGTTGCTGCCAAGAAGCTGACATTGAAGAATGTTACAGATTATATAACAGATATAATCTGCAAAAGGTCAGAAGCTGGTTATAATTTTGGCGTTGTACTTATACCGGAAGGCCTGATCGACTTCATTCCTGAGGTGCTTATGGGATAGCAATAGATGCAACAACTTAATGTTGTCATGACTTGATGCAATTCAAAGTTCAAACTCAGTTTGGTTGTAATGCCTTGCAAACTTTCAGGTACAACAACTTATTGCAGAGCTCAATGAAATCTTAGCTCATGATGGTGTTGATAAAAATGGGTTGTGGAAAAAGAAACTCAAAAGTCAATCTCAAGAGCTCTTTGAGTTATTCCCCGAAGAAATTCAGAAGCAACTATTGCTTGAAAGAGATCCGCATGGGAATGTTCAGGTATTTTCTTTGTTCATGACATCTTTATGCCGTACATCTTTATCATCATTTATCGGATTTTAATCTTTTTTTTCTTGTATAATAATGTTTGGATCATATGGATAGGTTGCAAAGATTGAAACAGAAAGGATGCTCATCCAAATGGTGGAAGCAGAATTGAGTAAAAGGAAGCAGAAGGGTACATATAAAGGGCAGTTCATCGGGCAGCCTCACTTCTTTGGGTAACCAATTATTCATTCATCTGCTTAATCTTGAATCACCTCTTTCGTGATGTTTCACATGCACGGTATATAAAATTCACATTATACATGATCTTTACCACAGTTATGAGGGCAGATGCGGGTTTCCAACAAACTTCGATGCAAATTACTGCTACGCATTAGGTTTTGCTTCTGGAGCTCTCCTCCATGCTGGAAAGACTGGATTGATTTCATCTGTTCGTGTTACTTCTTATTGAAGTTTCCTCTTTCATGGTGAATTTTTTTTTGTTTTTAAATGTGAAATTGCTTTTTATGCTCAAAACCATCGGCGTCCAACCACAGGTGGGAAATCTGGGAGAACCTGTGGACGAATGGACAGTGGGAGGAACAGCATTGACATCCTTAATGCATGTGGAGCGCAGACATGGTAATTATTCCTAGCAATACATGACTAAGGACAGTAACTGACTAACTGTGACCTGCATGAACCGCTTTGGACTTACTTCAATCATCAACTCTGTTTTTTTTTTTTTTTTTTTTTTTTTTTTTTTTTATATAACTTAAAACCTCTCTCAGGGAAGTTCAAGCCTGTGATTAAGAAGGCTATGGTGGAACTTGAAGGTAACATCTAGAAAGTTTACCCTCTTCATTTGTTTTGATTTCTTGATGCAGAGGATTTACCTATGTTGGATTGCATATTTGAATTTTCAGGTAAACCATTTAAGACATTTGCATCTTTGCGTGAGGACTGGACAATCAAGAATCTATATGTCAGTCCAGGTACATATATTTCTTTGAAGCGTGTACCAGCTGGTGGTACTGCAAGAGCGCCTGAATTTTTTTTTAATTAAAAAAAAAAAAAAATTCACTAGCATTCCTGATAATATGTTTCCTTTGTTTTAATCAGGACCAATTCAATTTAGTGGCCCGACTGCAAATGATATCAATCACACTCTAATGCTGGAAATTGGACAAGGACAACCTGTGCAAGCAAAGTTGAACAAATGAATTTTGTTTAGTTCCATTTCATTAATTCTCAATTGAGCTCTAGATTATTTGCCTGCGTACATGCAGCATGGAGTTAATAATTATTCACTAGCAAACCCTACAATTTTGCTTTAGCTAGAAGAAAATCGGCAAAGAAAATAAGCATTCATGTTATTGCAAGTTCAGTTTATACTTTTACCTTAAGACTTTTATCGCCACTTTTTCATATCTCTGTAACTTTATTTATAGCTCTGTGTGATGATAATTAAAGTTGGAGATTAATGTTTGCTTTTCTTCATCCTCTCCAATATATATATATATAGAGAGAGAGAGTCCTACTTTTATGTGCGTGCTCTTATTTTTTTTTAATGTGAATACGCTGTTAAATTATGCGATTTAACAGAATAAGTGCAGACAATCGCTGCTGCCTTCTTGTTCTCTTACCTGATTTTTTCTCTATTTGTGTTCTTTGTCTTCTTACTTGGCATCTTTTACTTCTTTCCCACCTAGGGATGACAATTGTTAGAGTCAGGTTCGAGCTTGGCTGAGCTCGGGCCCAACCCGATAACACAAACAAAGGGCCCGAAAAAAACCCAATCATTTTGCTTGGGTGGGGCTCGGGTTTTGTTCAAGCCCGACTAGATAGTTTCAGAAGTGGTAGCTATCGAACGAATTCGGCAAAAAATTCAACCAAACAATACCTCATCACTGACTTATCGAACAAAAATTAAATTCCCACAGCAGTCCCTCATCACTAACTTATCCAACAAAAATTAAATTCCCACAACAATCAATGTCACAAAACAAAACATTTTTATAAAATAATAGAACTATATCAAAGCAGCCGTAAGTGTTGAGCTTATGATAGGTCATAGTGGAGCATTGGGGTTGTTAGGTTAATCATGAAATCGCGTTGTTGGAGAAACACTGTCACTCCGGTTCGGCGGGGCTAGTCTGCAGGTTGTGGTACAGGGCTTGGAGTCACTCCCGCAGTTGGGCGCCGGAGACTCTCATGTTAAGAACATATCAAAGCGCAAAAAAAAAAAAAAAAGACAACGGTCTACTGTCATGGTGGTGAGTGGTGGTGGCATGGAGCGGCGAGAAGCAATGAATCGCGGATGGAAGCCTCTCTAGTGGCTGTCGACTACCAATTTCAGTGGCTGGGTCGCTGGCGGTGGCGCGTTGCAGCGGCAGCTTGGACCTAGGAGAAAGTAAAGTGAATTTGATTGGTGCAGTGCAGTGGTTGGTTGGGTTTGCGATGCAAACGCCCGGCGGCGGCTTGGATCTTGGAGCAGCGATGCGCATTCCCTTGAGAGTTGAGTGTGAGTGTTGAGCTACTGAGTGTGTGGTGTGTTAGGATTTTGAGTGTGTGTCACGCGCGTGTGTGTGAGTGTAACGACTAGTATGCGAGTGTTTGTTTGTTTTTTTTAAGCGTTCGGGTCAGGTTGGGTTGAGCCATATAGAGCCCGAACCTGGACTTGAACTCGATCGGGTGTTAAAATTTGAGTCCGAACCTGATTTTTAACCCCTAAATTCGGGTCAAAGCCCGAAAATGTTAGACCCGATCAATCGGGCCAAAAATGCTTTTTTGCCATCTCTATTCCTACGGTGGCTTCTACATTATTTGGCTGCTTTACCTTCTATGTTCTCTTTGCTTCTTTTCTCTCCTCTTTGTTTCCGAGGCTGCTATTCTCTATTTTACCTTTTCTTTACTTATGATCTCCTGCTTCTTTATAACTTCTAGGTTGCTTGACTTTTTTACGGCTTCTAGGCTACTTGACTTCTTTCTTGCCCTGTTTCCTTGTTGCTCCTGTGTTGACTTTACTTTTCTTTTTCTTCTCATACCCCCCAATTTGTTTCTGCAATATTCACTTTTATAGACAGCTTTTAGTTAATCTTTTACAAGTGTCAATTCCTCGTATAATTAGAAGAGTCCATAAATCTCAGCCTCCAGCGCACTAATCTCACATCACAATAACCTCACATATATATTTTATTTATTCACTAACGTATACACACGCGCGAATCCGAACACGAAGTTTGTGAATTTGAATAGATATAAAATGGTACGACTAATAATTTTGTCACATTATTCTCTAACTCAATTTTTTTTATCACCTATATTTGGCTAAGGTGGAGTTGGTGGAATTGAGTAACCTATAATCAACCGAATAAAAGAAATATTACAATTCAATTAATGTTAAGCTAGTTTAAATATAACAAAATTTATTAATTTCCAGGTAACAAGACATTATTTAGCTTCAAACTAAAAAAAAAATTATTTACTCGACGGAAAGTTTCAATCAAAGTACCTTATTTAAAGAAAGATAAAAGAATAGTTTAGCAGTATTATTGCTAGTGATAAAAATGAAGAGTCTAACGCATATCGCCAGAAGAGCATTGAAATTACCAGCCCGTAGAGGTAGCAGTAGCAGTAGCACCGCTGTTGTTAACCTGCGACGTTACTGTGCTAATGCTCCACCTTCATCTCCTGCCCCCAACAATAAACTCTTTGTTGCAGGTTTCTCTCTATCTAAATGACTCCTATCTTCACCATTCTTATGTACTCATAAATTAACACGATACTAATTGTATTAATCTAACGTTATGGTTTTCAGGTTTGTCATGGTCAGTTGATGAGAAGTCCTTGAAAGACGCTTTCTCCTCCTTTGGTGAGGTCACTGAAGGTAAGTAAATATACAACCTTCCCCTTAGTTCAAGCCTAGCTGTGTTGAATGATCAATGTTCGACGAATTGTCTGAATGACCAACCATAGTGATTCATTATTTGTATTCTTTTATGTGACCGCAACGAAGGACTCGAACAGTTTGCTTATTATAATTAACAATTCGCTGGCTATAAAATTTTTAGTTTCAGTTTTTAGAAGAAAACAATTCTAATATAGCTGCTAAGCTTTAGCGTTATAGAAGAAAAGGACCTGTCGCTGGCTGGACACTGACATGCTTTCTAAATAAGAGTTGCCTAATCATATACTTTACTGATTTAAGTCAGTGATACAATCACAACTGGGGTTGCGGCATTCTGTTTTTGATAGTGTACAAAAATGCAATTTCCCATTGTTTTGGTGGGATCATTTTCTTGAGTCTGTGAAGTATATCAGATACTTTTAGAGAAGGAAATGGTAGGTTCTGTGTCTAGTCGAAGAGAAATCTGTATGTACTCAAAACTTTGATTTCCATTGAAAAGGGTTCATTGATTTACAAGTAAATTACCCAAATTGGTAGTTTAAAGCACAAGTTCGTTTTGGCATTCAGCTCTTTAGATTGTCCTTTAGATGTCATGTGATCGGGAAGCATGTTGGATTTTCTGTCTTGCCTACTTGATGACAATGATAGTGTTACTAATTCCTGCAAATGCTGTGTTTCAGTGAAGATAATATATGATAAAGACTCTGGTAGATCAAGAGGCTTTGGATTTGTTCATTTTTCCAAAGAAGATGATGCTGAAAGTGCAAAACATGCCATGGATGGAAAGGTAAGCAAAGAATTATGCTTCCTGGAACTTGACGGGATCTTCCCCATCACTTTTGTCAAAACTGAAACTGCTGGCTATCACGGTTTTTGTTGTAGGCATTGCTAGGTCGCCCACTGAGAATAAGCTTTGCTCTCGAAAGGGTTCGAGGTGAGCCAGTTGTAGTCCCACGCATTACAAACAATGGAGATTTCTCCAGCCGCAACACTTGAACTTCATGAATCTAAATAAGCAATTTATTTGTTTGTTTGTTTGCTGGTAAAAAGTGATGGACTAACAGCTTTTTGGTTGCTTTCTATATGAATGTGGCTGCATTGTATCAATACGCAAGTTTTACCACAAAATTTTGTATTAGTTATTTGAATATTATGTTAAAAAATTTCTTATCTCCATCCTAATCTTTAACATATATAATAATTTTTGATGTCGTGACCATATTAAAATTAAGAACAAGTTTAAAAAAATAAAAAGCACGCTCCTGAATTTTATTATCTTAATTTCTTCTAAATTTTTTTTAAAAAAGAAAAAATTCTAAATATATCTTTTTGATTGTAGAGATGCAATCCAATCATATTTCGACTATAAATAAAATCGTGCTTAAACAATTTTTCAATCCAATCTCACCTTATTCACATTTTGAATATGTTATATATTTCGTGAAATTCATGCTTCTTTTTTCTATTTAATTTGTGCTCTACTGTGTTCTGGACTTCTGGTTCTTTCCCCTCTCTGGGCCAGAATTGTGTGGGTTTAAAAATTGTATGATACAAGCGGTTCATAAGAATATTTGAAGTTTGCCAGAAGTCTATGTTTCAAAAATCTTTTAATAATTAACTACTTTTATTTATGGGAAAAGAACTAATACACTCAATGTTTAAAAATAAAAATTTCCTAACCTTTTGAAAAGTACATTTAAACCCATATTTCTTAATAGATTCTTTTTATTTAAGTAAATCAAAACGTTAATATTACACATTCATGTAGGAATGACTGGTGAGCTTACAAAGAGATGATGTTGTTTGTCGCATCAAAAAATTCATGCAATATATTTAAAATAGTGCCACTTTTTAAATTTTACTTGCAAGCGCATGAATTTATTAAAATAGAGATTTATGGATAATAAGATGGAACCCACAATGATTTTATTAAAATGTGAAAAACTAAATTAAACCTATATCAATTTAATTAAGGTTGTTTAAGATTAAAAATGATTTTAAACTTAACAAGAAAGTAAATAAAAGTTTAGTGAAAAATTCAAGAGTGATAAAATACTCGGGCTTCGGAATCCATCAACTTTAACTTCATAAATCCCAATCAAAGTAACAATTTAGAAATCAATCCGTTGTTTACTCAAGATTTTATCATTAAAGCACATTTGAAGTTTCTAAAATTAATCCTCATTTACTTCAAAGGTATTAAGACTGAGCATTCTACGTATCCATCTTGAAAAACACGAAATCAAAGAGTTAATAATTAAAAATTACTTAGCCAAGTTTAGATTAATTAAAAATTATTCCTAACCACCAATAATACATGATATTAATGGTGAAAAGAGTTTCATTTTTATAAATCATGTGAGGCCAGGGTTGTAGGTATTAAAAGTATAAATGAGGGATTAATTAAGAATTGTGAATGGGTTGGCTACTCGATCAATTTGTTCATACGAAGAAACTAAGGCACAGTGTGTTCTCAAATTGGCTTCTTCAATTTCGGCTGTAAAAATTGTTGTTGCTATCACCGTTTGGAAGAATGTGTAGGCTGGATTTTAAGTTTTTTGTGTGATGGCATTATTACCGATATCACGCTGACATGGCAGCATGATGTGGACGAAACGGTGGGACCATCGGATGATATGATGATGAGGTGGCAAAGATGATATGACGCTAAGGTGGCCAAAATCTTATGACAAGAAAGATGATGTCATCAAAAGATGCGACAATGTTGACTAGATGAGGTAGGGTCAAGAAGGACATACGGTTGCATATGTGGCGTTGAGGTGGATTGCTAACGTGGCTCCTTCAAAAATCAAATTAACCCAAGATGTCCATGTTAAGAGTGGATGCCCATACCATTGCATCACAATTGAACTTTGATAAAACCAAGATAAATACTTTGGCTCCTCCCTTAAATATTTCCTAGCCGATCACGGGGGAGAATAAGAGCCAGGTCTCATTTGCCATCAATTTTCTATTTTTTATACCTAGGGTTCTGCTAATCGGCTTGGATGGCATGACTTAAAACAATTTAAAGTAGGCACAATAGTAAATCTAGGCCAAAATCAGGTAAGTCCAAACACTAATACAATATTAATACTAAGACTATTGTTAATAGTAGCAGTAGTAATAATGATAATAAATTTAATAATTAAATAAGAAAATAAATTAATAATTACAACTATATTATATCAATGTCTTAATTAGTTCTAACTTATGCATATAAAAATTGTACATATAAAAAGAAGGATGTATATAAAAATTGAGATGGATAAAATGCTTAATTTACTTACTTTCATATACATTGCTTTTATATCTAAAGAAAGCTTGGTCTTGGGAAGGAGACCAAGTTGCTGATCTTGAGAGTTCCAGGCCATGGCGACTAGTTATTAATATACAAAACAAATAATTTGTTAAATTTGTTCGGAAGAGACAAATAAAACTCAGGTCTACCACCCCTTATATACAGAGCTCGTATAGAATTAATATTACTATCGTTTAATTAATAACAAGGAGGTGGTATTTGCCTCTAACTTTACTTACTTGGCCTTCTCTAATCGCATTATTTAATTAATCCCCTGCAATTCGTGAAACCACGAGTAAATCATATATACAAAGCATTATCCATCCTTGTGAACCTAGCTAGCTAGCTCTGATTTTTATAATGCATTATATAAATATAGGATCCTTCTAACTTATATTTCATGTAAGTTATGCCATTCATTAAAACAGTGATTGAGGGGACCACTCATAAAAGTGACTGATCTAGTTACAAAAATTACCTCTAAATTTAAGAGAATCTAAATCATTAATGTCATATATTATTTGTTCAAGAAATAAATTAATTCATTAACTGAAGAACAATTAACGACATATATTATGTTATATGCACGTAATGTGCAGAAGCAACCCAGCACAGCTACTGCTGTAAACATAGCTGACAGCCCAAGTGGATGTGGGAAACAGAGAGAAGAAGCGGGAACAGAAAATAGGGGGGGAAAAATTTTGAGAGTGGCGCCAAATCTGGAGTCAACTACAATTTCTAGTCAAAGCCCCAGAAATGATGAAGTGGGGTGTGATGGGCCGGGAACAAAAACTGTTAGGCCCAAACAAAGAAAATGGAAACTTTAGGCAAGAAATGTCAACAGCAGAGGGCACACAAAATATGGACCAATTGGAGGAAAAAGGCCGAGAGGGGCATCACCAAAGCCAAACCCAAATCATAAAAAGATCAGAATTCAAAGTCCTCACAAAATTAGTGAAGCTAAAGCCAACACCTGTAGTCGACTTCCACCCAGACACAAGCTACACTGGGAGGAGCTAGAAGCTGCGGACAAGGAACAAACCAACTATGTAGCAATTCAATTGGCGGAGGCTGAGGAGCAGCCCCGCCGACAGCCATGAAAATCTTAAGTTGGAACATCCGGGGGTTGGGAAATGACCAGACGTTCATAGTTTTGAAAAAGTTCCTCCAATTATACATGCCTCAGTTGATTTTTCTGTGTGAAACAAAATTGAAGACTGTATGCATGAATAATGTTGACAAGAAGTTAAAGATGGAAAATTGTTTTGCAGTGAGTAGTAAGGGAAAGAGCGGGGGTTTAGCTATGTTATGGACCTCAGAAACAAATGTGAATATCACCTCTTTTAGCAGCCACCACATTGATGCAGAGATAGTTACCAAAAACGGAAATCTGATGAGATGCACTGGGATTTACGGCCATCCAGAGACAAACCAGAAAAAACACACATGGACTCTTTTAAGAAGACTAGCCGGTCTGTCTTTATCTCCATGGCTTTGCTTCAGCAACTTTAACGAAATTATGCACTTGGATGAGAAAAATGGTGGGAACGACAGGGAGCCTAGCATGATCACAGATTTTAGAGAAGCTCTCCAGGATTGTAACTTGAAAGATTTGGGTTGTAATGGTTACCCATTCACATGGTCCAATAGGAGGTTTTGAACCCACCTCATTGAAGAACGACTAGACAGATTCATGTGCAATAAAGATTGGTCAAATTCATTCCAAGACCACGCTGCAACTAATCTAGCTACGTGGTGCTCGGATCACAACCCAGTATTGATGGCTGTAAAGAGCAGAGATGAAGAAAGGAATTACAAGGGGAAATGTTTCTCTCGAACTCATTACGAGGATTTGTGGAGCTCTAATAATGAGTGTCGAGAAATTGTGGAGGAAGAATGGTCCAAGCATGGTAAGTGGGAGGGGAATGATGTAGTTCAGCTTTTTGAGCATGTCAGCAGAACTTCGCTTGCAAAACTTAAACACTGGAGCAAGAGCAGTTTCGAGGGCAGTAAAAAGAAACTTGAACAGCTGGTCCATAGAATTGAGGAACTTCAGCAGCACAAATGGAGGCATGAAAGCAATGAAGAGCTGAGAAGCATTGAAAGACAAATCCATCATCTCCTGCTGGACGAAGAGATTTATTGGAAGCAGAGGTCCAGGGCTGATTGGCTTAGAGAGGGAGAGAAAAAAGCAAAATTCTTCCATCTCAAAGCCTCAACTAGAAAAAGAAAAAACAAAATGTGGGGAATAGAAGATGCTCACGGTAATTGGATTAAAGAGAGTGGAGAAATTGCTAAACAATTTTGTGAGTATTTTGCAGATCTATTCTCAACCTCCAGCCCAACTCAAGAGCAGATAGAAGATGCGCTGAGAGGAATGATGCCAAAAGTGTCACCAGAGATGAATGCATTCATGAGTCAGCCTTATGCAAAGGAGGAGATTACAGAAGCCCTGGCTCAAATGTGCCCAACTAAGGCTCCTGGACCAGACGGGTTACCTGCGGCTTTCTATCAGAAGCATTAGAAGTTAGTAAAGGAATGAGTTATCTCTACATGCCTTCACATCCTCAACAACGTAGGTACCATCGCCCCCTTAAACCACACCTATATTGCTCTAATTCTAAAGAGTGCCAAGCCAAGGAAAGTGACCGAATTCAGACCGATAAGCCTTTGCAATGTCATCTACAGAATTGTTGCTAAAACAGTGGCAAATAGATTAAAAACTATTTTGCAGGATGTCCTTGATGTTTCTCAGAGTGCATTCATTCCCAACAGATTAATAACCGATAATATCATTGAGCCTTACCTCAAACCCTTTTGGGGGGTAATCATCCCCTGAGGAACTCCATTAATGATTACAGAAAAAGTTGGCGAAGTAATACAATTCATTATTAGATTAACAAACTTCTCCTCAAAGCCTAATCTGCCCATTGTCAATCTTAAGAACTCCCATTCCACTCTATCATAAGCTCTACTTATGTCTAACTTCAGAGCCACCAATCCCCTCTTTTTTCCTTTGCTATGTCTTATCTTATGGAGTGCATTCATTCCCAACAGATTAATAACCGATAATATCATTGTTGGGTATGAATGCCTCCATAAGATAAGACATAGCAGCGAAAAAGAGGATGGTGGCTCGGTATATAAGTAAGCTTATGATAGAGTGGATTGGGAGTTCTTAAGTTTGACAATGGGCAGCTTGAGAGAAGTTTGTTAATCTAATAATGAATTGTATTCGCCAACTTTCTGTAATCGTGTGGAGTTCCTCGTGGATGATTATTTGAGGTCCACTATCCCTGTATTTGTTTATAATATGTGCTGAAGCCTTTTCAAATTTGTTGATACAAGCTGAGAGGAAAAAACAAATTCAGGGGCTGAGATTTGGGCAGCAAATATCCATTTCTCATCTTTTATTTGCATATGACAGTTTGATTTTCTCTTGAGCCTCAACCAAAGACTGCCAACACTTGAAGAACATCTTTGAATGCTACGCTACAGCTTCTGGCCAAATCTTCAATTATGATAAGTCATGCATGTTTTTTAGTGGACATGTTTCAGCAAAGCAGACCTCAGACATTAAAAGAATTTTCCAGCTCAATGTGGTGTCGAGACACAAAAAATATCTGGGGCTGCCTTCTATGATCGGGAGGAAGAAGAAGACTTTTTTCAACGAGATCAAGTTAAAAATTCATAGCAAGATATCTAGTTGGCAGCAAAAACTCTTCTCGAGCGGGGGGAAGGAAGTCTTGATCAAAGCTGTTGCGCAAGCTGTACCAGCTTATGCTATGAGTGTCTTTAAGATCCCTGCAGGTTTATGTGATGACATTCAAAGAAATATTGCTGGTTTTTGGTGAAGCCAGAAGAAAGAAAAGAGAGGCATTCCCTGGACAAGATGGGAGGAGATGAGTAAAGCAAAGATTAGAGGAGGGATGGGGTTCAGAGACATATCAAGCTTCAACCAAGCCTTAATTGCGAAACAATGATGGAGACTAATTCAAAATCCCGAATCCTTAGTAGCTAGAGTGCTAAAGGTGAGGTATTTCCCAAGAACTAATTTTCTTAGAGCTCCCATAGGGTCAAACCCATCCTATATTTGGAGGAGTATTATGTGGGGTAGGCAGGTAATCCACAAGGGGTACAAGTGGAGGATAGGAAACGGGGAAAACGTTTCAGTGTATAGAGGTAACTGGATTCCAAGACCATCAACATTCAAGCTTCTGTCCAGACTAAAGATGCCTACTGATGCCACTGTTTCAATGCTGATAGACAATGAAAATAATTGGAAGACAGAAATGATCAAGAAAAACTTTATGAAGGAAGATGCTGAAGCCATCCTAAGTATCCCTTGCCTAGAGACAAAGTAAAGATGAAGTAATGCACTACGATAAAGAGGAAATATCTGATGAAAAGTGGATACCAAGTGGCTCCAAATTTAAAATTTTCAGATTCTCCTAATTGCTTGAACAGTAATAGCAACAACTGGAGTGTTATTTGGAAGCTCACCCTCCCAGCCAAAATCAAGATTTTATTGCCGAATTTATACAATAGTACAACCATTAATGATAAAGGAGGTTTTATGTGTGGTTAGAAAGCGACTCCACTGCTGCAGTTTCTTGTCTTCAAAACTCTAATTTTATTCTTTCATGTTGCATCTGTAGTAGATGGATTAATTGTTGTAGCTTGATTAAAAACATGATTTTCAGATACTCCCATATTTTTCGAGAAAGAAATTCTGTGGTGGATTGTTTGGCTAACTTGGGCTTATCTTGTTCCATGTATCTTTGGTGGGATGATCCACCAATGACTTTTAGAAAAAAGCTATTTAACGATACTTGGGACTATCCTAAGTATCGTTTTATAACCTAATCTCTTGTTCATGATAACTTTGTAATTGTTCAATTTTTTTTTAAATATGTTTTCAGATTTATATAAAAAAAAAATGATAAAGGAGGTTTTGTTCACCATAACTTTACAATCAAAGTCTTATATTACATAAATTTGCCCATAGATCTACAACGAATAAAGCTTACTTTCAATGGTAGTTATACCATTGTATAGTTTCAGAGATAAAGATTCCAATGATATAAAAATTGCATTTAAAAGATACCAGAATACAATGGCCGAAGATAGCACATGGCGGCCGACGGTGGTTGGCTATCACCGATGGCAAAAATCATTCTTTTAATTAAAAGATTATATAACTAATTAAGTATATCTAATAATAATATTTAAATTATATTTCTTAGAAAAGATATTAATATTAATATAAAACAATAATGCAAAATATTATTATACATATTAATATAGTCCAAACATATTACTATATTATAGATTGACACAATGCACAATACTGAAATACACTATAATACGATACAATTACTGTCATGCAATATAATACAGTCAGCGAATGTATTCCATTGTATTACTTGCTAATAATTTCATAACCTAGAGGAATTACATGGCTATGGTAAAATGTGATTATTGGCCATTGGCCAATAAAATATAGAATTTTTTATAGAATTTTTTATAAAATAATTTTCTTCAATTTATTTATACATTTTATTTTTTTATTATAATTTTAGTCAGAATGAAATCAAATTTCATACAACAATAATAATTTTCAAAAAACCCACTCATAATTTATTAAGTTTAAGAAATTAAAATAAAATGAAAAATAAAATAATGAATGTAGAATTAATTAGCATATAGGAAAATAAAAATTCATGCTGCAATTATATTTATTATAGACATTTAAGTAGTTCATTTGTGCTAATTATGTTTTACAACACAAAATATAAAGAACAAAAGAGTACAAAATATTTGCTTATAAACAGGCCTAAATATCTATATTTATTTCTTTCAACATGGAGGGCATCACCTACATATAAACCAAAAAACTTTTCTATATGATATTTAATAATAATAATAAGAAGGAGAAGATCATAAACTCAAGTATATAACAAATAAAAATTGACATACACAAATAAGAAGGAGAAAAATGAGGAGGAGGAGATCATAAATTCAAATATATGACAAATAAAAATTGACATACGCATTATCTAGTGTATAGTCATGCCACAATGCTCTTGCAATCATATCTCTAGTGGCATTCATTTCCCCAGTGTACTCTTGATCAGATAAATTTATGTTCACTAATACTCTTTCTTCATTCTGCTCTTCGAATACAATATTTTCTACTTGAAACTCTTCGAATAATCTATCGTATTACCAAAAGGATTTGGGTAATTCAAGAAGACCACTTAACTTCAGACAAGCTTAAGATAAAACTGTAACTAGTAGATTCAGCTAAGCATCATCATCAACAAAAGACTAAAAGACAAGAAGCCATACATGCTTAAAATGTAATCATGCTTAAAATGCCAAAAAAACAAAAACAAAAACAAAAAACAAAAAAAAATACAACAAAGAACATGCGTAAAGTGCAAAAAATACATAAGCACATATAAACTTAAATTAAACTTAAATAAATAATTTAAAATAAAGTTACCATTATTCATTCTTACTAGGTAAAAATTAAAAAACAAAGTTTTTCATCTTATATTTGATATAATAGAAATCATACAAAATTTTAATGCATAATAAACAAAACCACAAAATTCAAAAAAAATGTACATCGATCTTGTTGCTTGGTACAATGAAGAAGAAGAAGAAGAAGGCCTTATTCAGAGGTATAATAAAGAAGAAGAAGAAAATAAGGCGTAATTATAAAAGCAGTATAATCGTAAAAGTGGTTACTTTTGTCAAGAAAAAGATAAGATGGAAGTAAAATTAAATAAAAAATAATTTAATAAATAACATTGGTGGACCCAGAACAACTTTTTACCTTACTTTTTTAATGTTGTTCTCCAAAAGCTCAAATTGGCTTTTTTTAGTTTTCTTTACAAAAGTTAAAAAATGAAAATTTTTTGTTGTCCAATTTTTTTTACTGTTTATCAGAAAATTATTTAACTAAATATGTTTTGTATTTTTTTGTTTTTCAAAAACAAAAAAACCTAACAAGAATACATTACTAAATGCACCCTTAGGTGATGTTTGGTTGGGAGGAGAGAATGGGGAGATGAAAGTAATTTAAATTTTACTTTTATTTCCATTGTTTGGTTGCAAAAAATATATAAGAATTTAATTTCTATTAGAATTTAATATCCTTTGTAATATAGAATTTAAATTCCACATCAAAGAGTGAAAAATTCAAATTCCTCTTAAGTTGAAAACTCAAACTTCCAAATTTGCCCTTATTATTTATAATTTTATTTTATCAATTTAATATTATAAATAAGTTTATATTAATTAAATTTAATAAATGATTTAAGAAAGTTAATAAAATAAATAAACTTATTTATTTATTTGATATGAAAATATATAAATATAAATTAACTATCGGCAAAACTTCGTCGGACAGTGGCCGAAAGTTCACCGGAAAGCCGACGGAAGTTCACCATATCATCTCCGGAGCTCCACGGGACCGTCACCGGAAACTGCAGAAATTTCACCGGGAAGTCATTGATTGATACTGAAAAGTGACATTTGATAAGGATAAAATTATTAGTTTTTCACTTATTGTATCAATTAATGCGCTCATTATTTCTAAATTATTTTAATACTCCCCAAATATACTTTATATTAAATTAACTCACAATATGTTAATTTTCATCTTGTAAATATTTTTTCAGGAGTAAAGATGGAATTGGAATTGAAAGCGGAAACAAAGAAGAACTACTGGAGCACAATTGAGGAGATATAATAATAAAAAATATATATATATTTATAAATTTTTTTTTTAAAAAAAAAGAGAACAAAAAAGCAAACAATGCAACCAAACCTCGTGATGGTCATTCTGACCATCACGTATATCAATATATATATAAATAAAAAATAAAATAATAACATAATAATAAATTAAATATTAATAAAATAAAATAAAGGAAGATGATTCCCTGCCTATAAAAGGCGAGGGATGCAAGCGAGCATGGGGAGAATCCGAATTCGAGATTTTGAGATTTCGTTGAGTGCGAAAGCAAAGAGAGGGATATAGTGCTGAGGAATTGTGTTTTCTTTCTTTTTCTCTTTTGTTTTGTAATCAATTTTCTTTGTAACATATTTCCAAAGTTCATCAAATAAAAAGAGTGTTTTATTTTCTTTCAACATGAGTAGCTAATTTTACTAAGCTGAGGTGAAGGGTGAAGCTCAAAGTTTCAAATTATGAAATTAATTACTTTTCTCAAGTGAGTTTTTAAGTTTATTTTATTCTTTTCTGGTTATTTTTATGTCATGTTAATTTAAAAGTTCTCTTGGATTTTTATGGTATTTTGACACAATGTCGACACAATAATATAGTTGTGGCACATTAGGTACTTTATTCCATATTTATCCACACACATAGAATTAAATGATATAATAAATAACTGGTAAAAGTGAGACAAAATATAAAAAATGAGAGAGTAAGAAAATTATAGTTTAAATACTGAGAGTGGATCACATGGCTTTAGCGATATTTCTAAGTCGTTTTAAATAATTTCTTTTCCCCACAATTAATTTTCTTAATTTTAAATTATTCTTGGAATTTTAAATTCACGTGGTTCGACCGGACTTCTAGGGTTATATTATATTGACACTCTTATCTTGAGAATGTCTGACTTTTAAGTTGTGTCAAGTTTTTGGCGCCGTTGCCGGGGAATTTGCTAAGTTTGGTATCAATTTGTCTTTACTTTATTTTTATTTTATTTTATTTTTTTTGTTTTTGTCGTTTACTATCTTGCCGTCATTTTATTTTATTTTTTTTGTAAAACTTCAGTCAGCACCCCTCTTCTCTTGAAATCTTAACATTATCCATAAAATTTGTGAGAAACTTCACTTTAGCCCAGAAACTTCGCAAATCAGTCCTCAAACTAAATTCCTTTCTTTAAATTTCTGCAATTTACTTTTCGCATTTATTTTAAATGGTCGGTTCCACCGCCTAACTGTTATTTAAATTTTGTTAATTTATTTATGTTTGTTTATATGGTCGGTTCTACTTTAACATTTAATTTCAGTTTATTTATTCTTGTACATTAATTTATTTAATTTTATGTTCTATTATATGGCTGGTTTTAAAATACCGCCTAACTTATTTTCTTTTATTTCTTTATTTTATGGCTGGTTCTAAACTACCGCCTAATATTTTGTTAATTGTTTCCTTTAATTACTTTTTTTTTATGGCTGGTTTCACCGCCTAATTTATTTTATTTTAGTTTGTTTATTTATTTATTTTTGCATTTTTACTTATTTAATTTTCAGTTTATTTTTTTTCTTTCTGCAATTTTCATTTAACGTTTTATGCGTCATTAGTTTAGCTCACATCATTAGCATTGCATGCGTCGTTGGTCTCGTACAAATAGTGGCAGATTAATTAGGAGATCACCCCTTTAGATATGGCTAATGTAGGACACGAAAATTTTTGAGGCGTGAAGATAACCAAGCCTTACAAAATCTTCACGAACAACTTAGGACCCTTAGAGATTTCATGCATCCTACTAGAACAAGATCACCATCATGCATAGTCTTTCCTCCTGATGCATCACGTTTTAATTTCAAACCTGATGTCATTCAACCACTGCTTTTCATGGTTTTGAGTCGAAAATCCATATTTGCATTTAAGAGAATTTGAGAAAATCTGTAACACACTTGATCAAAATTGTAGCATGAACATAATCGGACTTAAGTTTTTCCTTCTCTAAAGGATAAAGCTAAAACTTGGCTCTAATCTTAGGTCGGGATCGATAAGAACTTGGGATGAAATCAAGCACAATTTTGAAAATATTCTTCCACGAACAAATTCTTTTAAAAGACAAATCACCACTTTCACTCAAAAACCAGAAGAAACCCTCTACCAAAGTTGGGATAGGTATAAAGAGTTACTTAACATTTGCCCACTCCACGGTTTTGAAACATGGAGGTTAGTGTCTTATTTTTACGAGGGATTAACATCCCAAAGTAGACAAGTCGTTGAAATGATGTGTAATGGTGAGTTTAGGGATAAAAGTCCTGAAGATGCATTAGATTATCTTGACTACATAGTAGATAATGCACAACACTAGGATACAGTTGGGTCTTATGAGTCATCAAGTAAACCTTAGTCATCTCCATCTGGTGGAGGCATGCGCAACCTTAGGGAAGACCATGACCTTCAAGCCAAATTTGCATCCTTAGCTAGAAAATTCGAAGTATTAGAGTCGAAAAAGAATGATCATGTAAAGTCTGTTCAAAGTATTTCATGTTATGTTTGTGACTCTACTGACCATTCTACGCAGGATTGTCCAACATTGCCAGCTTTGAGAGAAAGTTTGCATGAACAAGTAAATGTCGTTGACAATTTCAAAAGGCCAAATCGATCCGTACTCCCAGAACTTACAACTACGGTTGGAGAAACCACCCAATTTCAGTTGGAGAAATGACAACCATGCACAACCTTCACAACCGTTCCTCCACGTCAAAATTTCCAAAACCCCAGGTTACCCACCATATGTCCCACTTTGGAAGACACATTGCATTCGTTTATTGAAAACAAGAGTCGATCGATAACCAAGCGATGCAAACATTGACCAATTGTGAAACCATCTCGAACTTACATTTGCTCGACCTTGCATGAAAAGGAAAGTTTCCTGCTCAACTGAACGAAACCACAAGTCAACAACATCCTCAAATAGGAAATTCAGGAAACCAAAATATGAGTCAAGTCAAATCGGTTATAACTCTTCGTGGTGGAAAAGTTGTTGAAAAACATATCATTGACCCTCGTGAAACTGGTAAAGATTCAATTTCAGAAAATCGAGAAGAGTCCGTCGAACCTTTAACCCACGAAGAAATAACCAACTCTCCTCATGTACCCCCATTTCCTCAAGCACTAATCAAGCCAAAGAAATCAAACCACAGTCCAGAAATTTATGAGGTTTTTAAACAAGTAAAGGTTAACATTCCTCTTTTGTATGTCATTAAACAGGTGCCCTCTTATGCTAAATTTATGAAAGATCTGTGCACAGTGAAAGGAAACATAAGGTGCAAAAGAGAGCTTTTCTAGCAAAACAGGTAAGTTCCATTCTCTCAACCAATAATGCTTTGAAATACAAGGATCCTGGTTGTCCAACTATTTCTTGCATTATTGGGGATCATAAAATTTGACATGCTCTACTTGATCTTGGTGCCACTGTTAATTTGCTTCCTTATTCAGTGTACCAATAACTCAATCTCGGTGAGTTAAAACCAACTTTTACCACTCTTTTACTTGCTGATAGATCGATTAAGGTTCCAAAAGGAATAATTGAAGATGTATTCGTTCGAGTCGATAAATTCATATACCCTGTGGATTTTATTGTTTTGGAAATAGAACCAATTGCTAATGAATGCAAAAAAATTCCTGTTATATTGGGTCGACCATTTTTAGCTACTGCTAACGCTTTGATTAATTGCAGGAATGGAGTAATGAACTTATCTTTTGGCAATATGACATTGGAACTCAATGTGTTCAACATGTGCAAACAACCTCACCACCAAGAAGATGATGATAATGAGAATGAAGAGATTGATCTTATCGAGCCAATTATTGAGGAACACGTTCAGGATGAAAATTTTTCAAATTCTGTGGATATTTGTTTCGCTGGTTCTTTTGAATCAAGTAAAGAATTAAATTATGATCTTTCTTAACATATACTCTGCTTGATTCTACGGTACCTATTAGTGATGATGACCAAGCAAGCTTTGAAGATATGACACAACCTGAAGAATCAAACGAAGAGGAAGCACTAGAGCTCGAACTAAAGACCTTACCAGAAAAATTGAAATATGCTTATCTTGGAGAGCAGCGGACATATCCGGTGGTAATTTCTTCCCAACTTACGCATGATCAAGAAGGTAAGTTGCTACATCATAAAAGCATAAAAGCGCATTTGGTTGGACCTTAAAAAGACATAAAGGCATTAATCCTTTAATATGCACACCGAATACACTAGAGGAAAATGATAAAACAACTTGTCAACCTGAGAAGATTAAATCCTCGTATGAAAAGTGGTAAAAATGAGGTCACAGAAACTACTCGATGTAGGAATTATCTATCCTATCTCGATAGTAAATGGGTAAGTCAACACAAGTAGTACCAAAGAAATCTGGAATAACTGTTGTAAAAAATGAAAATGGTGAACCAATTCCAACACGCATTCCATCTAGTTGGCGCATATGCATTGATTACAGAAAATTAAATGATGCCACTAGAAAAGATCATTTTCCACTTCCATTTCTAGACCAAATTTTTGAAAGAGTAGCTGGACATCCTTACTACTGCTTTCTTGATGGCTACTCTGGCTATTATCAAATCCCTATAGCCTTAGAAGACCAGGAAAAGACCACATTCACATGCCCATTTGGAACATTTGCATTTAGAAGAATGCCCTTTGGACTTTGTAATGCTCCTGCAACATTTCATTTTAGTGACATGATTGAAAATTGTCTAGAGGTTTTTATGGATGACTTAACAGTATTTGGTAATTCTTTTGATACGTGTCTTGATAATATGGAAAAGGTTTTGGAAAGGTGTAAAGAAAAGGGATTAGTTTTAAATTGGGAAAAATGCCATTTCATGGCCATTTTTGGAATTGTCTTGGGTCATATTGTGTCGTCCAAAGGAATTGAAGTTGACAAAGCCAAAGTTGAAGTCATTTCAAAATTACCCTCACCAAAGACAATTAGAAGTCCGTTCTTTTTAGGACATGCGAGGATTTTATAGGAGGTTTATAAAAGACTTGATGTCATATCTGAACCACTTTGTAATCTCTTAATAAAGACACACCTTTTGAATGGACAAATGATTGTCAATAAGCCTTTGAAAAAATAACTAGTCTTTTGACATCAGCCCAATAATGCAACCCACGATTGGTCTTTGCCTTTTGAGCTAATGTGTGATGCCGATTGATTATCGTTGGTCTTTGTTCAGGGACGGAGGAAGGAAGGTAAGCCACTTTGTTATTTACTACATAGTAGAACTTTGAATAGTGCTCAAATGAATTACACAATGGCGAAAAGAACTACTTCTTGTAATATTTGCATTGGATAAATTTCGTTCGTATTTAATTGGTTCATCTACTATTGTTTATTCTGATCATGCTACTGTGAGATATTTAATGACAAAACAGGATGCCAAACCAAGGTTGATCGATGGATTTTGCTCTTACAAGAATTCAATTTGACAATCAAAGACAAAAAGTGGCGAGAATGTTGTTCTGGATCATCTTTCAAGACTTACAAATGAGTCTTCAATTGAAACAACACCATCAATGATTCTTTCCACACGATGAATTTTGTTTCTATAAACAAAATGCCTTGGTATGCTAATATTGTTAATTATCTTGTAACATGTGAAATGCCAAGTGACTGGAGTTCCCAGGACAAGAGGAAATTCTTAACAGAAGTGAAAAGCTTTTACTGGGATGATCCATACCTGTTCAAGTACTGCTCTGATCAAATTTTTCGAAGATGCATACCAGACAACGAGGTAAGTAGGGTCATTCAATTTTGCCATTTTGAAGCATGTGGTGGCCATTTTTCTTCAAAAAAGACAGCTGCAAAAATATTACAGTGTGGATTTTATTGGCCTACATTATTCAAAGATTCTTATGCATTTTGTAAAGTATGTAAGAATTGTCAATTGGTGGGGTCCATTTCAAAACGAAACATGATGCCTTTAAACCCCATTCTTGTCATTGAAATATTTGATTGTTGGGGAATTGTGTTTATGGTCCCTTTTCCATCATCATTTTGATTTGTATACATTTTGGTTCTTGTTGATTATGTTTGAAATGGATTGAGGCGATTCCTTGTCGACCTGATGATCCAAATTGTGATCCGTTTTCTAAAAGAAAATCTTTTGAGTCGATTTGGAATACCTCGAGCCATTATCAGTGATGGGGGAAAACATTTTTGTAATAAGCCATTTGAGTCCTTAATGAAGAAATATGGAATTACACATAAAGTTGCCACCCCTTATCACCCTCAAACAAGTGGTCAAGTTGAATTAGCAAATAGGGAGATAAAACAAATTTTAGAAAAGGCAGTTAATCCAATAGTAAAGATTGGTCTCTTGATTAAGCGATGAACTTTGGGCATATCGTACTGCTTTTAAAACATCTTTAGGAATGTCACCCTATCGCCTTGTTTATGGAAAATCTTGCCACTTACCAGTTGAACTTGAACATAAGTCATTTTGGGCCATTAAAGCTTTTAATTCAAATCTTGATGATGCTGGAATTGTGCGTAAATTGCAATTGAATAAACTTGAGGAATTAAGGAATGATGCATATGAGAATTCTAGAATTATTAAGGTAAGATACAAATTTTTTCATGACAAAAGAATTTTTCGAAAAACATTTGAAATCGGATAAAAAAGTCTTGCTTTATAATTCTCGTCTTCATTTATTTCCAGGAAAGTTAAAATCAAAGTGGAATGGTCCGTTTGTTGTAAAAAATGTGTATCCATATGGTGCCGTAGAAATTTAGAATCCAAAGGATGGTGTCACATTTAAAGTTAATGGTCAAAGACTGAAACCATATCTGGAACACCAACCACGTGAAGCAGACACCGAAATTAATTTGAGTGACCCACCAAACCTCGATTGAGCCCTTTTGTTTTAACTTTTTGTAAATTGGTTTTACTATTGCTTTATCGTTTGAATTATTCGATTTTTTTTTCCTATGTCTTGAATGGAGTGCACTGTATTGTTTTTAATTGTGTGCTGTTTGACAAATGTGTTTTAACTCATACTTATCATATCATGAATACCTCCACGAGAAATTTCCTCATCGATCATCTTAAAACACTTTTCCATGTAAAATTTCACTTGAGGAAATTGATCTAATTTTGTAAATTACATCCTATCTGGGATCTACAACCGCCAGAGTTAGTATTCAACGTTAAAGATCTAGAAAGACAACTCACAGAAACAGAGGATGGTATTTATGATCTGCAATTGGAGCTGGAGGTAAATCAATAAAAGGACGAAGTCGGTATTCTCAGTTTCCCACAATAACTGAACCCCAAAGTCAAGCATGGAAAAAATACAACATAAATTGCATCAGCGTTTTCCTTCTCTCCCTTAAAATGCTCTCAAAAAGATTTATAAAGCTCGTTGTGAACGACTACGCTTGTTAATGATTAATGGGATTGCTGCTGATATTCGCTGGTTAATTGAAGCAAAGGTCCGACTTACAGGTGAGTTTTCTGATCAATTTGTTTCTCACATGCCTGGTTTTGGTAAAAGCACGTTTGCGAAAAAACGAAGAGCTAAGCGACTTGGCTCTAAATGTCCCAACTGTGTAAGACTTGCTTGCAACAAACCTCGTTGTAAAACTTTAGGAATGGTTTCTATAAATCGTAAAGATAAAATCAAATTCGTTAAGGATGGCATGAGTAAAGAATCGTTGAATGATATCTTACGATCTCTTGAGACGCATCCGAGCGGATTTGTCCAACGTGAAATTCACAGTTTATGGAAGTTGTTCCAAAAAGAAAGTGCACAATTTAGTGTTGGGAACCTGACTCTAAAAGACCATTTGCGGTTTATAAGAAAAGCGGATGGAAGCCTATCCTCGACCCGTAGAGGCGTTCAATTCTTGGACGTAAAACCGAGGAAGATGTGAGCCAATATCCTACCGATAAATATCCTTTTATTTTATCTTATCTTTTGCATTATTTTTTTTTGTGTGATTTTAAATCTAATCCTTTGTTTGCTTTTCGTTTCCTTTGTTTACGCTTTGAATAATTGAGCCAAAAGCTTCAGCGTCGTTTGACAAACACACCGAATTCTGGATGTATATCATATGTCATCACCGAGATCCTTAAATAAGAGTTCCTTTTAAGCATTCACAAATTGTTTCTTTTAGAATTGTTTTAATGGCATGAACTTCAAGCGACTTAAGAACATTTGTGTGCTACGGATTTCGCTATGGAAAGTATAAAGGTTAGTACAAATGACCGTAGAGCTTGGTGGTCTTATATAGAGCGAAAACTACATCTTGTATATGGAGGAGGTGAGGGTTATCAAAGCTTGTCTCTGCTTTCATTCGAGGAAGCCAAGTGCTAGGCATCGTTCAAAAGTTTTAAAACCTTTAGGATGTCTATCGGACCCATTTGGAGAAGAGTTAGTTGTCTCGGGCATGCAAGAAAGAATATAAAATGTTAAAGCATGCTGACGCTTTTATTTTCTTGCCAGGAGATCTTGCAACATTAGAGGCGCTAATTACATTTGCTTCTTGGGCCCATTTGAATATCCATCAAAAACCCATCGGTTTGTTAAATGTTAATAACTTTTATGATGGCTTAATAGCATTTTTTAATCATGCAATTAAAAATTATTTCATTCCTTCCTCAGCGAGAAAACTCTTTATTTGTGCTCCCACTGCTAATGAGTTACTTGATCTTTTGCAAGCTTACAAACCAGAGCCAGATCCCATGACTTTGGCGTTGGATTGGGCAATTGATGACGATGGCAGTAACTCTCATAAAAAGTGTAAATTAGATTTAACTCTCCGTTTGTAAATATTTTCCAGCAGTGACCAGGTGATATCTTCTAAACTCTACTCCTTTATTCTAAGACATTGGGGACAATGTCTCTTTCAAGTTGGGGGGAGGGTATTGTTGACAAATGTGGAATGTCTCAGTCCTGGTGGTGTTTTTACTAATTTTTGTTGTAAAGACTAACTTCGGATAAAAATTTGAGTCGAAGATGGCAGAATATAGAATGTAGTGTCTCTAGAAACGCATCTTCATTTTAGAATTTTGTTTTTTCTCAAAAAAAAAAAAATCATTTTCTCTTAATCATCTCCCTTAAGTTTCTGCAATCAATCCCAATTTTTTTGTGTGTTCTTTAACTCAAATAAAATAAAATAAAATTATTTTTCGGTGTAATCTTTTAACATTAGATAACATGATGATTTTCAAATTTTGGTATTTGTATTATCTTTGGCCTTGAGTTATGTTACACTATGTTTTCCCCTTTGTATCAAACGTAAATTGAGAAATTTGATGAGTGAAATTGATTAAGCCATTTGGAGGAATGTACATATCACAAAAAGTCCAAGTGAGTTTTAGAGCCTATTATCCTTGGAGAGTAACCCTATTTGCCTGACTTCACAATTTATTGTTACAAGATCTCTATAATTTCAAAAAAAAAAAAAGTTTGTACAAATCAGACGGATCTGAGTCCATTCAGGAACTAGTGGATATGAAAGATTATTTAGAACCATGGCCAAAGATGAATGAAGGCCATTTTTATCCGTTTGAACGTCTTGGCAACCACATTATAAAATATCCATAGTTAACCCCTTTGAACCTTAAAAAAAAAAATTTCTTTTCTTTGATAACCTATCATCTTGTCCCACTTCAATGTGGAGTATCACCTTATGTTCTGTATTTTCCACCACCTAATTATGTTTGAAAATAGGGATGATTATGTTTTACTGATAATGGTGCTAAAAAAAAAAAAGAAAAAAAGAAAAAAAAGAGGATATGTATAAATAAAAAAATAAAAAAAAAGAGCACCTTGTAATCTAAAAAAAAAAAAAAAATCCCCTATTTTTCAAACATATATTTTTGTTTTCCTATTACCTTTTTTTGTTAACCATAACCCTAGCCTACGTTACATCCTAATAAAAGTCCTTGATTTTAGGGAACTATAGTCTGAAGTAAAAGCTAGTGATGTGGACTATAAGATGTGGTGATGCATTAAAAAAAAAAAAAATTTTGACATTAATTCCTTAGGGCTTGAGATCATTTTATTTACAGTATGGGCATTATTTTTTTCTTTCATCAGTGAGGCGTGTGATATTATTTTATTATCCTCTAATCTATTTTCTTTTCCTAAGTGTGATTTAATTTGGGGTATATTTTCTTTTGAAGAGTCTTTCTTAATCGTGAGGTTTGGGTTGATGTATCGTTTTAAAGAGTTTGATTCACGTAGCTCGATAATTGATCATTTCATGATTTTCGTAATTGATTTATGTGGGTGTGATTTTCTTTAGGCTGAAGATAATGCTTATACTTTTATTTGATTGTTGTCATTAATCTGATGAAAGAAGTGAACACAATGTTTCAAAAAAAATTTTTTTTTTTAATTTGGTTTTGAAATTTCTCTAAGTTTTTATCGCTTAAATTGCTAGAGTCTAGCAATAAGCTGGTTGGGGGGTGTGATTGATACTGAAAAGTGACATTTGATAAGGATAAAATTATTAGTTTTTCACTTATTGTATCAATTAATGCGCTCATTATTTCTAAATTATTTTAATACTCCCCAAATATACTTTATATTAAATTAATTCACAATATGTTAATTTTCATCTTGTAAATATTTTTTCAGGAGTAAAGATGGAATTGGAATTGAAAGCGGGAACAAAGAAGAACTACTGGAGCACAATTGAGGAGATATAATAATAAAATATATATATATATATTTATAAATTTAAAAAAAAAAGAGAACAAAAAAGCAAACAATGCAACCAAACCTCGTGATGGTCATTCTGACCATCACGTATATCAATATATATATAAATAAAAAATAAAATAATAACATAATAATAAATTAAATATTAATAAAATAAAATAAAGGAAGATGATTCCCTGCCTATAAAAGGCGAGGGATGCAAGCGAGCATGGGGAGAATCCGAATTCGAGATTTTGAGATTTCGTTGAGTGCGAAAGCAAAGAGAGGGATATAGTGCTGAGGAATTGTGTTTTCTTTCTTTTCTCTTTTGTTTTGTAATCAATTTTCTTTGTAGGCTCCATCTACCGTGCCCCTTTAATTTGTCTTTATGTAGTCGAGCCGTTAGATGAAAAAGAGAAAGATTGTGCGATTACGAAAAGCCACGTTGCGGATGAAACAAGCGAGTCTGGTCATCTGTTGGGCTGATGGCGTTCTTAATATGTTGTTCAAGGAAACAAGAAACTGTTGGTTTCCATAACAATAAACTAGTTACCTGGAACAAATAAAGGAATACGCAAGTTTTGTGTTGAGGGACAATAGGATGTAAATTAGGAATAATTTACCGTTGGAAGAGGCATAAAATATTCAGCATTGTAATAGTGAAAGGATAAGAAGTAATTTTTTGGTTCATAATTAAAGAAATAGGAAAGAGATAAGCGAAGTAAGGGGGAAGGAAATATAGTTGCATTAGCAGCGGGTTAAATAGGGATGACAACAAATTGTGGAGCAGAGAGAAAAAGTAATTATGGATTGGTAATTGATTAAAAATAATTATGGGTAGGATTTGAATGACAAGTGGAATAAGAATAAAGCATGGAGGTAGTATGATAAGTCAGTGAAAATGGGAAAATGAGTTCGGCAAACAACATATACAAAATTGATGGTAGCTGAAAGATGAACGTTTGTGTTGAAACATTAGTATCACCAATGGTGGGGCTTCAAATACTAAATGTCTTTGCACATTGGGTGGTCGAGTAAAAAGGGAATGGCCATATGGCCAATATATTTTTTAAATTAAGTTGATTAAATAATAGCCTTAGTAGGAATAAAATAGATATGAAGAAGTATAGTTAACCAAATGATGAGGTGCTTCTAAATCAGGAATGATTTTGCCGTGAGCATAAATGAAGTAAATGGTTATGGAAAAGTAAATGCAAGGGAAGAAATGGACAAACAGGTTTAATTAACGTACAGAAAACAGAAGTGTAATAGTGAAAAGATACTGCAACTGCATATGTATGTAGGTGGATTAAAAAATCAAGCATGATATTTGGGATATGAAATATACAACAGGAGTTGAAAACACATAATTATAATATATCCATAACAATGAAGCTTGTCCCATAAAGCAATGAATGCTTATAAAAACACAGTTGAAGTTGGTTATTTCGTGAAATAACCATGAGTTCTGACATCTGGCGTAAATATCACAGTTGGTGGAGTTCGCTTTGTGATGTTGGTTTGAAAGTAAGAAATAGACATGCTTCGGCTTTAGTAATTGGTAGAAAGATAACATGGGACGGATGTGGAAGAAGCGAGCACATGGCAGCGTTCGATTATGCATGTTGGGAGATAGTCACCTTTACAGGCCTGCAATATCAACAAGCAAAAAAGTTTTAAGTAAAAATGCAACACCAGTATTACAGTGTGACAAACTTACTTATGGAGTCCTCATCACTGGTGCTTGATAGTACTTGCAAGAAGTCATGTCCAGTAGTAGGAGTTTCAGTGGAATATAGATTGTTTTGAAACTGTTATAACATGGGCAAAAGGTAATTGATCAGGTACTTTTCAATTGAGTAGATAGTTAATACATATTGTAGAAAGTGTAGATGATAAAAAAAGGTGGAAAATTGACCTGCGTTGTAGGGGGAATGGGAGAAGCCATGTGTTGATCAGTTTTGGTGTCTACACGTGGAGGATGGAGCAAAATAGCAGGAGCACGGGACATCTAAGGAAGTTTTTTGGCAGCGTATTCATGCCCGGTCCATAAGTATCCCTATATTGAGAGACAGTCCGCATTTTATGAACAAAGTTATCGATAATTTCAGCCTTAGATAGAATACACTTGCAAGCGTGCGGGCATGGAACTCCTGACTTCTGCCACAAGCCACAACTGCATAACTCTCTCTGTACGTCTACCTCATAGATAATTGAAGAAGAGTCTTTCACAGCCATAATAGTCTCATCATCATCTTGGATTGTCAGCCATCGAGCTTCGATAAGATGCTGTTGAATGATCTTTGTCACGAAAGGAGTGAGTGGCTGCCTAACCCACTCCCACCCTTGCATTCGTCGTCGCTCAAGAAGAGAAGCAGTGGCTTGTGTCAACCCAGTAAACCTAAGAGTAATGCTCATAGCCAAGTATTGTTTCATGAATCGCCGTAGTCGTTCAATGATCAAAAGAGTGACATGGTTGCTTTTAACCCAGTCAGGCATGCAATGTAATGCCCATTGGTTCCAATTTGTCCGCATCAACCAAGCATGGCACTCCTCACTTTCATCTGCTATCAATTTCATGTATTTGATGAACCGATATGCTGCGCACTCTGACATGCCGCCCGAATAAGTGTTAGGCAGTCGTGAAATTTTTGACCATCTTATTAAAAATATTTCGACAACATTGTCTTGCTACCGCTCGGTAGAGGTACTCTTCAAGGACATAATCAAGGCCATTTTCACCATCATTTACAATGCAAAGCGCTTCGCCATGTTCCATGTGTAAAGCGTTTGTCAGATTTGTGAAGAAAAAAACCCATGAATCTATGTCCTCGTTCACGACCTCGCAGAAGGCAATTGGTAGAATGCCATTATTTCCATCAATAGCTGCAGCCACCAACATGACACCAGGATATGGTCCTTTTAGTTCCCAACCATCGACAAAAAGTAATCTGCGACATTCATATTTGAATGCATAGGCAGGCTCAGCAAAGCATACAAACATTCTCTTAAAAGTAGCGTGACCAAATGCTTCGTGTTTGTCAGTTTCCAAAATGACAACATTCCGTGTGTGGAGCTTTTTCATTTCCTCAATATACTGATATAGATCTGAATACCCTTCTGCATGATCAATACCAAGTAATGTCTTTGCTATTTTGGAAGCTTCAACTACTTTGTAAAGAGAGCAAGACACACTATATTTGGCAGCAATATGTTCCTGGATGACAACAGGCGAGAGGTCCGGCCGTCGTTTCCAACAATGAAGGAACATTGCAGCAATCCACTTTGAACTAGGCTGAAAGTTTGGTTCAGATCTGTTGCACGTGTGCTGGCTGATGAGGTCAATCACCGAAAATCTGGGGCCATTTGACTGGATTGATTCAGTGATTTTCCAATCACAACACAAGGTAGAACACTCATAGCTGACAAAATCACTCCTATTGTCCATAATACATAGTTTAAACCCTTCTCGTATGGCAAACACTTCGATAGCTTGCCTAAATTAGTACACGTCGTGAAATTGGTGTCCCAAATGAATAACCATTTTGTTTGATGCACTGTCGAATGTATACCCTTCCCCTGTAAATCCATCAGCATCATTTTCTGGTGAACTGTACAATGACGTTTTGTCACTTTCAGAAGCATATCCTTCCACCTCATAATCGTCATGAGTAATATCGAATAAAGCATGGCGATTATCATCAAATTGATTTTCTGAAGTTGCATAACTGACGACCCTTGGTCCATAAGGTATAGATGAATTGGAGTTGAGACTGGTTCTTCCCGTATATTGTTGAATGTTTGGACCCAGAAATAGTTGTCTCGTGACCTTTCTCTTTTTGATAGTAGATGCGATTTTATCACCACAGAAAGATTTTCGGCAATGTCATTATCGGTATGCAACAGCGCAAACAATATTAGAGCCTTGTGAGTTCTGTAGTTGGCTGACGTTGAATGTTGTTATCGGGAGCATCATCTGCACTAGCCCCTTTAACCATTGTATGGTGATCGATCAGTTTCTGATTGTGTAATTTTGTTGTCCTCATTTGTTTTGTGGAAGTCATAGTAATTTGCCAACCTGTGCAGTAACCTATATTTTAACAATAACCATACTCAGCAAATTTCAGATAAAGTGTTAATCATAGGGATTGAGCTACCGATTAGTAATTTGTGGTTCATAGTCAAATAAATATAGATTTATTAAAGCTTATGCAAATTGTTGGTATACAACTGTTTCCTGAATTTAGTATTTTCATGAGGAATATTTGAGAACTTAATCGTTATCAATATATGAATCCTTAAATATAGAAAAATAAAATATAGAAATCGTTAATGTCAAGGAACACAAAATCTAGAAAAATAAAAGAAAACAGAGCACGTATCATACCCAAATTTAGGGAAAGATTTTGTATCATTTACTTGTTTGGTTACTTAGTGTAGTAAGCGAGATGCAGATAGTAGCTTAAATCGTTTGAGCTTAACGATTGACTCTACTCTGGCATAAATTAAACTACGAATCGTAATATGGCTAGGTTAACTTGATCATCTCGTTAATATTGACGGACATAGTCTATGCACTGCATGATAATGGGAGTAAGAAACCTTACGATTTTTGTTGTAAACGACGGATTCAGCATGTGAAGACTACGCAGGTTCTCTTGTACATCACTATTCGAAGATGAAAGCTCTGCAATGAATGTGTAGAGAATAACAGTTTTCATAGCTGTAGATCCAATGTATAGGTTTGTAGAGGAAGCGTCGTCGATGCTTCGTGGGAGAAATTATTAAGTTAGAATTGCATGAATTAGTAAATTTTGCACTGACAGTGCACAGTTGCCAGTCGTTACTGATATGGGTGGGACGAAGAAATCATATTTTTTATAAGTAGTACTAGTGTGTTCCCGCCTTCTGCGATTGGTGGAGTTGAAAGATTTAGCATGCAGTAAAGTGAGTCCGTCTAACCTCATCTTAAACTGGCCATGTAAGAAGGCCATATATTAAAGGCCCACTTAGCAGAGATTGGGCCTTTTTAGAAGAAAATTAATGGCCAATATTGGAGGCTGGAAACTTATGGTCCGCATTTGTAACATTCATAAGCATTTTCATTAGGTAATTTTTGGAAAAAGGGTTATTTTTCTAACTTCATTAGCGTTTTTTAAGAGTCCTTATATCATTATAATTTTTCCCCTTCCATTTTATTGGAAGAAGAACCCACGGCGTATGTTCTTGTTATATGTTGCTCGTGACAGGCCTACCCAATGGTTGGATTCAAATATTTGTTTAACAGAGAATCAAAGCGATTGATTAGTTAACTCTCCTTATTCCTGACTAGATTTCCAATCACTCTATGTACGGTTTATATTGAGCATGAATTTATATTGTTATAGATCTGAATGCATGATTTGGGATGCATGATTTTGGATTTTTTTAAGCTTTGTTTAGGGTTTTGCTTTTTGATAAGTATTAGTTTATCAATCCTTGACGTATTAAGTCGTAATGAGTTCCATTGTAGCCAGCATGAGTATCTTAATTCCATAATCCTTTTTTTTTTCAAGTTTTCTTAAGATATATATATTTCTGGAATCTATATATGTAGGGGTTCTGCAATATATGGGGGCCACCTATAGTACACTTGGGAGCCACCTCTTCGAGGCCAATCCGCCGCAAAGTGCCACGTAAAAGTCATTCTGTTTTAGCTCATTATTCGTAGTTCAATTTTACTTTTGGTTATGATCATATTATACGATCATTATGTCTGGAACAGTACTGGTTCTCTGTTCTAAGTGTGCACACGAGATTCTTATTCTTATTTTATTTCTGTCAGGGACACCGGGACTATAGGTAACACTAATTCTTATTTTATTTCTGTCAGGGATGATTAGTATTAAAAATTGTATGTTTGTTGTGAAGTAAAAATGTTATTTTGCATTATTAATGTAATTTATATTTGTAATTGTATAACATATTATGAACTTTTAATTATTTTTATACGTATTTGATTTTATGTATGTTTGTGTGTTTATTAGGTAAAATTAATAATTTCATACACTTGGAGGCTTCAAACAGATGTACGGATGTCAAATTTGGATTCCGGAAGTCCGAAAAATTATGTCATTGTCAAGGAGAATCCAAGACTTTTGTTGTAAATTTTTACGTTTTTACCACGGTAAATGTGGTAATTGTAAATTTATAAGTTTTTATCTTGTTAGTTATGATATTTTATTAGTGGAATTATTTGGATATGCTTGGGTGGATGAGATAAGATTATGTTTGATTAGTGGGATTATTAGTGGGACAAACGTAAGGTTAAGATTTTATTAGAGTTTTTTATTTGTGTGGTGTGGATTTATCATGTATTAGTATAAATAGAGAAGGGTGGTGAACACATCTCCTTACATCTTCTCTTATCTTCTTTCCTCTCAATTCTTCTCCCCATCTCTCTTTGTAATATATTTTTAATTAATAAAATAAGGTTTATTTCAATTTTTTATTTTCATTTTACTTATGTGTTTTTCAATCTTAATTATTTCTTTTATTTCAAAAATGTTTAGCTAAATATTTATAGTTAGGGGAAGGTGAAATTCTTAGTAAAAAATATGGTTTACTGAGATATGCAATTTTTAAATTTATAAATTACGTTGTTTTCTATTTAATTTTATCCAAATTTTATATTTTGAAATTTTGATTTATTGTAGAAAAAAATAGGAATTTGGCACAATGAATTCTTAATATCTTAATATAAAATATGGTAAAATGGTATTTTGATTTAGTGTAGACAAATTAAGTTTTGGCACATTAAATGCTTAATCCATAATAAAATAAATAGAAAAATAATTTTAATTAATAGAATTTATCTTTTGGGAAATAAAACAAAAATAAAAAGAATGTATCTATGTATATTTATTACTAAGAGTGGATCCATAACCCTAACTAATTAAACTTCATAGTTTTCCTCAAATTTAATTGTGTGTTTTTAAATGTTATTTTTATAGAAATCGGTGAAATTTATACAAATAAATTAAACCCTTTCTCTGTGGATCAACCTCGGACTCACCGAGCTATATTATAACTAGACACTCTTATACTTGGGAGTAAATCAAACATTTTAAGTTGTGTCAAGGAACACCGGGACTATAGGTAACAGTAAGTGACATGTGCTAACGTTTTATTTTCTGGGAATGTGAAACATTATCGTAACGGAAAGCGTTAATTGGAAATCAAACCACCGTACGTCCTCGTTTAGTGAAACAGTGCATAGCGTTGCAGTTGTTGACTGTTTGTATATAGGAGGCAACTATTATGTGTCTAGTATCAAAAGATGAAAAGAAAATTTCAACATCATGTTTAATGAGTTACAGCCTTTCATCTGAAGAGCTCTAAAAAAGGTTATCCTCCCTGGTTCAATTCATTCCGGCAGCTGCAAGGGGATTTCCACGGGTAGGTTATAACCCGTGTAGTTATCTTCTTTTGCATTGTGTTATGCTCTTGTGAATGATATTTTAGCATTTTTTGAAGAACTTTTGCCTTTGCCACTGATCAAACTAAATTTTATTGGCGTGTCACTTCAGCTCTGTGTTATACATTATCGTTTATCCCTTGTTTCGGATTTTAAATGAACTATCTCTGTAAAGAAGATCCTTGTAGTTATGTCTTGCATCGTCAGCGTTGGCCATGGAGATATTATCAAAGCCACTAAACTTATTCAACTTTTGCTTTGTATCACTCTACTTTGCAGTCATCATTTAATTCAGTGAAATGGTAATGAAGTCATGAACATACAAACTTGGCACTTTTCGAACTCTAAACTTCGTGCTTTTAACATATTTGCAGTTTCTCGCAGGCTTATCCATTGAGACTTTCAAAATGAGATTCGAAGTCATTGTCGACAACACCACCAACTCGTGGCAGCTTCACTTCGCCTCATCCCTTGTTGATATTTCTGCTTCGTGCCATGGTGCAGGGTATAATATGGCTATTAATATAGAAATCAGTGCTTTTATTTTGATGGCTGAGGTTGCTCGGCTTCTTCATGGTTTGTGGCAGTAGATTTCACTGCACCTTAAATTAGATGCTGCCCCTTATTTTTAGTTTTTTTTTTGTGTTGGCTATTGACTCATCTGATACCAACACTAGAAGCATCTACTGGTAATACTGGTGTTGTGTGTGAGACTGGTGGATAAGGTGCAGCCTCTAATGTTATAATTTCTCAACTATCATTGTACATTACAAACCAACCACAAAAATGAACATCCGGATTGTCTAAAGCGTGTAATGTTACGAACTACAATCAAGACATGTTTCCTATTACAGTCCTAACCATAAGTTGATAACATTCTGTTTGCACACGCTATCCCAGGCCATTTGAACTTGTAGTTGTAGTAACAAGTAAAAGGATAACTTATACACTGACTTTGTCCAGCGCAAATATGTGCTAAACGAACTACCGCTACTATCCATTAAATCGAAGCCAGATCTTTACATACCTCCCTGGACCTTACATAGATTGGGTAATATTGTTATAAATGCACCCATTTCTGGTTACATATACGTGTTAAACCAAGCCAAACCTATAGCCATCCCTAGACCACCAATGACATGTGCAATACAAACCCCAATAAACCATACAGTACGCTCAAGACGATGAACACGGATGGTGAGCTCCCGATGAATTTCATTTCCTGGATGGATATAGTCGTTAACGGTGGCGACGAGTTCGGTTGGTGAAGTTATAGAATGCTTTGACGCTCCTCCATGTATACGGACTCCAAAATTCAAAATAATTGCATGCATCACAAAAGAAATACAATCGCCTGGGTTGTTCGCGACTCGAGATCTGACGATGCCCGCTTTCTTCCCACTTTCTGATTTTTATTTCGGCCGAATCCATGTTGTGGAATTGGTATGTTGTCGATTCTGAGGATCCATGAGACGAGCGAGTCTTTTCAATTTTTTAGATGGTCTTCCTCATACATGAATAAGGGGCATGACTGCCATTTGCTTTTATAATTGGTTAAAGAGACGTTTGAAATTTGTGCTAAATACCACTTTTGTTGTCCTCATTATGTCCCACGTATTTTATTTCTTCTTGACGCATCACGTGTGACTGCACCACATCTCTATGGGATCTGCAATATAGAAGCAACGTTATAGTAAAATAACGTTGTCTTTGGTGATCGTTAACGATATGACATAGATCGCATGATACAGGTTTTGAATGCCAATGCAATGGTGAATACTTTGAATAAATTAATGGCTCCATTGCCACTATTTCCACCGTTACGATGTTACCTTTCATTTCGGCGATGACAGGTGACAAGATGGGAGTCCTGACTTTGACAACATCGAGTTTGCCTACCTGTTAAGCCATAGATCATGTCAGTCAAATGGTTGTAAGATGTTTGCCACGTGTTGTTGTTGTTCTGGCCTTACATCAAACTTGCATCCCCTTACAAGAAAGATGCTCATTCGAGGAAGCTTCGTAATTAAATAACAACAGCTATGTCAGTGGGAAAAGTTCGGTTTGTCACTACGGGTCTATCAAGAATGCAATCATGATGTGTCTTCATTGCGCCTAAATAAGTGGAGGGAATTGCGGGTGGCGTCTTGGGCAAAGTGCGAGCACGCTTCCCACGAGCTTTGTAATTTCGTGGAAGCATTGAAGGATGGAGGCGGTTCAACGTTTTCCCAAAAAAAGTTCTTCCGCCTTAACCTGGTAGCTTGATGGGTCATGACTGTTTATGGGTGCACGAAGCGGAGATGTTAGGGCTTAAACTTATGCAAATTGTGTAGCAAATACTTTGATGCAGGCGTTATTTAACATTCCATAGCCCTCGGTATATCATTCCTAAACCCTACAATATGGTAACAGGAATACGTTCTACTTGCTTTTAATGGCACATTCGAAGACGCATTATGTGCAGTACATGCGCATAGCAAAAAAAGGGCCCTTACGCATGTCCAGATTTGACCTGTAACACTGTCAATGAAAATTGGAATTTTTTATTTTACATTGAGCGTCGGATCCAATTAACTTATAGGTGCTTAACGTGCCCGTTTTTTATTAGGAATGAGTTGTTACCACAGGTTTATTATGTCATTAATTAATAGTCGGTTACAGTTTATAATAAAATAACTGTCAATGCAATGGTACATAAAATGTATGAATAACTCAAATCCAGGATACTTTTATGAAATGGAGAACAACCATTATTTTTAACACACTGTTAATGCATCAATAAAAATTGTTTTACATTATCATCTTCGTCAATGGGATTATACATAAGCTAATCGACAGTTCAGTTAATGCAGCACAAAAGAAGGAAATTACATGATTAAGTCGGGTGGGTTTCTAGTACCAAGGTCCAGAGACATAATTTTAAGGTGTACCCAAAAGAAAAGGTCCCTGGGACCGTTATAGTTCTTAGGCGAGCAAAGAACTCACCGCCTCGCGTTTTAACTTTAGTGTGCAGCACGTGTGAGTTACACGTGACACATTTGCTTGCAATGGGCCATAGGTCCTCAATCCTATAAATGCATGCACGACGGCGGACTTCAGATTTTGTCCTACCATACCCCTCTCCGTTACAGTACATTAAGCACCGTAACGGGTCTAATCGTGTTATATTTCATCGTAAGTTAATATTGTTAGATTTTTTAGCTATGTTGTTTTCCGCATAGATTGTCAGGACCAAATATCACTTTATTTATAACTGTGTTTATATTAAACTGTTGCAGGGTTCCGATGGCCTCTGGTAGTGTACCGTCCATGCATACGAAATTCTCCTTCATGCTAGAGTACATGGGTCGTGCTATGCTGTTGAAGACCTGTAGGCCGAAGAGCTACCGAGTCGTTAATCTCTGTAATATTGCGTCGCTTGTATTGAATACACCACAATCTCCCTCTATTCACTATTTTCGACCGAGGGTCATTCTGCCATGGGCCGGCAGGGAGTTCGATGTCTTTACTGAGGAAGTTTTCTCAAAGCTAGTGAACGTTTGCATGGTTAAAGGTCATTTGAACTTGCATATGGTTGTGCTCTTCGATGCAATTGAGCTTAGAGATGGTTCCCTACAGCGGGTGGAGCTGCCCAGACAACATTTGTCCAACGGAGAACAACCAGTTCTAATTTCTGACGAAACATTTGTCCAGGGTATGGTTAATGATGGCAAAAAATCATCAACCATGCTTGGGAAGCGCAAGTATAAGTGCGCAAAGTGTTTTGGTATCGGCCATAACAAGAGGGCTTGCAAGCTCTTCAAACCAACTGCTGCAGTCGCTGGTCCATCGCCTCATGCTAAGGCACCTAATTTTTTTTTTTCTCTGCATTTCAACATAGGGATCATAGTAGTAAACAGTGCATGCGTTAAACCTATGTACAAGCTTATGCTATGCATTGGTAATGATATATTATTTATAAAAAACAACGGCATCTGATAAAGTTTTACTATGTTTTGCTCTTCACATAGGGGATAGTAATTGATGGATGTACCACGGCTGGACAAAGTGGAGTGGCTTCCGTTAAAGACGCAGCGTTAGGACGGTCAGATAGATCAGTGAACGAAATGGGTGCGGGGGCAGTTCCTAAAACAGTTCAACTATTGAATTAAATATGTGTAAATGGATATCAATGTGCTTCACTTTTGGAATGTCTGTTGGGTAACATTTTGAAAATTGTGTATTTGTTACTAATCTAGTTCTGCATGCATGATTACATGCATGTTGTTCTGGTTATGTCAGTGCAAATGTACGGGAAGAAGTGTGAATCCTTAAATATGAAGAAATATTAAAAATTGATCCTTAAGTTTGTTGGTATCAAACGTGCGAACCCTAAACACTGGTATTAATATCTTGTTCGTATCATTATTATCGACAAATATAGAGTCCGGAGAGGGATGATTATAACTGCGACGATAATATATGTGCTTTTAAATTTGAACTATGCTTATAACCCATAATTGTGTTATATCATTATTGTGTTATCTGAAGACAAGTTTCGGAAAACCGGATCTCTTCATCCGTTAAACCGAGTTTGCAAATATTCACATCCTGTTTTTAAAACCGGAGAATTTCTAAGCTGTCATCCGGACAACCGGTAACTCATTAGAGTAATTCTGTTTTAAAACTGGCTAACCGATTATTCAAAACTGGTACACCGAATGCATGGTATTATTTTATTTAGGAAATTTAACCGGACAACCGATCAGGTAAAACGGACAGCCGGTTGTATTTTTCATCTTTTCTGGATACAAACCGGATAACCGGTTGTGGTATTCGGTCTGCCGAATTCATAAAGGAAACATTCTTGATAAATTTCGGGTAACCGGTTCCTTAAATCCATGAGCCATTTTTTGCATTGGCAAAATTCTGTTAAAAAATTCGGATATCCGGTTACTAAACCCGGTAAACCGGTTATGTTTTGAATGCAATTTAAAATGCATCCGGGTAACCGAACTACAAACCGGTAAGCCATTTTATTCATTGAAACAGTCTGTTCTAAAACAGGATAACCGGTTGTTGAATTCGGTCAACCGAATTCATAAAGGGAAGTTTCGTCAGATTCGCAACTTCCCAAAACCGGTGCGCTTAACTTCTGTTAAATTTGAATCCATCCGGATAACCGTACATCAAACCGGTAAGCCTTTTCTGTTTGTTTCACAATCTGTTTCGAAACCGGATGGTTGAATTGAAATCCATGAGCCGTTTGTTTTTTATGCATATTCTGTTTACTAACAGGCCGACCGGTCCGTGAAATCCGGTGAGCCGGATTCGCGATTTCTTAAGGCATTTTTCAAGCCTTCTCTCTTTCGGGAAACCGATTGTTTTCCCTCTCCAAATCCATTTCTTCCCCTCTCCAAATTCACTTCATAATCAGCACGTGTTAAAAAGGTCGTGCTATCCGTAACACTTTTTAATTTTGTCACTATTACAAAAGGGCGGGACAAAAATAATGGAATGCGCGCCAAAGTTATGTATTTGAAATATTAATTGAATAAGTTGTGTGACGCATGAGTCTTGTGTAAGAAGCTTCGCCATATTATTTTGTGGGAAATGTGATAAGTAAATGTACATGAACTGAACAAAATCTCCCACCTCAACAAATCAAATTATGTTCTATAGCTTCACTTTAACTGCTACAGAAGACCCAAAAAATGGCAGTTCAATAGTATAAAAGGTACCCCGATTGAAAATCGTTGAAACGATAGGGAGTCCATTTGGTTTTCTAGATGGTATTGAATACAATACACTTGTTATCTGGGTACCAAATTATATGAAAATCGATTGGCATGGGAGTGTTACGTACGTGAAAACTTGTACAGGACAGGTAAATTATGGTTATAATAAGGTTAATGTCTTTCGTTAAATGCATTATGTATTGATTTACCTAATTGGTTGTCTCGCATTAACTATGCTTGCCTTATTGTTGTAGGGAAGTAGCTGTAATCTAGAGGGATGACCAGTGACACTAACGAAACAGAGTCAGCAGATTTTTTCTTTGAGTCCAACGACGAGGTGGAAAATATTTATCATATCGAAGAGGAAACTGTCGATTTGGAGGCCGAAGAAATAGAAGAGGAGGTGACTATAACTGCCAATGATACTTGTGGTGCCGATGTTGCACGGAGTAATTTGCTTATAAATCAGGAGCACCAGAATGACAATATCCGTTCAGTAACACAGGACTCAATAGATCCGTTAGTGCATTCCAGAGACATATTAAGTAGGCAATTTGAAACACCAGATGCAGCAGAAAAAATTTACAGGGAGTACGCTCGGGCAGTTGGATTTGGGGTTCGCTGTCATAACAAGCGGTGGAATGCCACCGGAAAGTTAGTAGGACGGAAGTGGGTATGCAGTAGACAAGGATGGAGGGACCCAAAACACTTTCAGAAGAAAGAAAGTATGCGGGAGGCACGGCCACTGACGAGAACAGGATGCAAGGCAGAATTTAGAATTTCTAAGCTGTCTGACAATGGTGGTTGGATGTGTGCATATTTCAAGGCGGAGCATAACCATGAGTTAACACCACCAGAACACGTGCAATTCATTCCCTCCCATCGACGAGTTACAAGCCCAGATTTGGCCTGTGCATCGACGTTGCACAGGGTTGGTATATCAGCATCACAAATCCATGAGTACATGGCCGAGACATCAGGGGGACACGGGAATGTACAATTCATGAAAAAGGATCTCCAAAATCGGCTGGATAGGAAAAGGCGAAGACAATTAAAAGAGTCCGATGCACAGACCTGCATATCATATTTGGAAGGAATGAAGAGCTCTGACCCAGGATACTTTTATGAGTTCACAGTTGATGCCGACAATAGACTTGGAGACTTGTTCTGGTGCGATGGGGGAGCTAGAGGCGATTACGTGATATTTGGTGACGTGATAGCGTTCGATGCAACCTACAGAACCAATGCCTATCATAAACCATTTGTTGTGATCATAGGCATAAATCACCACAGACGAACAACAGTTTTTGGCTTTGCTTTATTGCTCGATGAAACGGAGAGTACATATATATGGTTGTTGGAAGCATTCATGAGAGCCATGGATGGGAAGCACCCAAAATCAGTAATAACAGATGGAGACCGAGCTATGAGAAATGCTATTAAGAAAATTTTTCCATGATGATTCATAGATTATCTTTGTTGGCATTTAGCACGAAATGCACAAACTAATGTCAACAACAAAGATTTCACTAAAGACTTTCAATCCTGCATGCTGCAGCCGTATAGCAAGGAAAAATTTGAATGTCAATGGAAACTTATGGTCGACAAGCACGGGGTCTCGAATAATGAATGGGTAAAAAAAATGTATGACGAAAGGCATTTATGGGCAGAGGCGTATCTACGCGGAATGTTTTTTGGGGGGATGCGTAGCACGCAACGGTCTGAAGGAATGAATGCATATTTAAATCATTATGTGAGTAGAAAGTTAAGATTGATAGATTTTGTTAAGCAAATGGATCGACTTATGGATCGGCACCGAGCAGGTGAAAGAAAGGATGACTTCGACAGTGCAAATGGGGAGCCTGTATTGGTAACACAGAAAATATGAAAGCAGTGGCTGCAACATACACCAGGGCCGTGTACCGCCTTGTTAAAAAGGAAATCGACAAGGAATGTACGCTAACAACAGTGGAATTGCAGGTCAATAATACAGTTAAATTATTCAAGGTTCGTACATTTGGGGTCAATCGTAATGAGTTCACAGCATCAATGACGTTGACGTCACAGAGAATAACATGCTCCTGCCAACACTTAGAGACCTCTGGAATTCCATGCTCTCATTCAATCGCTGTAATGAAGGCAGAGAATATGACAGCCATCCCAGAATCGATGATATGGAAGAGATGGACAAAAAAGGTGAAGATCGGATTGTACAGAAACGTGCATGAAAATTGCTATGTGCAAGACTTAAGTGGGCGGTGAGTGGGATCCACTGCATGCGTCAGGGGCTTCGAGATATCTTTGAGGCCCGAGTCTTTGAAAGCGTCGGTTTGGCAATATCTGAGGTCCATAAATTGTCAATAAAGTTACAATCGATGTACGAAACAGTGAATGGCCACTCAGCCCCTGCAACTGACCAAAAGCATGGCGTTGACCACGTAGTTGTTTTAACAAAGGGATTTCATAAGAAACAAAAGCTAGGAACACCAGAAGGACGAAAGTGTGGAAAATGCGGCTATAGATGTCATCATGCACGTTCCTGTAAAAATAGAGAGAAAAAAAAGCGAACGATAGCTCAAGGTGACAGCCATGATGAACAGTATCCATGTGCTCCAAATGGTTTGCTTCAACACAGTGAATGCGGAACATCACAAGCACCGACGGACACTACTAGCCAAAATAACTTTAACCACAATACCCCTTTTTCTCAGAATCAACTAGGAGTTCCATTAGCCACATGTTCAGATCCATGGCTGGACCATATAATGACAGAGTGTGACTCCACCACCCACCCTTCACCTGAAGCAAGTAATAGAATGGCACATCAGTTTTCATCACTTTTTTGAAACCACTGGAGGAAGAGCATGTCAGTCAAATGGGCATGCCATTATGTTTTCGTCAGTTTTGTTTTGTGGCGGCCAACTGCGGATTACATATATGGAATTTTTTACTACAAACCGGTAAACAGATAACTTATTTGTTTATATGTCAGTGAAATGATCTGATGTTTTAAGCAATAGATTTTGTGATTGTGATGACGAACCAATGTCAAACCCTTTAATTATAGTTGCCATCGCAATAATCATTTAATACTGTACAATAATATAATGAATATAACCGACACTATCATACCCAAATTCGGAAAAATTATAAACCTTAAAACATTAGATGTTGCTCATTATTTAATACATCTATCAGAACGACAATTTCATTACCGTACTCAGTTAAGGTTGTAAAATATAGTATGCGTAACGAAGCGACGCACATAGTAAAATATTTCCTCATCTACATAATAATGGCAGTAATTACAGCCTTCGTCCGTGACCCATTTGCCTACTCTTCATTCGCGCGCGCTGTTTGTTTTTTTCAAGTGCTTTACAAAATGCCTCTGATGCGGACGTCGTCGCACAACAAAAGGCATGTGCACTTTCCACGATCTTGTGCCTTAAACTGTTTGCTTCAGAAGTCAGAAGTTTGATAACAAAGTAGGCCCTCTCGCCCTCTGAATGGAACTGGATCTGATGCAAGCAAACACATAAGTCTATTACTAACAAAAAACCACCCAAGTTATACCCACACACGTAATAGCTTCTTTTACAAAATCTGTGTATGAACACATGATTGATACAATTAATATTTTCACCTTCATATCTATGTATAAACACATTACCAAATCCTCTTGATGTTTTGTATATAGCTCGTGCTTCTCCATTAATGTATGCAGAAAGTGCACATACCAAATGGTCAAGGCCTTCATAATTTTGGTTACAAAGGTACGCACTTGAAACTCTACGAATTTCCACCGCACATTCCCAACATTAGGTATCGTTTCATGGAATGCCAGGTCCAATGCTTGCATCTACATCACAGTCATCGAGAACATGGTACATTGGTAATAACTCAAGCCTAGTGTGTTAACATGTTTATACTTTATTATAACCAACTAAACACAAAGCACCACGTAAATTTAGTACCAAAGGAGAATGCACACAATGGAAATTCCATCACAAAAGTGTAATGTATTTAAGAGATCAGCATGTTCTGGATATCTGTAGTAGTAACAACACTTACCATACATTGAGCTTCTAACATCAACTTCTTCGCAGTAAGAGAACTATGTAATGGATCCCAAATCTCAGCACGGCGCTCAGGAATAATAACAACCAACATGTACCAATGTGCATACCCATGGTTCACAGGAACAAATATCTACAAAGGAACCCCAGAAGCTTTTAGTCGAATGAACAAATATTATGGACAGCAAGGGTAACTTATCTAAAAAAATAGGGAAAAAATATGAAGTTTACGTACTTTGTCACACTGATTAAAGGCTTCCATAGACAAGCTGGTGAGTTGACATGATGGCACTATTGACGGACTTTCAGTGTCACCACCTTCACACTGTTGCTGTACATTGTTTGAAATAAAAAAAAAATTTATCACCTCATTCTTTTTCCTTAATAGCAATTTAAAATTTCATTTCTAACATATCATTTCGCATACCCATATGGTCAACTTTTGCTTCTGCTAAGTATATAACACTACGTCATATGTTTACTGTTGAAACATGGTTACTTACAGGATGACTTTCAAAGAAACAAGCAGACATGACATGTATACAAATATTTCTTGTAAAAGTCAATTAAGAGGAGAAGCTGCTCACAGAAAATAAACATGGAATGAAGCAACAAGAGCGCTTCCCTCCGTCACGGCTCATGTAATGGATTTATCAATTCAAAGAATCGCAGACATAACTGCAAGGACAAGTTGATCGATTAAAATGATCCAGAGTCAAAGATTCCAAATACCATAACTGACCCCAACTTCAATGTTGTTTTATGAAAATATGAACACAGTGGTCGTGAATGCCTATACAACATGGATACAATCTTACGGTTTATTCTTCAACAATGCAGATGCCATACCTCATAGGTAATGAAACTTCGGGGGGACAAGGACAAAAATTCATTTCTTGTGATTGAGTTGAACTTACTTTTGACGATCAACTCCCTGCGAACAATATACAACACATGAAAAAGTCTTCCTTATCATCCCTTGAAGATTTAATATCAATACGTGTCACGTTTTATAGTTATACAACAAGCACATTATACACTCTATTTGCACCTAATAATCCAATAACTAGTTCAATTATCCCTAAAAGCTAAAGGATATCTTACCCTTTATCAAGCATTGCACACATAGTATACTCGATTAACTTCGCCTCATTGACGGACAAAGGAAATGGCATAATATATGGGCCCGCCCGATATCCTGCAGGTGCTGCCTGCAGAGACAAGAAAAGAAACGACTAATAAATTAGTTTTCAAATAAGACTCCTTATATGCTGATCATACCGTATAGTTATCCTTTGAATATATAATTTAAACTCGGGACTTAATTACCTTACAACCGACATCTACGGGTTCAATTCGACTATTGTAATCAACTGAGACTGCACATGCAATCCCACCGTCCGCGCCATTTCTCAGTTCAATGGCGGCTGCATCACATGATGCATTAATAATCCCATTATCATTCATTTGTGGAGTACCACCATCAGCTTCGTCTATAATTTCATCGTTTAGACTACAACAAGGTTGTCCTTTCTCGGTATTTAACCGATTACAACAATCCGTATAAGTTTGTTCAACACCGTTGGTTGTACACGAACCAAATGCCTTAAGCTTATCTACACGGCCAGCAAGGCGAGTAGATAAGCTCAATAGCTTGGCTACGTCATCAACTAGATCCGACACATTTTCACGCATTTAATGTCCCAGCCTCGTGATCCCCATTTATCATGTTCGCTTACCGCATCACACTTGCTCATTGAACTTATACAAACGCCTTCGCTCCCATGGGAGCAAACATATACCGCATAATTTTCTGCTCTCATTAAACATAGTGTCCGCAGAAAGTTAGTGTTTTGCAAATCTTATAACCTCATCAACTTTAATCATTAATGACATTTTTTAAGTATGTAATTAATCTATCATCCATCTATTATATTATACTATTTGCTATTACATCCCATCACAAATTTCTTTATCCATCTATCTTTCATCAACTTCTAACACGCATTCCACACATCAATTCCACAAAGCATCGGGATCATCCTTTCAGAGCTTCCATATAATACACACATATACAACAAATCAATAAATTTCAATTTTTTTGCACTTCGTATAAAATACACAAAAAAAATAATATGATAAACAAGTTTATTTGTTAACTACTTTAAATGTCCCCATCTATAACATAATAAACTTATGCATGGAAACCATCTCATCTTCTTTAATAATATGCACAAATAAATAATACTCATTTCCTTTTCACAATCATGCATTCACTTTTCACAATCTTCACCACTATTAGATATATATTTGGTCCGCTTATATAACACTATAATATGTCACTATAATATGTCACCCTTTGTAATCGCCCCATCTTCAAATTATAATGAATCATTATATACACTCTAGATATAAAATGCAACATCCCACGTCCACGCCAATTTCCTCTACTTGTAATCCCCTCGAATAAAAAAATGTCGCCCAAGAAATGAAAATAATAAACATAACATAAAGAGAAAATAACCCACCACTGCACCTCCCTGGGACATAAACCTCCGGACATAACATCATAGACATAGTGTAAACATCATAAATGTCACTTTGAATAAAATCATCCGACTTTTGAATTTCGCAAAATTTCGCCAATGCTCACGCTGTTGATTGACACTTTGTGTCACAGACCTCTCTCACCCTCTAATTGTAGTGGCCTTCCCCACCTGACACACCCATTACGTAACTAAAACTCTTCGCTAAGCTCCACCTCAATACCATTTAACTCTAAAATACATCTTGCAGTTGTCAATCTTTTCAACTAACCAAAGAACAAAGTTTTCTTCAACCCGCCATGCTTAATCAGATCAAACTACCAAAACCCATTTCAGAAACAGCCACTCTTTGTTCATCCGTAGTTCGTGAGATCACGCCGAGAATCTATCTGGTGCACATCTGGTGAAGAATTTTGCCTTTGCCATGTTTGCCTTCACTACTTGCTCACACTCACTTTTGTATTGACACTTTTCCTCCGGAGGCAAATTCTTATATGTGCATCCAATTTCCCTCCGCATCTACAACATAAAAATGGTTATCTATTTCAACTCACTTCACGTTCACCACTTCCAAATACCATTTTACTATTTTTTCACTGGTAATTTACGTACCTTTTTTGTAATAGAAGCCATTCCATCCTTTGCCTTAATCTGGCGAACAACTTCACCACTGCAGTATCATCACATCATAACATAATTAGTTATCCATAAACCATACTTTCTACTGAACCATTAATGTGTTATGACCATTTTTTCGAGCAACAAAGCTTACAAATATCTTATGAAGCCGTTGCGACACTGCCTTTTTTTTCTCCCTTGAATGCTTCGATCATCACCAACGTCTTCAGTCTCCATGTCAATCTCACATCCCTTACGTTTATTACTTCCCACCATTTTCATTTCTGAAATTCAATGGTACGTTTATTTATTACCATCAAACTATATTGCACAGCACCGTATAAATACATATCATGGACACACAAAACAAACATGTGATGTATGTTACCATCAGCAAAATAAACAAAAATCATTTCCAAAACAAATAACGAAACATATGTACAACGAGCCATAAAGATGTACCATTACCCCTCATCTAATTGCGCCCGCTTCACTTCATTTTATTACGAATCGTAATTTCACTTTTCCTGTTTGTACTTTCCAAACACGTTCATCGTACAACTTACTAACATCCCCTTTACTGTTGAATTATCAAACATAAATTCAATTTTCATTACATTTTCTTAAGATCATACAAAATTTTTTGTTTACTTAATCCCATTATTATTATACAAGAACAAAAAAATTTTTATATCATTTTCATAAATTCAGTCGGATTCATATATATTTTCTCACTTCATAGATGAATCTACGGAGTTGCAGCCGCAGGCATTGTCAGCCTGAAGATAAAGCAAAGGGAAATATGGCAAACACACAGACCAAGCCTAGATAGTTTATCATCAAGCATACGTCTTTAAATGGCCTGTATTCAGCTGCTGTTATATAATCCTTAAATCGTTTCAATATTTTTTCCCTACTACTCCACTATTTTCTACCTCTCACCCGGTGGGAAATCAGACTTCCCACCACATTTATTCGCAGCAGCATTCAATTCAATTGTCTCAACTGCAGCTCTCACAACCCTAAATTTCTATTGCCCAGAACCGTCTCTCTTACAATTTCAATACATGTGTTGCTCAATTACAAATAATAGTAAAAACTCAATAATATTACTACGGTCTTCATAAAATTCCGAGATATTTTTCTTACAATTTTACACATTGTACTCTGATATCTTGCCATTATACATATGAAATCTAATCACGGGGCTCACTATATTATCGGCTACAGAAGATTCGCGTCACAAATCACGTTTTAAAAATACACTTACCGTAACGATGGTTTACGCAACGCCTTCTGATTCCTCAATACGACCGCAACAAATCCAGAAGTCACCCAAATCAACTTCGAAAAGTTAACCTCGCATCGCGGCTGTAGCTATAGTCATGCACAATTATACAACTATTGGTTGCTTCAGGAAAATCGCTCACGTTGGTCCAATTACGGTTAACGATTTACAAAACCCTAAAACAAATCTGACACCTCAAATGGGTTTGGACGGTTGCCCACTTCACATCGTTGTTTTGCTTTCTAAATCTCAACCATTGGATAACAGTTATTATAATCTAACGGCTCGACTACATAAAGACAAATTAAAGGGGCACGGTAGCTGGACCCTTCTTTGTAACATATTTCCAAAGTTCATCAAATAAAAAGAGTGTTTTATTTTCTTTCAACATGAGTAGCTAATTTTACTAAGCTGAGGTGAAGGGTGAAGCTCAAAGTTTCAAATTATGAAATTAATTACTTTTCTCAAGTGAGTTTTTAAGTTTATTTTATTCTTTTCTGGTTATTTTTATGTCATGTTAATTTAAAAGTTCTCTTGGATTTTTATGGTATTTTGACACAATGTCGATAATAATAATATAAGACATTGTGACTTTTATTCCATATTTATCCACACACATAGAATTAAATGATATAATAAATAACTGGTAAAAGTGAGACAAAATATAAAAAATGAGAGAGTAAGAAAATTATAGTTTAAATACTGAGAGTGGATCCTGTAGCTTTAGCATATTTCTAAATTCGTTTTAAATAATTTCTTTTCCCCACAATTAATTTTCTTAATTTTAAATTGACTACTGAATTTTAAATTCCCTGTGGTTCGACCCCGGACTTACCGGGTTATATTATAACTAGACACTCTTATACTTGAGAGTAATACACTTTTAAGTTGTGTCAGTCATCGGCCGCCGTTGACCAGCGTTGACTTATGTTAACCGCTACTGTTGACTGACTTTTATTTATATTAAATTATATTAAATAGTTTAGTATATTAAATTATTTTATATTTTATATTAAATATAAATCATGAATTGTTTTAGAACTTTTTGAAATTAAAAAAGTTTGGTATTAATATTAAATTATATCTTATTATTAATATAGATAATTTAGTATTTAAGATAAATGATAAATTTGTCCAAAGAAAAAAATTATAATTTCTTTCCTTATCAAATTTTATGCCATTTCTTTATCAAATTTTATGTCAAAACCAAATAATTAAATTTAATTTCACTATTTTCTTCTACTTCTTTCTTTTTTTTTTCTCCTCCATTCCACTCTTTTCCTCTCTTCCCTATTTTTTAAACCAAACACCGCCTTAATATTTTTTCAAATGAATGGATATTGTGAGAGTAGAGGCTTGCCTTTATTGAATTAATGAATTTGATGCCGAAAGCACCGAAAAACAGGTGGTTCCTTACGTGGTTGCACCTGGTACAATCAATTTAAGCATATGGAATTTTCTTATAAAGCAGGTGGACTATTTCATGAAAAATAAAAGATATATAAATGTTTCTTCAAAAATCGATGCCGAATGCTTTTAAAAGAAGTTTGATATGTAAAAGCACGAATGCATCTTAAAAAAAAAAAAAAAAAGAAGAAAAGAATATTTTGATAATAGAATTCAAATTACTAATCCGCAAACAGCAGTTTAAATTAGAAGATAATTTATCTACTTTTAGGCCTTTTCCGTATAGTACTATTATATTTAAATTCGAAATAGGGACACATTTATGATGGATAATGAGAATTTTGATTTATAAGACTTTACATTATAGTTTAAAAAATTTTGGATATAAATGTGGAAGGTATATCCATAATAAACTATACGTTTGGTACACCAACCAGTATTAACTCAGAGAGATAGGATCTTAAAATGTCTCCACGAAGGCACCTAGCTGTCGTTGATCTGCACCTTAAAATGGAATTATTATTTCTTACAGTTTATGAGTGAGTTTTCAAATGAAAATTAAACACAAAAAAAGCATTTATATTTAGATATCAAGTCAAAAGCACGCTCCGACAAATGTTTAATCTTCAATCTAATGTGTATATATATTTGCTAAATAAATTTTAATGTTTGAGTTGGAAATTAATAATATAATTAAAAACTAAAGCGTTTTGGAAAAACATTCGATAACTACCTTATGTTAATGAAATAATTATGATTATGTGAATGTTTGTCAAACTAACTTTTTGATAGCATTTTTGAGTTGGATTGAGAATTTTGAAAAGTGAGAATCTTGGTATTAAAAGTGTGAAGTAGAAGCAGTAGTAAATTATTTATTTATACTGAAATGGGAAATGTGGAATAGGAATCAAGTCTCATTCATTTATTTACTTTGTCTTGGATTAGAAATGAATTGTTTCAATTTACAGTTTTACCTTTAAATAAATAATTGTAGTTCTTAATTACAATGTGAATAAAAAATATATTTTTTAAAATAGACTATTTATTTTATTATTTATTTTAATCCTACAAGGTAATAATAATTATTAATATTCTTAATGATGTGAATTATAGATTTTTCATTAATTTTAATTTTAGTTATCTAGGTTAAAAATTATTGATGAGAGCAACATAAATGAAACATTATTATAAATAATATATTAGAAAATTAATATTTCTTAGAATAAGCTATTTATTATTATTGATTACTAATATTAAATAAATATAATAATATTATTTAAATAAATATGATATTATTATTTTTAAACAAATGTAATGTTATTTTCTTTGAATACATATAGATATATTATATTTAAAATTTATTTTAATAAATATAATTATATTATATTTAAAGGTAATGGGAAAAAAAAGAATAGGTTGGAATGGATTCCCACTCTCGTGAGGGGTAGGAGTCGGATAGTGTGGAGTCGGATTCCTACTCCCACTCTTCAATAAGCATTTAAACAATGAGGTAAGAGAACTCCACACTCTCCACTATTACTCCAGTAAATAAACACACTCTTTATCTCCTTATTAAACAACTCTTCATATCATAAAACTCTCACTATCTTATAAGAACTTATTGGATCGAGGCAGTTATTGCAACTTCCAAGCATGTCACCCATTATTAAATTTCAATCAAGGCACTTATTGAAACTTCTCTACCTTGAGTAGGGTTGGCAAAATCCGGATCCGCATCCAGATTGCCATTTGCGCATCCGGATCCGCATCCAGATCCGCAATTTTTTTGCGGATCCGGATGCGGGTAAAATCCGCACCGGATCCGAACGGATTTTCCGGATATCCGGATCCGCAAATCATAAATTTAAACAATTTAAAATATAATTTAAAAACTCAACAATTTAATTAATAATATCAAATAAAATTTAATTATAATCTAACAATTAACAATTTAACATAAATAATATATAACATTAACATAAATTCCTAAATAAAAACATCACAACATAAATTGAAATAAAAAATAACTAAATTCTAAGTGCATAACCACTAAAATCTACAAAAAAAGAACATAACTAAATTTAAATACACAACCATTAAAATCCCCAAATAAATAAACAAATCAGCAAACACAACTAATCAAAATTAAATTTAATTCAATAAACAAAGAAATTAAATTAAGCCACTAGCAAGTCTAGCATACTAACATTTTTAAATTTAAAGAAATTTTCAATAAATTACACTCATAACTCATTAAATACAATAAAAAATAAACAAAATACCAAAGTTATTAACCAGAAAAAAATTCAATCAACAATAAAATTAAATTTTTTTGATATAACAATAAAATTAAATTAAGTCACCAATATTTTCAAGTTTGAACAATTTACATTAAATTAAAATCATTAAATACAATTGAATAATCAATCACAAATTCACAACACCAAATTAGTACAAAAAAATTTTAATGCTAACAAATAATCTGTTTAATTTAAAAAGAAAAAAGAAAAAACTCATTGCTTTGGGCTTGGACTGGAGCCTTGACTGCGTGACTGGACGGTGAAGCTTGGATTGACGGAATGACGATGATGGCAGCTTGGATGATGATCCGATTCCGGGCCGGGCGAGCTTCAGATCATGCGCGGCCGTGAGTCGCGACGCGCGAGGCAGACCGCAGACGGAATCACGGGCTCACGGGTCACGGCGAGGCCGCGAGGCTTACGAGGCAGACGGAGACGGGGAGTTGCGAGGCAGACGCGCAGAGGCGTGAGATCGTGATTGTGAGAAAGAAACGAAAAATTTAGGGATTAGGTTTTTGTTTTTTTTTTAAATCCAAGCTTTAAGCTTATATATTTTTTTGATTTAAAACAAAAATAAATCCGGATGCGGATATCCGGTTTTCCGGATGCAAGTGCATCCGGATCCGCATCCGGATCCGTGCGGATCTAAAAAACTCAAATCCGGATCCGCATTGTTTACAATACGGATCCGAATTTTTCCGGATCCGGATTTTCCGGATCCTTGCGGATGCGGGCCGGATCCAAATTTTCCTGCCATCCCTAACCTTGAGCATGCTTAACTACGGAATTTTAAAGTAAAGATTGCCATATTCCTCTAAATTATCAATTGTGTACTCAGAGCACTAACCTCATAAGGCCAACGATCTCCCTCTTAGTGATATTTTGGAACTCGATCTATCTTGCGTCTATGTTTTGACATAACTAATAGCTATTACAAGGTGAACTCTTCACTTTTCAACATGCTTAATATGGAGTTTTGAAGTAAAGTAAGGGTTGTCATATTCCTTTAAAAATCAATTGGATGCTCAAGAGCACTGGCCCCTATAAAGATAACAATATTCTCATGGGCGATATCTTCGTACCCGATTGTCGTGTTGCTTTGAAAATCAATTGGGTGCTTAGAGCACCAGCCCCTATAAAGCCAACAATATCTTAGGACTCAATCTATCATATGGCTATGTTTCAACATAACCATTAGTTGATATATTGCTAGCCTACTTCACCAGTTGACTTGCCCACCTTGTCTACTGGTTAACTTGGCTTCACACGAGCCTCTGCCATTATCAAAATAAAGATTACAAAAGTGTTTTTCTCTCACACAAAATATATAATTACAAATCTAAGCTCAATGTGTAAATAAATGAAATAAGAACGAATTTTAAAGCGCAATGAATGTTATATTCTCTATTACAAGTTCAATGATAACGTTGTGATAAACCCTTATTTGAATTTGATTGAGCTTATTTATAGTTAGAGCTGAAAAATAACCATTATTGACTTTCTACTTTAAATCGGATCGCCGTTAACTATTATCGATTAACCGTTTTACTAGTCCAAGTGACCGTTAAGTTGAAATTTAAATAATCGGTTGATCATTTGCCGCTATCGGTTTACCATTAATTTTTAGGTGTCAATAAACCTTTACACCAAGATATTATTTTCAATCTCTTAACCCAAATATATCCTAACACTTACAATCACTCAAAATAAAGATTACAAAAGTGTTTTTCTCTCACATAAAATATATGATTACAAATCTAAGCTCAATGTGTGAATAAATGAAATAAGAATAAATTTAAAGCTTAATGAATGTTGTATTCTCGATTGCAAGCTCAATGATAACGTTTTGATGAACTTTTGTTTGAATTTAATTGAGCTTATTTATAGTTAGAGCTGAAAAATAGTCATTATTGACTTTCTGTCCGAAATCGGATCACCGTTAATTGTTATCGATTAACTGTCTTGACTAGTCCAAGTGACCGTTGAGCTGAAATTTAAATAATCGGTTGACTATTTTTACTATTAGTTCACCGTTAATTTTTAGAGACATACAAAACAAATTTCGTCTATCCGCTTTTGCTAAATAGTTAAAGATTAGTATAGAATTATATTCTGAAAATTATCGATTAGCCTTTTGCAGTTAACGGATCACCGATTAATTTTAGTAACCTGCAAAATAAAGTAAGCTTATCCATATTTGTTAAATGATTCAAGATTAGCACAAGATTCCATTATGGAAATTATCGGTTAGCCATTTGATATAATAATGTCAGTGGATGCACCTTAAATCTAGTGAGTTTGTTGTGCTATAATGCTAAGCTATTGTGATGCCTTTTCTTTAGTCTGTTTGGGTTGTGATTTCATTTTACAAATTTAAGTTAGGCAGTTACAGCTACAAATTTTTCTCCAGTATTGCATGAGACCTAACGTATGGACCTGCTTTTCATTTGGAGTATAAAGGAAAAGTTTGCAGAGAGCAGTACTCGAGTCTTATATTCTCCTAAGTATTATGTTTAAGTCCATTTTAGTATTATATCTCCTATTCTTGTGACAGTGGATTGGTGGTTGTTTTGGCCTCTAATGAAATGTTTGCTTTCTGTTAAAAAAAATGATTTATCCATTTATTAATATTTCATTTGTACGATTACGTGACTGTAAAAAGAGAGTTCATTTCTTTATTTGTATGTACTTTGAGATTGAATAATTTTTTTTTTACACTATTAATATTTCTTATTTCTTTTTTGTCTTTTCTCTTAATATATTATTGTGCTTTTAATTAATAAATATAAGTAGAGCATTTTTAATACTTTTAGTATTCGAAGGTGTTCGAAGTTTCCCAAAAATATTCTTGAAAATTACGAAAATTGGCGAGTTGGGCTCAAAAAAAGGGCAAAAAATAGTTCAGTTGGGTCAAATTAGCTCTGTAGCTTAAAAGCAGAAAAGTGCCGCAGCTTAAAATTTTCATGTGTTACACATCAATATGTTGCCACTTGGTCCACCAATTCGCCATCAATTTCTCCAAAAACCACGTTGATGAACTTGAAAAGAATTGCCAAGTTATGAAAATTTTCAAATAAAAACAAATTAAATAATGTCATTCTGTTGTCTGTTTATTTATTTAAAAAAAAAGGGTCAATTCAAGACAATAAAATAATTTTGTCTATATTTTACCACAAACAAAACAAGCATGAAATTTAAAAATTTGGTAGTTTGAAAAATATTTGACTCCCAGACCTAGAGCCCAAAATTTACAAGAATGTCGGCGAAAGGGAGCAGGCGAGGTCCACACAACAAGTCGGTGCTTCCAAATGGTGCGGCCAACCTGCTCTTACTTTTGAGGCGCCAGTTGCCGCTAAAACTGGGGAGATTTGCATGCATTAAATTTCTTACACGTGGAGGCAGCACCGACAGTTTCCTTGATATTAGGAGATCGAAATGGATCTTAATTATCTATCTTATCACGCTTTGCGCTTAGCATCCTTTCATATTAAGTTTGAAACGCTGTAACGCGGTTAATTGATAATTCATTAATTGATAATTCATGCGTCCAATAATTTAATTTTGAGCATATGAGTTTTAATTATAGTATTATTGGATTCGTATTCTTTTTTAATAGGGAAGGTAATTAACTCTCTATCCTGGTGAGAGGTAGGCGATCCTGCATCTACGGGTATGGTAGGTTCGCGTCCCTACATCCTGGGTAGGTAGTTCGCGTCTATAACAGAGTAATATTGGAGAATCCCGATTAACATCTGATTGTAAGATATCAATAGAATTCTGATTGTAATATATATACATAACAAAAAAAGTTTGAAACATTGTAGTTAACTTATTTTATAAATTTTGACAAAAATTATATTAAATAATTTTATAAATTTGTTTATTTTAATAGGAGTTTTTAAAACCAAGTCTAAAAAGTAACTTATTCAAATAGCAAACAATTCTTAATTTAACTTTTTTATTTGAATAAAAAATAATTATATCTCATCTTTACAAAATCCCAATGTATAAATAAAAGATAATTTAAATTTATGTTTATTTTTGTTATTTTACAATAAAATAATATTTTCATAATATAATTTGTTAAACGCAGATTCTCTACTTTTTAAACTTATAAAAACTACAATAACTACTTTATTAATTATCAACTTATTTCATTGGTATATGTAAGTGTGGGAAAATCGAGATTCTCTTTGAATTTTGATTTGGAGAATTCAACCCAATTAAGTTAGAAACTGAAAATCAAACCAAAATTAATCAAATTTAATTTGATTTGTTTACAACAAACAAAAACTTCAATTTTCATTTTCTAATTCTCCAATTTCCCATTAGCCAAATATAATCATGCAGGGAATAAAAAATAACCACAGAAGGCAAACTGAAAAAATAGAGATAGTAACAGAACAAAACAAGAAAAACAAAAATGTAAAGATTGAAGTACACAAATGTATCAAAATGGAGCTTGCCTGCTGCCTTGAACTGGAGCTAGATATTGACATTCACGACACGACTCACGAGGAGGCAGTGGCGATCGGTTTGCATTGCGGTGGCAAGTTAGGGTATGCAGACGACAACAACGCAAGGCAGCAGACAGTTGTGGGCTTGTGAGCAATCGGCGGCCTTGCTTCCATGCGACTGCTGGGCGAGTTAGGTTACTAGCATTTCTATAAAGAAAAATAAAAAAATAAATTTAGTTTGAATTAAAGACATTTCAAGATTAAAGAAAAAGAAACGAAAATCCAAATCGACAAAAAATCAAAAGACATATGGGGTGGCGAGTTTTGACTTTGGCTCCCTTTACTCTCTTGATTTTGTTGATTTGGGATTTTGGGGATTAAGTATTGTGTTTTGATTTTAATTTTGCTTACTTGAATTTTTGGGATTTTGTTTTACTCTTTGTGTGTTTTTAATTAAGATCATGTTATCAAACTTTTTTTTTTGGTGTGTGTATGTGTGTTGTGTATATATTTTTTAAGTTAAGCTGATTAGATTACTTATTGAACCTGAATTGGAATATAATTTGATCGGTTTAGAGATTTGAAATTGATCGGGTTCAAAATTTTAACCCGAATCGAATGTAATTCAAAATAAATTTTGAGTTTGGTTTGACTTGATTCGGGTTAACCCAATCCCTACTCTATACATAGTAAAAATAACTTATTTTATCAATTATTGTTATCCCAAATTATCGTATAAACATAATTTAATTTATTAGGCAATGCCATCACAATATTACTATGCTGATAAATTAAAATAGTTCAATCATACCTGTATTGTCATTTATGCGGTAAAACTTTATAAATGAACGGCAGAATATCTAGATTTGACCTCAGAATTTCAATCATTAGATGGTGGGTGAGAGAATTTAATTATGCTTGTTAGAGCATTTGAGCGAAAGCAAGTCAACATATTTGACACAACTGCACACAAGGAGTGAAAATTTTCATTTTGCGTAACTACCAAATTTCCGGCATGATATTCTATAATAATTTGATCGCTTTTTAGTAATTCGGGACTATATGATTATGCTATGATGCCATACGGGATCACCAGGCTTATACTGGCTTGATTGGTGTGATTGAAAAAATAATGATGAATCTCTTCTTTTGTTCACCTTGTGGTCCAGAAGGTTCATGATTGTAATCCAATTTAATTCAATTTAACAAGCAATAATTCAAATATTTTTCTTCCTTTTTAGCTGGATTACAGTGATTAAATAGTGTAATCATCCATGATTAAAAACATTGATTTGCCAGTTGAAGTGAAATTTTAAGTTTTGACTGAAGAGATTGATTTTAAAGAAAATAACAAAAATGACGAAAATATTTGAGTACCAAAAACTGCAGTAGTAGTAGTAGTATAGCACTCGGACAATCGTGGAGCGAAAGATTAATACTACTGCGAACGCGAAATGAGTGGAAGTGAAGATTCCTGATATCTAAAACTGGAGCCATAAGTCCCTAATATATTATAAAGATAAAATGTAATAATATCCAAGATATATATCGATTGTAAATATCAGATGATTATAAGCTTATAAACATGTAAATGCAAGAAAAAAAAAATAGAGCATACAGAACATAACAAAAACTAAAATATAATATTACTTTTAGACTGCCAAGTAGGCATTTTCATAAATAAGTAAATTTGATGTGAACTGAAAGTTTAATTTAAATTTCCTTCATCAAATCTTTTTCCTAAGAGTAGAGTAGACGTCCTTCAAATATTTGAGAGGATTAAAATTCGAACACTACTATATAATATTTAGTGTAAATTGATTTCAATATTTGTATGATTATAAATATTATAAATAATAATTTCATTAAAAATCAAATTCTGGAGGTCAAATAGTTTTCTATTGGATAACGGGAATTCTCAATTCTTCAAGAAATCACAAAATCAAACGGATAATAAGGCATTGATTTTATTACCATACGCAAAAAGTCACGTTTTAACCTCAATCCAATGGGAGCATAATTACAAATTTAATCATTTACTGTACTGTACGACCAAATATTGAATGCTGCCACGCAAATAATCGAGACAAATCTCTCTCTATCTCTGTATACATACACACACGCATCCCCATAAGAAGAATTAAAGAAACTTTAGAAAAACGATGAATATCCTAATGAATTACTCTTTTCTAATTTCGGTGCATCTCATACAGTTCTGCAATCAACTGTCTCCAATGCTCTAATTCAGAGTAATCTTTATTGTATCGTAATCATGGGTATTTGGGCCACGCCCTCGTTTCCCTATTGTTGACCTTCTCTGCTACAATAATATTCTCTCATATGTACACATGTCATGAAGTAAAGAGTTTAAAAAATTACATAAATTCGACTCCATTCAAAAAGTTGTCTTACACATAAGCAGTATTTTCTCCGTCGCTGCGGATGTCCACATTTCTCGAAAGTCAAAGCACGAACTCTCTTTATATGAAAAGAAAATTGCATAATTAATATGAAATATATATTTGTATTCTAATACTGCGTTCGGTTATGTTAGAATTATTTTAAGTAGATTATATTTTCATAATCATACGATTTAAATTATAATAAAATTTTTATTATATATCACTTTGCGCACGCGATTATAATTCATGTTCTATTTTAGAGTAACTCCAAGGTAATCATAATCTTTAATGATTTTTTAAAATATTGTTGAGCTAAATTTTTCAAAATTTATTTCCTTTTAAACTAGTTATTAATAAGATATAGAGTTACCGTAGAATCCAGCTTAGAAGACCACATATTTAAAAAGAAATTGAAGCACCGAACATAAAATTCCAAATATGCCCCGGAGCCAGAGCTTGAGTTCAGAGCCCGTATTTCCTTTTGCGGCTCGACAGAGGCAGTGAACTCTTGCACAAATCACGCTCGTTCGTGAAGATAAAAAGAAAAGAAAAAGAGAAGAATTCGACGTTCTCACGTGAAAGTCACATGCACATGGTATCATATAGACTACGGACCGGTGAGTCATCAGCTCACAATTCACATTTCATTTTCAATTTCAAATCAAACACATAAAACCAAACTGTCTGAAACTTGAAACTTTAGCTTCACTTTCATCACCCCTCCCTTCACTCCTAAAAAGCAAAGCAAAGGAAAGCAAAGCTCTTTAGGAGATGAAGGGACCCCAAATTAAAATTAATAAGAACCCAAGATTTGCTTTTGTAAAACAACAACAGCAGCAGCATTGCTTACTAATCCTAGTAAGCATTTTCATTAATGTGTCCGCTGCTGCAACGGCAACAGCTTTCGATTACGATGACGCCTTATCAAAGAGCCTCCTTTACTTCGAAGCTCAACGTTCCGGCCGCTTACCATACAACCAGCGTGTCGCGTGGCGGGACCATTCCGGGCTCATCGACGGCTTGGAGCAAGGGGTCTGTTTAATTGTAATCGCAATGTTTAGTTTTTGTTTATTATGAGATACCACATGAGTAGTAATTTTTAAATGCATATACGCCTTTTTAATAGGTTGATTTGGTCGGAGGGTATTATGATGCTGGTGACCATGTGAAATTTGGCCTGCCAATGGCTTTCACAGTGACTATGCTTTCATGGGGTGTCATCGAATTTCGTGAACAGATCGCTGCTACCGGTGAACTAGAGCATGCTTTCGAGGCAATCAAATGGGGCACTGATTACTTCATTAAGGCACACACTAGCCCAAATGTGCTATGGGCTGAGGTACTGCTGAACTTGTACTTAATTACTTCTTATACGTTAACATTGCTTTCGTGCGTTTTGGTTTAATTCAAAAACATCGTTTTGTTTTGATAAGGTGGGTGATGGGGATACTGACCACTACTGCTGGCAACGCCCAGAGGACATGACCACATCAAGACATGCTTACAAGATTGATGAGGATAATCCCGGGTCGGATCTCGCCGGAGAGACGGCTGCGGCGATGGCCGCCGCGTCGATTGTGTTCAAGAAAACTAACCCACATTACTCACACCTACTCTTGCACCATGCCCAACAGGTACTTTAAAATTTTGCTAGTTGAGACAGATCACTTAGTGCGATTCTAGTCTATAATTTGCACTAACTCGATTAGTTTCTATTACGTACAGTAAAACAACTTATATGAGGCAATACTAAATTTGGCACCATTTTGGTTACAGTGAGTAGGTTCACTTATAATCGCACAACTACTTTAAAAGCCAGAAAGATCCTTTGCTAATGTAAACTCTATCTGGGGTTTAATTGTGCTCTGCAGTTGTTTGAATTTGGTGATAAATTTAGAGGGAAATATGATGAGAGTGTGGAAGCAGTGAAGAGCTACTATGCGTCGGTGAGTGGGTACATGGATGAGTTGTTGTGGGGGGCAATGTGGCTTTTCAAAGCCACCGACAATGACACATACTTACAGTATGTTATCAATAATGCTGATAACTTTGGTGGGATTGGCTGGGCTATTACAGAATTCAGCTGGGATGTCAAGTATGCTGGCCTTCAAGTTATGGCTTCAAAGGTAAAGTTCCTTTTTTTTTTTAGCCATCTTTTTTTCAAACTTAGCTTGGACTTGTCACTTATGGGTGTGCCAATTCTCCACTACCTTTTGCCTTTCATATTTTCTTTTGTCTTTTTTCGGAGATCTGTAACTTGTTTGGTGATTACTCTCTCAAATCTTTAGGTGATTTTACTTTTTCACTAGATTCAATAGAAATTATAATCTATGTGACCTTTAATAACCACATGTCACACTTTTTAGAATAAAGTTAATTGGTTGATGGCGTAAGCGCTGGTTAAGCACCGTACTACCGTGATTGCAGAATAAAGATAGAGGCTTCTCAATAGCTAGTCCAGACTAGGAGAACAAAACCATGTGAAGCTGATGCTTCTCATGGCAGAGCTTTAAAGTGGTGTCAAGTTTCAAAAATACTAGTGCCACGAATCTCAAAACTACAGTTTGAACAACCACATAATTTTGTACTCCAGCTACGCCATATTTAGATCTCATCATTCATGATTGAACTGCTCATAGCAGGGCCGGATCAACCGACTGATTTGTTATGTGGGGTCTGGTTTAAATTTGGGTTCCATTAGAAAACTCAGTGTATGGATGCAATTCCTTCATTTACGGCTTATGGGTATTAGTCTGTTGGATGAGGCACAAAGGCACAAGCTTTGTTTTTTCCAATAACCATCCACATTTGCTGGCTCATTTGTTGCAGTAATTTCCTCTTCTGGTAGTGATAATCTGGTAGGATGTTGTTTGGTTTGACTACAATAGTTAATAAGATGCACATGATGCACATGCAATAAGCCAAGAAGTCTCCTAGGGCCACCATTTCAGTAATGGGGCATCGAAAATGACATGATCACAATAGTGAATTCTTTTGTCACATCTTGGTTTCCCTTCACTATTTATAGACAGAGACCCAAAAGAAGCTTAAAAATTTTCTTTTCCTTTACAGTTGCTTGTGAAGGAACAACACAAGAAGCAATATGGAGACGTACTTGAACAGTACCGACTAAAAGCCGAGTACTATATTTGTTCATGCCTTAACAAGAACAATGATAGCAATGTAGACCGGACGCCGGGAGGTCTGTTATACATCAGGCCATGGAACAATATGCAGTATGTTTCAACAGCAGCATTTTTGCTCACCATCTACTCTGACTTGCTGCTTGACTCAAATCAATCGCTGAATTGCAAAGGTGAAGTTGTCGGTCACCAAGAGATCCTAAGCTTTGCCAAGTCCCAAGTAGATTACATATTAGGCTCTAACCCAATGAACATGAGCTATTTGGTGGGTTATGGACCCAAATACCCCACAAGGGTGCACCATAGAGGAGCCTCAATTGTGTCATACAGAGAGATCAAAGGGTTCATCGGGTGCACCCAAGGGTATGATAACTGGTACAGCCGGGTGGACCAGAACCCGAATGTTATAGTTGGAGCTTTGGTTGGAGGACCCGATTGGCGAGATAATTTCATGGATCAAAGAAATAATTATATGCAGACTGAGGCCTGCACATATAATACGGCACCATTGGTGGGAGTTTTTGCCAAATTGTCGCAAGTAGAGGAACAAAGGAATAGTAACCCATCCCTGGTTGCTTCTTCTTAGAGAATACATAGGAATTGCGTTTTTTAAGAGCCTTTTTTTTTTTTTTTTTTTTAAATGGGGGCCTGAACTAAGTGTTCCGGCCCTCATTTGTAGCTTCACTTCGTTTGTTTTGTTTTGTTTTGTTTTTTTTTAATGTTTATAATAGTAAAATATAAAGTTTAACATGTTCCTTTTCTCTTGCTTTCGTTATTGTAAAGGACTTAAAGATACCATTTGATGACACATTGCATCGTTGTAATGTCCCCAAAATTAAATTAAAGTAACCAATAAAAGTATGGTAGAATGAAAGAAAAAGCTGCATGCCTTCAAAGTAATTAAACAAGTTGGGCCGTTGTTGGGGTCTAGCCGTCTAGTCGTTCAGACCATTACCCTCTGGGAGTTGTTAATTCTCAGAGCTGGGCAGATGTGATCAATTATAATATCATCATATTTAAAAAAATAAATAAGGAAAGAAGAAAGAAAAAGAACAAACATGAGAAATACACAAGAAGATGCGTTTAGCGGCCGACGTCTTGTTATGGACTTGACCAAAGTTGTTTACAAGGCCCATTTTGAGGACCAGTTGAAGAGAGTAACTAAATACACCTATTTGGTTTCTAAATGCAGCTACTTTCGGGAGCTCATTGCATGGAGCGACTCTCTCTTGTACGGGTTGCCTTTGCTCATACAAGAGTTAAAGCATTCAAAGAAGGTGACAGCAGCAAGCACACTGCTTAGTTATTTTCGCACATACACCTCATCCGTATATTCTTCGACCAAACCTAACACAGGGTTATGAGCACAACATTTGAAACATTCCAAAATACCTGATCAAGATCTGCACTTTCAATCATGTTGTACTTTTTTTTTCTCACTTACCAGAATGTTGCTAAATACACACAGGGGACACACTCTTTTCTTTGTCTACCTCACTTAAAGTCTATCTGTTAGACCTGAACTATATATATACTTGAAGGCCTTTATTACCTTACATAGTAAGGTAATAAATATCATAGATTTGACAAGCATTCCTAGCTCTACACAATTTCTATTACTATTACCTTGTATTTATGTAATCTTTAGATTTTTATACTTCGAGATCCAACGCTTGTTACTTACTAATGCCTATTACCTTTTTATATAAGGCAACAAAACCCAATAAGATTCTTGTATGCAACCAACTTGTAGTAATTATCGATTTGCTTACGCATCATATTGTTGTTTGCATATATATCTACAATTCTAATCATGTGCACAACGGGACACATGTTGAGTTTCCATGAACATAGTTGTCTTCTGAGCCCAACAATTTGGCCAATGAAATATCGACACACTTTTCGGTCGCATATAATATTAGGCCTCTCTCTACACATGCACACACACACACACACGAACTTACACATTTTCAAAGAAAAAGAAGACAATAATGTACCGACTCAAAATCAAGAAAGGTTATTGGGGATTGAGGGTCCTATGATTCAGAAATTTGGTAGGGTTTGCTTGCGATTACGCACCCACACCAACCCTTATTAGTGAGGCAGTTTTATAATGCAACTTTCACTCGAGTAGATATATCGACCTTTAGCACTTCCTGTAACATCAATTACTTTCATAGAGAACTATTAGGGGGACATTAAAGGTTTCTCCAGTGTAAACCCTACAATGCTTAAATTAGTTATCTGGATTTTTTTTGAAAAAATTTGTACCACAATTCACGTGATTTAGTCGTAATTACCTTAAGCAAAAGATCGGCCTTGTATCCTAATTTTTCGGAGAGAATCCGCAGGTTGACCTCTGACCGAGTCTTCAGCTTGACTTAGTTTAGACCTCTCCTTGTGAGTCCCTTAACCGACCACACATATTCAGTTATCACCCTCGAGGAGGTACTATAGTATCTTAAGTCGAGGGAAGCAAGCTCATTTAAAGTCATACGTAACCGTGGTTCTTCTTTTTATCCTTAAAACATGGGTCATCATTTTCTAGTATTGAGAGTGAAACGAGTGAAAACTAGAAACTTAATGAGTTCTATCAATTATAATGACCACTCAATTTAAAAACCGCTCATATTCAATGGAGCTTAATTTATTTGGGTATCCATTTTAGCTTAAACGCAAGAGACATGGTGCTTGTTAGGTTAGGCGTTTAAATTTCAAAAAGACAGTTTTGTATTTTTCAAGATGCTTTCAAATGATATGCTGGTTACCGAAACCGCTTCACTTTTCTTTATCTTTCCAACTGTTTAAATCTCTAATTTTAATTCTTGTCCTACTTTCTCCTGTTTTCCCTTTTCTCCCTAGAAAGTAACGATTCTCACTTAAAGAATAAATCGTGCTTATTGTTACCATCTCACTACTGATTCTAGTTTGTACCAGGTACTACTTCTTGAACTTATTATTGGTTTTTATATTTTTGCTTGGATTGGTTGGGTTTTTCATAAGTTTTACGGTTGTAGCTTTTTAGGATTCAATCTAGGTTTATTTACGAAAAATGTCAAAAGGTAAAGAGAAGGTAATAGAGATTATTGATAAAGATGAATTGAGTTTCTTGCCTGACATGCAAAAAAGGTTAGTTTTAATCTTAAGATCCTTTTAAAGAATATATGTGACACTAATGTTAAGGATAATATAAGAAGAACCTCCTTTAAAGTCTCTTCCTTATCCGAAGAAAACATATCAGATAGTGAGAATGTTAGTGAGGATTTAAGCTCTAATCAAACTAGTGGTGCAAACTTTGGAGAGAGTAATAGTGAGGAAAATAAAGATAAAGAAATAAACCCAAATAAGGCAGTGGTGCAAACTTTGGAGAGAGTAATAGTGAGGAAAATAAAGATAAAGAAATAAACCCAAATAAGGCTCAACCAGCTAAAAGGAAAAAAGTGGTGGAAGATCTTTGGCCGAATCTTGTCCTATTAATAAGATGAAGTGCAGTACTAGAAAATGTGACCTAGATAGGCTTAAGAAAGTCTATGGCATACTCGTTGATATAGACCTTAGGGCACCTGGTCTTAAGGAGATGCCTAATCATCCCTCTAGAGGATATGTTACCTTATATTTGAAATGCTTTAGGGTAGAGGTTAAGCTTCCTTTGCAACCCTATTTTGTTCGAGTCCTAGGCATAATGAACTTAGCCATTAGTCAATTTAACCCGAGATAGGCTGGTACTATTTCATGATGATACTAAGAAGAATAAACCTATAACAGATATCTTAACCTCAGACGGTAGTTGAAAAAGCACATTTTTCTTTATTGAGGGTAACTCGAGCCAGGTGGCTTCCATAAGTGCAACGAATATTCATGTTCCTTCTCATTTTTCTATTCCAAGTTATTTTTTAGCTCACAATACTTTTCAATTGTTCAATTGTCCGAATTATATCTTTATTATGAATATGGTTTTATGCTGTAGACTCTTGGAGCACGGTCTACAAAGTTAAAATAAACCATTGTGGAGAGTTAAGTTTGCCCTATCCAATTTGTAATCATGTAAAGACTTGCTCTCTACCTCTAGTTTAGTCAATTCTCACCTAGTGTCTATAGTAGAAAACATGGAGGGTTAGATTACTAGAGCCATGATAGGAAGTGCCTTCATTCTGGCAGTGCCTCTAGAGGCTCAAACAAAAGAACAACTTAAATATAGAATCCTGAAGTTTCTCAACATACCTCTACTCTGAAGACACTCCCCCTTCCTTACCTGAAGTTGGTAGAATAAATAGAACAACTATTGAGAAGAGTCTCGTTTCCTTTCCTCCACTTACTAAATAAAGTCTTAGCAAGTATATGAGCAAGCAGATTACCTGATCCCATATTACAATGAATATGCCAAACTAGTGAAAAAAAAGTCCTCAAGGAGATGGAAGGTTATACGATTGGTGACCTGGAAGATACCCTCCAACTTAGAGTGTTTAGCTGTGTATTATAACTTACTACTATAAAGGAAAAATCCCTTGTTATAAGACAAAGGTATATACCGATATCAATGCTTTAGAAAAACAAATAAAATGTTAAGCTTGTAGAAGAGAGATCAGCGAAACTCCATATTGAAAACTTAAATCTCAAGGAATGATCATCCATGTTTGAAAGTAGAACAACCAAGCTTAAGAAGCAGTTGAACGATATAAAGGGAGAACTTTTTAGGCAATAATCCTTGTATGAGCATCATGTTAAATCTCCACAGTCAAATCATTAGATTCAAGTTGAAGCTCTAGAAAAAGAAGTCGATGATAGCTACAACTTCAGTCTCACATTCTCTTATAGATGCATCATGGCCGTCCTTGAAAGGTAACCGTTAGAGTTTGGAGATAGATGAACTTGCAACTAGTGTTACTAAATACATAAAGAAGCAAGACATAAAATAGAATAAAGGCAAAGATGAGCCTTCTGAGGTTGCTCGGGCTGCTACTTCTCTTTCTATTGATGATGACCCTTTATAAGTTTCATAAAAGGTAGATCCTCCTCAAACAAAGTGGATCCTAATACCTCTTGGATGTAATTTTTTTTTTTCAATGAAAACTTTTGTGAAGACGTTTTATTATATTTTTTTCTTTTTAATATTATGAATATTTTCTTATTGCTGCTCGTTTGAATCTTGGCCAAGCCAATGTAAACAGCTTCTAACCTCTGGCCTCACCTCAAGAACATTTTGAGATTTACAACCTTAATCTATTATAGAAAATTTTTTTAACAAAATCTTGTCTGTGTTCTTTTAGTCGAGTAAGCAGTGGCAAGTTCTGACTTTTTGCCTTACATCTTAAAACTCTAAGCCTTATACTTGCCTTAGAAAAAACTTCAACAAAATCTTACTCACCTTTTCCTAATCAAATAAAAAATGGCAAGTTTTAACTTTTTGCCTCACCTTGAGAAGGTTTTGAGACTCAAAAACTTATATTTGCCTTAAAAAGATTTCAACAAAATGTTGACTGCCTTCTTCTGGCTGAGAAAGAAGTGGCAAGTTTTGACTTTTTGCCTCATCTCGAGAAGTTTTTGAGGCTCATAGCCTTATATTTTCCTTAGAAAAAAATTCAACAAAATCTTGCTTGCTTTCTTCTAGTCAAGTAAGAGGTTGCAAGTATTGACTTCTTGCCTCACCTTAAACAAGTTTTGAGTTTCCTTAGAAAAAATTTCAATAAAATCTTGTTCGCCATTTTTTAATCGAGTAAGAGGTGGCAAGTTTTGGTTTTTTCCCTTACCTTAAGGAGGTTTGAGACTTCAAAGCCTTTTACTTGCCGTAGAAAAAATTTCAACAAAATCTCCTGATCAAGCAAGAGGAGACAAGTTTTGACTTTTTGCCTCATGTCGAAAAGGTTTTAAGACTTCAAAGCCTTGTACTTGCCTTAGATAAAGTTTCAACAAAATCTTGCTCGTTGTCTCATAGTCGAGCCAGAGATGGAGAGTTTTGACATTTGATTCACTTTGAGGAGGTTTTACGACTTTAAAGCCTCTTAGTTGTCTTAGAAAAAATTTCTATAGAAGAGGGAGAACTAAATGAATAGACTTTATTGCACCAATCTTATTTATAACTTAAGAATTACAAGAAATAGAACAAATAAAAAATGTTGAACCGCTACTAAGGCGACCAGCTTATTATAAGAAATGCTCACTAATATTTTAATTTCTTGACCATTCATAAAGACCAGCTTATATATCCCTGGTCTAGTTGCTCGAAAACTCTTTATAGCCCTTCCTAGATGGGGCTAAATACCCCTTAATTGGAATCTCTTGTATTTTGATCATCGCTTTTGAACTACAAACTTGCACATTTTGGTTATAATAGTGAGTGACCCTTTGTTGATAAGCGGCTACCTTTTCCACTACGAACACTTTTTTCTCAGCTAGTAAATCCAAGTTTAAACACATCTGCTCGCTGTTTTCTTCTTTGTCTAGACATTTTGTTCAATAGGTACTCATTTGATATTAAAGTGATTAGCTATTGTTTAAATATTCACCATATTTGCTCACAAAGCCTTACCCGACTTCTGTCTAACAATGAAGGCCTCATATTCAGTTTGATTAGTAGTTACTTTAAATTCAAACCTTAAGGCATATGTGATCTCTTATTTTTTGGACTACGCAATATTATTCCCAATCCTGCATTTTGGTTTTCATAAGATCCGTTCATTGTTACTAACCAAATTTTATTTATATTATCATTTGTTGCTATTGAGCAAAACTATCTTCTTTCTCTGTTTCATGCACTCTGCTATAAAATCAGCTAAAGCCTGTACTTTGATCATTATTCGAGGTTTATAGCTTTTATCAAATTTGCTCAATTCTACTGATGATTTCACCAAACATCCAGAAGCCTCTAGTTTATGTAAAATTTACCGAAGTGATTAATCTGTTATAACCACTACTAGATGTGCCTGAAAGTATAACCTCAACTTGTGGGCATCAGTTACAAATGCCAAGGCTTTTTTTTTTCAACTTCGAATACTTAGTTTTTATATCGAGCATGGTTATGCTAGCGTAGTAAATTGGATATTGGATATCTGCTTCCTCTCCTATAAAGACTGAACTAACGGTCTAATAAGATACCGCTAAGTACAGATACAACACATCTTCTCCTCGAAGGGTTGATAGCAACAGGGCTCTAGCCAGATACTCTTCCAGCTATTAAATGCCTCTTCGCATTCCTGTGTTGACTTTATTTTCTTTCCTTTCCTTATGACCTCGAAAAAGACATGGCATTTATCCATTATTTTAGAAATAAATCCATTCAACCCTGCCAATTTTCCTGTTAGGCATTGGATCTCCTTAAGCGTGCGAGGAGGCTTCACTCTACAATCGCTCAAATCTTCTCGGAGTTTACTTAGATCTCTATATGGCTCACTATAAACCTCAAGAACTTTCTTGAGCTCACTCTAAATACATTCTTCTCTAAGTTTAGCTTTATTTTGTACTTTTTTAGCAATTCAAGAGTTTTTTCTAGATGCATCATATGGTCAATCAAATTTTTAGACTTCGTGATCACCCACCCCATTGTACGTCCAATTAATAGCTTGAAAATTTTATTCACCAATCTCTGGTATGTTGCACTTATATTTTTTAGACCAAAAGATATCGCTTTATAACATAATAAATTCTAGTTAGTAATGAAAGAATAGTGCTCCTCAGAACATGCGTATCTTATTGTAACCTGATAATACATCTATAAAACTGAGTAAGTTATGGCCAATTATAAAATCAACTAGTTGGTTGATTTTTTGCAAAGAAAAACTTCCTTTGGGGCACATTTTATCAAGGTCCGTAAAGTCTACACACATTCTTCATTTCCCATTAGCTTTTTTCATCAAGATCATATTAAAAATCCACCCAAGACAGTTTACTTTCTTGATGAATCCTACTTTTAATAGTTTATCAACCTCGCTGTTAATGGTGTTATATCTCTTCTAGTTGAAACACCTTATTTTCTAGTTTATAGGCCTTGCATCTCTTTACTAGCTTATGGGAAGTTAGTTTGTATCTATTCCTGACATATCCTTGTGTAACTAGGCGAAAACATTAACATGTGCTTACAAATATTCTACCAAGTTTATTTTCAAATCCTCCCAAATCTTGACTAGGTCTTTATCACTTTCTTAAGATCACTTCCTTTATGCTTATTGCCTCTAGGTTTTCGACCGGTCCCACTTTGCTTTTTTCAAATCTCCTTAAGTATCAAATTAGGTAATCTGTATGGCTTCTGAAATACAAGTGTGCAACCCAAGAGGGGGGGTAAATTAGTATTTTAAAAAATATCCTAATCAAATCGCACAACAATCCAATCTAATGCCTTAATAAATTAGAAAACAATAAATTTAATGAAAGCACAATAATAAATAAGTAAGGGAAGAGAAAAACAAACTCAAGGATTTTTACGTTGTTCAGCTATCCCCGCCTACGTCCACGCCTCCAAGCTCACCGGGCTTGAGGATTTCCATAGCTCCAAGGCTTCAAAGGCTTACAATTGACTTCCAAGGTGTCAATGAACCTTACAACAAGAGATTATCCCAATTCTAACCCAAGTGTATCCCAACACTTACAATCTCTCAACTTGATTTTACAAAAGGATTACAAAATGAATTTCTTCACACAATTTTTTTGATCACAAATGAAAGCTCAATGCGTGTGAATAAACGAGATGAATACAAGAATTTAAAGTTTCAATGAAAGTTTGTATGCTCAATGATAATCGTTGGAAATCTTCGTTTGAATTTGACTGAGCTTATTTATAGTTGAGTTGAAAAACTAGCCGTTATTGACTTTCCGCTGTAAAACGGATCGCCGAGTAACTATTAACTAACTGCTTTGATCGTCAAAGTTATCATTACTGGAAATTTAAATAAACAGTTGACCGTTAGTCATTACTCTTTCGCCGTTAAAATCCAGAGACCTGTACAACAAAAATCTTCTATCCGTTCTTACTAAACGGTTAAAGATTATCAAAGAATGTTACTCTGGAAATTATCGGTTAGCCGTTTATTCGTTATCGGTTCACCGTTAAATCCCAGCTACTTATAAACAAAATGCTTAACCAGTTTACTTTAAACGGTAAAAGATTAGCACATGATACAGTTTTGAATATTATCGGTTAACCGTTAAAATTAACGGTTCACTGTTTACCTTTAGCAAGTTTAGAAGCTTATCGGTTAAGGCTTAAGAAATAACCCTTTTTTGAGCATAAAGGTTAGGCTTTACCCTAAACGGTTAGCCGTTTATATCCAGCGGCTGATTTTTATTAGTTATAAAACAATCGGTTTCATAAAATCATTTTTTCATTAAATATAAAACCTTTATAATGTGAAAATAATGATTTATTTAAAACGTATAAAAATAATTTAAGCTTTTAAAACTTAATCATTCTTAATCTTGTTTGTTATCATCAAAATCAACATTATGGATACATATATGCTAACAACTTCCCTGGTCGCTGTTGTGTAACGCCCTTTAGCAATTCTTTGGTCGCCCTTCCGACTTTTACCTTTATTTATAACGTTTTTGCTTACTTTGCTACTGGTACATTGAATAGAACATCGTGGCTTGTCGTCACATACCTCATATAGTTTTTTCATGGCATGTTTGCTCATGCTGAGGTTGATCTTCATACAATGATTGTGGCTGGAGATCTTCACGGATTATATTGCCAGCATTTTCTTTTTTTGATATGTACTCTGCCTCCACGGAATGCCGTCAATGTATTCATCTAAAAGCAATTCTATACTAGATCTTCTACTTGATTCTTTGAATCACGATATCATGTTGTAGTGTGGTTGTAAGTGCCATGAAACTTGCAAAAATGGTTTTTATCTGCTTGTCGGATCCTTTTGAGAATAATATCGGACAGTACAACAAGCCTTAATCCCTAATTGTATAGTAAAGCTCTTCAATTGAGATCTTCAAATGTGTATACTGCCCATAAGTAGTACTTTATTAGATCATTTGCATGGTCCTATCTCTTAGGAATTTATTATAAGCTGGGCTTGGAGGTAGTTGGTTTGGTCAATTGAACTGTGTATTTTATGTTAGGTTGTTAGTTAGGGCATGGTGGTGGTGGTTATATGGTTAGTTATGCTCTCTTTTGTGATTTGTTAGGTGGATGATAAGGGTGGGTTTATATTTTGGTGAAAAAGGACCAATCTCACGAAGGGGTGTCAGGAGCTATTTATATTGCAGTTTATGTGCTCATTACTAGTTTATTAATGTGTCTGACTGGTCGAGCGCCTGTCTGAGCTCTTTTTTCTCTTTACCCTAATTCATCTAGCTACTCACTTTTGATCTTGGCTATTTTTTTCCTTAAATTTCAATTGTAAGCAGCAGAGTAAATGATAATGGTTGGGTTCCTCAGGTTGTACTACAGCTGCCCTATCTTTACCTCTTCTTTTATCCCTTTAAGTCTTGAAGATGGTTAAAAGCCCTGAACTCTAAAACTGCTCAGTGATATCTTCTGACAAAGTCCTTAAGGGTTTTATTTTCCCTCTACTTAAGCCCCATTAATTTCATCATACCTCTTCTGGTACCATTTCACTTCGAAATTGCTCTATAAAGTCCCTAATATTTGATCAAAGCTCTTAATGCTTCCTCATGATAGCTTACATTACCAATTAAGTGTTTGCCTTTCTAGTGTTAGTGGGAATGCTTTACACATTTGCATTTATATCAAGCCTTATACCTCAATCATTTTGTTAAAACACTCAAAACATACCACATTAGTTTTTCTTAGAGTGTTTGAGGTTAGAAAAACAAAAATCTTTTAGCATTATGGTGCCCATTATAGTGCATATAATTTTAGCGGAGTGCAAGGACCTGTTATCTAACATGATTCTCAAGTTTGGTGCCTATCCTCAATCTTGCATTTTCTTAATGATATGTGCCAGCCTCTCACCTATCTTTTTAACTCTCCTGTACAACTAAAATTCTATGTAACTATTTGTTCATGTTCCTATTTGATGTCCTCTAAGTGCTACAGCTCACTTTCTTCAATATTTATTTCTTCTATAGCATTTATTGGCTTTGCTTGCCACGAAGTTGGTTTCCTGCTCTTGGTTCTGCTCGCCACGGAACATTCTGTTGCCCGGCTCTAGAATGTTTTATTTCTCCCTCGAATACATTTCGTTAGGCCTCCTTTCCCTATCCTTTAACTCATATAACACCACTGTTGAGGTTTCCATATGCTTTTCCATTTGCTCCATCCTCTTATATACTACCATGTCTCTTGCTTCATTTGCTATTTCCTACAAGGTTTGTTGCGTCCAATATTCATGTTTGCTACCCTTTGACACTGCATCTTTCCACTTGAGCAAATAGTATCAACCTCTAGCATCTCTTGTAAAATCACCTGCATTTAAAGAAAATGGTTAGGGGGATGCTGGAGATTTCTTCTGCGCGAGCCCTCTGACTCCAAAGCCAATCATCTAGACCTTCTAAAAAAACTTATACCATAATTCATGTGTTTTATTTGTAATTGCCTTAAATAAGAAAATATAAATGAAAAGAGATGAAAGAAAGAATTTTTAAGTGAGAGAGAGAGTGGCTTAGTGGTAGAGAGAGAAAGGGACTAATTAACTAATTTGAATTTTCTTGGATTTTTATAAGCAAATGAAACTGTTGTCCCTGGATTGCAGTATGATTGTTAGTTAATCGGCCTTATGTCCCAATTTTTTAGAGGGAATGTGTAGGTTGACCTCTAACCGAGTCTTCACATTGAGTTAGTCCAAGCCTCTCCTCGCGAGTCCCTTAGCCGACCACATATATTTGGTCATCACCCTCGATGATGTTCTTTAGTATCTTAAGTCGAGGAAAGCATGCTTTGTATATATAATGTCACATCTAATCATGCTCTCTCTTTTTATCCTTTAAACAAGTCCATAATCAAGTAAAGATGAAATAATTCAAATTTAACTTTTTAAGGTCATATGAATATGGGAAACAAATCGATGGTCTTACTATCCCAGCATAAACATCTGAATTATGCCCTGTCCCCATCAAAACAAGGTGTTTCGATGTTTTACCTACTCAGCATAATTCAAGCCAAGCCAAATAACATTTTCATATAACAAAGTAAAGGTACATTTGATAATGTTTTTTAATTAGTGTTTTTTTCCCTTCTTTTAGAGAAGAAGAATGATGTTTCTGATGTGGTTTTTAGAGAAGAAGAATGATGTTTCTGATGTGGTTTTGCAAAATGAAAATTTGTTTGGTTTTTTATTTCAAAACAACATATGAGAAAGATAATAATGAAAACATATTTGTTTGACTAAAAATGTAAAAAATAATAAAAAATATTTTTGGTTGTTTGCCTGAAAATATAAAAAAATAGAAAAATGTGTTTAAAGAATTTTTTATAAAATAGTTTTCTTCAAATGTATTTATACATTTTATCTATTATAATTTAAATCAAAATGAAATCAAATTTCATACGGTAATAATAATTTTCAAAATATCCTCTCATAATTTATTAAGTTCTAAAAAAGTAAAATAATACAATTAATGTAGCACTAATTAGCATATAACAAAATAAAAATTTGTACTACAATTATATTCATTACAGACATTTTAAGTAGTTCATCAACACATAATTATACTTTACATTTGAAGATATAAAGAGTCACGTAGAAAATATTTGCATCCAAAACATGCCCAAAATATTACATCTATCCCTTTCAACATGAAGATCATTATCAATGTCCGTCACCTACAAATAAACAAAATAAAAATTAGATTTATGGTATTTGAGAACAATAATAAGATCAAAAGCTTAAATATATTACAAATAAAAATTGACATACACATTATGTCATGTATAAATAAGAGTGTGCAAGAGATATAAATAACCTGCATATTGGCTATTGGTTGTGTGCGCAAGAGATGAAAGGAAAGAGTTTTTATAGTTGAAGAGATAAGATAGAAGTAATGGTGTGGTAGAAATAGTTGTTAATGTAATAAAATAATAATTAAATAAACAAGAGTGGTGGCAAGTGGGCCAAGAGACCACTTTTTTTTCTTTAATTTTTTTGGTTTGTTCTCTAATTTTTATTCAAAAAAAAATGGAGAACGCCAATTTAGTATTCTCAAATTTTGTGAAGAAAAGTACCGGAACAAAAGTATTTTATTCTTTAAAATTTTTATCGATTATCAGAGAATAGACTTATTAAACATATTTTTGTATTTTTCATTTTAAAAGAAAAAAAACCAACAAAAAAATTACCAAATGCACCCTAAGAAGCTTGAAATTTTGACCCTCATAACATAATAGTTTAATCGCTTGAACCCAATGCTTATGCTATTATTTTGGTCATTAAAATTGAATTGAAACAATTTAATGTTAGCCGATAAATATTCCACAATTTCATATCAATTAGAACTCCACGTTCAAAATTTTTTAATGTTGTATATACACCGTTTCTCATTAGATTGTAAAAGAGCATGCATGTTGTAAGATAAATCATCACCCGAACGCTTTAACTTATTGAGTCTAAAAATATTAAAGACCAGTCCAACAAATATACAAATGAAAAGTGGGCGTGCATGCACACCAAATACCCCAAAACTTTCTGATTGCAAATATTCAAATTTATATACAAACGTAGATAACTATTCATCCAGGAATCTACCCATGCCATGGCTTGCCGCATAATCCGTGACCCAGAAATTGCTACAAGAAATCTCGAAAGGCTGCGTTTGGTTTAAAAATAGAATTGAAAGCAAACAGGAAATCCACGTTCTGAAAAAGTGATTTTGATAAGCATGAATCAACCTACCACTCTACCAGCTTTACTGCATGGGATTTCCTTGCATCGGTTTTGTTCGGGTCGAGCGACAGTCCCCTAATGTCAGATATTTTGCAGGGAAAATACCAATTAAATTTCGGTAGCCTCTCTTTAGTACTTTCCCCAGAAAATTAATTATGTAAGATTACAGTTAACACACAAAATTATATTAGAATAATTATTAAGATTGGACTAAATTAGATTTGATTGGATTAGATTAAATTATATAATATTGTCTTATGTTTAGTACATTATTGGATTGGAATATATTAAATTATTTTTGAATGAAATTAAATAGCATTTAATTTGACATTTAAATATAAATATAAATGATTTGTGAATATTTAATAATAAAATAATTATTATTATGAATTTAAAATTAATTAATTAAGATTAAATATGCAGAAAATTAGTTATTGGGTAATCATAATTGTAATAAACAAAAATAAATTAGATTAAATTAAATTAAAAATTATTTAAACATTTGATTTAATTTTTATTAAATATTTTAAATATATTTTATTTTATGAAAAAATTAGCAAATTATATAAAAGCTACCAAGGACGGGTACTGTTAATTTTCATGATTAATTTTTATATAGTGATTATTAAATGAAGTATTCATTAGATATTTAAGTAATAATTAATTGAATAGACAATTGTTTTTAAGTTAATCCTAATTAAACCCATATTTTAATTAGGATTGGTAATCTCATGATCTTAGGACTAAATTCAAATTTAATCCCATGATCTAATCCAAAGAAAAGGTTGCCAAACATAAAATAAATAATTAGTCCCAAAATTAATCCAATCTTACATTTAATTCTACCTCCCAAACATAACCTAAAATTAAATTTTCACTCTAGTTGCCAAAATATCTGGTAAGATACTATCTAAAATATTATATTATTACATCAGTTCTTACCAATAGGATTGAGATAACCGAAGCAATTAACACAAAAGCAAAAGAAGAAAAGAATGTGTCGACATTTAACTGTTTGGTTGAATAAAAAATTATAGGATTTTTGTTTTAGGAGAAAGGTGTTATTTTGCTGTCCTTTCAAAATAAAAGATAAAAATAAAAGGTGTTTATGCCATATACTTTCACAACACACGCCACGTGAATTAAAAGTTAGCACAGAAATTCAGGAAAAGATATGCACCCACGAAATAAAGAAAATTGAGCTCTCAACCTTGAAAATAAAATGAGAAAAATGCTCACTGCACAATTAAAAAAAAAATCATATTCTAAAGGCCAAAAAAAAGAAAATTGCCCGCTCAATTTTAATATTTAAACTTTATGAACTTTTATGAATATGCGCAATTGTTTAAATTGGTTAGCTGCTTGAATCCAATTAAAAGAAAATGGACAAACTAATTTGAAGATTTTAGTTTTATGCGATTAAGAAGATTATCTTCAAGCATCCTTCTCAAATTCCTTTTGGAAAAAAAAAAAAAAGGATTATCTTCAAGCATCATTTGGATTTTGATCAGTAATAGCCGTGGCAGGTATCGATTTTGCTGGGTGGTGGTAGACTCACTAAAAGCGCTGGTAAATTCTCTTTAACTTTTTTAATTTTTCAATAAACAATAGGGAGAATAATATTAATCACCAAATAAACACATTCCACATTAAAAATTAGGTGCGGTGCAACTAGCTGGATCCAAATTAATGACTAGTATTTTCATCACAACACAAAAAATATACACGCAAATATCGGCAAAACTATTCTGCAACTTGGCTTTGGTATCCTTCTTTTCTCTTTTTTAAGGTTAACTAGAATGGAATCCTGTTATTTGTTGCGAAAACAAAAAAATTAAAAATTTTTAAATTTTTACACATTAGTCCTGTACCCTCATGTAGCATCATTTTTCTCACCTATTTTACACCATCAATGACATCATTTTCCTCACCCATTTTAATTAAAAGGTAATTAAGATTATTTTCAATATAGAAACAGAATAATAAAATAAAATTCTTATTCTTATTTTTTAATTAATTAAAAAATATATTTTACATTAAAAAATATAGACGACCGTTGGTGACCACTACTTCTTCTCATGCAATGACATTATTGATCAAAAGGGGCCATGAAGAGTACCATTAGACTTAAAAATTGGATGATTACACATTGATAGTCTCAATGCTAGAAAATGGTGATATGTAAAGCTGGCACGCCCCTTCCCAAATAACTCCAACCATAACTATACTACAAAAACACAAGAAGTTACATTACACTATCACTTATTTTAAATTTAGAGACCCTCAATTTGATTGTTAAAGGCAATGAACCTTAAAATGTTGTCAAATCATTGGGTCCTGCTATAGTTGTTTGCATTGGAAGGCGCATCTATCGCTGACACATCCATTTATTTTACAACATTGTCACCATTACATAGATCAGAGAATTTGGAATCTCTTGATAGTATTTGTGTTTATGTTCACTCACACCTATTTCTTAGTGATGGTGTCGTCATTGCTGTCATTGATGATGCAATAATTTTTAGCAGTGTTATTTTGATTTTTCATCTAATTTACAAAACTTAAATATTAATCATAAAATTCAATTTTAGGGTCAGTTTGAGATTGCGATTGAAATTTAATAAACTACTTATTTTATAATTTTTGATAAAAATCGTATTTGTTAAATTTTGTAAAATCAACTTATTTCATAAATTTTCTTCATTTTGTCAGCAACTTTTAAAAGCAGATAGGAGGTTGTTTTTCATAAACAGCTTATTTAATATGCTATTACACCTTTTTAAAATTCCTATTATAATCTTATATTTTTTATAAAAAGACAATTGTATCTTACTTATCCATGAACCTTAATAAAGATATTATCATATATCATATTACCGTCATAATTTAGCTACTGTCATAACTACGTACGTTCTCTCCAATTTTGATCTAATAAATTTATATTCTAATTTCATAATTGTGGTTTGAAAGTTTAATCTATATATATTTATATTTTTATTAATTAATTGTTTCAAATCTGTTGACAATCTATGAAAGAAAAATCTATCATATTCTTTTTGTTTGTGCAAAATTTGGAACATGGAAGCTTGCCTGTGTCTCCTGTCAGGAACTGAGTTTTTTTTTTATTCGCTTTTTTTTTTTTGGTCGTCAATATTAGAGCATCTCCAAAAAACTTTTCAAATAAGATTTTATCACTTATTTGAAGAGCCACATCAATATTTAAAGTTCCAAAAGACACTCCAATTAAAATTCTTCAAATTAGAAATGATCCTCTTTCTTCAAATTTAGAGAGTTACTTTCTCTCTCTTCAATTTATATTTTATTACTTTTTGTTGGAGAAAAAGAGAAAGGTGCTTTAATTACTATTGACTTTTCCTTTAAAAAAATAGTTATTTGATTAAAATAATATTAACTCATTTCTATTTGAAGAGTCTTTTGGAGAATAATATCTTTTTTCACTTTTCTATTTGCCACATAAGTAAGCAAATAAATATTTAAAGAGTAAAATTTATAGAGTGTTTTGGAGTGCTCTTAGAATCTTTAAGAAAAATCCATTGTGCAATTCAAAAAAGGAGAAAAAAATTAATTTCGAGGAAGAAAACAAAAAAAAAAAAAAGAATAGGTGAATTAATTCAGGGGTCCCCTCGCCCCCTTTCTCTTTCTTCCTTACATTGTTCTTCTTTTTCTTAAAAATATTAAAAGAATGGGCGAATTAATTCAGTAATCCCCTTGTCCTCTCTCTCTTTCTTCGTTTTATGTGCTTCTTTTTCTTGCAAATATTACAATGTTAAAAAAGAAGTTGAACGAAGCATTAATTCATTGGTACTAATTCAGCAGTTTATATTTGTTCTTATAATTTAATCTATTGTCATAATTTAAGTTCATATTTTATCCAGACCTATTTATCATACAGTCACAAAATGTCTGACTTTAATATATAGTTATATTTCACTATACCCATATTTGTGTGAATGTGGCTTTTGATTGTGATGTTCTGATTAACGATATAATTGCTTGATTTCTTGAGTGCTTGATATCTATTATTGCTTGTTTGTCATGATTGTCATGAATGAATTTTGGATTTTACATTTTATTATTATAAATGAAGAACAACAGTATTGCCAACTCTACTGAAACTTCCTGTAATGCACAACTTATGAAGGCACAATGGGATGCAAATACTCTTGCTATATTTTGTAATTTATGTATTTCAAAAGTAGAGGTAGGACGTTTGCCTTGGAACTCATTTTACTAGTGTTGGATGGGAAAGCTTAGTTACAAATTTCATTAAGGCAATTGGAAAAGAATATGCTAAAAGACAGTTGAAAAATAAGTGGGATGCCGTTAAAAGTGATTGGAAATTATGAAAAGATCTTATGGGAAAAGAAATTGGTCTAGGATGGAATCCTATATTAAAGACTATTGATACTTCTGAAGAGTAGTGGTAGAAGAAAATAAAGGTATAAATGCTGCTTATTTTGCCATTTACAATATTGTTTTTATTAAATACGAAATTAGTGTTTGACTTCATGCAATGTATATATATAGATGTATCCCAAGGTAAGCAAGTTTCGTAAATGAGGTATTGATAAAGAATTAGAACGGAAGTTGGACATGATGTTTTGAACACTACAGCCACCTGAGGGCATACTTGGGCATCCTTCCATCTGAAAGTCTTGAAGAGTTAGACAAAACTGTCATTCCATTATAAAGTAATGGTGATTCGGATGGGTTCACCGATCAATTAGAATCTGACAATGGTATTGAAAAATTTGAGAAATTGGTGGATAAAAGAAAAGCTTAAATACGTGAGATAGTAGATAAAAAGGCGAACAAAGTTAAAAAGGTTAGATTAGGATGGGCAAAGGTGGGAGGCGCTACGAAATTATCACAGCAGATTGACCGCCTTATAAATGTTGTTAAGGATAAAAAAAAAAAAAAATGATACCGTCAGTTATAGTATTTCTGAAGTGATGCAAATAGTTGAATCTTTACCTGGAGTGGAAGTTGGAAGAGACTTATGGTTATTTACCACTCGACTCTTTTTTATCTAAAGAGAAGAGAGAGATGTTTTCTATCATGAAAGATCCAGAGACAATGCTTAAATGGCTTCATTTTAGAAATCATCGGTTTATAATCTTCAAAACATATTATTGTGGTAATCTTATTATATGATGTTAGATTTTCCTTTAGGCTTTGGGATTTTAGTTTCTCTTAGGAATAAGGTGCTTTGTGAATAATTAATTTCATGATACTGTTTTCATACTACTTTTCATAAGACATTAGTTATAATAATAATTATAAATGATTTTCATATTTATTTATAACAGCTTTTTTATTTTTACTTTTTTTTTAAATTTTGCTTCATGTTTAGTGATACTTTTTGAATAATTGTTTATAGGTTTATTTAAAAATGGATGCATCTGATGATGAGGTCTTCGACCAAATTGTATGTATCTCTGCACTTATTATAGAAGACTACTATCTCAAATATATTTATAGACAACCGTGTATGAATTCTATACAAACTAGAAATATTTCGTTGAAGGAAGTATTAGAAGGAAATGATAATCGGTATTACAGGATGTTTAGAATGGAAAATGATGTATTTTTTAAATTATTTGCTGATCTGGAAACAAATTATGGGCTAAAACGTTCAAGAACAATGGGCACTGCGGAGATTTTCGAAATGTTTTTGCATATTTTGGGACATGGGGTTGGAAAAAGGTTAGCACAAGAACGATTTCAGCACTCAGGAGAAACTATCAGTTGATATTTTAGCCAAGCATTAGACGTTGTATGTCTAACGACAATAGCTATAATAAAGCCAGAAGATCTTGAGTTCAACAAGAAAATATTACTTAGTGGATATAGAATACCCCTAAATTAGTGATTTTTTAAGTCCATATAAAGGTGAAAAATACCACCTTCCAGAGTTTCGTCAAGGTAGTAAACCCATAGGTTATCAAGAAATATTTAATCATCGCTTAGAAGCGTTATTGGACATACATTTGGAGTACAGAAGAAAAGATGGAAGATTTTAAGAGATATGCCTAGCTATCCATTTGCCAAACAAGTAAAAATAGTCATTACAACCATGGCAATGTACAATTATATAAGGAGACATGCGCAACGTGATTTTCACTTTGACAACATTGAAAATTATCTTATTTTAATCTTTGATGAAGAAATAGAAAGAGACAATAACACTTAAGAAGAGTATCATAATACTAGTAGTTTTGGATCCTAAGAAATGGAAAATTTGAGGAACTTTATAGCAAAAAATTTATTGTGAATGTAATACATATTACTTTTTATTTTATTTGGATTATTTATAACTATGAATTTTTATCATATTTTATATAACAAATTATGAAGTTCTTTAGATTTTTTTTAATTGAGTTTTTTTAATGTAATTTTACATATTTAGAAAAAGATATGTTTAAATAATTTATTAAACATATCTAGAAATAACAAGCAATTAAAACTTATGTCTATTTTGGTCATTATATAATAAAATAATACTTTTGTAATAAAATTTAAATGCATGTACTCTACTTTTCAAACTCACAACAACCGCAACAATACAATTTACTAAACACCAAGCTAGCAGCTTATTTCATCTGCACAACACAAACAACTTATTTCATCAGCCTCCGCAATCCCAAATTGACCCTTAATCTCATAGCTTAAATATTACTAATATTCAAGTTTATGGATGGATATCAGATAAATCAAATTTGGAGTATTTTGGATGGATATTATCCAATCTTATTTGGATCAAATACTTAGATATCCAACTTGAATGGATTTGTTTGCTCTTCCTAGCTGTCAACTCAATTAATAACTATATTGAGTTTTAAAACTCCTAATATGATAACCCATTTATGATACAATTAATTATTCAATTAATTATATTAATTGACTTGTATTTTAATTGATAGATATGTGTTGAACTGCCATCTGTATTGTTGTTCATGTGCGATGTTAGTAAGAGAGAAGAAAGAATAGAAAATACTTATTTTTAGTTTATTTTTATTAAAGAAATATTTAAATTATTTTCAAATAGAGTAATTGTCTAGATGTTTTTTTCCTTCTCTCAGATAAATTAATAAAAGATCTTAACTGTATGGATGTGTGCTAATGACTATTTAAAGTATTGGGATGGAGTAACAAATATCAATTTATTTAAGTGTGTAATTAAATTTATTCTTTTTTATTTAAGGAAAAAAACTCAACCAAAAATACAAAACTCATTGTTCAAACAAACAAAAATGATTTAACAAATTCATAAACTAACACTTTATTATTACTAGTAAATTAATATATTTGTACTACATAATTAAATAATTGACTTTATGTTAAATAAATATTGTGTTACAAAAAATATTAAAACATTAACTAATAGAATATGAAATTAAATTTATTTTCGTATTTTTTAAATTCTATCTACTTGAGAGAGTAAAATCTCTTATGGTTAAAAAAAAAAAAAAAGATCATGGGGTTTCAACCCTGTTCAGATGGGTGAGAGGAAATTAGTTTCCATTATGTTAAATTAAAAAAAAATCATATTTATATTTATTATTAATTATGGCTAGTAAATAATATACATAGTTTAACTATATAATAAATTAGTCAATATATTAATTAATATGTAAATTATTTAATGGGAAACCTAGTTCAATAGTGTAAAAAAAATTAAAATATTATGGACTTATATGTCATAGTTTTAAAACTTTTGATTTTTTTTATTTTACATAAACAATAGGGACTTTTAATGTTAATAACCCAATAATATCATATGAGCCATTGTATATAACTCTTGCATTGGATCAATGGTGGATTTGAAAAAGACAAAAAACGCGGTATCAAACCCCATGGGTAACGTAGCTGAACCTGTGTATATATTGTAGCAACTGAAGGGCACTTGCTGCTCGACACCTTTAGTTGTTGCCCAAGATCTTCAATTTAGATTACCAGATGCTTATAAAGATGATTTGAAGAAACTTAACCAAGAACTTACTGGAATAAATTGATAATGGTTTAAGAATGAAAAAGCAAATAAGAAGTGTAAAGAATCAACAAACAAAAAATCAAAGGATAGAAGATGTTAACGTAGTTCAATTAATTCTCATTAGTTTACATCCACCGAGGAACAAAGCAACAGGCTTTTTATTGAATGATCAAGATACAGAGATTTCCAGAGTACATTTCATAGGATTTTTCCATGCCCAATTACCCAGACTCAATTCCTTGTTTACTCATCAGCATGGCACCAGTTTGTTACACCAGAATCAGCTCCATCCAGCTGCTTATAACCACTTGGGTGCTGATTCCAAAAACTCACGTGTGAGGCACGCTATATTAACGGCTTTTAACGATTCAATTCGGAGCTTCTTTTTCACATGCATTTCATGTGCTTCATTAATTCAGAAACGACAACAAATGATGCCGTTTTAATGAGTATTGTTTCTGAACACCAAAACGCACATAACAGAGGTCGTTTTAAAGCTATTGAATTAATTTCACTGGTTACATACATACATACATACATACATACATACATAATATATATATATATATGTATATGTATATGAGAGATTTCAGTCTGAATGATAATACCTTCTATGGGAAAAAAAAAAAAACAAATGTTACCAGAAGGTTCTCAAATATGAATGTTTCTTCGAATAGAAATAAAGATAATAATAGAGAGTGCAACTTGGATAAGAGTCACTTTCTTCAAAACAGATGAAAGTGAAATTAAACGCCAAGAAATTGAATTAATCTTCCATAATATTTATATGAAACAGAAGGAAACAGACAATTGTTACCATTTGGACAGTTCAAAATGACAACAATGAATTTGTGCCCACAAATGCTTTGTTGTTTTTTTCTTTTTCTTTTTTTTTTGGGTCCCTTAAATGACAATCCATCCATGAGAGCGTAATTTGCTGGCAGTTTCTTCATTTTGTTTCTTTTCTCAATAGTTAAGTGTCAGCCAAAAAGCTAAAGACTCCTACAGCCATGCATTGGAGAGACTATCATCTCATGCCCGTTAAGGATTTTAGATAACGAAAATCACTACCTACCATTGCTCATATATCTCCACTCGTGTCATTTGTTACACATTTTACACATTTCGTACTGGGAAATGATACTTGCTTTTCTCTATCAATTACATATTTAAAGACACCTAACTTAAATTAGTTTTATTACGTTACATCTTCATAAGTTGGGACTTCATATCACTTTGAGTCATGTTTAATTGAGAGCATTTTGAGGCTTCATATCTATCTGTTTCAATTTAAAAAAATGCCCATCAGGCTTGAACGTCATATCTCATGAGAGTTAAATGGCTCTTAACAAGAATGGATAATGAGTATATGGGCGGCGGGTGATTTTTGTCTTTTTGTATTTTTTTTTTTTTTAATTTTTTGCTGTTGCATGACATTTTTCAGATATTCTTGATAATATGACAATTAATAGATAGAACTCGTTTGGTACATTTGACTTGCAATTGCCATGAAGTAGAATCATTAACCGTGCAAGTGGAAACGAACATTTTAATGAAATATAATTTGTTGTCAATTCAGAAAGTGATATAAGATCTTTTTATGTCAATAATAGATTAATTTTCGAAGCAAAGTCGAAACACTTTATCAGTTGTGCTTATTGAGCAGATTAATTACGACAATTTGCTAAACGATTAGATCTAGAATAGTGTATTTTTTACTAATTCTTACTTTTACCAAGGAGAAAAATTCTTAACTAATTATCCCTCAAGGGAAATGAAACGTTTTCACATTAGTTGAGGTTATTTACACTCTAAAAAATGCTCTAAATACTCCATTATTTTGTACACTCATCTAATAAATTTAAGAAATTAATTTTTACTTATACGCTCTTTAAAAAAAAAAGAAAAAGAAAAAACGTTACTTAAATTTTTTAAATTAATTATCTTTATTTACTATACACAATCATGAAACATTAAGTGCACTCTAAATATAACTTTGAAAACTTATTTTTTATAAAGGTTGTTTTTCGCTTGTCCCCACATATTTCAACAAATTTGGGCACGCACCCTAATGTTTCAAGAACTATCACTGTACACCCTAATCAATAGACTCTGCCATTAACTTTATCCCCTAATGTATTGTTTTAACGACTCTCGCAATGTCGTTACCATCAAAGCCATTATTTTCCTTTTTACCCAGTTCCATCAAAGTAATCGGCAAAATTTGCCGATTAGGATGTACGTTGACAGTTGTTGAAACATTAAGTTACGCACCAAAATTTGTTGAAATAGGTGGAGGCAAACAAAAAATAACCTTTTTATTAAAATTTATTTGGTCAAAAAATCAATTATGAAAAAACAACAAATTCATTTTGTTTTTGTATGCATTATTTCTCTCACCAACAACTTGTCTTATCTTCGCCTTCATATTACCATGATTAAAGCAATGTTTAGTATTAATTTGCAAGCAACCACAGTACCATAACTACTTAACCAAATTAAACGAAATAAATGCCTTTATAAAAAAATGCTCTACTCTTTGCAAGAGAGTTGAATGAATTTTGGTCATAAATAATGCTTATTATCTTTTTATGATAAAAAAAAAAAAATCAACATCTTACAATTTCAACGAATTAATCTAGACTTGCATTGTGCCGTCATAAAAATTGAATAAATAAAAAGAATTATTTGTGATGATGCCAACAAAAAAGGTGAAGAAAAGTTTTAAAGTTTTAAAGGAAAAGAATCGATAATGTTGAATGAATGTATTAAATGAGTGTTTGGAGTACTAATAATATTATTTTTTTATTGTAATAAATCCTACCTAGTGGTAATTTATTTTATAGATATTTTTGTAATAAAAAATTTATTAAAATATGAGTGTTTATAATTTTTAAGGTACAAATAATTCCTATCCTTTGATGTCTCACATGGAGGTCCCATTGCAAAATTCAGCATCTAGAGGTTTCTATAATCAAAACTATCTTTTTCTTTTCTTGGCCTCAATCATATCTCATTAATAATACAGCACTCCTGTGTTATCGGATCTTAATGGAAAGTAGGTATCATTGTCTTGCCGACCAGAAAGAAAGAGAGAGAAGTTTCAAATGTTCACGATTTTGCATTTGGAGAATGCCAAAAATTGGAGCCTCATGGTCCCATTGTGTATTGACTCTTCAATTATCACTAATCAATTAATTGCTTTTGGCTAATCATAAATCTCTAAAAGGGTATCACTGTTGATTAAAAAACTAACATAACTTAGATTTTCTGCTTAAATTTGCTATTCTATTAATGATTTTCCTTCTCTCTTTTGCTCTGAATTAAAGTTTTAAAGAAGTATAGTAGCACATTACGAGCAATTCGTTGCAATGAACAGTTTGACCAATCATTAAGATTCTATGGATGAGTGGAGAGAAATTTATTACAAATGAATTTTTGGAGAATTCCTAAAATAAAAGCTCACGATACATATTAGAATTTTAGAGATATCTCGTGAATTACCCCCTACCATCCGAGTTAACTAATGTTTTATTTCAATGAAATCCTCAACAGTAAATATAGTAAAAAAACTAACTACAACGGGTTGAAAAGGGAATGACCAAAACGAAGAAAAATTGATGAAAATACCGTTTCAGTTACAAAATTTTGGTCAAAGCTAGCATGTTTTTCTTGATGATAATTAAAGAAGAGATCTAAAATATATTGGAAATAAGAACATTTGCTTTCCAGAATTATGTTCAGTAAAGGTCTGCAACCACCTAAGCCATAAATATGATAGCAACAATACTTCCAAAATTGCACTAAAACAAAATGAAAACAAAAAATCAAAACAGAAAGATGAACAATTGCAACACTCAAGCTGCCCTGCACCACTAGAAATTGTGGACAACCAATCAATCATGCACTTGCATATTGCTTTTTGCCTATAAAAGCTAACAATCTTACAGCTTCATTATCCTCTTCTTTTCAACTTAACCATGGTGACTAATTCTTCCTCAAACAGCTTAACTTTCATGCTTAATGTTAATCACGTTGTTCAAGCCTAAATGGGTTCTCTTTTTCTCATTGCTTTAACAGGTCTTGGTTGCGTCTCATGGTGAAAAAGATGAAGCAAAAAGTGTGGTCGATTTCAGAGGGAATCCTATTGATAAGTCCAAAACTGGTGGATGGCTAGCTGCAGGCCTCATCTTAGGTGCGTTTTTAGTTACTTACATGAAGCAGAGCTAATGTATTTAATATTTTTTTTATGTTAATTTATTCATTTAAATCAATCAAATTGATGTTGCAGGAACTGAACTCTCTGAAAGAATATGTGTTATGGGCATATCAATGAACTTGGTGACATATTTGGTAGGCGATTTGCATTTATCATCGGCAAAATCTGCAACCATTGTCACCAACTTCATGGGAACACTAAATCTTCTCGGTCTGCTGGGTGGTTTCTTAGCTGATGCAAAACTTGGCCGATACTTGACAGTCGCAATCTTTGCATCCATCACTGCTTTGGTAGGATTTTGACTCATCAAAGTTCAAACTACTTATCATGTTCAAAATTGATTATCAGAGGGAACTTATCATTAATACTATTTTATTTTGCTAATCTTGTAACAGGGTGTGGGATTATTGACATCGGCCGCAAGCATTCCTAGCATGAGGCCTCCTCAATGTGATGATTTCAGAAGAAAGCATCATCAATGCATTGAGGCAAACGGCAAGCAACTGGCTATGCTCTATGCAGCACTCTATACAATAGCACTTGGTGGTGGTGGAATAAAATCTAATGTGTCAGGCTTTGGCTCTGACCAATTCGACACATCAGACCCCAAAGAAGAAAAGGCCATGATTTTCTTCTTTAACAGATTTTATTTTGCCATTAGCATAGGGTCTTTATTTGCTGTGATAGTTTTGGTGTATGTGCAAGATAATGTTGGAAGAGGCTGGGGATATGGTATTTCAGCAGGGACTATGGTGGTTGCAGTAGCTATATTGCTAATTGGGACGCCCTGCTACCGGTTCAAAAAGCCTAGAGGCAGCCCTTTAACTGTTATATGGAGGGTATTGCTCTTGGCTTGGAAGAAGAGGAGTCACCCTTATCCTGATCATCCTAGCTTCTTGAATGAGTACCAAAATGCCAAGGTCCCCCACACAGAGAAATTCAAGTAAGTGACAAGTTTAATAAGTATTGTGCCATATGCTTAAGCCTTTCATTAGACCAGCAACTAAGAAACTTCTTTTCCTTGTGCTTGTGAAAATATAAATAGGTGCCTGGACAAGGCTGCAATAATCGAAGACAATGCTGTTGCCAATGAAAACAAAAACAATTCTTGGATCGTTTCTACTGTGACTGAAGTTGAAGAAGTGAAGATGGTGTTAAAGCTTCTCCCAATTTGGGCCACATGTATACTTTTCTGGACAGTTTATTCACAAATGACTACATTCACTGTGGAGCAGGCAACCTTCATGAACCGAAAAATTGGCTCCTTTAGTGTGCCTTCAGGTTCTTTATCAGCCTTTCTATTCATAACCATCCTCCTCTTTACTTCACTAAATGAAAAAGTGTTTGTTCCCGTGGCTCGAAAAATCACACACTCCATCCAAGGAATGACAAGCCTTCAGAGGGTTGGCATTGGACTAATTTTTTCAGTGATTGCTATGTTTGTTTCTGCCGTTATTGAGCAACAAAGGAGGGAAACTTCAGTTCAAAAGCACATCCAAATAAGTGCTTTCTGGCTAGTCCCTCAGTACTTTCTTGTCGGTGCAGGCGAAGCTTTTGTTTACGTGGGACAACTTGAGTTCTTCATTAGGGAAGCGCCAGAGAGGATGAAATCAATGAGCACAGGGCTGTTTCTAAGTGCCATTTCAATGGGGATGTTTGTTAGCAGCTTGTTGGTGTCTATTGTTGACAAAATAACCAATAACCACTGGCTGAGAAGCAATTTGAATAAAGGGAAGTTGAACAACTTCTATTGGCTGCTTGCAGTGCTAGGAGTTTTGAATTTCATGGTGTTTCTTTTCTTTTCAATGAGGCACCAGTATAAAGTGCAGCATCATGTTAAGGGAGATAAAGAGCTTGAGAACTTCAATGATGGGAAAGTTGAAGATTTGGAGAACAATTGTATTGCTGAGTGAAAAATGGAGCTCTAGTTGGTGTTTGCTTTTGAGCTTAAGTATGTAACAATATATTGCTAGGCTGTATTTAATTAATTTTATGCATTCTTTTGTGTGCCCTATTAAGCATTGTGGTAGATAAAAGATCTTGTGATGCGTTAATTTTTTTTTAAGTATGTATTAATTAATTAAATGTTTATGATAAGAAGTTTTATGATTCCAAATTCTCAAATTTATTTATTTTCTGCGTTTTGTTCATCCAGCAATACTAACTGCCCTCTTTCTCGTTTCTTAAGCCCATGGGCTCATTTGGTTTTGGAGCCTGCAATTCACTAAAGCCCGTTTTGTATACGAAGAAAATGAAAATAAAAAAAAATTATAAGAAATAAAAAAATAAAACTTAATGCGTGTAATTGTGCATTATGGATTTTTAAAAAAAAAATCATTTTCTTTCCTTTTGACCTCTCAGTCTACCGTCTATCCCATTTGCTAACCCACAAACATTACCCTCCTAAACAAATATGAATTGAAAGATAACTTACCGTTAATTCGTCACAAAATACACGTAAAAAGCTTTAGTAGTCATTAAGAGTGCGTTTGATTGAGAGATAAAAAAGTTTAGAATTGAACTACGTTAACAAATTTTAATTTAATCCATGTTTGGTCCACGCATTATCACAAAGAATAATGATATTTGACCTCCTCAATTTATCTCATCAAGCTTCATTTCTTAATTAACCCCACTAAAAATTTAAAAGAATTTTTTTCTTTCAGTATCTCTCATCTAATCCCCACTGTACTCTTACTATAATTTTTATCATTTTCATGCACCTCACCATATAAAACTTAGAGAATTTATTGGTTATGAAGGCCTATGCTAAAAGAAGGAAGATACTATGATATTCTTTTTCTTTCTTTTTGAGTGTTTTTTTATATAAATAATCTACCATAAAATCCATTCAGCTTTTTAATAATACTGATTCACTGCATCATAAGTTGAAGAATATAATGTCGAAATTTAGAAGGCGTCATTAGGAAACTGTAAAATTATTTTGGTAAAGTTAGGATTTTAAGAATCAAATTAGCTTCACGTTAGATATATTATCTCCCTCTATATTCATATTGTTTAAGTGTTTATGTGTTTATGTGTTAATTGATTGATGTGATTAGGGGTGGGTGTCGGTTCGGTTCGGTTCAGTTTCAGAATAAATTTTTGGTTTCGGATCGGTTCGGGTTTGAAAATTAAAAAAACCGTTCGGTTTTTTCAAAAATAAAATCCGAACCGAAACCAACCTATTGGTTTCGGTTCAGTTTTTCGGTTTTTTAACGGTATTTGAATTTTGACTTTTGGTCAAGGACCATTTTAAAATTTTGAAAACAAATTGGGCCACAATAGAATTCTCATACGGAAACATTTCCTAAGTATTGAGACACACTAATATTTTATAAAAGGGAGGGATCTAAATGATATTATCCCTCCATTATCTTCTCCACTTCGCGACTTTTTCTGGTTCTCACCCAACAACAGTGACATTTGCATATCCAGTCACATATACAGATTCAAACAAAGCTAATAAAACCCAATACAATTAATAATTTAATACAGTAATAATAAGTAAAGCAACCATGAAATTACAAAAGATTAAAAAGTTATTTAAAAAAAAGACCCATTTAAAAAAAAAAAAAAAGCATAGCAAGTAAGTTAGTAAGTTGGCTAGTGGTAGGGAGCAATGGAAGGAACTAGTGGCGGCGGTCGATGTCACCACCAGTGGATGGAGTTAAGATTTGGGTGTGCGGTTTGTCCGTTCGTAGTTTTGTGCAGTTGAAAGTGAGAGATTGGTGTAGAATTTGTGGTCTGGGTATATATATCATAGTGAAATTACAAAAACACTTTAATATCGGTTCGGCTCGGATTTTAAAAGTTTTGATCTGAAATTGAACCGAAATTCGGTTCGGGTTTTATAATTTTGGATTTTTTAGAGTTAAAAACCGAACCGAAACCGAAAAAATCCGAACCGAACCGAATTTTTTTCGGTTCCAGTTTGGTTTTGCCCACCCCTAGATGTGATTACTAAGTGTGAATGAAGCTTTGCATTACTTTGGAAATCTAAGGTTTTGTTGCTTGCTAAAGTAAATGATTTTTCTATTTTAGTGTTTTAAGTGAATTATTTTGTAAATTTAGGTTATGGTAAAACCATTTTTCATTGTTGGGTGGTTTATGATTTATAAAGCACTTAGGTTATGGTAATGAAATTGGTGAATTTGAGATTTTAGTTCTTGATTCACCTCATCGATTAGTTATGTCTTTATTGCTTCAAGTGCTTAAGACTCATACTTTTGGATAGTTTAAAAGTGAAAAGTAAGTTTATTGTTTCTTTTTATGTCTAATTTTGCTAAAAACATGTGGATTGATGATGTTCGAAATGTCAAGAACATAATTTGAAAGGTAAAATTTTGATTAATAATTTATGGAAGTTTACGGAAAATTTAAGGGTTGATGGATTGTTGCTGTAAACTTGGTTGTTTCAAAATTTGATTAAATGATGTTTGATTGAGTTGAAACTTTGAGAAACTAAAGGTAAATGTGTATCATTTTAGTTATGAAAACTCTAGATTGAATTGGGTTTCTATTTGACTTTTAATGGATTTTTCAGAATGGTTGGTTGTTGTCCAATTTGATTATTATAAATTACTCATGTATTATGTTTAATGTTGCAAATGAATGGTCTACCAGTGTCAAAATAAGCATAAATATGGAAAAACTAAACTTCTATATGCATAATTTAAATATAAGAAATCTCAGATTGATTGAACTTGTAATTTATTTTTAACGATTTTTCAAACTCTGCTACCTCTGTAGTAAGTTCTTTTGATAGAATATTTTCGCTAATTTTTTATCTTATAAAACATCAGCCTAATGATATCAGAATGATGGCCACCTCCCTTCAAAACTTGGATTGCTGGTTTTGTATGTCTCCTGATTGGCTCTCCAAGAAGATGGGTGTCTATTTTTCTTTCTATTTGAATTGAGCCAACCAGCTCTTTCTGAGTAGTTCAAGTGCTCTACTCGCGGATCAAGAGAGGTTACCGCCTATTGTCTATAGTTCCACAGCCCTTTATCTATTAGTCATTGATCTTCCAGAAGCGGAAAGCAAATATGACATGATTAGAAAGTATCATTCCGATATATTTAGTAATTTAAATTTATAAATATTCAAAAACTTATTGCTACTATTGTGGTTTCATAAATAGTTTTGACTTCTAGTTTATCACACAAAACCTAATATAGAGTTGTACAAATGACAAGAAAATTTTATATGTAAAGCATTGACATGTCTAATTATGTTCTATAAGTTTTCATAAATTAAAAAAGTATTAAATTTTAAAGAAAATTTAAAACTCAGGTTGTCAATATTTTCAGTTGAATCTGATTAGTGAAAAATATGTTAACTTTTGATATTTTTCAAGGAGAAAAAAAAATATGTGTCCACGCTGTGATTGCAAATAAAATATTCAAATCATAAATCTTTTTTCATTGTATTTGAGAATGTTCTTAAAGGTTAGTGTTTTTTTTCTTTTCTCTTTTTTCTTATTGAAATGATTTAATTTATAAGTAGCCCGATTATTGATTTGTAAGGTTTACGACTTATTTGAATTTTGCATTGTTGGTGAAGTGATATCTTGATTATTAGGGTCTGTTTCTGAAATTGAAAATTTAAGATTTCTAGTCTAATTAATTTTGAGCATGTTTAATTATTATTATAATCCATAACTCAGAAGATGAATTTTGTAATAATAGCATTTGTATTTGCTAGTTAGCCCTATTAATGATGCATTGACTTAAAATTTTAGACTTTACCTGCCACTTGGAAATGACATGTTGTAATGGTTGTCTTCTATGTCAAACTAGTACCTTTAGATGTAGGTGTTATGTCATGAAGTACGTTCAAGGTATTACTCAAGATTTAATCATTTTTTAAAACAATGTAAGTTTCCCTATGAGTTTCTACCTAATATTTTTTAAAATGCATTGTGTGATGTAGATTTGTTGAGCAATTTGTGGGTGCTGATATGATATGTGGTTTTTTTTTTCCTCTTCATAAACTACTTAATCACATCGTTCAATATAAACTACTTAATCACATCTATTATGACCAAATTAGATTGCTTATAGGTTCAATAGTTTAAATGACCGAGTACCAAAAATAAGTGCCCACAAGATTGGGTTATAAAGACGTGTTGCATCCCTTGGTGAGGCGCTGATTATTTTAATAGCACGTTTAATTAGTTATTTACTTATGTACTTGTGATTGTGAATTTGGTGGAATTAACTAATTTTTAATGTCTTCTGCTGTAATTTTAAGGTAATATTTAAATAATAAAAATGACTACTATCAATTCTGAGCTTGTTAGGTGTCTTAAGTAGGTACTGTTCAGTGCAATACTATTTATTTGTATCTTCTTGCTTTTTGTAATCTCTAGAAAATTTTGAGTGATTGGTTGTATATTATTGTTTCGGTTCTGAAGTTTATAATCTATACTAACTTAGTATTTAGATTTGAAGCTTAAGGGATGTGATGAGTACACTATGAATGATCTTTTATAATTTTGTGATGAGTGGACCACATACGTTGCCAAGTTAAGTGTAGCATACAATAATAAGGTAATTTAGGAGTATATTTTTTTCTTGTTAATGTCCAAGACTTAATTTATGCAGCATACTAATTAATTCAATATGCCACGGCACAAGTGTAGGTAGGAAAATAATGAATCTCAAGGTATAGAGGCATTAAGGTGAATTTTGTCACAAACTTAATATTGTTTTCATATTATTAACACCATTTTTTCTTGTAGTGTAATTTATTAGACTTATTAATGTAAAACAATTAAACTTAAATTAATTTTATTTAAATAATTCAATCAATGAATAATATGTCATGTCATCGATATGTTAGATAAATAAACATGTTTTTTTTTTTTAGAAGGAAAATACTTCATTGCTAATAAGAGAGCAAACTCATAATTTGTGCTGGTATATTCTCTAGCCATACAATAGATTCTGAACCTTTTAAAGCTATCTTAGCTAAGGTATGGGCATTAACATTACAAGACCTAAGGGTGTGTTGAAATTTAACTTCCTAGAAGTCTTTTCTTCTATCTTTGATTTCCGAAATCACCCAAAAAATCTCAGTTTTGCTAACCTTTCTGTTGTTTGCCAAGTCAACAGCCACCTGACAATCTGATTAAAAAATAACTGAGGTCAGGTCCGCACTTCTTGCCACTTGCATTCCCCAGTCAATTACTTCAGCTTCAGCAAAAGATACTTCCCCGTTAAAGTTTGAGGGCCTGATAGCTGCAACCACAATATCTCCATTATCATTTCTTATAACCACTCCCAATCCAGCTTTTTGTCTTTGGTTGTCAATTGTAGCATCCACATTTGCTTTGATTGTCTCCATTGTCTTTTTGTCTTTGAGCTCTCCACATGTTGATGCTCTGACTTTTTATATCTTCCAAAAGCTTCTACAACAGCTTCAGCTTTGGCAGTTGAAATCAAAGGGTCCAACTTCCTCTTGAATAGAAAATGGTTTCGAGCATACCATGTAACCCACCAATAAGCAATCTGAAGCTCAGACTCCTTTTTGCTTAGAAGCCGTGATAAAATCAGGAAAGCATCCAGCATACTCCCCCCATAAGAAGATGGTATTTCCACTGCTGCTACAGCAGAATGCTACCTAATCTTTCTAGCTGCTTTACACTCTATCAGAGCATGGAAACAAGTTTCCACCCCCTGATTGCACCTTTGACAGATTGGGTTTGGAATCACTTTTCTTTTCTATAGATTTTCTGCTGTTGGAAGCAGGTTTTTTGCAGCCCTTCACATAAAAATCTTCAATTTCTCTGGGAGATCAAGCTTCCATATGGCATTCCATTGTCTTGGGTTCGGACTTGAACTGCTTGGAACATCTGGAAATTTTTCTTTTAAGGTTATCTAATAGCCACTTTTGACAGAATTTTTTCTGAGCTTATCATAGTTCCAGCAAAGCTCATCCCCCGCAAAGCTTTTTGGAATGGGAATCCTTTGAATGATATCTACATCTTCCTGAACAAAAATGCTGCCGTATTAAGTCCATCTTCCATTCTCTTTCGGGGTCTATCAAATCTACCACTTTAGAATCTGTAGCTAGAGTTCTTGGTGATATTGGTCTGAAAGTTGTTGGCCACAGTAGCCAATTGCTTTTGTAAACTCGAACCTTTTCCCCAGAACCAACTATCCATCTTGTGCCTTTAAGGATTATTTTCCTGCCCCACAAGATACTTCTCCATATAAATGATGGATTAGTACCTAACTTGGCATTTAGAAAATCATCATTCTTAAAATATCTTGCTTTGAGAACTCTTGCCATTAATGAATCTGAATCTTGGATAATTCTCTAGCTTTGCTTTGCTACCAGAGCTTGATTGAAGCTAGAGAGTTCTCTGAAGCCCATTCCTCCTCTATGCTTGCTATGACTCATTCTCTCCCACCTTGCCCAATGAATCTCGTGCTTTTCTTTTTTATTACCCCACCAGAATTTCGCCATTGCTTTTTGGATGTCCTCACATAATGTTAATGGAATTTTGAAGACGCTCATAGCATAAGCCGGAACGGTCGGAGCTACAGCCTTTATCAAAACCTCTTTGCCTCCGCTCGAGAAAAACGTATGCTGCCAACTTGAAATCTTGCTCAGAACTTTTAACTTCACTTCGTTAAAAAATCTCGTCTTTTTTCTTCCAATCATAGAAGGTAGTCATAAATACTTTTCATATTTAGACATCATCTTCAATTGAAAGATGTTCTTGATGGCTGATATTTGCTCTGTTGTAAGTTTTCCACTACAGAACATTGAAGACTTCTCATAATTAAAAATCTGTCCTGAGGCCACTGCATAAGAATTAAAGATTGCTTTTAAGTTTCGACAATCCTCTATATATGCTCTGGTGAAGACAAAGCTGTCATCAGCAAACAGAAGGTGCGATACCGTCACTTGCTTGTCAAACTTGAGACCATGATTAAGTTTTTCCCTTTCAGCCTGCATGAGCAAATTAGAGAAAGCTTCTGCGCACAAGATGTACAAATAAGGTGAGAGTGGGCAACCCTGTCTCAGTCCCCTTTGAGGTTGGATTAAGCTTGTGGCCACCCCGTTAATGATTATTGAAAATGAAGGTGTTGTGACACAATTCATGACTAAATGCACCCATTTTTCAGTAAAGCCTAGCCACCTCATAAGATGTACTGCATGAGTAAATTAGAGAAAGCTTCTGCGCACAAGATGTACAAATAAGGTAAGAGTGTGCAACCCTGTCTCAGTCCCCTTTGAGGTTGGATTAAGCTTGTGGCCACCCCGTTAATGATTATTGAAAATGAAGGTGTGTAATACAATTCATGACTAAATGCACCCATTTTTCAGTAAAGCCTAGCCTCCTCATAATCTGCTCTAGGAAATCCCACTCTACTCTATCATAAGTTTTGCTAATGTCTAGCTTCAGAGCAACTAACCCATTTTTTCTCCCTTTGTTGTGCCTTATTTTGTGAAGGCATTCGTACCCAATGATAATATTATCCGTAATAATTCTATTGGGAATGAATGTACTTTGAGATGGGGAGATAATTTGGTGAAGCACTTGTTTTAGCCTATTAGCTATAGTCTTTGCCACAATTCTATACGCAACATTACATAAACTAATGGGTTTATATTCAGCAACTTTCCTAGGCTTGGCCACTTTCAGAATCAATGCAATGAAAGTATGGTTGAAGGAGGTGAGGTTACCTTGCTCGTTCAATATGTGCAGACATGTTTGGGTTTCAGCTTTGCCTACATACTGCCAATGCTTCTGGAAAAACACTATATGCAAGCCATCCGGACTAGGTGCCTTTGTAGGGCACATTTGGGACTAGGTGCCTTTGTAGGGCACATTTGGGGCAAAGCTTCTGATATTTCCTTCGCTGTGAAAGGGGCATTCAACTGGTTATTCATAGCAGCTGTAACCTTTGGTGTTAAACCTTCCAGAACTACATTCATCTGATCTTGGCTCGGCTTTGAAGAAGTGAATAATTGCTTGAAATAATCACAGAACTCTCTCTCTACGGCTTCTCCATCTTCTGTCCATTGGCCATTTTTGTCTTCCACTTCACAAATTCTATTTTTCCTCTTTCTAGCTATAGCTTTTGAGTGAAAAAATTTTATGTTTCTGTCGCCTGCTTACAGCCAGTCAGCTCTAGATCTATGCCTCTAGTAAATCTCTTCATCTAGCAAAATGCTGTGGATTTGTTCTTCAATTTTCTTTATCTCATTTGCCTCTTCATATTGCACCTTGTTTTGTTTTGCCTTTTAAAGCTCTTGCATTAAAACTTTCAATTTTTTGTCCCGCCCTCCAAACTCTTCTTCGCTCTACCACTTTAGCTGAGCCAACGAAGATTTTGCCACTGCTTTGAATTCCTTAATTAGGTCTTCACCTTCTGCTACATTATATTTCTCTCATTAAGCTTTTATTATGCTTTTACAAGCATCATAAGAGCTCCACATGTCTTCAAAATACACCCTGGGGAAAGTTTGTTTCACATCCTGCAGCCTCGAGCCCTTCTCTTTTACCTCCATCATTATTGGGTAATGATCCGACCCTACGCTCACTAAAGTTGTGCCTTCTTTCTCCTGAAAATGATTCCCCCACTCTTCATTGCAAAGAAATCTATCCAATCTCTCTTCCACAAAGTGCGGCCCGTATCTGCCATTACTCCTTGTAAACTGATATCCTTTATATCCTAAGTCGATCAAATTACAATCTTGTATAACTTCTCTAAATTCAGACACCATCCGTGTGTTCCTTTCATTTCCTCCACTTTTCTCATTCAAACTCAAAATTTCATTAAAATCACCGAAGCACAGCCAAGGTTTTGAGGACAAACCTACTAGCCTTTGTAAAAGAGTCCATGTATGCTTCTTTTGCTGAGCTTTTGGGTGCCCGTAAACTCCAGTGCATCTCCATTTTTTACCACTGCCATACTGAACTTCCATATCAATGTAATGCCTACTATATGAGAGAATGTTAACATTAATATATGAGCTCCACATCATAGCTATTCCCCCATGCTTCCCATTTCTACTAACAGCAAAACAGTTATCAAAATTAAGCTTTCCATATTCTTCATTGGCTTGTGTCGACTCCAGCTTTGTTTCACATACAAAAATAAGATGAGGTTTGTATTTTTGGAGAATTTTTCTCATAGCTAGGCGCTTCCGGGGATTCCTCAAACCCCGAACGTTCCAGCTTATGAGATTCATAGCTATCGGCAGGGCTGGTGACCAGCTCCCGCCGCTATATCTTCTAAAATTGTATCTAAATCCTCCAATGCCATAACACTGTGTTGCTTTCACGCCAGTTGAATCTTCATTGCAGGGGCGTTGATTTGCAGTTTGTTATTGAGGGCTTTGTTTGGGCTATTTAGGTTGACCCACTTTGACTTTGGAGTTTGCCCACTAATTGCACTGCTTGATCTTTTTGTCTTTGTTTGTCCCCCTACCAAGACTTCTCTTTCTGTTTGGGCTCTTGCTTTTGCTTTCCACCTCCTGCTTTTAGGCCTTGAATTGGTTTTTGTCGGCCCATTGACTAACTCCTCAATTTCGGAAATATTCTGGCTTCCTACTCTTGTGTAGCTTGATTAGCTCCTTGTTTAGTTTCTTTTAACCATATACTTTCCCGCCTTTCACACCTTCCCGTCTTGCACTCTATTTTCCTAAGTGAATATTTTCCAGCTGCATTGGTCAGAGTTTTCCCCTCTGTATCGTGTAGTCTGCTGTCTCCGATATTTGTAGCCTTCATAACTACTTGCATTAAATGCTCTTCAACTACCTCTCTTTCCTTTCCCCCCTCCATTAGGGTTATGGGTTGTCCGCTATCACTTTGACCTGATTCGTTATCCATATCTGGGTTCTTTTCGATTTGTCTGGATTGGCCATGATTCTGGTTTTCTGGTTTCCCCCTTCCCGAATTACTTTACTGATGCTCTCTACTCCATTTTCCTTTTCCTCTATTTTTCCTGCTCCATTTAGCTACTGTCAATGCTTTGAGCCATGCTCCATAGGCTAATTCCTCATTTGATTGCCCCTTGTACTTCAAGCATTCCCTGTATTGGTGTCCCATTAGCCCACAACAAAAGCAGAAATCAGGAAGCCTTTCATATTGAATACCTATTGGGGTTTTAACTCCATCTTCTTGCTGGAGAAAGAGAATCTTTTTTAGTGGTTTGGTTACATCCACTGAGATTCTTGTTCTAACAATAGGCCCTACACATTCTCTTTCTTCATCCGTGTCCACTTCTTCCACCTTCCCTATCAGAGACCCCAACTTCTGGACTGCATATTTGTCCATACATATAAGAGGCACATTATGCAGCTATACCCAGAACGATGTGTGTGAGAAAGATTACTTTTTGGTGTCCCCCACTCCTATCGGCTTTGTAAAGACTATTAAAGCATTATCAAAATGCCAAGGACCCCCTATAAACACCCTTTTTTTATCCTCCTCTGTGCTAAATTTAAACATGAAAAAGTTTTCTCCTAAACTCTCGATCTTCACTTCTTTGAAAGTTTTTCATACTTGTCTCATGGCACTTCTTAACCCTTCTATGTGTATCCCTCAGTTGAGAAGAATTTTTCCAATCAAACAGTATGCTGCAAGAATTTCCCTTTTTTCCTTTATCCTCCCCTTATAAATAATCTTGTCTTCTTCTTCTTCTTTTTCTTCCAACGTGATAGAGCTGCATTTTTTAATTAATTCCGCTGTGTCCATTGACACCGAGCAGTTAATTAAATCTGCCACTCACAAAAAAAACTACTTCTTCTGAAAACCCTCCCCTTTTATTGCACTCACTGAACTTTTGACTAACTCACAAAGACAAGGATTACTAAACACTCCTCTTGGCTCTCTACTAACAGCTCAAATACTAACGTTCCCTACATACCCAACTTGAAGGTGACCCAAGGAGGATTATGACAATCCTATTTTACTACCATTCTGAGGTTTTCTTTGAGAGAGAGAACCTTTGAAGGAGACTGATAAATAAACAGGTTATCATATAAATATTGAGAATAATTTTAACATGTTGTCTTTGTCATGAATTGTAAATGACAAATCATGAGAAGAGATATAGTTTACATCCTTGAGGGGCTATAATTGAAGATACCATTGTTTTTGGTGATATAACTTTTACTCCAAAGGATTAATTACAACATGTCGTCATCTACGTGGTTAAATTATAAATGACAATTCATACCATATCTAGGGACGAAACTCGGAGTAAATTTCTAGGGGAACCAAGTTCAAACTTCAATTATTTGCAGTAGATTGATTTTAGACAATTCTTCTATTTGTAGTTATGGTGTAGTCGTTGAAGATTTTAGAATTTTGCTTGTAATTACAGTAATTTTGATTGATAAATGACGCAACTGTTATAAGTGAAAAACAAAATGAAAAAGTAATTAGCAAAATAAAATCAAAAAATTGGGCCCATACTTATCAAATTTTAAAAGGCCATTTATCATTTTGTTAGAATGGAAAAGTATTTAACAAAATGAAAATCAAGCAATCGGGCCACTGTAATTTTATTTTACAAAATATGAAATTCCTATACAATAAGTTTATATGCCAAATGTGTTAGGGACAAATTGATATTTTAAACCCAACGTTTAATATTTCATTTCAAAATTTCAAAAAAAATTTCAAGAGCTAGTAGGGGACATGGCCCCCTATGGTCCTATAAAGCCTCCATCCCTGTCTATACAATGAATTTATGAGTGCTGCTAAATGTCTAAAAGAGAGAAACTACAATCTAAACTGTCTTTTTGCTTCTTTTCTCTCTTCTATACGCTTTTTCTCCCTCTCTATTTTCTCAGCATACACTCTATTCTCTCTTTTTCTTGATATTTAGCATTTTCCTGAATTTACAAGATACGAACAATACAATTTTTGTTTCCAAGTAAAAAGCTTGACATGCCATCTGTGTATTGAATATATAAACAATATGACTTGCATGTTCCATTTACCTTTACTCAATATCATCTATGTGATGAACATATAATTGACAGTTCATACATAAAATTTAATAATTTTCATTAATTTACCATTAATGTAAATATAGTTTTTAATATATAACAAGTGATAAAGTTTATTAACATATTTAATTTTCATCTAAGTTAATTCAGTTAGCTGGTTCTAATTATGTATTGTACAAAACACGAGACAAAACTTTCTGAAATGTGAACGCATACTTCACCATACAATAAATATTTCTAATACATTAATATAATGAAGTCCCCACAAAATAAGAAATATCAAGTCATGCGCCGCGCAATCATTTATAAAATTTTAAAATATATTCGCAACTAAAATTCATTCTATTTATACAGTTGGACTGCTCTAATACACTACCACCTTTGGAGTCCAGGTCCCAACCCAAAACGACGCCGTGCTTTTAAACTCGATACATTCATGAACTCACAGCCTAACCAAACCGTCCACATCGACTCCAATATAAGCGGAGACTGCAGTGTCGATTTTGCCCTTTTTCTTAACGAACGCTCTACAAAAGCCAAACCACCGAAAAAAAAAAAAGAAAAAAGAAAAAAACACTAACAGCCGTCTCTGATCTCTCATCTCTCTCTCTCTGAGTGTGTTTTAATCACTCCCTATTCATTATCAGCCGCTGTCTCTTCATCACGTCGATAATGTCTAACACCAACGCCCCCACCGTCAAAAAGGATGGACCCGGTCGCCTTGCTTCTGTTTACAGTGAACTACAAACCAGCAGATTGAACGTCTCCCTCCCCCTACCTTCTGTCCTCATGAAAACCTTTAACGTCGTCGATGGCGCTCCTAGCTCCGCCTCCGGCAACCCCGGTATTGTCCCACTTATCTCATATATATAATGCAGACATGTGCCCCTTTTTTTTACGTGAAAAGTTTTAATATTTCTTGTATATTTTCTCATTGGACGTGATTGCAGAGGAGATAAAGAAGTTGTTTCCGAAATTATTCGGACAGCCGTCTGCAAGACTGGTGGAGTGTGATCCCAAGGCATGTTCCATGGAGAACAAGAGTTTGAAGATCGGAGTGGTCCTATCCGGAGGCCAGGCTCCTGGGGGACACAATGTCATCTCTGGAATTTTCGGTGGAGGCCGTTGTTTTTGTTTTTTTTTTTTAATGTACATTTATATTTAAAAGGGTAATTTTGAAGATCTATTGTTTTTTGTTTGTCTTTTAGATTATTTACAGGAACGCACAAACGGAAGCAAGCTTTACGGTTTTAAGGGCGGTCCAGCAGGAATCATGAAGTGTAAATATGTTGAGCTTTCTACTGAGTACATCTATCCTTATAGAAACCAGGTCAGGGTTTTGATCAGTGCTTACATTATTGCTTTATGAATTCTTTTGTTATAAAGATCTTCTATGTACTCCATTGGCAGGGTGGCTTTGATATGATTTGTAGTGGCAGAGACAAAATTGAAACTCCAGAACAGGTTGGTGCATGCTGTCTATTTATAATTGTTCTTGTCTACCATTTTGGTTTGTCGTCAAATTGTTGTGAAGGACTTGAACCGAAGACATGGCAATAACTGATTGCAGGTTTATATCTAATCTTGTGTGCTCATGATGTTTAGTTTAAGCAAGCCGAAGAAACAGCAAAGAAGCTTGATTTGGATGGGCTAGTCGTAATTGGTGGGGATGACTCCAACACAAATGCTTGTCTGCTTGCTGAAAACTTTAGGTTCATACATTGTGCTTAATCTCAAGACTATGTATCTGCATGTTCTGTAATCTCGTGAGGTTCTGTTAATACGATATTATTCACTGCTTGAAACTTTGATCAGGAGTAAGGATATGAAAACCCGAGTCATTGGATGCCCAAAAACCATTGACGGCGATCTCAAGTGCAAAGAGGTCCCTACAAGTTTTGGATTCGACACTGCATGCAAGGTAGTGGTTTTATTTCACTTTTTATGTTCTGAAACAAAGTGAGCTTAATGCAGATCCTCATTTCATTCTGTCTCACTATGGGTAGATTCAACTACTATTTCCATGGTTCACGATGATTCATGGTCTATCCTGGCTTTAAAAATGCAGATATTTTCAGAAATGATAGGAAATGTTATGACGGATGCTCGCTCAACTGGAAAATACTACCACTGTAAGTTCTCTGGATACAGATTTCTCGAATTTGCTTTAATATTTACATTTTGTGAATCCATTTACAAATAGCAATACCATTGCTCTTCTTCCTAACTACATCTATTTCTGCAGTTGTAAGGCTTATGGGCCGTGCAGCTTCTCATATAACATTGGAGTGCGCTTTGCAAACTCATCCGAATATTACAATTATTGGGGAAGAGGTATCTTCTGATATCCCATGTCGATTTCAATTTGTTTAAATACTTGCCAGTTGTAAGTAAAGAGGTAATGCTCTTCGAAATGACTACATGAACCCTAGAATCCAGAGCTAAGTTACTCATAATAATTCTGTTGGCTGCTTTCTGAACCAACTTCTGTAAACACTAACAGCATTTTGCATTGATGAAGGTTGCTGCCAAGAAGCAGACACTGAAGAATGTTACGGATTATATAACAGATATAATCTGCAAAAGGTCAGAAGCTGGTTACAATTATGGCGTCATACTTATACCAGAAGGCCTGATCGACTTCATTCCTGAGGTACATACGAGACAGCAGCAGCTATATTTTTCCGTTACCGCGTGGAAGTTGAAGCTTAAACAATCACATTGCTTGCATTGCCCTGCAACTTGCAGGTACAACAACTTATTGCAGAACTCAATGAAATATTAGCTCATGATGGTGTTGATCAAGATGGGGCGTGGAAAAAGAAACTCAAGAGTCAATCTCAGGAGCTATTTGAGTTGTTCCCCAAAGCAATTCAGGAGCAACTATTGCTTGAAAGAGATCCGCATGGGAATGTGCAGGTTTTTTTTTTTTTTCTTGTGACAGCTTTATCCTATAACTGTTTGTCATAAGTCATCGTACTTTAATTCTATTTTTGTTGTAACATGTTTGTGTCCCATGTGTAGGTTGCCAAGATTGAAACAGAAAAAATGCTTATTCAAATGGTGGAAACTGAATTGAATAAAATGAAGCAGAAGGGTGCATATAAAGGGCAGTTCAATGGACAGTCCCACTTCTTTGGGTAACCAACATATTGTTTCTTCAAAATTAATCTTGAATCAGCTGTTTCTTGATCTTTTACATTCATTGCATAGAGAACTCACATTACACTTGATTTTGACCAAGCAGTTATGAGGGCAGATGCGGTTTGCCCACAAACTTCGATGCAAATTACTGCGATGCATTAGGTTATGCTGCCGCAGCTCTCCTCCACGCTGGAAAGACTGGATTGATTTCATCCGTTAGTGTTACTTCCTATTGAAGTTTCCCCTTTCATTGCGACTTTGTATGTGATATATTGTCTTATGTTTTCAAAACCTCGGCATCAAATCACAGGTGGGAAATCTGGGTGAGCCTGTTGAAGAATGGACAGTGGGAGGAACAGCTTTGACATCCTTAATGGATGTCGAGCGTAGACATGGTAGCCATTCCTATTAATGCAGGAGTCACTCTGGTCTCTGGATTCTTGTTCTTCATTTATCAACTCTGTTTTTTTTTTTTTTTTTTCTTATAACTCTTTCAGGGAAGTTCAAGCCTGTGATTAAAAAGGCAATGGTGGAACTTGAAGGTAACATCTTGAATTTTCAACCACTTCATTTTGCCTTGGTTTCTTGAAGCTGTGAATTTACTTAATTTTTGTTGTACTTGTGAAATGTCAGGTATACCATTTAAGACATTTGCATCTTTGCGTGAGGACTGGACAATCAAGAATCTATATGTCAGTCCAGGTATATAAATTTCTTTTGAGCATGCACTCTTTCTCCAGTGATGCTGCAAAATTCACCAGTTAGCTATTTTTTTCTTTTGTCAAAAAATTTTATTCATTAATGTCCTGATGATATGTTGCCTTTGTGTTCATCAGGACCAATTCAATTTGTTGGCCCAAATGCAAATGATATCAATCACACTCTAAAGCTGGAACTTGGACCGCCCGCTCAAGCAAAGTTGAATAAATGAACTCCGTTTATTTCCAGTTCATTAATTCCCTGTGCAGCTCTAGACTATTTTGAGAGTGTGCATGCAGCATGGATCTAATATTTTTTCACTAGCAAATTTTACAGTTTTGCTTAATTACATGAAAAGTGGCAAGGAAAATAAGGATTCAGGTTTTTAAAATTTTAGTTTATTTACTTTATCAGCATCTCTTAATCTCTTTTATGTCTCTTTATATAGCCCTTCGTACGTAGGTAAATTTATAACCCCCTTAACACTCCCTTGCAAAGTATGGTTTATTCCTTACTCATTGAACCGTATTTGCCTGATGGAGAGGTTCGCAATGAAACCGCACTCGCCCTCAACATTTGTTCACTACCTTTCAGTTCTTTTCCTATGCACTTATAGTTTCATGAATGATACGCCACTCTTTGAGCGAGTGCAGGCTCCAATCAATTTGGAAGAGAATTTGAGCAGAGAAAAATGAGACAGGGAAATTACAGAGAAAAGAAAGGGGACGAAGTTGAGAGAAGAAGACAATTGATATTTTTTCTTGAATGACCTCACGGGTCCCTTGACAGTACAATATATTCTTGACTTCCAAAACAACCACGCACCCTCAACTAACTGATGAAATAAAATTGATAATAACAACAAAACAATAATTGAAAACAGACCAACATTCATCACTCTGATATCTCAAGCATTCTGAACATTCTTTAAACGACAAAATCTTTGAGCCATCTTGGTTTCTTTCTCGCGCGAGCTGGACCTGTGCTGGGCTGCTCTTTACCTTGAATCCATTCAAGGTTGGGCTTCTTCCATTTCTGTAGGTTGGGTCTCTTCCCTTCACAAAATGGTCAAGTTGTATCAATGAACTTGATCGATTATCAAAAACTTTAATTATTATTGGTTTCTTTCTCGCGCGAGCTGGACCTGTCCTGGGCTGCTCTCTAGCTTGAATCCATTCAAGGTCGGGCTTCTTCCATTTCTGTAGGTTGGGTCTCTTCCCTTCACAAAATGGTCAAGTTGTATCAATGAACTTGATCGATTATCAAAAACTTTAATTATTATTTTAATATGATGTAATAATCAACTGTATCCATTATATTGATTTGAAGTGAGGAAATCGGTAATGGGTTTATTTTTCATATTGAATTTAACATTTTTGAAAAATAATTATCTCACGGAACAAAAAAACTTTTTTTCTTTCTCACCAGTGGACAAAATTCCTTTTATTAGCAAATGAAAGATATTATAGCCCCTAAATTATGATTATTTTCTTGTAGAGGTGGTGTAGTCATTAGTCAACGTCATACTAGTATTGTATTGGGACTAAACTACGACGGCACAAGACACTCGTATATAAAACAAGGGAAATTATCAATCATATCTTATAAGTGTCGCGTGTCGACGTCTTCTGTGTATCAAACGTTCTACAACACTTTTCACTCAGATCACTCAGTTACCCTAAGCAAAACGCTCGTCCATTTATTCCGTTAATTGCGTTAGAAAGTTAACCGAATTATGGTAAATTGACTATTTTAAAACTCAAAATGAAGTAAAAAGATAAATGTACCTTAAAAATTAACATAAATTTTCAATACACAATTTTTTTTAATTTTGTTATTAACAATATATTTTTTTATTAAAAAATATAAATTATTAATGATACATATTATTAATAATTATCTATAAAAATATCTATATTATACCATAAAAATTTTGTTAACAAGATATTATTTATAATTATACATATGATATCATAACAAATTTCAGTTGGAGCTTGGAGGAGTAGATCTTCAAAAATTTAGGTTAAATTTTAGAAGAGTAGATTCGGTTGTAAAGTATTTTTTTAGTAATTATTAACAATTATTAGATAAATGGGATGACATGTCATTTTTATCAATATATATTATATGACATGTCATTTTTTACTAAGTAAATGGAATGACATGTCGTTTATTTAATCAAAGTTTAAAAAGATTAAATTACCCTTATGATGTCAGTTGACTTGCAAAGCAGAGTTAATTCAACGACGAGCGTGTTGGTTTCATTAACTGTAGGGACATATACTGGTTTGATCTGAGTAAAAGTTATTTGATAAATCGTTTGATCTTGGTGACAGGGTATGGTGATAATTCCATAAAACCTTTAAGAACAATCTACTGTTTCAGTAAACGACGTCGTTTGATGTAACCCGCCATAGCAGATACATATATAAACCGATCGACTGGACATCGTGCTTACCGAGTCGAAAAATCGAAAACGAATCGGATTCAATGGAGAACCCAACGGCAGAAGCTAACTCTTCTTTAATTAATTCGTTCATGGAGATCACATCATCCACCAAAGACGAAGCTCTCTTCTTCTTGGAGTCTCATCAGTGGGATCTAGACGCCGCCGTTTCGACTTTTCTAGACAACGCCGCAGCTGCCGCAGCCTCCCCCGAAGCTTCTCAATCGGTCGCTACTCTCCCTGCCGTTAACTCCCCGTCGCTTTCGAACTCCCCCTCGACCTCTCCGTCTGCGTCTTTGTCTCGATCCCCGTCCCGGTCTCGGTCGCCATCACCTGCTGCTGCTCGCGATCCTTACGAGCTGCGTTCCCGAAGCCGACCGGGGAAGAAGGAGGATAAGAAGGCGGCGACTGGGACATCACGTGGCGGCATTCGGACTCTTGCTGATCTGAATAGGACTCCTCCTGGTGGGGCCGATAGCGATGACGACGACGAGGAGCCGCAGCAGTATTATACTGGTGGTGAGAAGAGGTATAATCAAAATGTTTTAAAGATAAAAAAAAAAAATTGAAAAATTTTTAATTTTCGTTCTGCTCTAATTCTATGAGAATTAAGAATTTGTTTCATATGATCAGCAGTTTTAACTGCTTAGTTATGATTAATTAATGAATGTGGCTGATTATCTATAATTATATTCGTTTTTTTTTCTCTCTAGTGGGAAGGCTAAATTTTTCTGTAACTGTATGATCCTATATGAACCCTTGAGCTTAATGTCTAGCTTATACGAGGGTTAATGAAAAATGTGATAATCTTTTCTGGATTTTTTAGTTTGTTCGTTTTCGTTTAATGGCTGAAAATTGTATGTTGACATCTACGTTGACAACTGATCTTGATATGTCCGCTGAAGAGTGGAAACAAAGTTGAGAAGATTTTTATTGAATACATGGAAACTTTCTTCGAAATCTGATTAATCATATTTGCATGAGAACTTATATATCCACAGGCACTCATAATCCGTTTATGTAATGCAATTGGGGGCATATGGTGACCAAGTTGGTTCTGTGTTTTCTTTGTTCTGCAGCAGAGTATGCACACTGCATGATGAATTTGTTGGCTTTTTCTTTTTTGGAACTGTTCATTAATTCAACCCTTTTCTAAGACTAGATTTAAAAATTATGTTGGGGTTTTCATAAAAAAGTAACTATTTTTAAATTTTGCTTTTATTATGGTTGCAGCGGGATGCTGGTCCAAGATCCTACCAAAGGAAATCAAGTGGATGCAATTTTCAATCAAGCTAGACAATCAGCTGTGGAGAGGCCTGACCTTCGAGCATCATCAAGCTCAAAAGCCTTCACTGGAGCAGCAAGGTTACTCTCTGGAGAGACAGTATCATCTGCTCCAGCTCCTCCGCCTGAAAATGTCTCACACAACATCACATTTTGGAGGAATGGGTTCACTGTAGATGATGGTCCGTTGCGGAGGATGGATGATCCTGCAAATGCTTCCTTTTTGGAGGTAGTATTTGACAATAAGATTTCCCTAACTTTCATGATTTTGCTATCATTGTCACTGTGAAAATTGTTTGTGCTATGCTAATTATATTACAAGAGTTGAGTTGCAACTTGCAACCTGACCTTCACATTCAACTTCCAAAATGAAAACGAATTGTACCTACCGTAGGGGGAATAACGATTTACTGAGATTTTTCAAAACCTGGCTTCCTAATTGGAAGTTATTATGGGGACTGGGTAGGTTCTCTCTTTTACTTATAGAGATGCGTTATACTTATGTATTGGTTGCATCTCAATGCAGAGCATCATGAGGTCCGAGTGCCCAAGAGAGCTTGAACCAGCTGATAAGAAAACTCGTGTGCATGTTGAACTCATCAATAAGCGAGAGGAGGACTACTCTGTTCGCCTTTGCTCCCTTCGTTTCTGAATATTTGTTCTTGTGTTTCCATCTTGCATCTACACTACTTAACTCCACTGTTTGATGTAGGAACCACCGAAGCGCCGATCTGCATTCCAGGGTGTAGGGAGAACTTTGGGTGGCAGTGACTCTCCTGCCTCTGCTGCCTCTGAGCCAGCTTTTACTGCTGCTGCCTTAAACACTGCTCCGTCACCATCATCTGGTCTAGTTGTGGACGCAACTTTGCCGACTACCTCTATTCAGCTGAGGTTAGCAGATGGTACTCGCATGGTTTCTCGCTTCAACCACCACCATACTATCAGAGATATTCACAGATTCATTGATGCGTCAAGACCCGGCGGTGCAAGAAACTACCAACTACAGGCAATGGGGTTCCCTCCAAAGCAACTCACCGATCTAGACCAGACTGTAGAGCAAGCTGGCATTGCTAACTCGGTGGTTATCCAGAAACTGTAGTTGCTTAGTCAGCTTCCAAGTAGTACTTGCTTAATTTAATATTTATTATACAGAAAAATTCAAAGAGTTTGATTTGGATTTCTGTTTATTGAGGTAAAGATTCAGTGTCTCTGGTTTTTTCTTTTTAATTTTTAGTTTTATTTTTGAGAGATGATTTAGCGTCTCACAATTCTTCGATAACAGTGACTTGGCCCCATAACATGGAAGCTGATTTCAAGCCCATTGCATGTGTGTCTGTGTTGTGGGTTAGTCGAACTCCGCAAATCGCAGTTAGAAAAACGAGACGGGCTTCTAAGTTCTAACACCCCTCAATTATCCTTTTACAATCCGTCTTTTTCTTTTTCCTCCTGAAACAATTATAATTATGTGGCTGATCATCAAAATAAGCTTTTATCTCCCCGTCAAACAATTCTTTAACTCTCGTTATCTCATAAAAACTTATGATTAATGTTGTATATATTTATTAATCATTTATTTCATGTATATGATTCTGTGATTATAAAAGATAGTCCATCTCCTTATTTGTATATACTTGACAATGAATAAAAGTAGTCTCTAAACTATTTCTATTTCTATGCTTTTTATTTGCCATCTCCCTTATTATACTGTTTCTGATGTTGTTGTAACTAATTATGACATTTGAAGTAATTTGTAATGGTGATAATTGAGTGTTAGGAACAAGTTTTCACGAGTGTATCGTGGCTGCATCTTTAATAGAGGCGATGGAGAACGGCCGCATAAACTCAAGCCTTCAGTGCTCCAAAGACCCAGCTTGAACAAAAACGCAGCCGTCTTTCAAGCTAGAGTTTTTTCTTCGAAGGGTATAAATTTAACATGAGTTGCTTTGAATTATGTATGCTTAATTTTCGCAATTTGTATTTTGGGATTAAAAGTTTCACCTTGATTACAATGAAAGAAAATTAAGAATGCATCTTTCAAGAATTACATTATATACAAAACGAAAATTTCAGTGTATGTTCGTTGAGAACCATAGTCAAATTGAAATTGTGATTTATTATTCACCATCTTGCATGTATGAAAAAGTTCAAGGTTTGAATTAAATTTGTGATTGATTTTATCTTCTTGAAGGAATGAAAATTGAATATCCAAATGCAATTTTATCTTCTTGAAGGAATGAAAATTGAATATCCAAATGGGTATTGTTTCTTTAAAACAATTTAAAGAAATATGTCAGCGCCAAAAGATCAAACAAAAGTTCATATGATTTTCTAGCTTTTACAAATGAGGAGAAAATCATCAACAATATATATAAAGAGAACATGTGGTGTGTAAAAATTTTTATGGCTTATTTATGCTCCTACAGTAGCAAACTGAGATTGTCAAACTGAGATTGTCAATATGTATATTAAAGCCATTGCTTCTCTTTATATATGAACAAAATATTAAGCTTTTGAAATTAATAAATGGTCTCATCTTACTATTATTAGTAATATATTTACATTCCTTGAAGCAAGTGTTTATTTGGTAATCGTGGGATTGGTGCTAGACGTGCCATGACTAAAGTGATTGACATTACAATGATCACCATTTTAAGTATTAATGATTGCAATATATATATTGTACCACCCAAAGTGAAACAAATTAAAAATTGAAATAATTTGTAATGAACTAGAAGTTCAAGAAGTCTAGAGTTTCTTACATAGTTTGAAATGATGAAGTTACAATGATAAATTTGCAAGTGGGGCTAATGATTATGTATCAAATTATAGAAAATTCACAAGAATTTGAATTAAAGAACTAGAAATTTCTTTTACTAATTGATTTTTGTTTAAATCAAACGAAGATGAACTTATGGAAACAATTTATTATTTCATATGATTCATCATTACTTACAATTAAAGATTTTGTAACAAATTTTATGAGAAAAACATCCCATCACAAGGGGGAGGAAAGCTATATGTGATGGATAACATGAATTTATGATAACGGTACGCATCACTTTATCGTAGATGCATCACTTCAACTCATCTTAATATTTATGTAAATTAGTTTGAACTTGAAGTTCAAAAGGATTATTAATACAATGCACATTATCGATCAATTATTGGATAAACTTATTGATTAGAAAAAGTGATTAAAATCACATGTAAAAAATATCCTAATATGAGTTGATGTTCTCAAAGGACGAAATGGTGATACAAATAATATATGAATGCTTGAAGCATATGATATATTAATTGGTGCAAACAATTAATTTCTTGGAAAGATGTATAATAATATGTAAAATAATTTGGTACTCCTAAAGAGACCATGTTTTCATATACAGCAAAATGTTTGATTTATAATTAAATTATTGAATATAAATCCCTAGAGAGGCACAATGTACTAAGTAGAATATGAATCTCAAATACCCTTGAAGAGGCAAATGGTGAGAAACAGAGAGATTCAAATTTTCTACATAAGACACATGTGCAAATTAAGAAAGAGAGATTTTTAGCCCTTACAGATGGTATATACTAGAAATTTCGAAAGTGCTCATTGGACACATGTATTGAAAAATAAAATATTTAATTAATAGTATGTTGGTAGTTAGGGCAAGAAAAAATTTGAAATTAACATAAAATTATTGTCAATAAAATTTTAGTTGTTATGATAAAATATTCAAGATTCAGCACTATAAAATGGTGAAAGAATATCGATTTATATGATTGGATAAAATTTGGACATGTAATCCATATAGTAGAAGGCCCAAAATTTAATAGCAAAATATAAAAAATGTTGAACTTGAAGTTCGTACAACTAAAGTCATAAAATTTATTAATAAAATGTAAATTTGAACTATAGTATATCAAAATTAAATTAAAGAATCTATATACTTATCCTTAAAGGATAAAATACTTGAAACAAGTACTCGAAGTCCTAAATTAAAAAACTTGCACCATGTCTATTCTTGCTAAAGCCATAATCATAATTGTGTATAGTATAGTAATCTAGACTTATAAAGTATAAGCACTTAAGTGAAAATTTATTAAAAGTAAGATATGTCATTATTTACTTTGCTGTGTGATTTTATCAAAAATTAAAAGTAAAATTTGTAATTTTTGCAAAATTCGTTGATCATATCAAAATGCAAAGACTCTTGAAAAGTTTATGATTTACTTCTTTTACGAATAAAATTCAATATGAAAGATCTTGCAATGAAAGAATTTTTTTTTTTAACTTGTAGATTAAAGTTTACCAAGTGTAGTGCTAGTGTTGTAGAAGGATTTCATATTAAAAAACTATTTTATTTTAAAATATAGTGTACTTGTCATGGTCTTTAAGTACCATACTTTTTTTCCAACTTGAGGCTACAAAAGCATTGGAAAAACTGCACAATTGTAGATTAAAATATGTTTAGCACAAACTTGAAAATATCAAAATAATGCTTGATACGGATGTTAAGACTTGATTTTATTGAATAAAATCAGCAAAATTCTGAAGATATATATAAAGCAATATTCTTCAATCAAAATGACGGTGCCTCTAATTTTTTTTTTTCTTTGTGTATTCAAATTTTTAAAGGATGGTGTTGACCTTGTAGATTATCTCACCAAAGTATTACAATAAAATATAGTTGATCAATGAAGTAGGCATATCATTTTGAAGGGAAAGTATTCAACAAAGGGAGTTATTTATTAGAAAAGCTATTAACCAACAACATAAAATAAAGAGTGAAATAAGAGAGCAATATATTCTAAAATAATCTTATTCATTTCACGTGTATACAAAACATAGAGATGAACTCTCCTTTTATATAATCACTCATAAAATTAATGGAAACATTATAGATCATAATTTCTTCAGGAAAGACAAATAGATGTATGTTTATGAATATCCACATTTATTTTAATAAATTTATAACACTCTCCCTTGGATGTTCATTACAAAAGAAAATGCTTCATTAAAACTTTTACTAAAACAACCCTTATAGGAAAAAAATATTAGTAAAAGAAAAAGAGCATATTATTTATTGATGTCTTAAAGCAAATAATTTTAAAGATATAAAGTTGTCTCATTAAAACCTTATTAGGAAAAATCTTATGAGATAATAACCTAGTGAGAAAAAAGAGCACATGCATAAAATTTTCTCCAAAATAAAGTATTTCCCCCAATAAGTATACTCCCCCTCATCTTGACATAAATGCTTCAAGATCTAGAAAAAAATCTTTGAGCTGACGCATCCCGATTTTATTTGTTAATTTTTTTAATGTTACAGTTGGTAGGGATTTTTAATGTTCTACGGAGATAGCAAAATACACGTTTTTACACTATTCCAATACCTATGAGTTGGTGCAGAATTGTATTTTGCTAATAAATTATTTGAAAATGTAATATCACAACGAGAACAGTTTATAAGATACATAAGTACACCAATTATATTTAAATATAGTACTACAAGACCAAGAATTGCTTTATCATCTTCCTTAGGACGAAATTTATATTTTTCCACATCAGATGATTTTATCATAATTGGAGTACTTAATAGATGGGCTTTATCCATATAAACATGCTTCAACCTTTTTTAGTGTAAGTTAACTAATGTAAGAGCATTCCACTTAGAAAATACTCAGTTTGTAAGTCAAGAAAAAATTTTGTTTTCCAAGATTGTTTATTTGAAACTCATTTTTCAAACAAGAAGTTGTTTTTTAAGGTTCTTCTAGAGTTTTAATGAGATTTAAATCATCAACATATACTATAATTATTTTAAATCCAATTTCAAATTTTTTTAATAAAAATACAAAGACAAATTGGATTTTAACATATCTTTGTTTTAATAAAAAGTTGCTTAGACAATTATATCATATACGCCCAGACTATTTTAATCCATACAGGGAATATTATAGCTTTAAAGAATATAAACTAAGAGGTTTAATTTTGTTTGCTTCATGCATTTTAAATCGCTCAAGGATTTTTCTATAAATATACGTATCGATATAACCATATAGATAGGCAGTCACAATGTCCACAAGGCATATATCAAGCCCTTTAAAGGCTGCAAGACTAATCAGAACATCCATAATAAGAGAATACATCTCCTAATGATCAATGTTAGGTTTTTGAGAAAAATCTTGTGCTACTAACTAGGGGTGGGCAAAAGTGAACCGGAACAAAAAAAAATTCGGTTTGGTTAGGATTTTTTCAGTTTCGGTTTGGTTTTTTAAATTTAAAAAATCCAAAATCATAAGTACCAAACCAAATGGATCGGTTCGATTCAGTTTCGGATAAAAAATTTTAAAATCTAAACCGAATCAGTATTAAAGTATTTTTGTGATTTCACTATAATATATATACCCACCAATCTCTCACTTTCAGCTGCACAAAACCATGAACGGACAAACCCACACACCCAAATCTTAACTCCATCAGCCGGTGGTTGATACCGTCGACCTGCCGCTATCGTTCCTTCCATTGCTCCCTCGCTAACCAGCCAAGCAACTTACTTACTTGCTCTGCTTTCTCTTTTTTTTTTTTTAAAATGGGGTTTTTTTTAAATAACTCTTTAATCTTTTATAATTTCATGGTTGCTTTACTTATTATTACCGTATTAGATTATTAATTGTATTTGATTTTATTAGCTTTGTTTAGATCTGTATATGTGACTGGATCTGCGTATGTCATTGTTGCTGGGTGAGAAACACAAAAAGTCGGGAAGTGGGGAAGATAATGGAGGGATAATATCATATAGATCCCTCTCTTTTATAAAATATTTTTGTGGCCCAATACTTAGGAAATGTTTGCATATAGGAATTCTGTTATGGCCTAATTTGTTTGCAAATTTTTCAAAATGATCCTTGATCGAAAGTCAAAGTTCAAAAATCGTTTAAAGAACCGAAAAACCGATTACTTAAATTAAACCATTAAAGTCAAAATTCATATACCCACTTATATCCAACAAGTTTGACAAATTCATGTGTCAGAACTATTGGTTCAAATGCTTTTAATTTTGCAAGTGAATTTAGCGCTGGTTAAATAACATTTTTCTACTTTGGCCAATTATTTCTATGTCGACATTTTTCCAAAATCTTTAGATCAAGATCCTCATCATCATTTATGATATTAAGAGAAACAATAAATGAAAAAATATCATCAATACTTATTTCATTTCGATCCCAAGATTTCTCTATACCAATAAAACCAATCGTAACTTCATTATTTTGTATTTCTTTAGGAAAAATTGATTGCTTAAATTAAATTGTTAAAGTCAACTTTTAAAGAACCCATTTATATCCAACAAGTTTGACAAATTCATGTGCCAGAACTATTGGTCCAAATGCTTTCAATTTTGCAAGTGAATTTAGCGCTGGTTAAATAACATTTTTCTACTTTGGCCAATTATTTCTATGTCGGCATTTTTCCACAATCTTTAGATCAAGATCCTTATCATCATTTGTGATATTAAGAGCAAAAATAAATGAAAAAATATCGTCAATACTTATTTCATTTCGATCCCAAGATTTTTCTGTACCAATAAAACAAATCGTAACTTCATTATTTTGTATTTCTTTAGGAGAAACTAATACTTATTCAGTTATTGGCAAACTTTCTTCTTTTAGGTCAATGAGACTAATACTACTTAATTGATCAAAATCTTTTTTTTTTGTGGATTTTCTCTTGCTTCTTATTATTGTTATTCCACTATGAGTGGTTTGATTGATATTTCTTATTATAACCACCTCAGCCTTGATTATTTTTGTAACTGCAATGTCGATAAAGATTAGCAATATGATTATGGATTGAAGTACCATTCACTTCTGGGGGGAGGTATAGATCCAATTAAATGAGAATCAATAAAACTTCATTATTTTTTTCAGCCATTAAAAGGCATAAAATTAACTCAAAATACTTTCTAAATCTCCGCTTTTGATATTGCTGTTGGAGGAGCAAATACGAAACATGAAAAGTAGATAATGTATTTTCCAACAAATCTGCATAAGTAATTTCTACTCTACACAAGTTTAATTGAGAAACATTTTTGAATAATATGCATTGTGTTGACTAATAGATTTAAAATCTTGTACTCATGAGTGCATCGAGTCTTAACAAGCTTTTCAAAGTATAATATAGTTTTTTGGTGATTAAATCTTTCATTAAGACAATCACAAAGGGTTGATAGTTATTTGACTGTCAAATACTCAATTTTTAATTGTTCATGACAATGGTGGCATAGAAAAATTATTGCCTTGGCATGGCCTTGGGTCGATGCGTCATTATTTTTCTTAATAGTATCTCTAAGATTTAACGCATTTAGATGGATTTCAGCATCTAGGACCCATAATGGATAATTATGCTAAAGATATCAAGTGCCATAAATACAAATTTTGCGAGACTTGACATTTTCAAATAGCTATAAGACAATCTAAACAAAGATAAATAATTGATTCATTATTAACAAGTAAATACTAGATATGTCATTTAATCCCTCACAGTAATATAATAATAGCTAGTGAAGTTCTGTAATCATCATATATCATAATATTCACGTCACAAAATTGATTCTCAAATTTTATACCAAATTGTGCATATTTCAGAGACAAAAATAAAGACAAGGAATATATGTGCAACCTTAAGAAGACAATCTTACTGCAAACACATGCATTACAATAATAGCTAATATAACATGTTATCATTGACAATCAATTAAAGTTATATAATAATTAAAATTGCTAGATACAAGAAACAAAAGAATTAATAACTGATCAAAATCTCATGTTGATAATGTATTAGAAAAGTTATTAGCCAGTAACACCAAAGAAAGAGTAAAATAAAATAGCAATATACTATAGAATGATTTTATTATTCATTTTAAGTGTATACAAAATAAAAAGATGAGCTCTCTTTTTATAGTTATACAAACACTACATGAAATTAATAGAAACATTATAGATCATGATTTATTGTGAGATAGTGAGAGTTAAATGGAAGCAAAGAGTTGCTAGTAGGGAAATTAAGAGATATTTGTTATAAATATTCACATTTATTTTAATAAATTTATAATATTATTAATATTGAGGATTACATGAACTATACTCCTTTTCCTTAATTAGGCTTTTGTTCCATTTAGTTTTTCCTAATGAAGTTTAATTGAAGTAATTTGCACTTTCTTAAAATATAAATGAATAATATGCTCTTTTTCTTTCATTAATATTTTTCCATAGGGTTTTTGCTAGCTAGGGTCTTATGAGGCATATTATTTGTAGGATAAACATTCAAGGAGAGTGCTATAAAATAATTATAAATAATTATGTAGATGTTTATTAAAGCAACATTTTATCTGTCTCACAAAACAACTCTTCATTTTCTATAACTCTGACTATTTTATAAAACTGTATGACTAATAATGTATCTATTCGGTAACTACTTACTTCATTTATATGGTTATGTGACTATAAAAAGAGGGTTATCTCCTTATTTCTACATACTTGAGAATGAATAAAAATTGCTTCTAAGCTATTGTTACGATTCTTATTTGCTCTCTCTCTCTCTCTCTCTCTCAATATATTGTGTTTCTAATTGATGAACAATTTAACAATTTTCAATTATACTCCATTTATTACCAAAAATATTCTCTCTTCCTAAATTAATAATATTTTTATTTGAATCTTTAACTTTTAGAGTTTTTCTCATTATAAAAAATTCTTCTACAGTGAACAAAAAAAAAAATCTTATGTGAATCATCTTACCTCACTCTTCACATAAATAATTCTATTAGTAATAAATTTCTTAAAGTTTTGCTATATCTATTCTTCTCCTCAAACTTTCTCTCTATACTAAATTAAAAAACACAAGCTTCCCAAGATCAAATACAATTAATCTAAAAAGTAAAGAAAATGAAGAATGGATTATTTAAATTTTTGTCAATCAATGGAATAAATGAGAGCAATAAATTTAAAAAATAAAGAAACTAGGTTGATAAATTTGAAGAGTTTCCCAAAAAAAAAAAAAAAGCTCAAGCAAAAGAGATGTAAGAGAGTGAAAATATAAATGGGTTCATTATATTTATGTTTGTCCTTGAATATAATTTTGATGGAAGAAAGAGCCTTACGCAAGGGTGTTAAAAACATCACTCTATTGTGAATAACAGTGGATTCACCGTTTTGCCATTTTATGAAGTTACTATTATACCCTCACTCTTATTTTATATAGTAATGAAATGAAGAGCCAACAACGTTATTTTTTCCTGGCCACACTTTTCTTCTTTCTTTATAATTTTCTCTACCTCTAGTTAATCTATTTTTATATCGTTACAAAAACATAACATGTAAGTTTCTAATATGCCATCAACACAAATAAGTTTTGATATAGTAAAATAATATATCAAAATGAAGCCCTCGATGGCTAAGCATTCTGCTGTAAAAATCATCTTGATCGGAGCTCAAACAAGTAGGGAAACACCACTAGAAAACTTTAGTTTTAGAGTGAGTAATTCGTGTCTGAGGGGTCGAATTAAATCCGAACTCGAACCCGGCCTTTGTCTAAATCCAACCACATCACCAGCAATAGATCCTCAAACGATGCTGAACATTCGCACCATCACCCCTGTCGTTCAAATCCGATCACATCATCAATAATGGATCCTCAAACAACACTGGACGTTCACACCCGATCGCTGATGACAGAAAACAACCAGAAGTCGTTGCTCGAAGCCACGAACAATTGTGGTTAAATTTGGCTTAAATTGGCGCGAGTTCATTAGATTTCATCCATGTCGTCACTTGGGATTTGTTCCTCTCATTATCCTCGTCAAAGTTCGACAATTAATCATCATTAGAAGTGAATGATTAGCTACTGATCAAGTCACTGAAGTTTCACCATTTTTGGAGTTCGAGTTGTCGTCGTGCGCGCGCTTCGAAGCTCATTACTACCACCTTTTGATTCAACACAGCCAAAAGTTTCCATTCCTATTAATATTTTCTGAAGCAAAAGGTATACATTATATTTGGCACTATAGACTTGATTGAGTACTCCTAAAGAGTTATAATCAATCGAATACTTCAAAAAAAAAAATACATAATCTTGTTATCAAGAGAAAGAAAATTAAGTATTTCGAACGCCTTATTTTCAGTAAGATTTAGAAGAAATCTGTTATATTTTAAAGATACCCATCGAAATGGATGTTATATTGTAAATGCATTAAATACATACTAGAGAAGCTACAAAGCCTTCTCAACTAGATTTTGTTATAATTAAAAGTTACACAATAATGAACTAAACGTTCATTCCTCTAAACATATTTATTTTGTGGTATGATTACCTTGGACACTTAATATCTATAATAATGTATAGAATTATTGAGAATCCTTATGGACATATAGTAAAGAACTAGAAGATTCTATTGCCCAATTGAATTGTTTATATTGCTTGCTCATAAGAAAAATTTGTGGTTAAACCATTCCTTTCTGAGGTTACTTATAAAATTCATCATTTTACAAAGAATCAGGGAGATATACGTGGACCAATCTATCCACATAGTGGATCATTTCGATACTTCATGATTTTAAGTAATGCATATACATGGTGGTCACATGTTTATTTGCTATGCACACACAATATTGCATTTGCATGATTGATTACATCATTTTATAATGCTGATATCTTAAACCTTTGTCAAATGATTTTATCGTCGCTTACGGATTGTCACTTTGAAGTGACAAGTTTTTCATCATTGGTGAATAAAAAGCCTCCTTAAGTAAGTCATGAATTGTCTTCGAAAGTTTTTGTTTTTCACATTTGTACTAGTTAATGTGAAAATGAAGTACAGAGAATAATGTTTTTACAGCAAATTTTAAACCAATACCAAATGTAGATTTAGTAAAAGTAACAAAGTCACATATTTCAGCTACTAATACATTGACTAGGGTGATTGTTCATGCTTAACAATCAATGGTACGAGAAGCTAGTGAATTATATATTACACGTTAGAAACATGACAGATCACTTGGTTCCAAAAACAATGCTCCCTAGAAGACGAGAATGAAAAATCAGGATACTATTGAAAATGAAGCTCGAGCTATAAATGTACCTATATTATCTACATCACAGTTGTAGGTGAACGAATGGTCCCTAAAGTGACAAAAGTCCTTAAAGTCACAAAAATTCTTGAAGAGGCAAATGAATGCAGAAATTAAAGGTGGGCAAATCGGGTTTCGGTTTGGATTTCAACCCAATTGGGTTGGAAAATTGAACTCAATCGCGTTAAAAATGCCAACTCGAACCAAACCGAACTAAATTTAATTCGAATCGGATTGGGTTGGTAATTTGGGTTAAAATTTCAGTTCGGATTAGTTTAGGTTAGAACAATTCAATTTAAAAATTTGGGTTAATTCGGGTTAGAACGGGTTGAAATAATTTAATCCAAAAATTCTACCAACTTAAAATCCAAAAATCTCAAATTCAAGCATCCTTAACAACAAACATCAACTAAAATCATCCTTAATAGCATTTCAACAAATCTTTTTAAAGTTAATAAAACATAAATCATGTAGTCAAGTATAATAAAACTACAAAAATTATAAATCTAAAAATTAAGATGGCAAATGGCAATCATGATTAAACATCTCCACATGACAAACAAGGCTAATAATCCATCTCCAACACCATCAATACTCATCATAACACCTTCAAATTAGCAATAATTAACCAACACAAAATATTGAGCAACAACGGATAGAAAATGAAGTAAATCAATCCATTCTGTAGAAAAATTAAAAAATTAATTAACATTTAGTGGAATCACTTAATATGCCTTAACAATTCTCAATATTACTAGTAGCATGTTTGTATTATGACCATGCCCTAATTGTGTAATTTATTATTAGCTTGATCCAAATCAATATACATAGTTACATGCTTACTGTTGCAACAAAAAATCTTCATATTAGAACACTTGTATGGTCCGCTTGTGTCAATTTACAAAACTCTACCTAAAATAAAAAGACTTGAAGTAAATAACTCTTAAAGTAAACAAATTTTAAAAATAAATAAGTAAATAAGTAACCATTAATATTTATACCTTCTGTAAGGGCATCCGTAAAACTTGTTTTCCTCAACCAACGCTTGAAGGTTTGTTGTTAAATCAACAAAAAGTGAAGATCGCAACTAATTTTCCATCAGTATCAATGCTTCTACCATAACAGGATCATAGAACTCCTATATTCATTTAAAATATGGCCTACTATGCTAAAAGCGGACTCAGATGTAGCTGTAGATACTAGAATGGCAAGGGCAACACATCTCTTGCTATTTGCGACAAAATTGGGTATTTCGAACTATTATTCTCCACCATAGCAAAATATCAATGGATCACCCAATGCATTAGGTGCTTGATATTCAATCGACTCCATCAAGTAAAGATCTAGCTCATTTGACAATTCTCTGTAATCTCTAATAACAACAACCATCTTTGTGTATTTAGAAAAATGGTCCTCAAATATCTTATCATCTTCATCCATAAAAGTCAGCCCACTATTAGCACTAATACCAGCACTTGCACTTGGAAACGTACTCGCACTTGCACTTGGAAATGCACTTGCACTTGCACTAGCACTTGGTTTTAAGTGTTGAGCACTGTATTTTTCAAAAAGCTTGTTTAACACACCTTTCACTCCATCTCAGCACATTTTACACTATCCTTATCATATAAAGTCTCAAAACAAAGTGTTACAAAATTCATTTTCCCCCATGGATCTAATACAGAAGCAACGATCAACTACTTGTTTATCTTCGAAGACCTTCCCAATACTCCTCAAAATTTTCCTTTATGCTACTTGCCATCATACTAATGTGCAGGTCAAGGCTATCCGCTATTGTATTTAGAGCCTTTTCAACGCTGCAAATCTCATTGTAGCACGTACTAGATGTCACCCTTAGAGAAGAAGAAAAAGCCAGTGTCGCATTATAAAAAATCCTCAAAAACCTGACAATCCGACGAGCATTATCCTAATCATAACTTCCTAGTGATCCTATCTTTTTCTTCCCACTTCCTTCTTTACGAAAACAGCATCATAAAGCTTATCCTTATTTGCCATTTGATTAAATGCCGATCTAAACTTCAATTTTACCTAGTTGGACAATCTAAAATCATACTTCCTCTAGAAGGTTGACCATTCTTTCCTAAAATCTTTTCTTGCTCTACACGAATGTGAAATGTTTTTAATCTGGCAGTAGATGATCTCACATACTTCACAGCATTGCGGATACTAATAATATTGTCGTCTAATTTTTTCAACCTTTTAGTAACAATAAGATTCATAATATGTGCACAACAACACACGTGCATAAAGTCACCATTCAACACCAATGCATCATCTCTCTAAATCTTTAATTTATTCATCAAATAGCTAATGGGAACCTTATTTGCACTTGTATTGTCCACAGCAACTGTAAACACTCTCTATACCCTAATCAAGCAAACATTTCTCGAGCTGCTTATCAATCGTCTCCCCTTTATGATAAAAAATTGTGTTAAAACTGATGATCTTCTTACGTAACTACCAATCTTAGTCAACAAAGTGAGCTGTTATTACCATATAAATGGTCGTCGTGATGAAAGTCCAAATATCCATAGTGAACGAGACTTTTTGCTTCTTATCACATAATAAACTCTTCAATGAAGCCTTTTTAGCTAGAAATAAGTCAAGGAAATCCTTAGTAATGGTTCTACGAGATGGGACCACAAACCTAGGACATGCAACATTACAAAAATGTCTGAATCCAGAATTCTCCACATGCGAAAATGGCAACTCATTAAAAAAAAAAATCATTTTAGCTATTGCCCTTCTAATAACCTCCTAATTAAATGCCCAACCACAACCTGACCAATCTCTTCATTACCGGCATAGTAGGTTCTTGAGTTAAAGCTGTTTGATTTTATAGATAATTTCCATATTCAAAACACCTTTTCGAGTGGTTTGACAAACTGCTAGTCCCATCAGTAGGTTTACATGAATATTCTTGGCCGCAATAGTTGCACTTACACCGATTATAATCTTCTGGCAATTTATTGAAATCCTTCCACACCTTTAATCTCAGAGCCATCATCTTTCTTGGCTAAGGTGGTTTTGATGATGTTCTCGATGACCTCTTCCTTTTTGATCTGGATTGGGCTTCCGTAGCCGTTGGTGACATATCATTAACTTCATTAGATTCAGCGGATTGGATGTTGTCACGAATTCTTTAGCCATCTGTCTCAAACATCTGAATTATAAATCCATAGCATGATCGCATCAGTGATCAAAGTCAATCTATAGCATAAATATAACAAAACAAAGAAATATAGAATAAAACATTACCATTTAATATAATAATAAGAATCTATTGCAGATTTGGATGCTCTAACCAATGCGAATCCTATTTCGACACCCACTTATGATTTTGCAGTAAAAAATGAGTTCTCATTACAAAAACTCATAATTTCATAATGTTATATATCCTAAATTGAACAAATATCACAATTTAATTAATAATAACAACAACAATAGCAACAACATTTGGGAATTAATATAACTTTGCCGAAAATAATTAAGTTAAACAAACAATAATAATAATAGTAATAATAACTACGAATAAGCATTCAATATATTTTCATTTTCTAAATTTAAAAAAAAGCACAAATTAATTAATTAACAATCTCCAATTTAATTAATAATAACATCAACAAACCCACTCCAATTTAATTAATAACAATCTCCAATTGTTCAATTATCAGTCAACAGCGACAAATCCATTCTAATTTAATTAATAATAGTCTCCAATTGTTCAATTATTAGTCAACAGCAATAAATGTTACAAACCCACTCTAATTTAATTAAAAATAGTCTCCAATTGTTAAATTATCAGTCAACAGCAACAAACCCACACCAAATAATTGAGCAATTATTAATTAATCAATTAACAATCTCCAATTTAATTAATAACAACAGTCAACAGAAAGTCAGCAACAAACCCACTCCAAAATCTAAATGCCAGTATTGAGATTGGACTAAACTACAAACCTTGATGCACGAGAACACAAAACCGATGCGTGACAATGAAGGAGACACGAGGAATGACACACGCGGGCGACTTGATTATTGAAGGCGTGCTGGTTGATGACGAGTAGGCTGCGGTGGACGGCTGCAATATGGTGCTTGCTGGAGTTGAACGGTTGCGGCAGCAGGCTTCCTATTGCCGTCGTTGTGGCCTCATCTTCACTATTTAGGGATTTGCTTTCGAGGCTTGCTACTAGGTAACCAGACTGAGAGTTTGAGAAGTGAGAGCAGGGAGGTAACGAGAGTGTGAGAGTGTGAGAGATAAGAGATTTTTTTTTTGTTTAATACATTTTTTTTTTAAAAGCCAAACTTAAAAAAAATTCAACCCATTCGGGTTGCGCAGGTTAACCTGAACCGAACGCCAACCCCTAGCAGAAATAATGAGATTTTTGTTGAATATACTCATGGTAATATTTTTTAAGGCGACTGGTCTTTGATGAGACCAAACATCTTGAAAGACTCTTGAAGAGGTATATGTCCAAGATGAGGCATAAGCCTTTACAATAGCCAAACATAAAGAAATGTCTATAAATTTTTACAAGCACAAATATGTGAAATCATAAAGAAATTGTCATCAACGATGTGTTTGCATTTACAGTAGCTACTAACATTGTAAATGATCATGATCTGCAAACCTTTGATAAATATAGACAAAAGCATGATTGACGTCAATGGACAAAAGAAATTCCAACAAAATTGATTTCTTTAGTTAAACATGAAGTTTATAGACTTGTAGTCTAGACACCTGAAGATGTCAAACCCAATGGATACAAATGGGTATTTATTAGAAAACATAGATAAATGAAGAGTATGAGTAGCTATTACAATATTTCTCTATAATTTAGATATATCCCTAAAGGATATAAAGAGATATTATAAATATATCCATGAAAAATATAAAGAGAATATATATAAAGATGATGTAATATGCAGAGAAAAATATTAGGGGTGGGCGCGGTTCGGTTCGGTTCGGTTTTTTATCAAAATTTTCATAATCGTTCGATTACGATTATTTTAAAATCATAATCGCGATTAATCAAATTACCGAAATAATCAAATACTCAATTATTTGAAATAATTCGGTTTGATTATTTCGATTATGGACCTATTGGGCTTGTTTTAGGCCTTTTTAAATTTAAAACCTTAAATTAATAAATCTACCACAAACATAAAAAGTTAACAAATAAAAAATGAAAATATGTCTAAAAGTATGTTCAATAACACATAACATGGTCAAATAATAAGTTGAAATCAAAATAATTAGGCAAAAAAATCTTAACTCCTAAAAGCAATAAATATCGATTAACTCCCAAATCCCAATTGATCCTCAGCTGCTTGTTCTTGCTGAGCTACTATTGGCCTACCAAATTCTACATTAACAAATTAAACAAAAATATTAGAATGATTAGTTAAAAGTGATATTATAACCAAAAAAACATATCAACATATAAAAGTAACATATTACCTGCTTCAATAACTTTATAGAATTCAGTTTCCTCATGAGTTGGTTGTATTATCCGTTCTTCTAATAGAGTTGAGTGAAGCCAATTTTGAGTGCAAATTAATGACTCAACAGTTTTATGAGTTAAAGAACTTCTAAATGGATCAAGAACACGCCATCCTGTGCTAAAAGCAGATTCCGAAGCTACGGTCGACACTAAAATTGCCAAAACATCCTTGGCAATCTGAGACAAAATCGGATACTTATACCCATTCAACTTCCACCAAGTCAAAATATCAAAATGGGCATTACTAGTACTCTCATTAGCATCCGTCAAGTATTTTTCAACATCATTTTTCGAACTAATGTCATCATTTGAACTTTGCTTCATCATTTTGAAAGATGAAAAAAGATCAATTGACATTATACTACTACTGGCACCACCACCACTACCACTACCACCACCACCACCACTACCACCACTACCATCATGGATATCACCAAAACAAACACCACCACTATTCTTTACATCACTCCCACCAACATAGCTATTATATAGCTTCATCAATAACTCCTTAATGTTAGATTTCAATTCTTCAACCTTCCTAGATTCATACATGCTACTAAAACAAAATGTAACAAACTCTAATTTACATCTAGGATCAAGTACATTTGCTACAAATAATAACATGTTAACTTGATCAAAAGAATCACCCCAATATTTAGCAAATTTTTGCTCTATTTTTTCAACCATTTTCCTCAACAAATCATCACTAGAAGTAGCAAGTGACTTCAAATGAATTAGAACTTTTGCCATTTCATTTAAGTAATCATTGGAAGTGACATTAAGAGAGCTACTAAATTTCAAAGTCACATAATAAAAAACTGATAAAAAGTTGACTGACCTCCTTGCATTTGCCCAATCGTCATCACTCGATGGCCCCTCCCTCTTCTTTTCACCCTCATCCTCAACAAACCAATTAACATAATGTCCATCATCTTCCTTCATCCTATCAAATGTTTTTTCAAACACAACCGCTTTGTGCAACATCAAATATGTTGAATTCCATCTAGTAGGCACATCCAACACCATAAGCCCTCCATATGAGATTTTCTCCCTATGAACACATGTTTTAAACTTTTGCAATCTTGCTAGAGAAGATCTAACATACTTTACTGCATTGCGAATACTAGCTATTGAATGATTCACCTCCGCCAACCCATCTTGCACAATCAAATTTATTATGTGTGCTGAACACCTCACATGCATATATAAACCATTCAAAACCATTGAATTCACACTCCAATTTGCTAACTTCTTCTTCACATAAGTTATTGCAACTTTATTGGCACTTGCATTGTCCACTGTAATTGTGAACAATCTCTCAATCCCCCAATCAATCAAACATGCCTCAATTAGCTTCCCAATACCATCTCCTTTATGATTAACTATAGGTGTGAAACTAAGAATCCTTTTGTGCAGCACCCATTCCGCATCAATAAAATGAGCGAATTACCATATAGTTAGACATTTGAATTGATGTCCACGTGTCGTGGTAATACACACCCTCTGCTTGGTTGCTCCCAAAATACTTTTTAACAACCCTTTTTCATGCTGATACAATTCAAGAATATCCCTTGTAATTGTTCTTCGTGATGGCACATCAAATCTTAGGCAACAAATTTGCATAAACTCTAAAAATCCTTCAGCCTCCAATTCATCTTTGACAATCATCTTCACAAGTGCCATTCTACAAGCATCTTGACTAAACCCCCCACCAACTTTAACAACTCTATCATCTTTATCTTTTCCCTTTTGACTGAAAAGTACTTGCTGCTTCGGATCCCCTTCAACCTTCACATCTTGATATGACCTACATCTATCCAAATGATTCTTCAAATTAGTGGTATTTCCTCTATTAGCTGCAAAGGTTTTACGGTAATGATGACATTTTCCTTTGTTTCCACAAGGTAGTTTGGTAAAATGAGCCCAAACATTTGATCTCAAAGGTATTTTTCTTTTTTTCTCATCATCAACCTCCACCTCTTGCACTTCCTCCTCATTATAATTTTCCATTCTACACAAGCAAATCAAATAAAAAACAACACCACGAAGAATAAATCAAAATCACCAAGTAAAAATCAACACCACAAATCAATAATGAAAAACAATACAGTACTACTTTCACAATCGGGACCAACAAAAATTATCAAACTAATTTTCAATCCCGTGCTGGAGCCAAATTTAAAGCAAATAAAAAGCCAAGGTGGTGTCACAATCTTCGTTTGCATTAATTTGACTAATTTAATCATTAATCAAATTATTAATCACAAGTTCACAACACAAAAGAGTAATTAATTTGACTAATTTAACTCAAGCAAAAAATCAATAAAAATTTAATTTGACTAATTTAATCATTAATCAAATTACTAATCACAAGTTCACAACTCAAAAGAGTAATTAATTTGACTAATTTAACTCAAGCAAAAAATCAATAAAAAATTAATTTGACTAATTTAACTCAAGTAAAAAAATGAAGGCTAAACTCAGTAACTCATCTTGTCTTGGTGGCGATGTCGACAAGTCAACAATTGAAGATCTTTAGCAAGTTGAAACCAAAGGGTGAGATAGTGACTGAAGATGGAGAGTGATCCCTTTTATTCAAACCAAAGAGGCCCGCGATTGCTAATTAAGGGCAGACTAATCTCTTTTATTCAAACTAATTAAGGGCAGCATCACCATCATTCAAACCAAAGAGAGATCTAACGTGCTGTCTCCGGCAGACTGATCTAACAGCAAGTCAATAATTGATTAACTAGATCTCCAGATCTAACGTCTTTGGCGTCTTTGCGGTGAAAGTGCTAGCGTCTTTGGTGAAGAACTCGGCGTCTTTTGATTGAAGACTCGGCGTCTTTGCGGTTTAAGCTCTGTTTTCTGCAAGAAGAAGAAGCGGTAAGTAAAGGATTTTGGGCTGAAGAAGAACAGAGCGTAAAGGGTTTCGGTCTGCCGTCTTCGCTATGTCGGCATCTTTTGCTGCCGCTTGCTTCGTTTGCTACTTTGCTTTGTAACCTTTGTTTGTTTATTTTACACTCGGTTCGGTTTTTTGGTTTTTTTTAAAAAATAAAAAACCGAACCGATTAATTTTACTATTATTACTATATTAGTAATTCGGTTTTTTGAGGATAAAAAAAACGTATAAAAATCGAACCGAACCGAACGGTTCTGTTCGGTTTTTAATTAATCAACTATTTTTGCCCACCCCTAAAAAATATTGAATAAAATCAAAGAAAAATTAATGAGCTGCTCCAATTAGTGCCTTTGTACTTAGTTCAAGCTTTTTCTATGTTCTTTATTTCTTTTATCACTAGATACAAAGCAGACCTTGTATTGATGATAAGAATATGTATCCCCAATAATGAATACTATTACATTTCAATTTTAATTTGTTTACTGGTCTCAGAAAGACTTGACATGCATCTTATGGATGCAGTTACTATATATCTGAATAGGTAATTTAATACTAGGGAAATTATTATTCATATACCCTTAGTTTACTCCGTTATAAAAAATACTACAACACTTTGAGGGTGTATCAATCATCCACCCTAACTTGACCAAATGTATCAGCCGACCACCAAACTGTTAATTGCCGTTTAAATATGATGACGTTAGAGGGGTAATATGGTCTTTTCATAGATACAAGTGATAATTTAAGGGTACACAAGTGATAATAAGAGAATTTAAGGGTATACAAGTGATAATTTAAGGGTGTACAAGTGATAATAAGAGAATTTAAGGGTATACAAGTGATAATTTTTAAGGGTAAAATCGTCAATTCACTGTAATTCCGTTAACTTTCAAACGGCGACTAACGGTTTGGTGATCGATTGATACATTTTGTCAACTTAGGGTGGACAACTGATACACCCTCAAAGTGTTGTAGTATTTTTTATAACAGAGCAAATATATAGTATACAAATGATATTTCCCTTTAATACTAATATTTACATGAAAATCTCTGAAGTCTTCAATATGTTTGAAGCATATAAATAAAAAAGATTGTAATATGTATTCAATCAAGCTACAACGATCTTTATATGGAACTATTGACAATGAAAATGCTAATGATCCTATATGTCTGTGTTTCTATAAAGTAATTAGAATATGAATTTATAATCTTAGCAATTTATATTGATGACATGAACTTAATTGGAACTCCTAGAGAGCTTCTAAAAGTGCTATATATTTAAAGAAAGAATTTGAAATATCATGAATTACGCCCAGCTGATTCTCAATCATTTCTAGAAGTGAATGCAAATACACAAACTAATAATAGAGGTAATCGAATAAGTAAGAGAAAGTATGGTTATTACCTACACAATGGTTACAAGCATCAGGACAATGGAATAACAGAAATGGACACCAGCAGAAGTGGAACATTTATGAGAGACACAATAAGAGTAATAATACAGAAAGAAAAAAAATGTTATATATGATAATAAAGGAATTTGTTATCGGTGTAGAGGAAAAAAGGACATTGGTATGTACTTGTAGTACGGATAAACATTTAGTAAACCTTTAACAAGCATCCAAGAAAAGGAAAAGAAAAATTGAGACTAATTTCTTATTATCTTGATGTCTCTGATTTCTGCTAGGATAGATAATTGTCTCAACCTACAGATCAAGCATAAAACAAGAAAAATGCTTATTTGTCAATCAGATTACATTGAAAGAACCTTAACACATATTAATTAATAATGCTCACCCATTAAGCATTCTTATAATTGTTCAATTTCTTGTTCCTAAAAGAGATCCAATCTGACCCAATGTAGATGACAACAAGATGCACGGTCCAGATGTACCATATCTAAATGGTATTAATGCTTTCTTGTTCCTAACTTAATACACTAGACTATCCAAAAGTACCTTATCTAAATTATATCTTTTTTTTGTGAGTGTGTTATAAATTTCCATGTCATGTATTTGTTTATCGATATAAAAATAGATTAACTAGAGGTAAAAAAAAATTATAAAGAAAGAAGAACATTGTGGCTGGGAAAAAAAGAGCTTATGGCTCTTCATTCCATTACTACATATAAAATGAGTGTAAGAGTGTAAGAGTAATTTCACAAAATGACAAAATGGTGAATCCACTATATAAACATGTAGATGTTCATTTTATTGATTTTGATGATAACAAACCTTAATTTCTCTTGATCAAATTGTTGGAGTTTTTCAATAACAAATATTTTCTTAAAAGCCAAAAGTTTTCTATATGTGTTTATAAATTTTGGATAAACATGAATAATATTCTCTGTAAAAATGTGTAACTCTGGGCGAAAACGGTGAACCGTTAATTTTAACGGTTAACCGATAAAATGCAAAAAATGACTATTTTCTAAAGTTTCAACCGATTGCATAAAACAAAAAAAAAAGCCAGCTTCTAGAAGTAAACGGCAAACCGTTATTTTTAACGGATAACCGATAATATCCAGAAATGAGATTTGCACTAATCTCTTACCGTTTAAAGCAAATCGGTTAAGCTTTTTATTTTATAGGTTGTTGGAAATAACTGGCGAACCGTTAACCAATAACGGCTAACTGATAATTTTTAGAATGACATTCTTTGCTAATCTTTATCCATTTAGTAAGAACAGTTAGTAGAAATTTATTGTGCAGGTCTCTGGAATTTAATGGCGAACCGTTAACAGATAAACGGCTAACCGATAATTTCCAGAATGATATTCTTTGTTAATTTTTAACCGTTTAGTAAGAATCGTTAGTAGAACTTTGTTGTGCAGGTCTCTGAAATTTAACGGCGAAAGGTTAGTGACAAATGGTCAACCGTTTATTTGAAATTCAGCCCAACGGTAACATTGATCCATCCAAACGGTTAACCGTTAAATGGTTAACGGTGATCCGATTTCTGTCAAAAAGTCAAATAACGGCTAGTTTTCAGCTCCAACTATAAATAAGCTCATTCAAATCAAATCAAATGTTGATCACAACACTATCATTGAGCTTATACTCGAGTATACAATCTTCTCAAAGCTTTAAACACATTCTTACTTCATTTATTCACACATTGGGCATTGATTTGTAATCTTAAATATTGTGTGAAAGAAAAACAATTTGTAATCTTTTGTTTTGAGTGATTGTCAGTATTGGGATACACTTGGGTTAAGAGATTGGGGATAATCTCTTGTTGTAAAGGTCCATTAACATCTTGGAAGTCAATTGTAAGCATTTGAAGCCTTAAGGGCTTGCTTAGTGAAATCTTCAAGCCCGGTGAGCTTGGAGGCGTAGATGTAGGCGGGGATTGCCGAACCACGTAAAAATCATTGTGTTTGTTCTCTCTTACCCTATCTCTTTATTTTTCATTGCTCATTAATTTATTTATTTCGAATTTGGTTGCTTAGTTGCATTAAGGTTTAGTTGCTTAAATTTTTTAAAATCTCAATTCACCCCCCTCTTGGGTTGTCTAGTTAGTATTTAACACTATTATTCACAATACTCCTCTTTGGATTTATCATTTATTTTACATATAATGTAAAGATTTATTAGATGTGCTTAATATTGTCTCATTAAAACCTTGCTAATAAAATTCAGTGGGACAAAACCTGGTTAAAGGAAAAAGAGTACAATTCACATTTATCTAATATAATTGTAGAAACTCTTATCTGTAAAATATGCTCCCCTAAGGAAGTATCTCCTTAAAAGTCATGCATCAATTTGATATTTTGTTGAGTTTATGAATGCCATTCCAATGTCCTCATATTCGCACTTTGTTGAAATTCGCTAACAAATTTACAATGAATGTAATGTCTGTCTAGTGTGTGTGTATATATATATATATGGATAAGAAGTATTTAATAACATAAATAAATATTATAGATGATGGAGATAAGGGGGCTAAGTATGACAATATATAAATAAATTAATTAAAGTATAGGCGAGCTTGGATAGAAAAGCCAAGTACCGATTTTTTTTTCCTTTCTCCGGTTGAATTCGTATCAAATCTTATTTAAAATGTGGAGGCTAACTGGTTAAGCCCTGTATTTTCTTGACTGAGATCACATATGCACGTGACTTTTTACTTGGCTAACTTATTGATAGATGGCTTACTAGCCCTTTTCTTATGCTTCTAACCCAAACCACGTCACCTTTTGTCCTATTAGCTCCACAGTTCCACTTAGGGATGGTAAAATCGGGGTCCGGATTCAGATTTGGCCTTTCCGGTTCCGGACTCAGATGAGAATTCATCTTTCCGGATCCGGATAAAAATTTAGATTTTTTAAGTGTGGGTCCAGTACGGGTTAAACTAGAAAAAATCCGGGTTCTCAGAGTCCGGGTTTTAAACCCTAAAAAAATTTTTGAAACCGAATCTCTCATTTGCTTTGAAAAACCCTTTATCAAACTTTTCTTGCTGTAACTTGCAAGGAATAAACGATGAACTGATGAATATTAACTAAAGAGATTATTACCAACAAGATCACTCAACCAAAGCTTCTCGAATTCACAATCTTAAAAGGGAATTTTTTTTTTCAAGATCCCATTTATAGCCTTTACTTGTTCTGCAATTGTCTTTGTTCATACTCCCATCAAATCACAATCCAATACCTTTCCAATAATCAGAACCTAAAATCAATGAAATCACATTCGTGGGCCAACTTCTCAAAAATATCTTTGATGAAACTGCTTGCCCGTGGCCTTGCTGGAGATTTCAATATCAAGATGGTTCTTCTTCGCCTTCTTCTTCTTTTGCTCGACTATATCGCCGTCTTTGATGATAAATATCGGCGATTTGTTCCGAGCTTTGGCGGTGAGGATGAGGAACAAAGGACGATTCACGGCGATTTGATGAGGAAATATTTAGCTTTCGGCTTTGGCGGTGCGGCTGTGAACCTGAAACTAGGGCAAGGCTGCTATTTCTCTTTTCAATTGTTTCCATTTATATTTAAAAAAAAATATAAAAATAAATACATCCGGGTGCGGGTTCCAGATTTACGGGTTCTCCAAATCCGGATCCAGACCCAGATATATCCGGGTTTAGAAAATCGCATCCGGATTTCGGATTTTATTTCGTACGGTGCGGGTTAAATCCGGCCCGAATTATCGGGATTTATCCGGGTCCAGTCCGAGTCCTGGTTAAATTGCCGTTCCACTTGCTTGCACTTATTGGGCCTTGCGCTGCTGTTTTATTTCTTTAGGATTCTCCTAAGTTTTTTAAAATTTAGTGTTACGTAGTTTTAAATGATAATGTATAAATTTAATTTAATTTTTTTATTATTTTTATTTATTAACCAACAATTCTTCACATGTATTTTTAATTAGAGAGATATCAAACCATGGAAGAATCTTAATTCATTTATTTTTTCCTTCAATTCCAGCTGTCCACTGGATAGGCATGATAGACATTTAGCTATGGCACCATGTGTCATTGTTCACTTCATATTTGCAAACTAAACTAACCAATGGTGGAGAGCCGACAATGTCACAACGATTATTATATTGCAGGCATTACCATAAAGGGTTTATTCATGAGTTATTCACAAAATTAGGGTACCATTTGATATGCACGATTAGATGGAATAGGATGGGACAAGATATGATTTCATTTTGGTATTTATAAACTTAATAATATCGTATATTTTATTTAGTGTAGCATCGGATCGGATTATATTATAAATCTAATTATCTAGTTATAATAATTAAAATATTACTATTTTTTATTGTACAAATGTAATATTTAAATAATAGTTATTTTTATAGAGTATTTTTATAATAAATTAAAATAATGTAAACTTTTACTTAGTTATAATGTAATAAATAATTACCTATATTTATTTACTTATAAAAATATTTCTTATTTTTATTATACTACTGTAAAATATAATATTAATTAATATTCTTATTATAAAATTAAAATTATAGAAAATGAGTTATTTGAGTTATCTTAAACTACTTATCCCATGGCCCCATGGGATAATTTTTTCCACTCAGTTTGGGAGTAAATGGTGGGTCTCATAATATTTTAATAATATGTGTTTAATGATTAATATTTTAATAATTTTTAATTTTTTTTATATATTATTTAATTGATATTATTATATTTAATATTGCTATACTATACTATATTATTATATAATTATATATTTATATATTAGTAATTAATATAATAATAATTATTTAATGACTAATTTAAGATATATTTAGTAATAAAATAATAATATATTTAAATATATTTAAATATAAAATTGATACAATATATTGTAACATCAAATGCTCTGTAATATCATTAGATCTAATAGTTTTTTTTTTTAATATTAGTTATACATCGAATTACTACAATATACAGATATTTACAACTGTTATTATAACAAATATTTACAATCAAATATACATAACTAAAACTTATATTATCACATTAAATTCGATGAAGTATATATTCAGATAAATAATCTTCACAATAAAAAATATTCATACTACACCCATATTTTACAAAAAAAAAATTTATAAATATTTTTAATCCTCACAGTAATATTGTGGGGGCTCTCACCGCTGTCTTCATGCTTATAAGAATACTGACCCACCACAAGACCATGGGTCAAATGCCAATCTAAGAGTTAATATAATCCAATATATCAAATCCACCTTTATAGGGTATAATTGGGGGTTTGGGTCTATTGATTTCAATTAAAAAACGTGCTCGTGATATATGTTGATACTAGATAGGATGTACTTTTGACTCGGTTTGAGGAAGTGGTGATTTTATTCACCACCAGACACCAGTCAGTATGGCTTTATCAAAATTCTATTGAAATGGTTTCATTAAATGAATGGTGCACCCCCACCCTTCTAGTCTCTGCTGTGGGGACACCCACTCAGCAGCCATGACAACTTGTTTCATGCTCCAGAAGATTAAAACGTGCATGGAAAAGAATATATAGCTTGCGAGTCTGGAAACGTCTTCAAGGTGGTATTCTTTATCTGGTACTTTTAAGATCAAAAGACAAAAATAAAGCTGAGAGTATAAGTATTTAATTATTTATCACTCATTGTCGTCATCGAATGAACGAAAACTGTTAAAAATGAGAAAAAAATTTTGTTTCATCTCATTTTGATAATCTGAAAAGGAAAAGATAATGATGTACATTGGTGTACGTTGGATATGGAAGATATCAAAAGAGAATAATTACAGAATTCCAATGATAACGTTTGGCTGGTGAGGTCTAAATGTAAAGTGGAGGTCATTGTACTAGACTCCTGACTTATCGTGGTTTTATAATTAATCTAGAAATTTGTAAGCTATAGTTATTGTAAAAAAATTATAATTATAAAATAAAATTTAATAGTATATAATAAATATAATTTTAAAAATAATAAATATATTACAAATATTTTTATTTTACAATCGACAAATTAAATTAAGTTAACTTCAAAATTATAATAATTAATATTTATTAAATATTTTAATACAATAACTTAAAATCCATAATTACCCTACTTCCATACTAAAAAGATCTAAAATTTGTTTGAACACTGCAAACAAACAACTGAGGTCGCCACTTGACCTTTGGCTTGGTGATGGGCTGCTGTGAGGGCAGCGGTTCAAGCCTCCACAAAAGTATTATGGGGACTAAACATTTATTAACACTCTTATCCCTTATAAATGCGAGTGGAGTAGAGACTTTCCTCTCCCGTGAAAGTTAACTGTCTGGATATATACTCTATAATGTATTCTATAGAATTTAATATAATGTATAAGTCCTAATTATATTAATATGATTATAAATATTAGTGTGATGTCTGCTATAATAGTAATTATAAATATCTATACAATATAATATATAATGCGCAACCAGTATTAAAAAAAAAAAAAAAAACAGCTGAGGTCCCAATAAACCAAAGACTTCACCTATTCCAGCATATGTAGAAAAGTACATTTGCTGTAAGAAAAAACAAAAGAAAAAAAGCCTATAAGTGTAAGCGACATGGAGCAGTTACGCGGTTCGGACTTTATTTAATTTTAACGGTAGCACTTCGTCAATCAATTAGCAATAAAAATGAGAAATTGCATAAGATTTTATTAACAATATTAATCAAGCAACAGTTTCTCTGCTACTGCCCCTCTTTTCTAAATCAATTTAATATATTAATTAATTCAATAAATTTCTTATTGGCCTGGTGCAAAGCCCTCCAAATATTAAAACTTGAGACCATTGCTTTCCTCCCGACCAAAAGTTGGTCATCAATTGTTCCACCAAAATCTATCATGTTTTAAACTCCAATAATTCTAGAGTGCATGGTAGGATTTACATCAAAAATCGGATGTGGAATTACCTGCTAATATCTCTAAATCTCGTTAATTTAAATCTTAAAACTTCATTATTTTTTTCAATTTTCCAACGAATCCCTCTTTCCCCAAATTTTGAAACCTAATTTCTCTTCCCTCTTTCCTCCTCCCTTTCTCTCTCAATCTATCGTGGTCGCGGCCTAATGATCTTTATTTTATATTTTTTATCCATTTATGCTTATGATGCTTAGAGTATGATAAAAAAAACTCTTTAAATAAGATTTTATTACTTATTTGAAGAGTCATATCAATATTTAAGACTCTAAAAGATATTATAATTAAGATTCTTTAAATAAAAAATTATCTTCTGTCTTTAAATTTAGAGAATTATTTTTTTCTTTTTTAATTTATATTTTATTATTTTTTATTGAAGAAACAAATAGAGTTGTTTTAATTACTATCGATTTTTTAAAAAAAATAATCATTTAATTAAAATAATATTAACTTATTTTTATTTAAAAAATCTTTTAAAAAATAATATATTTTTTCTCTCTTTTATTTATTACGTAAGTAAATAATTAAATATTTAAAAAATAAAATTTATAAAACCTTTCAAAATATTCTTAAAATCTTAAAAATTTCTCCTACAATTCACAACGCGCATCGCCTGGTTGTTTAATATTCCTGTGACTACATCTACCATTTTTATTTTGTTTTATTGGGTTTAATTGTTTTATTAGTTATCAATAGCTCGCAGAAGAGACTAATAATCACTTGACATGCAAAAAAAAATTAAGATGGGTGACTGACAAGACTGCGGCGGAGATGGTTGGTGAAGGAGATTTTATCAGTTCGGCTAGAACAGTGACAAGAGAAGTGTTGGAGAGAGAGAAGAATTGAGTTAGAATGTTAGATAGAGAGCACAGCCGCACAAATCCGAAGCGTTGAAAAATTTAAAAAAAAAAATTCGAATTTTTTTTTTAAAAATTATAACGAGACCACGTGGCATAATCTTATTAATTGATAGTTTCACATTAATTTCTTAACGTCAAGCCTCCAATCAACTTTACAATTTCTCCTTAAAACTCTCATAATTCTTCACTAGATTGTGACATGTTGAGATGTTGTTCAATCTGTTCAATCTTCATTCAAACATATTTCATATTACATAGGGCATGAACATATACATAATAAAGCGATAAAATGCAAGATTATAAAGGAGAGTCGTATGTTACTAGCTATGTGGAAGAGAGACAAAAAGCAAAGCAAATACAGAAGGACTCCAGCAGAGAGAGAGAGAGAGATTGGGAAGAGAGAATGGTAGGAGTGACCCACCAACCAACTTTATCAGAGCTTTAGCTTTTGTTCTCTTCTCTCTACCCCCCAAATTGAACCCAACTTTCATTGTTTAAATTATTGCCACTACCAAATGCCAATTCAATCGATTATGAATAATCTGATTAGACCCCTTGACTCTGACCCTCTTACATTAAAATGTTGTTAAAAGTTAATTAAAAAGAGAAGACTCATCAATGACCAAACGCCGTCGTTATGTAAAAGTAAAAGCAAAGAATAGGTTATTAAACGGTTGTGCATGAACTTATGCCCATGCCAATCCCAGTGCCTACCTATCCTTGTCTTCCAACACAAAATCCCAAGAGAATATCAGCCGATGGACGATTCAGATTAATTTGATCAGCATCGCTCATCATAAAGAAAGAGAGAGAAGGCTACTACAGTAGTTAGCTTTGGTTCACATCAATCGTTTCAAAAGCTTTAATTTTGCTAGCTTGTCATCCAACTTGATATATGATTCATGATTCATGATTCTCTAGCCAGCTCCACATGCCACTGTTAATTTCTCTCTCTATGTCTTCTGTTTCTTTCTTTGACGTCCACTATGAGAGCTGAGGCAAGTAATAGTAGTAGTGCATCAGAGTCTCTGCAATAAACGAGGTGATTGGAAGTGTGCTAGCAGTTAGCTTGTTCAATTTTCATTCATTGGGAAGGCAAAAAACTCAGTAGTATTTGCAGAGGCGCACGTTATCTATCTATCTTCGTGCTCTCTCTATCTCTCTCTTTCTCACAATCGTCGGATAAATTGCACGGAATGAATACTATAAAGATTAAAGAGAACTGACTAGGATTTTCTTTCTCTGCACTTCATCATCTGCGAAAAAGATTACTTCTGAGAGTGTTAGCTACGAAACCGGGAGTGTTCTTTCAGAGTACAGCTAGCTAGCAGCAGGATCTTTCTCTGAGAGAGAGAAAGAGAGAGGAGGGGGAAAAAAGAGAGACAGAGATTTATGGAAGGTGGAGGATCTAGTAGCACTAGAAACCCTAATTGTTGGATGGTTTTGGGAGAGAGTAGTAGCAATAATAATGGTAATGGTAATAATAATATGAATGGATCACTTTGTTCTATAACGATGATGAATTCTAGTGCAGGAGCAACAAGTGATCATAATAATAAGGCGTTTCTTCCTCCTAATTTGATTATGCCCCCACCACATCAACAAGAAGTTCAGTACGACTGCACCGACAATATTTCTAACTCCATCAAGGCTAGGATCTTTGCTCACCCTCACTTCCCTCGCCTCTTGGCCTCTTATGTCAATTGTCAAAAGGTGAAGAAGAATTTGTGAAAGAAAATAAAAAAATTAAAAAAAACATATGTGTGCATGAGATTTTCTTAATTTTCTTGTAGATTTGATGATGTCATGATCTACATAATACATGTTCATCAAATTATCTGATCAGGTTGGGGCTCCTGCACAAGTTGTGGCTAGGTTAGATGAAGCATGTGCATCCGGGGAAGCCATCATGAGTAGGTCATCAGCTGGAACAGCAGCTTCTCGTGTAGGTGATGACCCAGCACTGGACCAGTTCATGGAAGCTTACTGTGAAATGTTAACCAAATATGAGCAGGAGCTTACTAAACCGTTTAGAGATGCCTTGCTTTTCCTCTCAGAGATCGACGCTCAGCTCAAAACCCTAACTGTTTCTTCTAACATTTCTGGTAATGGAATATATTCTCGCTTTTTGCTACTCCCTGTGCTTTCTTTGCAATGGTTTCTAAGATTAGGATGACTAGTCGTTTCAAATCTTGCATGTTTCTAGCTTTTCATGAAAAATGAGTTGCACATATATGTACACACACACACACACACACACAAATACGTGTTTGTATGAATGAAGAGAATTTACAAATTTTTTTTTTTTTGTTTGTTTGGACTTTTAGAGGCTCGACTGCTGATGCATATGCACACACACACACACACACACACAGATAGCTAGCCAATTAGGTGTCTGTAGCTTTGATTCTCTTTTATTTGTCTGTATGTGTCTAGAACTCTGATTAATTGATTTCTCCATCTGTCTTTTATAATGTTGTACTGACTACTGAATCCTTAAGTAGTTCTAGGGTTTGTTTTCTTGTTTAAGTGTTAATAGAGAAACTATTACGTAACTGTTACTATAAAAATTAACCTGGGATGTAGATTTACTTCTTTTGAATTTTGAAGGAAGTATATAGAGATGCACATTTGTTTTTTAATAAGGGTTTGTAAATTTTTTTGCCATACTCTATTTTCTAATTTGTAGATTGTTGTCATTAGCTTGATGTCACGGTATATGAATTGAACTTGGTCCTGTCAAAATTGTTTTTGAAGTTAATGAAGGAAAAATAACTATTGCTAGCTAGGCTCAGCCTTCCCAAGCAAGAGGTCTCTATATGGAATTAAAAAAAGAATAAGTAGGATAAATGAGTTATCTATTCAAGCAATTAAGGTAGAGCCATCATGATGAATATCTTTCAATAATTTAAATATTTAGAAATGAAAATTATTTAATTAGTCTTATTACTGCATTTTGTTCTTTGAGGTACATTTAAGTTGACATGTTTAAGAAGTTCATAATATTCAGTCAAAACATTTGATATTTAAAAAGAATAAGTAGGATTGATGAGTAATCTATTCAAGCAATTAAGATAGAGTTATCATGATGAACGTCTTTCAATAATTTGAATATTTAGAAATGAAAATTATTTAATTAGTCTTATTACTGTACTATTTTGGTCTCTGAGGTACATTTAAGTTGATGTGTTTAAAAAGTTCATAATATTTAAGTCAAAACATTTTCGCTGAGCTTATTGATGAATGTACTATTCGGTTGTTGGCAGTCTGAAGACAACTAGATTGAATGCTGTTACCTTAATCAATCAGTGAGATCCTGGCTTCCATTATACAGGCATTAGAAATGATGCATTCATTAGTTGAGATTAATGATTGTTTGTATGACTTTTTCTTTGTCTATGAAAGAATTGACCAAAAAAGAATACCTCTACTTTCATACAGGTAAGTTAATGGATTCTAATAATCTAACAGATTTCATTAACATAATTCGGAATCTTAGTAATAAACCAAAGAAGTGTATTTCTTCCAAATTACCCTTAAAGCTCCAACACTTCTCACTCTTACTACACTATTAGTTATTCTAACATTTGTCAGTTCCCTTTAATAATGCATGATGTTTCCCTTTTGGTAAGACATGGGACACATGCAGAAGGTTAATTTGAATTTGTGTCGGCATGGAATCAATATATACCTCCAGGACAACCTTCTGGTTTCATCTAGAATGGGTGCCTATCCATAAGTTTAAAGTATGCTTGTTCCAATTGTGTGGATTAAAAGCTATAATTGGTTAATTAGTTCAATCTTAATTCTAGTTATCATTCTCCATCTTTAGATAAAGCTGAAACATGAACATTAGCTAATTGGTGAAGAAGAGACAGGTTTGTCCCTATAAATGATCAAACAATTATAATTCTCTAGAAGGAGTTCACACTAAGTGAGTTGTGACTGTTTCCTCACACCAGTGAGAATTGGGAGCAAAGGAATTGCTTGACAAAATTTTGATAATATATTGAGATCATTGTCTCAGAAGCTGCTTATCTTGGGAACACTTAACACAAGAAACTAATTAATGTTCACAATTTTTGAAAGCTATGATCTCAATTCCTGACTAGCTGATCAGTTTGTTGATTGTTTTGTATTTCTATTTGAAATAATTTGATACCTATCTGAAAGTCTTTAATAAATCAGCATGCTCAAATAAATTGACTGTTGAATATACTCATTTTCAAGAACCATATGGATTCTGATGTATTGCTAGTTGACTGGAAAAACAAATGAACTCAGGCTTTGTGATTTTCTAAACCATGTTTGAAGTCTTTAGCAAATTTGTTTACCTTGAATATACACACAGCCACTGTCCTGTATTTCAGAAAGCATTATTAAAAATGAAATCAACACAGCAAGTTTGGTTGTATGCTTTTATTTTTTTGAAAATCGTCTGCCATTTCTATTTTTTGTCTTTCATAATTGAAATTGATAACAAGAAGGTTCTAATAACTGATAATATCCTTCTCTTGGTGGACTTGTATCATGTGTAACATTAAATGAGGAAGAATATTTTCTTAGGTTTTGTCTTGTTTTTGTTGTCATAGATCTTAGCCTGCTCCACACAACTCCTAAAAGGATGTGAATAGCAAACGTGAAAATTTTCTGTATCACATCTGCCAATAGAATTTCTTTTGGTTCCTTTCGTTTCCTTCCGTTTCGTCAATGATCTCAATTTTTACTAGATGTGTCTCAAACTTGCTGCTTCTGGGTGCTATGAAGGGGCCACTGATGCAGCTAAATGACCTAGAGGCTTCATTTAGGCATTTGAAATGGAGCATCTAAATTGCTAATTGCCTTTTTGGGATCTTTGTTATGCTAATCTGCTTCCTTTTTTTAACTCCAATGTGTGATATACGTGCAGATAGATGCATGCTTGTCTGCTAACACCTTTATAATTTGCTTATTTACTTTAGTAGTCGTTGCTTTCGGTGACTCTGCAGGGCAAAGTGGATCATCAGAAGAAGAGATTGATGTGAAAGACCACTACATAGATCCTCTAGCTGAGGACAGGGACCTAAAAGATCAGCTTTTACGCAGATACAGTGGATCTCTGGGAAGTCTCAAGCAGGAATTCTTGAAGAAGAAAAAGAAGGGGAAGTTGCCAAAGGAAGCCCGACAGCAGTTGTTGGATTGGTGGAGCAGACATCACAGGTGGCCTTACCCATCGGTATGAATTCATTTGCCTCCTAACCTTTTACGGTTCAGTGCCCATACTTCTTAATTGCCTCTTAATTGCCAGTCATTGCCCACAATGATGAAGTTTTGGTCAGCACTAGTAATTTGAAGCATTCTTTCAGTACTTATAGTAGTTTTGCATATGTATAAAGCTTCTTAATTTGTTCATGTGGTATGGTAATTGAGATGGTATTCACAGGAGCCGCAAAAGCTAGCACTTGCAGAATCCACAGGCCTAGATCAGAAACAAATCAACAACTGGTTTATCAATCAAAGAAAACGCCATTGGAAGCCTTCTGAGGATATGCAGTTTGTCATGATGGATGCTGCATATCCTCAATACTACATGGAAAATGGTGTGGGTAATCCCTTTCCCATGGATTGCACCACTCTAGCTCGCTTTTGATGACATTCTCATGCTATTTTGCCAGCTTGAGCTGTATTTTGAAGAACTACTAAGCTACTATGTTAACACTTCAATGTGATCTGATTGGTACCACCTAATATATGATTAGTGTTGTGAAATTAAACCATATATTGATATATCAATTATGAATGAACCAGAAGGGGATGCTGCAGTTTGATTGTCTGATTTGCAGCACTTTTGGTGTTCAGTTATCATATATCAATTATAATTCCTCTAATTTGATGCCAAGATTGATTTATAAATGTGTTTGTTTCTTCCCTAGCAAGTTACTACTGCTTATGGGTCCAAGCAGCTGAATTATTGGCTGGGCTAGATGTTTTAATTAATATAGCTTGAAATATCCTATTCAATTTGGTCTACTTTGTTGGAGAAATAGTTTGTTGTTTAGAGTAACTTGTGAAAATGTTTAATGGGAGCTTCCTTCACAAAAATTTTGCCCGACGGTGTATATACATATATATATATATATATATATATATATATTTTATTTTTATGAACGTTTAAATTTCTGTATTTATTTCTTTTAAAGCATCTAGCAGACTGATCTATATCAGATCTGCCATACAACTTTTACGTTCCTCGGAAACAAAGAGACCAGATCTCTGTTTTCCGTTGTACTTCTCCTCTCCCCCTTCAATCAGAATACTATTTCTGGGATCCAGATTTCATTATTTTCATTTTATAAATCTTGTCTTGATCAGTTTGTATGGGATCCAGATAATATATATATATATATATATATTAGTAGTTTTCTAGTGGAAAAGTGAAGAAAAGTTTTAAAATCGCATGTTTTTAAAATAATATGAAATTAATATTTTAAAATTATAGAGTTTTAAAATTTTTTTAAATTTTCTCGTATTTTAAAATTTTAAATTGAACCACTGAGGTTTGGATCAATTGGCAACTGGTCCTCCTTAAGTGAGTTGATTATATGTGCTTTTCAATTCGAGTTATAAGAAAATCACTGTCGTTGGGAGGACCCGTGCCTCTTGGTCCGAATTCAAATTGGTTGAAATTTAATGCGGTCTATAGATACTGGTGATTTAAATTTAAAAAAAATGATTTAGATTAAAAAAATCTTGAATTGAAATTTTTTTAATATATATATATGATGAAAAATAAATAAAAGAACATATATTTTAATATGTTATCAAATAAAAAATTGAAAATAAATATATATTTTAATATATTGATTTTTTTTAATTTTAATGATATATTCACTTTGACTTTGACTTTCTAGATATTTATATATATAGACAAAAACGGAGCCTCTTGGCCGTTGGCCGGCATATTTTCTCTCTTATTGCCCCGTTACTGATGATTACAAAACTAATGCTATTTTTATAGTGCAATAAACATATGGTAAATTCCTCCCGATAGATTCTACCCGCCATCTAATTACCTTGGTTTTCTGATCACCTACTCCTTGAGTCTGAGGTCGGCCCAAACGAGAATAATGATCAACAAACAATTATTTATGATATTTCAAGAATCTTGAATAATTCTTTAGTAATTTGAACTGTTAATCCGATGTTGGCAAATAATATGCAATTTTAAAACAATGACCATTGAACTTCTACAGCTTAGTGGACGGTGGTTGCAGTTTCATTTTCATCTACTCCTTAAAGAGGTGGCAGAAGGGTTCCAAAATGAGAGAATTTTGACATCAAGTGATAATATTCGGCTTCATTTTCTTTATCTGGTTTTCTTATTAAAGAAATCAAAATCTGATTACATGTCTCTGTTAAAAGAATGTTGAGATCCGAACATTGAATTACGAATGATCAGATGAAAAATACAATGACAGTGCCTGCAATTACAGAGAGATAAAATACAGACGGAAAAGAGTCCATACATTAACAGCAGTCATGCAATGCATAACTTTTGACTGGACCATAGTTGATGCTGACGCGTCATACTAACTGTTCATTCTGGCTTCTCAACAAAACCCCACTTTCTCTCTCTCCATCTTCCTCTGTTTCTCTCTCTGCACTGTCTAGGGTTTCTCTGTGCTCTGAACATTGACGCTCTATCTTTGCACAAAACCCACAAAGGCCTTGCAATCAAACAAATTAATTGAATACATTTCCCTCAAACTCTCTTGCTGAGTAAAAACAGAAAAAGAAAAAGAAAAGAAAAAATCAATCTTTCTCATGGCAAAAACCAAACCTGGGAAAAAAGACCTTGATTCATACAACATCAAAGGCACCAACAAAGTTGTCAGACGTATGTATTTTCATTCTCCCTCAAATACCCTGATTTTATTTTTCATTTTTATCTCTGATTAAACAAACCCAAAATCTCATTTTTTTTCTGCGTATTCTAGGCTTGAAGTTAGAAATGATATTTTAATTTATATTTTGCAACTTGGGTTTGCCTCAAAATTGGATTTTTTTTTCTGTTTTAATGATTTGTTTGTTGTGTGTTGCAGCTGGTGATTGTGTGCTAATGAGACCATCAGACTCTGATAAGCCCCCGTACGTGGCGCGTGTGGAGAAGATTGAGGCTGATCATCGGAACAACGTGAAAGTTCGTGTACGGTGGTACTATCGGCCTGAGGAGTCAATCGGAGGGCGGAGACAGTTCCATGGAGCTAAGGAGCTGTTTTTATCAGACCATTATGATGTGCAAAGTGCTCACACTATTGAAGGGAAATGTACAGTGCACTCTTTTAAGAACTACACTAAGCTTGAGAATGTTGGTGCCGAGGATTATTTTTGTAGGTTTGAATATAAAGCTGCCACTGGAGGCTTCACTCCGGACCGCGTGGCTGTGTGAGCTTCCTTCCCTCGCATTTTTATTTTATTTAACCTTTTTTTTTTTGGGTTTGTTTGTTGAGGTTTTATGCTTTTGGGTAATCGGTTTTCTTATTATTTATGTGTTTTGTGTTTTGATTTTGAAGTTATTGCAAATGCGAGATGCCATATAACCCGGACGACCTGATGGTGCAGTGTGAGGGATGCAAAGATTGGTAAATATTGTTGCATACATTTTTTGTTTTGTAATTTTGATGGTGTACTGTAATTTTTTTTTAATTCTGTTTTTCAGGTGAGTTTAGATTCATTTGAGTTTTTAATCTTGTAATTATTGAAGTTACTGAGATTTTAATGAATTTGGCGTGTTATGATTTACATTCTACTGCTTTCTTTCTGTATTTCTTGAATTTGCATTCATTTCTAATCTTGACCTGCTATCGATTTGCTCATATTTATGAATATTTTGCAAAAAGAAACGCTTTCACAATTTAGAAGTTTCCAATTTGGGTAGGAATATGGAAATTGGCTAAAATCATTTCTTTGGGCTCTGTTTCTGTTTGGTTGAAAACACTTCTAAACCTGACATAAGCAAATTGTAATTACTGGAGCAGATGGAATGTTGCATGAAAAGTGGCATTGTTGAGGTTTATCTAGGTGTCTTAGTTGCAAGTCCCAAGTGGCATTTACATGTTTCTAATTGTCTAATAATCCTAATACCATTTCATTAATAAATTTTATTACTAGTCCAGATTTGGTAATTTATTCAAGCGAATCATTGGCTTGCATGTGGTTGCTTTGTAGGAATAAAAGTTGATTAATAAAATGCACATTTGCAGGATTTATTAATTGTGTTAAGGCTGCAGATCTTATGCATTAGATCAACTTCTGCCGTCCCTGGCATGCAGATAAAACTTTCCTGATATTTTCTGTTCATCCCAGGCTTAGTTTAGCAATTTTGAATTATATGTAATCTTCCTCTGCTCCTCTGCTCCAATTGAGACGGTAATCTGTTAATGATGTTATGGTTGGTTTGTCTCTTTCTCACAAGTTGAACTCTTACTTATGGAGTTTCTTTAGATACATTATATATTTCTAGCATATTCTCTCTACCTTGACACAAGTGAGGAACTGGGTGCGTGGAACTGAAACTAGGTTTAACACGTGTATGCTACAATTACTGTTTTATGAATAACATATTTTAGGTGTATCCTTAGGCTACTTATAGGAAGAAGTTGTGTAATTACTTGAAAGAGATTAATTTATTGGACTGGCAAGATCAAATATATATTACAACATGGATGCAACTAGAAGCTATTTAGAGACCAGTGCAATAGCAATTGTAATTTACATTATTGTTTTATTTAGGCTGGCCAAATTTGTAGACTACTGTATGTGGAAAGTAGGATAAGAAATAAGTTGCATTTATTCTTATGTTTTTTGGTTGGTCCTCTACTTTAGGAGTATGTTTTATGTTCTCAGTCTGTTTGGAGGTGCTCATTATATTTTAATAATTATCATTTGCTTCTTATGATATAGCTTATGTCTCTGTTTTTGGTGGTCATTGCTCTCTTAACTGTAAAGGTTGTATGATTGGTATCGTAGTATCAATGATGAGGACAATATTGATGATAATCTTGCTTTCCTGATGAAATATCTGTGTTGCAGGTTCCATCCTTCTTGTATGGGTATGACCATAGAGGAGGCAAAAAAATTGGATCACTTTTTATGTTCTGATTGTTCATCGGATGATGCTGCCAAAAGATCTTTGAATGCATTCCCGGTTTCCCCGTCTGTCGAAGCTAAGGTGCGAGCACACATGTTTCATTTTGTGTATGTTGTCTATATTCTTCAAGATAAAAACCAGTAGGGCGGCTTCCACCTGTGGTTATCTTATTGTCTAGCATATGAGGACCACTCTCACATTGTTGGATTTTGCCACCCATCATATATATATATTAAGGACCATTTCCGATTCCTTTCTCTTGATTCGTACAGCTTGGTATGAGTTTTTGTACCATCGTCCTCTTACTGGCCATTGAACCTAGGTTTATCCCGATGCTTTTGGTTTATTGTTGGGCAGTGTCTCTCAGACTTTCTTGTGCTATTGCTCTTAGTTTATTACTTGCTTGTAGAGCCTATGCTCATGCTTTCCAAGTAGAAGGTTAAATCTTTTTCATGCTGGAGCTAAAACAGTAACCTATTTAATCAAGATTTGCTCATATTATGACTACTGTTTTCATGACGGTTTACTGCTTTTGCATCATCATTTTCCAAATTGTTATTATGGTTTTGGATTTCTCTTGCTCCTGCCTGGAAGTGCACTCTTTCTCCTTTATGTTTTTTGTTTCTTTTTGTTAAATAATTATTTAGGTTGCAGATTAGATAGTTACATAATCAGCAGAAAACTTTGTGCAGTTACCTTTTTTTGATCATGGTGCAGTTTTGCTTGTTTCCTTGAAGAGTCAATTTAACATTTTGATGGATGATTTTCTCAAGATTTGCTCATATATCTGGTTACTCAATCACATGTAACACTTTGATCATGAATCAGTTTTCTTCCACTCTCTCATGAGTTGCCGTCTTTGATTTTGTTTCTAGGTGGAATCAAAACGTAGAAAGAGATGACCAAGTGACCACAATGCACAATGAGGAGGTACTGGTATCCTGGCACATTAGCTCCTGCATTGTTGTTGTTGTCATCTTTGGTGATGTCGAGTTGTACAGTGCAGACAAGATATTGTGCTTTGCGTAAACCAGCGGCATTTCTGCCTTTACCATGTCTCAATGTTTCTGTCTGTGTGCTACAGTTTAGAAAGAACTTTGTGATAAGCGACGTTGCGGTGATTAGAATCTGTGCATAAATCTGTAATTGTATTTGAGAAATGAGAGCCCATAACAACATTTTAAAACAAAATCGTAAGGGAAACTATGGATTTTTTTGTGATGTGCTTGATACTGGTATAATTTCGTGAAATAATGTTATAATGACTCTACTTTGAATTGTCCGGCGGGTTCCAAGATTAAACATTGCGTGAAGCAACCAACAGGTTTGCACGTATTCTCTAACAGAGTCACTGGTTTAGCAATTCAAACCTGAAACTGCCAGAAACCATGCTTGTGATATCATATTGCAGCACATGAATCAAAATCATCAAGTCCTATCTATGGCCGTGTGCTAACTTACACACACAGCACTAGTCGCACTATTATCTAAATCTTCTCCATATGTAAACTTAGTTTGTTTCCTGAGAAAATTAAGTATTAGTGGAAGCTTATGGCAATGTTCATTCTCATTAGGTACTATCATCTTTTGACACCACTGAAAATAATTTAAGGGCTAAACGTATCTCCCCATTGAAATATTAAAAAAAAAAAAGTCGGCAACACCAATAACATTTGTTAATTCCTTGCACATTAAAATCGTTGCTGTTTTCTTTTTTTCATGATTAGTGATATAGTCACAAATTATTATATAAATTTATTTTGTACAAACTGATGTACTATGATAAAATTAATTTAATTAAATATCTCTTGATCCATATGATTTATTTTATTATTTTTTATTTTTTATTTAATTAATAAATTAATGGTATATTAATTTTTATAAAATAAGATAAAATGTACAAGAGTTTATTACTAGATGATCGCTCTTTTTTCATTTTATTTTTATTTTTTTGGTTTTTGTTTTGCCTGCTAAATGAGCCGAAACTTATAATCCACTGCGATGATGTTATCCTACACTGTTCCCTTAGAGACACAGACTTAGTGTCTGTTTGGTATGACTTATTTAAGAGGCATAAGTACTTATTTAATTTCATAAGCACTTTTTAAAAATTTTTATGGTGTTTGGTTATTTTTTAAGTAGAGTTTTTTTAGCTTAAATAAGTCAATTTACCTCTACTAGCAAAAGCTAAAATTTTGAGCTTTTGGGAGTAGAGGTTGGAGAGCTTTTTCAAAAAATATATAATATCAAAAATATCCCTGACATATTTTATTAATTACATAATATCTTTTGTATAAAACTTACCCAATGAAAATTATTGCCGGCACTTCACTTTATCTCTCTCTTTTTTTTTTTTAAAATAACCAGCATTTTAATTTAATAATTAAGAGGAAAAAAAGAAATATTTAATCATGCTCACTCTTCTTTGAGATGCACAATTGAGAGGACTTTTGGTGTTTAGAAAAATAGATGGAAAAATTTGCGACAAATGCCTAGTTTCCCTTTTAGTAAGCAAGTAAAAATTATGATTGCTTCAATAGTTCTTCACAATTTTATAAGAAAATGTGCAGGGAATGACCAAGAATTTCAACCTTTTAATAATGATGACGAATTGCTCCAACAAGTGAAAGTGAGAATTAAAGGAAAGAGAACAATGAAGAACAAAGTACAAGTTCATTCAACGTACGTGAAATGGACCAAGAACGTGATCAAATTGTAACATTTCTCATGTTCCATAAACATTTCAGTTATATTATTGATTATCATTTTAATTTAGATAGTACTATTTATTTGGGAGAATATATCAATGATACAATTTTAAATTTTGAAAATTAAAAAAATGATTGAACGGATATTTTCTTATTAATTGATAGCTTGGATGCATTTTGTTACATATTATATAATTATGAATACATATCCTTTTTGGTAATTTAATTACACAAGAATACTTTTAGTTTTACACAATTAAATAGTTTAATGGTTCAAAAATATTTTTTAATTGACAACCAAACACCCAATAATATTTTATCTAAAAATTCTATTAATATAAGCTCTACTCTTATAAATTTTATTTAATAAGCTGTAACAAAAGGAGTCTTATAAAGGTTGAAGTAAGTTATTGGAATATGAAGCGGGATAAAGAGCAAAAGGGGATTGTTTGTCTGGTGAAATTTCAAAGTGGCAATAACAGATAAATGCACTAATAAATTCATCGCCAGCAGATAATAGCAGTGATTTTTTTAACTTGATGCACCACTCACATTCACACTCTTTCCCAAGTCTCACGTGTGCAGCTTTTTAGGAATAGGTGTACAAGCACGTGTGCAGCTTTAATTTCTGAGGCTGTTTGCACGTGTGCATCTCGGATCGCATACTTTTCACCACCAGACAATAATAACTTGGGGGTTTAAAAAAAAAAAAAAATGAATTAAAGTTCCCACTGCACACGGCATGATGGATTGGATTCTGCAGATTCTTGACTTCTAATGGCAGGGCAAAGCGAATAAGCCTAAGAAGATAAAACCAACAAATAAGGGGAATAAAAATTAAAAAGCACTAACTATTGCCATCAGCCGTCAGCCATCTCTTCTCCTTCTACTTTTTCCCTTATGTTCATAGGAACCTTTTCTCGTGTGCCCAAAAAGAAATCCCTGAGAAAGTTAAAAGCAAAATTTGCCTTTTGTTTAAGATATTTTTCATTGCATAACACAGCTCTAATGATTCTGTTTAATGGTTTCTTACCCTTAATTATTTCTAGGTTTTGAATCAAACCCACTATTTTTTTATTTTAAACTTCTTACTCTTTTAAAAAAAAATAAATAATAATCTGTTAAAAGTCCATGCTCATTGTCCTTGCATTTACTCCGTGACACTTTTTACCATGCTACCAGCTGCCCAGCTTTAATGATTCTGTTTAATGGTTTCTTACCCTTAATTATTTCTAGGTTTTGAATCAAACCCTTATTTTTTTTTAACTTCTTACACTTTCAAAAAAAATCTGTTCAAAGCCCATGCTCATTGTCATTGCATTTACTTCGTGAAACTTTTTACCATGCTACCAGCTGCCCTCTAGATAGCATGGAATTTGTTCAATAAATTAATAGATGTTAATGAGTAAATGATTACTTAATTGTTTGTTTTTTGTGTCACACTTGCACAGAAAAGGGTCCCTATGGAAAGTTTCTAATTAATTTTGGCACCGAAAGTTGATTCCATTGATTAAATGATTAAGTTCAGTTAAGACAATATCAACTATCAAGGACTCATGAATAATGCATCCTTATTATATTAAGGGTAGGAAAATTCCATTGTGTATCAAGACCCACCAAACGGAGCAGTATTTTTAATTTGTTGCTCAATAAATGACTACAGCGTTATTAAAATATATAATAAAACATATTACCTTTTTTTTTCCGGGATAATATTATGATAATAAATAAAAAAGCACAAAAAGTAAACAAATATCAGAAGCTCGGATGAGGTTGCGAAAGTCAGTGAGCTTACGGGGTCAACGGAATCGACAGAGTTCAGGGAATGGGACCCATCCACCTACAAATTATGTGATGATCAGCGGATCCATTTTACATCATGATCGCCGGTCACACATTTAACATTCAAAATCGAGGGACATAACCGTAATTTCATGATCCCTCTGAATGAAACCATCTAAGCGATGTTTCCCAGTCTCCTATGGTTGTGCTTTTAATTTCATCAGCTAAAACACTTCCTTAATTTAAAAAAAAAAAAAAAAGAAGGTAAAAGACTTGAGAGAGAGAGAGAGAGAGAGAGGGAGGGTATTAGTTTTAATTTAATTTCAGTGTTCTGTATTTTGTACCTCAATAGATATTGTTTTCTTTTTCTTTTTTATTATTTTAATTATATGTTTATGTAATTCCTTTTTCTCTCTGTCTCTCTGTATTTATCTCGAAATGAATTGGGCAAAAAAGAACTTGTTAGGGTTTATCAATTGAAAGATCCTTTAAAGCTCAGATTTTTAGGGTTTTTCTTCTTGCATTTTCTCACACTTTCTTGCAATTTCTCAGATCTTTCCAATCGCGTCGTCAATGTAAGTTGTTTTCTCTTCTTCGTACAATCATTTCTTTCAGCGTAATCTTCTTCCAAGTTTTCTGTTATCGTAAACACAAATCTTTGGAATTGTATATTATTAGTTCATAGGCTGATCAAGTTAATAACTTTGGAATAGGGTTTTATTTATTTATTTATTTATTTTTATGTACACATTAGGTGTATATTGTAATACTGGTAGCAATGTGTACACCTTGAGAGGTTTCGGGGTTGAAAAGTTTGATTTTTGTTTGAGATAAACTAGTGTTAGGGTCAAGGTTTTTGTAGATATGATCAAACAAATATTACGTAAACTACCTCGAAAACCCTCAAACTCAACAAACAATGAGTCAAATGGTGAGTCTTTGAACTCTACTCAAGTACCCAATTCAATAAATAGCTCAAAAGCCAATTTGCTTCCTTCAAAGTCTGTGAATTCAGGTTCACGTTTGAACAATGGGACTCTTGCCCCAACAACTAAATCGAATCAAGGGAAGAAATCAGCTCCCACTGCAACGCAGGGTGGTTCCGTGTTGAATTCCAGTGTATATGAGGCTTTGCCAAGTTTTAGGGATGTTCCCAGTGCAGAAAAGCCAAATTTGTTCATTAGGAAGTTGAATATGTGTTGTGTTATTTTCGACTTTAATGATCCAGCAAAGAATCTTAAAGAGAAGGACATAAAGAGGCAAACTTTGCTTGAGCTTGTTGATTACATGTCGTCTGTCACCTCAAAATTCAATGAGGTGGCAATGCAAGAGATTACGAAGATGGTAGCTGTTAATCTGTTTAGAACATTTACGTCTTCGAATTCTGATAATAAGGGTTTGGATATGTATGACCCCGAAGAGGAGGAACCAGCTATGGAGCCAGCATGGCCTCATCTTCAGGCTGTGTATGAAATTCTGCTTAGATTTGTGGCTTCACCGGAGACTGATGCCAAGCTTGCTAAAAGGTACATTGACCATTCCTTTGTGTTGAGATTGTTAGATTTGTTTGATTCCGAGGACCAAAGAGAGAGGGAGTATCTGAAGACTATTCTTCATCGGATTTATGGGAAGTTCATGGTGCACCGACCATTTATTAGAAAAGCTATCAACAATATTTTCTACCGGTTCATATTTGAGACAGAAAAGCACAATGGAATTGCTGAATTGCTTGAGATTTTGGGGAGTATTATTAATGGCTTTGCTCTGCCTTTGAAGGAAGAGCACAAGCTTTTCCTTGTTCGGGCATTGATTCCCCTTCACAGACCTAAGTGTGTATCAATGTACCACCAACAGCTTTCATATTGCATTACTCAGTTTGTGGAAAAAGATTTCAAGCTAGCTGACACTGTCATTAGAGGTCTTTTGAAATATTGGCCCCTAACTAATAGTTCCAAGGAGGTTATGTTTCTTGGTGAGTTGGAGGAAGTTCTAGAAGCTACCCAGGCTGCAGAATTTCAACGTTGCATGGTACCTGTCTTCCGCCAAATTGGTCGCTGCCTCAACAGCTCTCATTTTCAGGTATGTAATGTCTGTGCTTTATTGATTAATTATGTTGCACGTGTATTACAAAATCTTTGGTTATTTTGCAATTTGAAAGTTTACTAATTATTCGTATCTGAGGTCTTACTAAACTAATTTTATTGTGAAATGATGAGTTTTCACTTAAATAGATGTTACTTCAAGTTCCATCTGTGAAGAGTTTGAGATAATCATAGGAAATGTTTTTGAGGAACTTGTGAGGACTCAATGTTTTTCATTGGCAAATAGGCTTTATTTGTGTATTTATGAGATTTTTGCTGGATATTAGTGTCATCATACGTGTTACAAGTTTCTACTGTTATATTTTTAGACCCCAAGTGCACTGTCCCCTCACTATTTAACCCTAAGATTGTGGTTCTTTGTAAATATTTAACCCACTCTTATGGGGGTTCAATTTAGACCTTTTACATTTCCTCATGCATCAACAACCTTACCTTTGCCAAAAATTTAATACTCAGCAATCACACTTGCTGAACCTTTATTGTATATTACTTGCCCAAAGAATTTATTCTGTTGATATGGCTTCCATTTCCTACAAAGAAACTGTCAAGTAGAGCCACTTTGAGGTTCCCTGTGAAACAAGGTATGGAATAGATTTATATTGACAAATGAGTGTATTGTTGTATTACAATCATTCATAAGTGGTCAAAGATGCCAAAGTGCATGTTTATGGCACGCATGTCAGATTTTGGACTTCTTATTGATGTGATGTGGACTCATTTTTGGTCAACTATCTCATTGATCTACATGAAGCAGTATAATTTGAGGTTAAATCCTGTATCACTGAGAGAGATAATGATCTAACATGTCCCATTTCCAGGTTGCTGAACGTGCATTGTTTTTGTGGAACAATGATCACATAAGGAATCTGATCAACTTAAACCGGAAAGTGATACTGCCCATAATCTTCCCAGCTTTGGAGAGAAACACAAGGGGTCACTGGAATCAAGCTGTTCAAAGTCTGACACTGAATGTCAGGAAGATTTTTTCGGATGCCGATCAAGCTCTATTTGATGAGTGCTTGGCCAGATTCCAAGAGGACGAAGTGAAGGAGAAGGAGACACAGGAGAAGCGAGAATCAACCTGGAAACGCTTGGAAGATTTGGCTGCCTCCAGAGCTGTAAGTAATGAGGCTGTGCTTGTCCCAAAGTTCATCTCCTCTGTTGCTCTTGCCCCTAGCACCAACCCACGGGCTACTGCCAGTAGTTGAGAGCTGCATGCACATTGAGAAGAGCTTATTCTAAGTAGCCAAGGTGGAATGTCAAAGGGAGTAACCCAAATGGTGCCATACAGGAATTGTTTGGTCTCACTTCCCTTGGGTCCTACTAATGCAAATCTACCAGCTAAATGATTAAAGTGAAGATGGAGTTATGTGGATATTTAGGTGTCTCCTTTCGTTGGGTTCTCCGCTCATTCCTTATTTGTTTGTTATCCCTGTTCCTCTCCTTTCATGGAGGTGTTTGTGTATCATAAGGATAAGGGATTTGGTTTATACAGGTCTTTGGATTTCTTACCTGATAATTATTTTTTTTATGTAATGATGCAAAGATGTTCCTTTTAGTCTAAGTTGCGTTTACTTTCTAATCTAGTGCATCTTTGCTCGCTGTTGAATTTTAAGCCAAGTGTATATAGCACCTCGGCAGTAATTTGTTTGTATACCATTGTCCAATGGTTGCTGATGTGAAACTATGAATTGTAATGTCTGATTGTGATGTTAGGTTGAGTCTAGGGATGATGTAGTTGGTTTTCCAAGGGGTTGGTACTGAAAATATACGATGTTGATTCCTAAACACATCTGTTTTGGAGGACTACAATGGTGAGTGGAAGTCTGGGTCGAGCAGAAGTTGTGCCTGAGCCCCAAGGGGAGCTGTGGGAGTGAGATTCTTCCTGGACTGTAATTGTAGTCGTTACACTACCTGCATCCTATCACTATCACTTGCCTGGCATTATGCTTTTGTGTCATATGATGAAAACCATTTGATACATCTGCTAAATATTGTGAAACGGTCTGTATACGGAATGCATTACTATTGCTCGAACGACACAACTGAATAGTGCCCAAATATAAGTTTATGTCTCAAATTCATTCTAAATTCTAAAGTTTAAAAAGGTTTAAAGACCAGGCCAGATAGAGAACATTCCATGCTGTGCTGAAGGGCTGTTAATCATCCCCATACGCACGGAAACTGTAACGTTCTTGATATGGACCATTGAAGAAGAGGTCAGCTTCAAACCACTTGGGATAACGAACAAGGTCTCCAGCCAGAAATCTCATATAGCGCTGGCTCCCTTCAGGCACAACCCTCACCTCTCCTTCATCAATGTAAACTAGTTGGTCTACCTGCCAGTCCCATGGCAGCTTGCACTTGCCAGTCTTCCACATTGACCATCTTGAAACACCAAGCTCCTTCAGTCGTTTGGGTGACACTTGTCTCTCCACCTTCACATTGTATAATTCCTCAAGAGGCTTTTCCACCTGCATTGCCCTTATACCATGGCATGGCAAATTTCCGTTTTTTAATTTTCTGGAGTCTCTGCTGGCTTTCTTGACAGAGAAGAAGCCCAATGTTGGGGCAGAAATCGCACCTGCCATACCTATAGGATAATAGTCTCTAAGCCAATGTTGGTAACCTGCACGAAATGGCAATAGTTGTGTCAAATCTTACAGAAGCTCATAACCTCTAAATTAACTATATGCATCAACTAATAGATCCAATTGACCAAGACCGTAGCTGCTTGATAAATCACATCTCTGAGAACCCCTTTGAATGCCAACATCCAAGACAGTATAAGTAAATTATCACACAAACTTCACTATGTCAATAGAGGACAAGATAGTAGTGGCAATATTAAGTAAGTAAACTTGTTGAAATCCTTTCAAATACATCTCTCAGCCAAAGTGAATGTGATATCAATAACATTGTTCTTTGCTGCCGCATTTTGCATTACATTTTGGCAAAGGTTGGAGTGAAGTTCCAGATCAAATTGGATCCCAAACACAAACATTCTTATCAAACAACTTCCGATGTACCAGACAAAGCCTAGGAAATATTTCATTTGATTCATGGCCTTGTTACGTGGAGGAGCTCTAACCATATCATCACAAAGCATTCAATGCAAAATAAAAATTTCCACTTATCAAGTTCAAGCAGAATAGTTCAAACCACACTTGACTGTCTTGGAATACGTTACTGCAGTGCAAACAATAAACAGTAAATCATTATGAAGAGAACATCTAGAAGAAAATAAAATATCCCGGCTCGAGAATTTTCAAGCAACCTCTGTTTGATACCCAAGAAGACACAGTAAAGGTGAAGAACTATTAAGCTAAGGGTAATGGATCTCATTATTTGACAACCCAAAGAAAAAGTAAAAAAAAATTACATAGAAAATTTCTGGAAGTTAAAGTCTCAAAATTCTCATTTCAGCTCACTTTCATTTTCCCCCTCTTTTCCCAGGAAGCAAACACAAGGAAAGAAGAAAAATCATAACATGGTTAGCGGTAATCAAGAGATAAAAGAGGAAACAAAAACCTGTGGGAATTTACCTGTTCTTGAATATATGAAAATCTGTTGCCTAGGTAAAAGAAGAAAGCGCAAGCGAGAGAATTGTTAAACCCTTCAGCTAAGGTTTTAATTGATTATCGACAAAGATTTTTGTCATTTTTGTCAGGTCACGAACCGGTGACCTGTTACATTTCACCCGCAGGCTCTTGCTTACCAGTTACCGCGTCTTTCGGTGTAAAGAAGACAAAAGGGAGAGCTTTGGTCTTCACGTGTCAGGTTTTTATACACACAACTAACAAGTAGTTTTTAGTTGAGAGTGAGTTCGGATAATAAAAATGTAAAACGGGCAAAATAAAAGGGGGTTGCAATCAGTTGCGAGACGAATTTACTTTTGTTATAAGTCATGGTGCTTCTGCAGCTAAGACACTTTAATGGGGTCTCTCATTTTCCATCACAGGTTCATGGAAAAAGAAAGGTATCTCAAAGGTGTATAAGCTTGCAACCACAAGCAGCAGTTCCCTCTAGAACCCGGGTAACGTTTCATGGTCCTTCAGAAGTTTCATTTTCATTCAATTTTTAATGATTTTCTTAGAAATGTGTAGTTAGTAAAGTTGTGTACATTGGTCCATGATTAAATTGTGTGGAAGGTATCAGGATTTAGTTAATACACTGTATTAGCATTTCCACTTTTTTATCAGCCTGTGTTGTTCTAAGCTGAGCACAATCTTCATATAAGCTGCCACAGTTAGTGCAGCAATAAGTATGAAAATGTTTGACTGGAAAGATGTCAAACAAAGTATGCTTAATTCTTTTGTTATATGCTAATTCAATTAAAACTTTCTTATTTCAATTATCTAGAGGATAATGGAGAGCATTTCAGTTAGTGGGGAAGTTGGTGGTGCCGGTGGAGCGTACTCATACGACGCCTTAAAGAGGCTGGATCAGGTTTGGTCAAACATTTGTTCTACTCAAAAAGGTAAGAGTTAGTTCATTGTTTGATGTAATCTGATCTGCTCATACAACACACAGCATGATTTTTGGCTGTTGGGTGATCTCTACTTCTCATTTGCAGTTCAGCAAGAAATCCAGCAGGTTGTTTCAAGTAATGCTGGTCTGTTTAGCCAGTCTGATTTGTCTGACAAAGCAGTAGGTACATTTGATGTTATAGTTTGTGGAGGTACTTTGGGAATCTTCATAGCGACAGCATTGAGTTTTAAGGGTCTTCGAGTTGCCATTGTTGAAAGAAATACGCTGAAAGGGGTATACTGGATTCTGAAGTTGATTCTAGAGTCAAGAGACAGTATTTGAAGTGAAAAAACTTTCTTTAAAATATCAGGTGTTCTAACAGATGTCAATTCTGTTTTCTTAACCAATGAATAGAGGGAACAAGAATGGAATATCTCAAGGAAAGAGCTTTTGGAACTTGTAGAATCAGGAATTCTAGTAGAAGATGACATTGATGAAGCTACAGCTGCAAAATTTAATCCTGTAAGCTCTTAAATCATTACTGATTGGAGTTTGTAACTTTTGTAATTTCATATTGGGGCATAGAGCCATATATGAGTTTCAAATTTTGTCTGTATGACTTTCAAATTTTGTCTTAGGCTGTCAATTGATCTCCATACGTCATGCTTCTAGAAAGGGTTTTCTCCTGCTCGGATTTTGTTGTGTAGCTATGACAAGTAATATGAAAATGCTCTGTATTGTGCTACTTCGGCTCTATTGCTATTGATTTTTATCTTCTCTCTTGGTTTTTTTAAAACTGTGCAGAATAGATGTGGATTTGAGGGGAAGGGTGAAATCTGGGTTGAAGACATTCTCAATCTTGGAGTTTTGTGAGTTATTGTCGACCTCAAACTTTTGTTCACACATATTTGTTCAACTATGAATATAGTGTGAAAACAAGAGTGATGGTTTATTGTTTTTTATACTTTTAATAGCAACGGAAAACAAACCATTCACTCTTGCCAAATATTTTGTTATCTTTGTCCTTTGCCTTGTGAAATTGGCCTCGTTCTGCTACTAATGACATCAATTTGACTTGCATATCAGACCTGTGAAGCTTATAGAAATTGTGAAGAAGCGTTTTATTTCCCTCGGTGGAGTCATCTTTGAGGGGTACAGTGTGTCCAGTATTTGCACATATGAAAATGCAGCAGTGAGTTTACTGACACTTGAAAAGTACTATATTGTCTGTTAATTGACATTTTTAAGACCTCAACATAACCTCGTCTTTCATCGTAGGTTTTGCAACTTGCTGAGGGAAAGATCCTGTCATCTCATCTTATAATTGATGCAATGGGGAACTTTTCCCCTGTGCTGAAACAGGTCAAGTTCCTTGTACATAACTGATCTATTACAATTAATCGCCCTCCATCAATCTGCTAACCCAGGAGCAATTTGCAAATACTAGATCAGCTAATTTCTTATACTGACATGTCAATGCATGCCTACGTTGTTTTTTTTTTTTGTGCAAATAAATAACTAATCCTCTCGGGTAAATATACAATTAGTCCTTCCTCCAAGAGTACATACTGGTGTAGGTCTATCCTCTTGAACATTTTCATGGTTGGCAATGAATTAGGTTGGGAGTGACAGAATAAACTCTGTACTTAGATATTAAAAGACAAGTTTCATTTATTTTCATACACACACACACATCTAGTTATGCTCACAATTAGGCAGAAACCAACTCTCAGTGTACTACAATTTGTACAGATAAGAAGTGGTAGGAAGCCGGATGGCGTTTGCCTGGTTGTTGGATCTTGTGCTCGTGGTTTTAAGGATAACTCTACTAGTGATGTCATATATAGTAGTTCATCTGTAAAGAAAGTTGGAGACTCAGAAATACAATTATTTTGGGAGGTATTTTACATTTTTGTATACCCTTCATATCAATTAATGACTTTTTATTCTGAAAATCAAGGGTCTTAAAAATGTTTAACAGGCATTTCCTGCTGGTTCCGGTCCCTTGGATCGTACTACTTACATGTTCACTTACATTGATCCTCAACCAGGGTCTCCAAAACTGGAAGAATTATTAGAATGTTATTGGGATCTGATGCCAGAATATCAGGTTCATCTTCAGATCCATTCTCCAGAATTTTTTACTAATCAGACTTCCACTTTACCCAATAATTTTCTTGTTTTACGTCTGCTTTCATGTAAGACATAGCCACTGCTTTTCATCAATTTGCCTTTTTTTAATTACTTAACATCTGGAATTCCTTTATTCTCCTGAGAAATGTACTTCTCTGTTTGTTTTTCCATCCTTCAAGATTGCACAACTATACTTGCAGATTCAACAGTGTGTTATTTATATCTCTTTTCTTTCTTTTTTTATTTCCCCTCGTTTTATGATGCCCTCACTATTAGCGTAGATGTTGACGTGTTTATTTAACTTTGTAGGGAGTCACCCTTGACAATCTGGAGATTCAGAGAGTTATATATGGAATTTTTCCTACATATCGAGACAGGTGTCGATAATTAAACTTTTAAACCTCATAATATGTACATTAATCTATTCGGTCTTTTTTATGTAACTGGGGCATTTCTTTATTAATTTCTTATTAACTAAATGCAAAAGTTTTCATACTAGATGTTTAATCAAATACAGAGATTGTCACTTGTTATTTTTATTATTTCCTTTATGCAATGCAAAAATTACTCTTATATTTTGCTTATATGTTGGGAAATTGCGTTCTCCAACTCTAACATCTTCAATTTCTAAATGGGGGAAATCAACTTGACAGCCCACTGCCAGCTGCATTTAATCGTATTCTACAGGTGGTTTATATTATACACTTCTAAAGCATACAATTGATTACTGCATTTGAGAAATAAAATGCAACTTTTTACATTTCTTTCCCCCCCTGCAGTTTGGTGATGCTAGTGGCATACAATCACCTGTTTCTTTTGGTGGTTTTGGGAGCTTGACTAGGCATCTTGGGAGATTATCAACAGGTACAATTTTTGTCTCCAATTTCTGTAGAGTTAGCTCCGTACTAATCTAGAATTTAAATGAGTTCTTTTGCAGCGCCTAAAGTCGAATGTTATCACACAGAATACATGCAGGTTTCTAAGATCTATCATTATTTATTTTCACAACCTTTTACTTGTATCTGTAATGAATTCAATGGGATAGAATATTTATCATACATTTTTTGAAAAATGAATGACACCATTTTGCATGCTGCCGAAATACAAGCATTAAAAAAAAAATTACAGTTATTAATTACTTGTGCACTTCTTCTTCTGCTTGAGGACAGGTGTATATGAGGCAGTCAGAGGAGATTTTGTTGACTCATACAGCTTGTCCCTGCTGAATCCATACATGGTTCGTGACTCTTCTTTCAGGCTATACAGTAAAAAAGGATTTTCGTACAAAACTTGAAGCAAAATTCATGTCATGCAGCCTAACTTAAGTGCTTCATGGCTATTTCAACGTGCAATGTCAGCAAAGCAGCAGTCTGATGTTTCACCAGATTTTATCAATGAGCTTCTTTATGTCAATTTTCAATGTATGCAGGTAGCTTATGTTTCTATCGGATGAAGCCAATACCATCTGAGTTCTGCTACTTGTGCTTCAAGTCCTTTTTCCTTGACTTTGGCTGATGAATTTCTGTTCCTTTTCTGCAGAAGCTGGGCGATCCGGTGCTCAGACCATTTCTTCAGGTTTTTTAGTATTTCTTTGCACTGGTGGATATTTTAATATCAATTCATTGAATGAATTTAAGAGAGAAACTAATTTTGTGTAACCAACTCAATCAAAATGCTGATTTTCCGCTGAATTTCTTTATTGTCTCAGGATGTCATAAAGTTTGGGCCTCTTGCCAAGACACTAGGACTTGTAATGCTAAATAAACCCCAAATTATTCCATCAATATTCAAGCAGGTAACTAATGAGCGAGGAACCTCCATGCTTAAACTGTCTTTTCAGATAGTACAAGATGATGATGATTTATTTTCTTTATGATTTGTTTGTCGATGTTTGCATGTTAACTTGAAAACATAAGTTGCAATGACTAATAAATCATTTCAATTCGACATTTCCACTTATATATTCAATTTAACCGATGACAAAGATACTGATACTCATGGTCTATGTATCTTTTCCATCTTCAGGTTGGTATCCCTGTGCTTGTGGACTGGTCTGGACATTTTTTCATGCTGGGTTATTATACTCTTCTCTCAACCTTGGCTGACCCTGTGATAAGGTAACAATATGATTATGCAGTAGCATGCCAACATGCTTCTAATGTTTCTGTTCTTAACCAACATTACAAGTAGGAATGTGTTTTGTTAATTCTTTTTCATTTTCATCATTTCTTCACTAAACTTAGTTCTTGGTTGCATCTCTCGCAAGATCTTTGTTGAATGCATTTCCTCCGAGAATGAAGTACGAGTGGAACCGATACCTTGAGGCATGGAAATACGGATCAGGCTTAGATTACAAGCTATGAAAGAAGTCATTCAAAGAGGGTTAACGAGTTATAACTTTAATTGTGAACTGGATTTTCTCTGTCTGGCTTGTCACCCAGGTCAAAAATGGAAATTCATCAAAGATTTTTTGTGCTGTCTGAAGCTCTTTCAGATGTTCACAAATTAATTCTCACGAGTATGCAAATAGCTATACAGTCATTCTTTTTCAATGTACAGAACATTTTGTAATAATTTTTATTTAATAAAAATAATTCACAACATTTTGGAATTCGATATCTATTCCACAATTTTAGGGGATGAGATGAAAGCACGCTATATTAACATTTTACAGATTCTGTTTTCACTAACCAATATTAGATTACAAATGATGATGAGTTCGCGTAAACTCTTCAGTCTTTCAACCTGAAGGATGAATAATTGGCAGATTAGAAGTTTGAATTTGTTTTATACTCGTTAGATCCTATAGAAAAGCGAAAAACAACATGAGTTTCATATTGCTACACAATATATATACAATAATACTATAGGTTCAAAATTAACACTTAGAATTTCCGTCTTAATTATTTATACAACAATATACATTCATATTATTAAAAAACAATATACCCCCTACCTTACCAGATTTGCAGAGATAGCTGCAGTACAGTTTCTTGAACACTATTCTAAGTACACGAGTACAAAAGAATTACATGAAAATCAAGTAGATGTTTTCGCACCCAAAATTCTTGAAAGTTCCTTGACCATAGGCTTCTCCTTAATATCTTCCTCTCTTTCCAAATGCCATTTCTTTTGAGTGATTTCCGCCTGAGATTAGAAGCTCCGGGTCAGGACAAGCATAATAACACTCTGGGGAAAAAGTAGAGCAACTGTGTTCACAAATTTCATCTTACATACCCAAGTTTTTATGGGAGTCAGTTGCTCCTTAATCATCTGGAACTTAGGCTGAACCAAGTCTTTTCCTTTAGTACGGATTTCATCAGTCTGACAAAAGAGAGAGAAAAAGATTACTACTGGCAAGTTTGAGCAAAAATTTCATGATTTTGAAGAATATTACCAAGGCACAAAAGAACTATACTTACGTTCTGTATCTCCAGCTTGGAGACTGTGAACCCAAAGATCAGACTAGCCCCACCAAATACTACCACAGTTGCTACTGCAAATGCCTTCCCAACTACAGAAAAACCATTAACACAGTCCATTAGAATGAGCTTAAACACAGTTGCAAACAGAACAGTCATGCAAAACCACTATTGATTGCAAGCTAAATGCAAGTCTATCGCATAAGTACGCAAACTTGGTTTTCAACTAGCTCATATAATTCTTAGTTTATCACAAGTTTTCAGATACATAAAACATTGACATTCATTAATATTATTAAATAAACCAATGTCTCTTTTTGTTATGATCTCAAACAAGCAAAAAAACTTTCCAATTTAAACACAAACCAAACCGCAGGATCAAGCCTATCTAGTTGCTTCTAAATCACGTACATTAGAATTTTGGAAACAACAACAAAAATACCAAACGGGGAGTAACAGCAAGTCAAGCTAAGCAAGAGAGAAAATTAGGAACCTACTATGTTGAAGTCCTTCAGCAGCAGCCTTTAGCTTCTCAGGATTAACACCCGTATACTTATCCTTCCTCAATTCATTAGCCGTTGAAGCCAAAATTGAGTACTCTTGGCTGGGCAATTCCCACCTACGAATTCACCAAAACCACCGTCAGCACTCAAAAATTGCACCAACCCAACAACAAAACTGAAAAAAGAACCAAACTTTTAACATTACATCACACCATCCAAAATCAAACCTTTTGGGGCCAAAGGTGACCTGGGGCAAGGACACATAAGCCCTGAGAGGGTTCAAAGCATCAGGTGACACACTGGACCATTTATTTGGGTCACTGTGTAGGGCCCACTTGGATGACCTGGAAAGAGACGACGGATCGGAGGGTCGTCCGAAGATCTTGGACGGCAAAGAGTGTCTCAACACCTCGGGAAGCACGTCAGCTGGGGTTTCATGCTCGGCCACCCCTGATGTTAAAGCTTGTAATTGGACGTTGGCATTTGTTTTGGTGGGTGTTTTGTCTACAAGGCGGCTGACGGCTTGTTTGGATTCTTGGAAAAAATATGATCCCTCTTTTCCTGCCAATCTTCCGGCGAGGAAACTCATTTTTCCTCTGATTTTGTATTGTTTTAACTCTTTTGGACAGTTGCGGAATTGAAGGCCCTGTTTGGTATTGTTTCCGAATTTATATTTTCTGAGAATAAAAATGAAAATGAAAATGGTATTTTTCCGTTGCTGTATTTCGAATTTAAATATGCGTTTGTTATTATTTTTTGTATCCTATATTTTAAAATTGAAAACAGTAATATGCGTTTGGTAGATAATGTTAAAAATGATCAAAACAGAAAATATGCGTTTGGTAATATTTTTTTCAAAAACAATTTTTACTAAGCATTTACATTATACTTATAAAATAATTATTTGATTAATACATACACAAATACAACAAAATAACATAAACAAATTTATTATAAAAAAAATCACATGATGATAAAGTTTTAGAATTAACATTAATTAAAAAAAAAGTTTGACATTGTCATTGTCATTGTTTTACAACACATGATTTAAAGAAAATAATTATAAAAAAATTACATGAAAGACATTAGGGGTGGGCATCGGATCGGATTCGGATAGATCCGATCCGATCCGAACGAATTCGGATCGGATTCGGATTTACCTTCAAATTCGATCGGATGAAATTTATGCAATCCGATCGGATTTGGTTCGGATCGGATCGGATTCGGATCAATCCGAATTATCCGATCGGATCTACACAGTAAACCAAAAAAAACTAAAAAATTAAAAAATAAAATGGTTGACTAACTTAATTCGGTATGACAGTATTTCACCACTCAACGGCAGTTCACTCACTCTCAATTCTCAGATCTCAATCAGACAATCACAACCAACACCAGGCAATCACAACTCAATTCTCAAATCAGACAATCACAACTCAAACAAATGACACAACCACCACCAGGCACCACCAAGCAAAAAAACCAAAGAAAAGAAAACACCGTAACCGCTCATCGATCTTGAACCCATTAACCCACGCGCGACCCATCCAACAACCACGCCACTGTCAGGACTCAGCACAACCTTATTCGCCGAGTGAATGAAACCCACCGCCGACCGGATCGAACGAAACCCCGAGTGAAATCTAACGACCACGCCGGTGGGCTGATCGATTTCGAGCGAAACCCAGTTAATCGACCCAAACCCAGCTGCTTCTTCAACCGTTGATCATGTCCAGCCGGCCAGTCACCACGCCGGACGTCGATAGTCATTCCCGAGCAGCTAGCAACTCTGTTCATGGTAAGCAATTAAACCCGACCCATGACAATTCTCTCAAATCAGATTTGGGTACAGCAAGAGACAGATCAATGATTGTAGACCAAGTTAGAGAGAGATGTGCTGCAGATCTGGAGAAATAGAAAGAAGAAAAAGGGAGCTGTGCGTTATGGTTGAAGGAGGAGTGATGGCCACAGGGAAGAGAGAGCTGTAACGAGAGGGGAGAGTTGAGATCGGGGACTTTGGGGGCTGTTGATGAAGAGTAACGAGAGTGGAAATGTTTGAGATTTGATTCAGAAGTTATTTTTTAGTTTAAACTGTAATTCAATGGAAAACAGCTCAAACACGTTTTTAATTTTACAACGGTGTAATGGAATCTGAATTCTTTATTTTCTAATTTATTTTTAAGTTTAGCCCACCAAATGTGTTTTTCAACTGTATTTATAAAACAAAAACGAAAATAAAGGTTTGAAAACGGTACCAAACGGCCCCTAAGTTTTCTACTTTTCTTTGGATTGAATTTGGCTGACCACATTTCGAGTTCATTGGGCTATTTATACCATGGGTTCAGTTTGCTGTCCAAGTTTTTTTTTTATAGTTTTATATATTTTCCTTATATGTAAAACATCGGGATCAGTATTTTTAACATTGTATTAAAGAAAGGTATGATATTTCCATTATTACGAGATAGGATAAGGATTCTCACTTTTTTTTTCTGTTAATCTCTTGTCGTTAAATGAGTGGCTAAAATTAAGTTTTAAATTTTAATATTAAAAATCAAGCTAATTTTTTCTTAATTTATTTATGATTTATCCACCTTTTTTAACTAGATTTTAAAAATAATAAGAGAACTGAAAAGAAAAAAAATAAGAAGAGGATTCTAATGCTATCAACTAGGTTCTAAATTTAAGATTAGGTGTTACAATTTGTAGCACTGCTAGTCAACTCGAAACAAATCTAATACAAATTAGCATGTTCTTGTTGACATAATTATTAGACTCATCTAATAATTCATTTGAACTCCTTTATAAGTCTATTAACTATTTAATAACAATTCAATTAATTATGTCAATTGGTAAATAATTATTTTATGACTAAAACTTTTTAGAATTTGGGTTGGTAACATATTTGAAATTTATGCAAAAAAAATTGTACAGATGAGATACAAATGAATGAATTAGAATAAGGTTTAATATTTTTGGCATGATTAATAACACAAGTTACCCCATACTAGTTTAAATTTGACATGACATGAAGGAGAATTGAATTTTGATATTTGGTTGGATTGTGTAACTTAACACTGAAATGTGTTTCAGCTTAGTGCTTAGTGCTTACTGCTTACTGCTTAGGGACCTACCTGATACTAATGAAAACAACTATAGCATCAAGTGAAAAGCTTTACAATACAGGGACCCCAAGTTTATTATCCCACACTTTTCAGGAACTTCTAGTTGTGTTTATATAGTTGTTCAGGCGATGCTATTTTGATTTTACCCTTGTTTAAGACATGAAACTTTCTGAGATTGCATTGTGTCGGCTCAAAATAAAATGAATGTTTTGCAAAAGGTGCAAAACCAAGATAGGATCGCCTGAATTCAAACCCATATTAGTTTTGGATACTACTTATGAAATGTCTAAATTAGAATTCAACATTAAGCATGTATTCAGATATCATTAAATCACCTATATAATTTAAACCATTTTAATTATAATTAGTAATGAAAATTGTTAAAGGAAATTATTATCAAAAGAAATTTAGTATTGTCCCACTAATCAGCCCATGGCCCTATTAGCATTGAAATGCTGCAACTTTAAGTCTCCATTTATTAAAAAAATAGTGCACAAGTGGTTATTTTGAAGCATGATTTTGAGTGGGACTTATTTAAGTGAAAGATCTTGGGTGATTTGAAGACTTCTCTGCAAGTATTTCAAAATGATATATTTATATGATCAAAATGGTGCTCCTCAAAATAAGAAATTACTTCTATCTGTGTTGAAAAGTTCAAGCAAGTTGAAAGTTCGTAGAGAAACGATTCAGAGGTGTGTTGAAATTGTTTCATTCCCGTTGTATCCTGAGAATAGTTGTCATTCAAATCTAAAGCACCCAATAGTAGATGGCAAATTTGTTTTAAAGAAATTGTCTAGTGCAGGCCTTATGTTAATTCTATAAATTTATCTTGTTTATAGTTTTTGTTTAGTTACTGAATTTGCTGTGATTTAATTGTATTGTTATTAGTTGTTGTTTACAATTTTATTATAGGTCATTGCATATGTTTCTAATAGTATCCACTTGGAAGATTCTTCTTTCCTCTTTAGTGAAAAAGAGCAAGGGCGTTGATAACTCTATGAAATGAGAGTTATACTAGTACTTTTATAATTAAATCATTTTTACTTATAGAGTAAATGACATGTTTTTATTACATTTTAGTTTTATTTTGCATGAATAACTATTTTAGTTTATTTTTAATATATTGCATTGTTTTAGAATAATTTTGTGCACTTAGATTGTGTGCATAATTATAGTTGATTGGAAGCTCAAATTTCAAAGAAGAAATGCTGCTGCAATAGGCTTGCAAAAGATGGAAAAGAACTTAGTTACAGAAGAATTAAAACAAATCTAGAATAGTAAAGTTGCTATAGTCGTTGCTGTAGTAACATTGCTGTAGTAATCCTAAAACAACGATAGAGAAAATTTTGCACGAGATACTCATAATATTACAATAAACAGTTTCCTAATATGAAAGATACGCGCCACATGCTTCCTTTACCTTAATTTTTAACTATAAAAGGAGCACACATTATAAAAAAAAAGGGAGACCCGTCACCCAAAGAGAAAAACTGCAAATAAACAAAAGAAAAAAAGAATTCAAGACAGAGATTAAAGGTTGCACAAAAGGAGAATTTATAAAAATCAATCAGGAACTCAGTCCTTCTTATTCTTCTCTTGTTTTCTTATTTTCTTTTTAGTCATGAGGATACGGTTGATAACTGAGACTTTGTTCTTTATTTTTCTTTTGCAAACCACGAACTAAATTTATTTGTGATTGAGTGATAAACAATCTTGATAGTTTATTGACCGAATATATGTGTTGCTGTTTGCTATAACATTTTGTTTTGATAATATTTATTTTTATTTATTATTTCGGCTGGTCACCCATTTAATGTACTAGCTAAGAAAGAGCTACAAAATGGTCTATTTTAATAGAATATATTAGAGCAATACTTAGTTTTAGATTGGGTTTCCTGAATTGAGTTCAACTTGATTCCAAAAGGGCTATACTTAATATAAAATTAGTAATGAACTAGATATAAAGATTCATCTTGTAGGGCAAATAAAACCTAAACGTGTAATACTATATTTTATGCTGGCATAACAACTGATCACTGTTAGCTTGCATATAGATATAAGATATCCAACATGTAACAACTGAGGATACATAGGGATTCTGCCCAGTGCTGTAGCAGATGTTGTAGCAATTAAGCCAAACATTAGAAAAATAGTCAAAATCATTAAGTGAGTTTAATCACTCAACTACTCTATATTCTCATTAGTTTTATTCTTGAGTTTAACGTGCATTTTATTTATTATGTTTTTATTTTAGTTAGTATATTAATTTCATTGATTGTTTTATTTCAGTTTAGAACAAATCTACACTGTTAAGATTGCTATAGCAAGTCTGATAACATCAATCCCTGTGGAGACGATCTTGAATACTCATCATTATATTACTTGTTGTATACACTTACACATTGACAGGTGTAGGAGAAAGAATTCTAAAAGGGGAGAAGATCTCGTCCACCAAGTGGAACAGAGTGCGACCCCTAAGCAATTGGGGTGGGGGTCCATATCATCTTAAAACTTTACTATTCCACTTTAGCTAAGCTAATGTGGAATAGGATGACTCAGCGCGTCAGGAAAAGCCCCTTATTGCCTTGATTGAATTTGGCTTCGCTGCGCCCTGAATCAATCAAAAAGCTTATTGATTTGATTCATCCCATTTCATTTGGGCGAGAGGGAGGCTGTGAGTCACCTGGGCTACGAATTTGTCGGTTGGTTGATTTTTTAAATGGGTAATTTTTAGGGACCTTCCCTGAGGTTTGGCGCATTAACTCTTAGAAAGAATATATACATGTAATTACAAGCACCTCCCATCCCATTAGTATCCAGTAGGGTTGGGCATCGGTTCAGTTTGGTTCGGTTTTGGAATAAATTTATGGTTTTGAATCGGTTCGGATCTAAAATTTAACAAAACCGTTCGGTTTTTTTTTTTTGAAAAAAAACCAAATCAAAACAGATAAGTCAGTTTCGGTTCGGTTTCGGATCGATTTTGGTTCTCTTAACAATTTTATTTAAGCAATCGGTTTTTTGGTTCATCTTAACGGTTCGGTTTTCAGTTAGATTTTTCAAATCATTTTCTATTTCAAACCATGTACAATAATTTCCTCATTTTCAATAACTGTATAATATATTCAAAGTATGTACAATCTACGATTTTAACAATTAATCTATAATTTCATCAATTACTACTGCGTCATTAAAATATATCATAATATACTAATACCACCACCAAATTAGTCATCATCATTACCAAATTAATTTAATATAATCCACAACACAAGTTCATAACAACATTAAAAAAAAAATTCCGACAAGGACACAAAACAAAATAAAAGACCGTCAAATGCCCAAAAACATCCAGGCAATATCCAAGACAACATCTATAACCATAAGAAACCATTACAACATAAAAATTAAAAATCAACTATAAGAAATGCCATTATTTTACTGCCCTTTCCCACGAGCTTCTTCCAATTTTAATAATTTCCAACATCCACACTTCCCAACTTAACTCTACACAAATAAAATTAAAATGAATAAAATAACAATAAGTATAACTACAAAAATAATATGTCAAATTCATATAAATGATACCTTTTTATTGAAATAATTGAAGTAAACATCACTCAATCACCAATTGGTCTTTTACTGCTTGTGCTTGTTGTGCTAGCATTGGTCTCACAAATTCTACAAAGAAATAAAACAAATATATGAAAATTATTATTTATAATATTGAATATTACAAATAAATTATCAAAAGTCAACACAATCATGTTATTACCTGCTTCAACAAGTTCATAAAATTTAGTTTCTTCCTCTGTTGGGTTTATTATGCGATCTCCGAAAAGAGTTGATCGAAGCCAAATTTGAGTGCAAATCAAGGACTCAACTGTTTTAGGAGTCAAAGAACTCCTAAATGGGTCAAAAATGCGACCCTCAATGCTAAATGCCGACTCTGAAGCAACGGTAGAAACTGGAATTGCCAAAACATCTTTGGCAATCTGAGACAAGATTGGATGGCTATGCTATTCAAACTCCACCACTTTAAAATATCAAAGTTATCATTCATCATCGTATGGTTTGTCTCATTGGGAAAGATTGTTTCCATTTATGATAAATTTGACTATCGTTGAAATCGAATTAAGTTTGTTGTTGATTTTGCTGACACAAAAACAATTAGCTATGACATTGATACTTGAATTTAATGAACGTGCACAAGTGAGTCAATGTAAGCGTCAATTGTTGATTTGTTAGTGTATTGAACGCATTGATATTTAATGTGAAAGCTTAAAATATATAAGAAAAGGAAAGGGTAGATGTCCCTATTTAATGACTTATACCATTCATAAACTGTAACTAAATGTCAAATGCTACCAGTTTCTTATTCATAGCATAGTAAAAATGCTACAATATTTGATATATTATAGCATCTTTATATTGCTTAAAATTATATAGTTGGTAGCATTTAAACCTAAACATTATATTTTTTGATAATTTATTAGTGTTGTCGTCATTATTTTAAAGAAATAGCCAATTGGTTAGATGTTTATATTAATCATTTATGCAAACTAACACTTTGCTTTCTAAAATAGAAACCTATATTCTAGCTTACTTTCTCAAATTTACGAAAGCACCGGAGCAATAGTACTTTCCTATAATCAGCTGAATACCTTGCTTATAGCTCACTTAATTGCTGTAATTACCTTCATAAATAAAATAAAATTATGGATGTTCATGTTCATGTAGGCAGTAATTTTTTTTGAATCAATTAGCAAAATTGATACTACATTGAAACTGTTTAAACAATGTCAAGTCAAACATCAAAATTTGTTTAATTTATGTAGAATTTGGAGTGCTGGTAGCTTGTAAAACGTAAAATTAAATTAGTTAAGTTCATGTCATTATCTTGCTTGTTGTTCTGATCATGAAATGATTGTATTAGATAGTATAGTTCTCTTTAAACTTTCATATGTCAGATTTTTATTTGTTAATGATTTGTTGTTATTTACAATGTGCTATTGTTTATAACTTGTAGCCATGTTTACATGGACATAGAAGCTGTGGTAGCTGGTGAAAAGATTGATGTGGCAACAGTAATTCCAAAGCAATACACCTTAAATAAGTTGTGGCAGGATGTTAAGGATGTTTGTTTTGACAAGCCTATAAGGCATGCTAATGAAGTTAGAGTTGATGTCATGTTCCCAAGAGAGACATCGAATATACATCTGAAAACTGATTCTGACCTGCAAGATGTATTCAAAAAGCTGAAGAATGTGAGTTACTCTTGGGCCATGTTCATTATTAGAACAGAGTTAGATGTAACACTTTTTTTTTTTTATAGAGAACAATGATAATGAAGAGACTCCACCTGACCAATTCCCTGTTTCACAAGATCCTAAGCTAGATTGGTTTGATTTGACTAGGGTAAATAAATTTGCTTTGCTAGATTTAAATGCTGAAATCACTGCTGGTGCTGGATGTTCTAATGCTACTATTGTAGTGCTTTAAGGTAATAAAGAGGATGGTAACAGAGTTGGTGGGTTTGTTAATGCTGACAATAATGTGAATGTTCCTCATCAAAAAAATAATAAAGATGATTTGGAATCTAATTTGAGTGAAGATGAGTTTAAATTTGACAATGAAAATGAGTGGGATGCTGGATTGGATGGCTATGAGTCGAGCGATGATAGTGAGCACTCTTTAGATGATGAAGATGAAAATGTTCAAGCTGCTGCATGTAGATATGAGACAAATTCAGGTGGTTTTGAGTTCACCTCTAATGGTGATAGCATTGTGCTTAGGATCGAATCGGACAGTTGTTCAAAACAATTGATGAATTCCAAAATCTTGTTAAAGTCTTTGCAATGAAGAATGATTTTAGACTTAAAATGGTGAAGCATAAGAAGAGTAGGGTGACATTGAAGTGTTTAGCTCTAGGATGCACTAAAGAATACATGCAAGTCTAAATTGGAATAAGAAACGTTTTCAAATTATGACTCATATGCCTGAACATACCTGTGAAAGAAACAATAAGAACTATGAAATAAATTCAATATAGATTGCAGCCATATTCATACATTTGTTCAGAGGCAACACACAACTTTCTATTGATGTGCTGGGGTCAGAATTGTTAAGAAATTATGGGATAAAATACTATAATCAGAGGGCGTATAGAGTAAAGAACAAACAAAGTCTTAGAGTTACTTAGTCAAGGCCACACGACCAGTTTCACAAAGCTATTCAGGTACATGTATGCAATGTTAGCCTTAAATCCTAGTTCGACAGTATCATCAGAAAAATATTAGCTTGGTGGAGGGTGAATCCTCACTTTAAATTTTTTTTTTTTTTGTGTTCTTTGATGCATGTAAAAGAGGATTTTTGAAGGTCGTGAGCAGTTCATAAGTGTAGATGGTTGTCACTTAAAGTACAAGAGGGTGTTACTGTCAGTTATTAGCATAGATGCCAACTATGGAATATATCCACTGGCCATATGTGTGATAGAACTGATAGGCTATAATGATAGTGAGGATTTATGCTTTATAAGTGATAGACAAAAGGGTTTATTGAATGCACTTGATAGGATTTTTCCTAGAGCTATATGAAAGTACTGTTGTAAGCGTGTATGTGCAAATTTTAAGTTGAAATTTTCAAGAATCTTGCTTAGAAAAAAATTTTGGGCAGTGTGTAGAAATGGAAACCAAGTAGAGTTCAACAACCACATGGTTAAAATTAATAGCATTAGCTATGCTGCTTATAGTGGCTATTGTAAATTCTTATGACATATTGGGCCAAATATTGCTTTCCTACGCAAACCAAGTGCTCATATGTCACAAACAATATGACCAAGTCCTTCAATAATTGGATACATAGCTTCAGAGGCATGCCAATAGTAAGAATGCTGGAGGAGGTTAAGAGGAAGATTATGATTCTCATTCACAAAAGACATAAGCTAGACAACATTTGGCATGATAAACTGCCCCCAATTGTTAGGAGGAGAGTAATGGATGTAATGTTGAATTTAGAGCATTATCTGTAGTATTTGGGCACAAAAAATCATTTGAAGTCATGGAAGATGTCTCTAAAAAGTGTGTTGTAGATTTAGGCAGAAAGCATTATGATTGTGAGGAGTGGGCTGTTTCAAGCTTGCCTTGCAAGCATGCTATTTACTACATTGATGCAATGAGGTATAATGAGAATGAATATGTCCATCCTCTCTTTTAAAAAAAAAACATTCATAAAGACCTATCAGCACTAGTTACATTCAGTGCCAGATGAAAGCGGATGGCCATTACTCTTGCATGATAACTTGTTGCCACCAACTGTGAGTAAAGCTGATAATAGGTCTCAAACTAAAAGAAAAAAAGAGGATGGTGAAAGACAACCATTTAAGAGGAGCTCAAGCGCAAGATGCTTTAACTGTGATGAGTGGGGTCACAATAAAAGGAGTTGTAAATCTATTATCAAAAGTGGAAAACATAAAAAAAAATTTCGAAAAAGAAATTCCATTAAGTCTTAATTAGTTGCTTATGTTATAATTTTTATATTGCTTTCTTCAATCTTAGGATATTTTGATGAAGAACTAATATACAATCAAATTATTTATATATAAGATCAAGGAGAGACATCTATCTCCAAGAGTGGAGGTGCTGCAGCGTCTAATGCTGTCATGAACACTCAGAGTAGTGTCCGTGAAAATAGTAAGCATTTCGTGTCTCATTTATTTTTTAAATTATTATATATATCTACAAGTTTAAATAACCAACAGTTTGTTTTACTCTCATACTGGAATTTCAAATAATATATTACATTTAAATTTTCTTTGGACTGTTAAGGACAACTTACTCAAGAATGAGCACTACTAAGTTAAAGCATCCAGTAGTTTTAAAAACACCATTTTGTAATTATAAAGTGAGGATATCAAGAGCTAAGCTAATCCTTTTTAACAAATTTTTTTTAGGGATTAGATGATACATCACTTTCAACTGTAAGCATTGATATGCAGAACTTGTTTTATCATCTTTTTGTCATATAGCCATAGATATAGGTTTGAGTTTTTGTACATTTTTTAGTTGTGTAGTATATGCAAACACACTACTGTTGATGAGGCCATGTAGCTTTGTCTATTTTGGTCCTATCAAGTTAATACTATAATTGCTGACTTGCCACTACAAGTTTAAATATTGGTTATTTGTATTTGTATTGGCTGATAGGAATTCAACCATTAATAACATGTGACAATTTTATTGTTGTTGGAATGTATATGAATTCATAATTTATATAGTCACAAATAATGTTCATCTAGTTTCATTACTTAGTTCCTTATTAATTTTAGTTTATTGAACATTTCATTACTTAGTTCCTAATTATGAACTGACAGTTGTTATATGTGATTGCTATGTTTAAGACTGTCACTTTAAACAACAGAATTTGCTCTGATTGTGCTTGATATTACAAAGTGAGATCTGCTGTATATGTTTGTTGTGCTTGATACTATCAGTTTGAGCATCAATTTGTATTCTATTTCTACTTATACTCAAGGATGCACCAACTGTTATGAATTGAGAGTTGTTGTGTGTGCTTGATAGTGTCAGATTGTACAAAAGCTTGTCATGTGTTTGAAGCTGTTGTTATAAATAGTTTTCATTGTGTTTACTTTCTGAATTTTGAACAGTATCTTATGTTGTGTTTGAGGTTGTAGTTATAGATTATTGTTATTATGTGTTCTTGCCGAATCGTGGACAAGAGCTTGTGCTGAGAGATGTAGCTGTTGTCCTTTATTATTCGTTTACTGTGTTATATGCTATCAGTTTGTGTAACATATTATTGTCACATGCATTCTTTTTCATATCCATTAATACATTACATGTAAAAACCATTATATTCTACACTCCATTGCATTCTACAAACCTAGGATAGCTTAGGCATATTAGTTCTCAATCATTATTAAATTGAGCACAAATATAGCTAGGTTCAAGTACATCATCATCTTTACAACATCTTCACAAGATCCTGACTTTTGCAGCTTCTTCACAATAGTCTTCACTTCTTTTACATTTAATTCAATAGTATTCAGGGTATCACAATCTACAATTGCACCTAAATTCCCCTCAGACATAGCTCTATTGTTAATCCCTTTCTGGAATCCATCATTTGAAGTATCTGTATGTTGTTCTGTTCGGGCATCTGTAATAAAGCTTGTGAGGATTCTCATCCGATTCGAATATCATCACCTCAACACTTATGCAACATCTACAGATTTGGTTTGAAAACTTAATCAACTTCCTATTAACAAAGTTCTTCTAAGCTTGCTCATAAATTAATTGCATATTTGATCGACTGGATGTGTTTGAGCTTTGAGAATCCATATGGTTAAGACATTGTTTGATCTTGATTATGTTGAATGTTTCTATTAATGAGTTGAATGAATGCTTATGTTGATAAGTTGAATGAATGTTTCTGATCATAATGATGATGAGTGCTTCTGTTGAAGAGTTTAATGGATGATGATTTAAAACCTTAAGAAGAAGATAAAGATGAAATTCTTCTATGGTGATTTACTGACTTGCCCAAGCCTTTTATAGTTACTGCTATTACTTAAAATATTATCGTTTAGTTACAACGGTAATAATGGCATCTTTAATTTATTTTATCCATATTTTTGTAATAATAAACAATCTCAATGAAATCACATAGATGGGCAATTTGGTCTTTTTTAGGTTTTGTGATTCTAGTGCTAATTTTATTACCTATCGGTTTTTAAAGCCTTGTTCTATAATTTATTATTTTGCTATGAGGGGTTTTTTTGTAATTTTAACAGTCTATTAATAGTCAAACCAACTGGATACTAAGGGTGGGCAAAACAGAACCGAAACTAAAAAAAATTAGGTTCGGTTCGGTTTTTGGATAAAAAATTATAAAATTCGAACCGAACCGAATTTATGGCATTTTCGTAATTTCTCTATAACATATAAATACACAAGTTAAACATTTGCGGTTTGGACCACTCTCTCTTTGACTCTCTCTCACTTTTAAGTTTCAACTGCAACACAACCTCGCATCTACCTTCTCCTTGCAGCCGAGTGTCTACCTTAGCGCATTTCTTTCCTTACTCCATTGCTAGCTAGCCTGTTAGGTAATGAGTTTGTTTTCATTTGTGACTAACTTGCTCAATTTTTCCATTTTTTTAAATGGGTTTGTTTTTTTATTTTTTTTTAAATAGCTCTTTGATCTGCTCTTATTTCATGTTTATTTAAGTTATTAATATTATTTAGTTTGATTAGCTTTACCTGGATATGAGTATGTTGCTGTATTTTTTCAATTTTTTCGTGTGGATCTGTGCTCATAACTACTAGGTGAGGGCTGAGAAAGTGAGGAAATGTTGAAGATGATGAAGGGATAATATCGTTTAGATCTTCTTTTTTTAATGAAATCTTAGTATGGCCCAATATTTAGGATATGTTTGCATATAAGAATTCTATTATGGTTTGATTTGTTTACCAACTTTTCATAATAGTCCTTGACCGAACGTCAACAAGATATAATATCATTTCAGTCCTTAATATTTTGCTAATTTTTATTATGGCACAAATACTTATTTTATTTTATTTACATTGTGGGCCAAAACTTTTGATATTAAAAACAATAACTATAATTATGAAAATTCTTCATTTTAGTCCAAAATTCTTCCCTTCTTTTTTTAAATACAAATTTATAAATTATTTTATTTTTGTTTGATTATACTCTGATTATAGTAGGCCTTTTGTACATGATGGAAGAAAATAACAATGTTGTAGAGAAGATTATGAAGGATGATTTTAATGAGGGTGTTGAGAATTAAAAAGGAGGTAGACGCTTAAAATCAGACGTTTGGCAATCATTTTCAAAGCTACCTCAAGGAAAAAAAGTGAAGTGTAACTATTGTAAGAAGCAGTATATATGTGAAAGTATTAAAGGAACTTCTAGCTTAAGAACTCATTTGTTACAAAGGTGTCCTGTGTATAAAAAAGTAAAGCCTAAAGATGATGAAAATCAATGTGCTTTAGCTCGTGAAAATGGTGTTGGTAATGCTAAGTTTGTTTCGATAGGTTTTAGTAAAGAAGCTTGTAGGAAGGAACTTGTAAAGATAATTATTAAAGATGAGTTGCCTTTTAAATTTGTTGAGGCTGAGGGGTTTTTAGAGTTTATGGCTACTTGTTGCCCAAAGTTTGATGTGCCGTCGTAGAGGACAATTACAAGGGATATTTTTCAATTATATGAGAATGAGAAGAAGATGTTGAAAAATATATTCACTGCAAATCATTAAAGGGTATGTATCACTACATATACTTGGACTTCAATTCAAATGTGTAATTATATGGTGATAACGGCCCATTTTATTGACAAAAAATGGGAGTTGGATAAGAGAATATGTAATTTTGTACCCATTTCTAATCATAAATGAGAGGCTATTAGGAAGCTCATTGAGAAGTGTATGATTGATTGGGGTATTAAAAGTTTGTTCATGATTACTGTGGACAAAACAAGTGCTAATAAAAAAGCAATCAATTATTTGAAGAAGAAGTTAAGAAATTAGAGTCGGAATTCATTGGTTTTAAATGGTTCATATTTACATGTGAGATGTTCAGCACACATAATAAATTTGATTGTGAGGGATCGGTTGGATGTGGTAAAGACTTCAACAGATAGTATTTGCAATGCAGTGCGATTTATTAGATCTTCCCCATCGAGGTTACAAAATTTCAAAGCATGTGTTGATCAGAAAAAAATCTTATATAATGGGTTTATGGTGTTAGATGTGTCGACTAGGTGGAATTCAACATTCTTGATGTTGAGATCCGCGTTGAAATTTGAAAAAATATTTGAAAAATTAAATGACGAAGATAGGCACTATGTTAATTGGTTCGGAGGTGACAGAGAGAATGAGAACGAGAACGAAAAATATATGGTGGGGCCACTGATGGAAGATGATTGGGAGAATGCAAGAAGGTTAGTTAAATTTTTATCAATCTTTTATTATGTGACCTTTAAATTTAGTAGTTCTAAATTTGTGACTACGGATAATTATTTGAATGAGATATGAAAAGTTCAAATTCATTTGAAGTCTCTTGATGATAGTGGTGATATTTTGTTAAGCTACATGGTTAAACCTATGATAACAAAGTTTATCAAATATTGGGGTGATAATTTAGAGGTCAACATGTAATACTTGATCCTCAATGTAAAATGGACTTTGTTACAAGTGCTTTAGTAGTTTGTGTGATACCAAGAAGGTTGAGGAGTTTTGTAATAGGCTTAAAGAGTTGTTGATGAAGCTTTATCAAAGTTACAATTTAGACAATCTAAATGGTGCTGCTAAGATTAGTTGCATGGTTCAGACTAGTGGGATTAGTGAGTGTGTTCACTCTATTTCTTTTGATCCTTTTGCACAATATACATCTTTTTAGCTTCTTAATAGATCATATAAAAGTTCAAAATTTTCTAATTCCTTAAAACAGTTGTAACTCACAATGTTCAGTGCATGATAACTTAATGACAATAATAAACCCACTTTTCAATCAAAATTTACATAAGAACCAAGGTTATGCTTAGCTCAAAATGAAGATAATCAGAAATCATTGCATGCTCTGATTATCTTAAGATGAAAAAAAAATATGGATATTACTTGTGTTGAAATAAACATGCATTAAAAAAATCAATATACAAAGAACCCAATTCATGCTCTAATTAGCTGAAAATGAAAAAATTCAGAAATCACAGATATTGAAATCAACATGCAATCAAAAAATTAAAAAAAAAAACCCACTCTCATTTTTATTAGCAAAAATTTTCAAAATCATCTATTGCATCTAATTTACATCTTTGAACTGTAATAAATGAGGATTACTTCTTTTTTTAACCAATTTCAGTTACGACTAAAAGTCGTTCACAGCTGGTACTCAATCTTTGTGCACTTGGGCCACCACTGGAACTCATCTTGTTTACTGCTAGTGCTAAAATCCTTTTTAATCTTGATAAAGCTTTGGCCAAATAAAGTTGCTTCTTCATAACTTCAGAAGGATGAATATGATATTGAGTATCACTTACGTGAAAGAGAAAGCTAAATGCAATATTCATTTCGTGAAAATTTTTGTTTGCTTTTGTTCAGTGGTTATTACAGAGTGTTGTGCAAATTTTATTCAACTCGCAAGCGCACGAATCTATTGTAGAATAGATCAATGGTGACGAGTGTCGATCCCACGAGGAGGTGGATTTTAATTATGTGTAGAATTAATTTTCTTTTAAATGGGTGGTTAGATTTATGGTGAAAGGAATTTAAAATATGCTAGAATTTAAATTAAAATGGCGAGAGTAAATTGAAATGGAAACTATTATACTTGAAGCACTTGGGTATTCGGATCTGCATCAACATGCTCCATGGGCTAAATATTCCATATTAATACCAATTAAATCATGAGGGGGGATTCCACACCTCATGAACCACGCTCAAATAAATATGGTGCTAAGGGCTTATCGTGCCAAATAATAATAACCTTGTACTAGTGTGCCGGTTTAACCAGGGCGGTATCTAGACAAGACTAGTATTATTTGTCGACGAAAAGCCAAAACAAACACAAATATTAGAGGGGAAGAGAAAGTAAATTTACCAAATTAAGCCCATGGAACATGTTGAGACTTCACCTTCAACCCAAGCTTAAAAGAAAATTAGCTACTCATTTTTGAACTAGGGGTAAAATGGAAATTTATTAAAATACATAGAAAATACAAGAAGGAGAAGGAATTACAAAAATCTAAGCTTAGAAATGAATTCAGGGATATCAAATTAAAGTGAAGCCCCTTTTATAGATACATTGAGTGAATCATGACCATCGGATTAAAAAGCAGTTGGACGCTGGATTAAGGCCACGTCATCAACAACAACAATGTACCACTATCGAACAGTAACACTATTTATACAGTGCACACGGTTTTGACCACTATTTGCACAGTACATACGGTTTGACCACGGTTTTGCACAGAAACCCGATTTTACACAGTAACCCGGTTTTGTACAGTAATACTATTTGTACAGTACCATACGTATGAATAGTGTCATATATGTGAACAGTGACATTTTTGCTTTTATGCTCCTCCTAAGGTTTTCGACCGTCCTGAGTTCAAATGTGACGTCCGTTTTGTTGTCTGATCACTCATTCATTATGAAACGATCGTGATGCCCCTAAAATATATAAAATAACTAATTATAATGAAACACACATAATTAGATAACAAAATACTTAAATAAATAAAAGTAGCAATGTTAGTGAGACTTGAAGTGTAAAATGACGATTTTCTCCTTTATAAATATACACTTTCTAAGACTCAACACAGAGCACTGGTTAATGAAGGGAACTCCTACATATTTCTCAGGCATCAAGAAACACAAAGCTTCACTTTTGAATTCTTTTGAATTTTAAATATGCTTTTACACATTTACCCTTATACATTAATGTCATACATATTTGGATACTAACGGCATGGGCGGTGCTTTTAATTATGTGGATGCATTCTTTCTAAGTGTTAGTACGCCAACCCTTATGGAAGGTTTCTAAAAATTATCTTTTTTAAATCACCTTTTGAGAAAAGAATTTTAAAAAAAAAAAAAAAAGGTCTCAGTTCTTAACCTACAAATCAGTAGAAAGTGAGGCGAATGATTTTCATTAAAGGGAAGATAAGAAAATATGGGTGTTCTATTCTAAAGAGGCCACCTTTAAAAGGTTTCTGTGTGTGTATGTATAAAACTATAATATAGAAGTTAATAATGTGTAGTAAATATAATTTTTAAATAATAATTTTGACAAAAAGAGTAAAGATGATATCATTTTCTTATCGTAAAAGTGGTGAATCAAATCAACTTATCTACTAAATTATAGTAATTAGATACTTTAGTAATATAACTTAAAAGATACAACTATTCAACCCAATACCAATCAGGCTAAGTCTAGGGAAACGAAGTCCATCTAATTAAGAACAAAATAAAGGGGGAAGCAATTCTAGTAATTTCTAGTTTTCTCCCCTGAGGTTTGATGTATCTCCGCTTTGAAAGAAATTATCCGCATATCTCCACTTTCCTCCCCAGTCGTCTGCACACACTTTCGTATATGATAAATAATAGAGGACAAGCTCGTAATTGCATAATTTAATGACTACATATTCAAACTATTTCAAAATTTCACTTTGGAAATTGTGCTAAAAAATAAATAAGAAATAAAATCACAGTTCTCTCTAACCAAACCAAATTAAGAATAACAGGAAGAGCAACATCAACTTAGGTTCTGATTGATGCTGTGAATAAATATGTCACTAATCGAGAGAATATGATGAGAACGAGATGAATCTATATTGATGGTTGATAATTCACGAACTCGAGCTTAGACAATTCTTGTGAGCAGTATCACTGGCGATTGCGAATCATCCCTTTAGAACCGAGCTACAATTGAATGTCCCAAAAATTACATGTTGTTTTTATTGCTAGGTTTTATATTTTACTTGAAATTGAGGATGGTTTTGAAAAGATTAGTAATGATTACTGATTATGGGGGTTTGTAAAGATGATTTTGCTTGAAATGTGTCAAATTTCTCAGTACATATTGCTCATGTTGCTGGGTTTTTTATTTTACTCAAAATTGAATATGGTTTTGAAAAGCTTGGTGATAGTTACTAACTATGGTGGTTTTTAAAGACTATTTTGAGGTTTTTCATTTTTGTTTAACCAAAATTATCATAAATGCATGTTAGAAGTTATGGATAAGAAGATATATACTTTGTGCATTTTCAGGTTCTTTCAGTCAATAACTGAATTGTTAAAAGTATTTGGCATGCATGTATTCATTCAAAGTAGAGAAAATAGAACTTGGTCATTTTATTGTAGGGTTGTTTAGACAATATCCAATTCAGTTTCAATCGTTTTTGTATTGGTTTACTTATTTTGTTGCTGACAATGATTTTAAGGTTTGTTAATGTTGAATTAAAAGTTGCGTGTCAGAAGTTGTCGGTGAAAATAAAATATACCCAACACGAGATTAGTGTGCTTATTAACTAGTTAGAGCTTAGCATTTAGCTAGTTATATATTGCTCTATGTGCTGCTCTGCATTTGTTAAGTTACTACATAATTAGTAAAAGATCAAGTCTTATATTAAAAATACCAGAGTCACGTCTTATTTTAGTCTTTCAATAAAAATCAAATGCAAATAAGTTTTATATCATTTTCTTTGCTGCCAAGCATAGCTTACTGATAAAATTTACTTCTTTTTAGACATTTTACTTATAACGAAAAATTAATTGACTGTATATTTTATACAGCGTAGTAAACTCAACTTTAATCATCATAGACATATGGATCCAGTAGCTATGAAGACAGTAGGTGTGTTTACTAAGAGATTATAGTAAACGCCAATCTAATCTTATACATACAATTTTTTTTTGGGTATCCAATGATGCATCACCTTTTTGCTATCAGTGTTAGAATGATAAAGATTTTGTCTTATCTTTTGGTATTTAGCCATAGGTGTTGATTTGAGATTTTTCATATATTTTGTATGTTGTGAGATACTATCAAACTCACATCTTTGGCGATGCATATGTTGCCTTTTAAGGTGTCAACCACAGCAAACTTTTAATATTTGCCTTTTAATGTATATAGACCTTTGTTGATTTATGTTGGTTGTTTAAGCTATAGCCTGAATTAATTATCCAAACTGTTATTGCTGCAAGGATGAATTAATATTTATAATGTTTTTGTTTTTTGTTTAGTTTTGCTAAGATTGATTTCTTTGATTCGTATATTATTCATGGTTAGTGAGCTAGTTATATAAGATTTGGTTTATTGACTTGATTGTGTTGTTTTGACACAAAAGTAGTTAATGATTATCTGTAGAGCTTGAGATGGATGATGAATAAGATTGCTTATTTGATTATGGATGAGATTGTTTCAGCCTTTGATTATAATGAAGATGAGCAACAAGACAATTGTGAATGCTCACCTTGTTTGAGGCTATATAAATAGCCAAATATTTAAAAGTTTTTTTTTTTTTAGATTTTGATTTGTGAATTAGCAAAGACAAATTGATATTTTAACATTTAAATGCTCACCTTGTTTGGTTTTCTCTGAATATAATCCAGTTGCTGAAGCTCGAGTTTAGAGGTTGGTCTGCACTTGGAAAGACTCTCAAAGCGTGCGAATTTTCTTGTGGCAGGCGTTTCATGCTGGTTTGAAGACTAAGGCTGAGTTGGCTAGGCGGCATTTACGCATCTCGTCTCGTTGTGGCCGTTGTGGGGCTATGTGTGAAGATGTTATTCATGCTCTTCGTGATTGTCCTTTGGTTAAACAGTTTTGGTGCAACATTATTCCTATAAGTAAAAGACAAGGCTTTTTAATTTGGTATTGTATTATGGAGGATTTGGTTATAGAGAAATCAGTTTCTCTTTAACTAAATGATAATGGACCCTTTGGCTTTATTGGTGGATGTCCATATAAGAGCTGACGAGATACACAAGCTTCACACTCACCTTTTGATCACAAGGAATATTAGGGCTCACAAGTGGATTTCTTGGCAGCCTCCCATGTGGCCCTCGTGTACTTTGAACACAAATGGTGCTCACAGGTCTCATGGGACTTCTACTGTAGGCAGTCTGATTTAGGATCATTTAGGACATTGGCTAATCGGCTTTGGGACGATGATTGGCTCTTGCTTTGTTATTGTCGCGGAACTTTAGGGTTTGTATTAGGGGCTTCAGTTTGCATGGGATTCTGGCATCTGTAGATTGAGAGTTAAAACAGATAGCCGTGCGTTACACAATTGGTGGCTAGACCTTCGGTGCCAACTAATGAATATGCTCCCTTGGTCTAGGCTATTAAGGATTATATCAAATTGGATTGGCATGTTTCCATCTCGCGTATCTATAGAGAAGCAAACTTCATTGCAGATTATATGGCGAACCTCATTTTTTCTATTCCTCTTAGCCTTATAGAGTACCCTACCCCCCGGTGTTAGATCCCTTTTGCTTCATGACTCATACAGGGTTTCTCATCCCTACTCTATTGTTCTCTGCTCTTTTTAGAGCCCCAGTTCATAAAAAAAAAAAAGACAAATCGATATTTTTTAAGGATACTGTGGTCATTTAATATTGTTTATACACTTTGTGGCCAATTTTTATATGAGTTATTATCCAATAAGTTTTCCTTAGCTTTGATTTTAATGGTATAAGGGTATTATGGTCGTTTATCCAATCAACAAACAGTCCAATTAACAGCATACTAACGGTAGCAAAGGAAAGTGGAGATACTGTAAACTTCAAGGGAGGAAATTAGAAATTACCCAAAGCAAGTCAAATACACGGGCCATTTTTAAAATTAAAAAGAAAGAATTTTGTGCTTAGTCAGCAAGACAATATATGGATGCAACTTTTTTGGCGAACAAGCTACAGAAAGCACATCATCCTCTCTCCTACTTGGAGCAAAAGATTTGACCAAAATTTTAAAAGAAATACATATAGATAGTGGAATGAAATGTATATTTATTTATTATTATTATTATTATTTTAATATCGAGATATTGGAATGAATTAAATGGGATGCTAACGCTAGAAGATTGACAAAAGAAAGTTTACTACATGATGTACTCGATAAATGTGGACTAAATTGAATTGTCAAATATATCTTTTCACAGTCTCTTAACAAATGAGTAGACATATTAAGCAATGGCAGATATTCAATTCTTGATGCTTATTTTCTTAAGTATAATAAAAATTCTTTTATATTATCATTTGTAGTTAATTGGCTTTTCAATTTTTAAATATCAATTGATACTGATTTCTTTTCGTTTTAAAATAGAGCATCCCTCATTTATTTGTAGCGAAAACGATTATGAGTATGATAACAAATAATAGATTAATGCCGGTCTAGTTACGTACAGGGGAAATTAGAAAATAACTCCAAAAATATAATATTGATTATAATTGAAAGAAAATATTGAAGAACTATAACATGTTGATAAATATTCCGTACCATTATATTATTATATCTGATAATATTAAGTTTATTTTTCATTTTGTCATTTTCAAGTAGCATCGATCTAATAAAATTTCTTTATATAAACTACTATAGAGAAAGAAATTAAGAAAAGAAAATAGATGGCGGATGGTCAAAACAATACGATAGTCGATGTGATTTTAATTAATTGATAAAAATAACAATTGAATCATCTTCCAACAAGATTTATAATTTTATATGATCGACCTTAAAAGACTTGTACAAAGCTTGTTTCAGTGACTTGTAAAAGTTACAATATATAGCGTGAGATATTGACAGGATAAGCTAGAGATAAGTTATAAGATGGAGATAAGTTTACGTGAGATATGTACAAAGCATAAACCAATAGATAATAACCATATTATCAATGATGAGATAAGATGAAACCAAATAGGCAAGGTCATATATGTATGTTACGAAGACACAACTGTGCTGCTATGCCCCCGCAAGAGAGGCGTACCATCGTGAATGCCAACCTTGGATCCAGCTTGGCCAAAGAGTGTACGAGTGAGAGGCTTAGTCAAGGAATCGCCTAGCTGCCGTTCAGATAGAATGTGAGAAACAACTAATAAGCCTTGGGCTATTTTCTCACGAGCAAAGTAGAAATCAACTTCCGCATGCTTCATCATCAAGTGATTCATAGGATTAGTACATACAAAGGCTGCTCCAAGATTGTCACAGGGTAGCTCAAGCTTAGGAAAGCGCGTTCCGAGCTCAGGCAAAAGGTTTCATTGCCAACATAATTCAGACACAATTATAGCTATTGCTCAAAATTCCGCAAGTGGTGACCAGGAGATTGGATTACACCAAAATAAACTGTGCAAGCATACGTAAAACCACGGTCATCAAGATTACCACCGATCGGAATCGCTTTAGGCAACCAAGGCATCAGAGGTGGAAGAGCGTAAAAGGAGGCCGCGAAATATCATTTGCTTGAGGTAGTGAAGAATCCACTTAGTAGCCTGCGAATGAGCATGAGATGGATGCTGCATGAACTAAGATAACTTGTTGACAGCAAAATAAATGTTCGGACAAGTGACAGTGAGATGCTAAAAAGCACAAAAGAGCTGGCTGGTAGAGAATAGCATTTATAGCAGTAGCACCATCTGCTGCTTTCAGGCTAGAGAAGTAGAAAGAGGTGTAGGCGCCGGTTTAGGATCGAACATACCAAAACGATCAAGAATAGTCCGAATATAATGATGTTGAGATAAGAAAAATCCTGAAGAGGACCAATCAATTCAATACCCAAAAAATGAAGTAGAAACTTTGTCGCAAGGTCACATATGAACTGATTAATAATATCCCGTTCGTTTCTGGTGACGATATAATCCACATTAGTGAGAAAAATATTAAAGACATACCAATATGATGATAGATGAAGAGAAAAGCATCTGATGGCTTTGGCGGAAGCCATTTTGAAGCAAAAACCTATAAAATGCAGTGAAGCAAACCCGTGGAGCCTACTTTAGGCCATAAAGTGATTTACGTAACCTGTAGACAATGTGAGGGTAATGAGAATTAATAAAACCAAGGGCTTGCTTCATATACACCTCCTTATTGAGATGTACATTTAAGAAGGCATTGTTGATGTCAAGTTGCCTTAATTACAGGGGCAAACAAACCGAAGTGCCAAACAAATAATAACCCAGATAATGGTTGGCTTAATTACAGGGGCCAAATGTTTCATGAAAGTCAATGCTAGGTCTTTGATGAAACTCCTTTGCAACTAAACGTGCCTTGAACCTATCAATAGAGCCATTAAGATGACATTTAATGCGAAACACCCACTTACAGCCAATGAGATTTTGAGATGGGGAAGATAGCACAAGGTCTCCAGTTCTATTAGCTATTGGGGCGTCATATTCATATTGCATAGCATAGGACCATTGGCGATCAGCTAGAGCTTCTTTAATTGTGCAGGCTTCACAGGTACAGAGAGGTTATGCTTGGAAGAAGCTGTTATAGCTTATAGTTGACATGGCAGAAGTCAGGAAGAATTGTTTAGGCTTGTAGATGTTATTTTTTAATCGTGAGACCATTGGATGAGTGTTGCTATTTGGTTATTGTGTGGGATTTAATGTCAGGGGGGTGGAAATAGCTTCAGTGGAAGCAGGTTGGGCCGGAGCAATGTCCGAGCATCGAATGTTGCATGTGGTTATATTTCGGCTATCTTGGATTGTCGTACTTGAAGTAGCAGAAGCAGAAGCAATAAAAATTAGTGAGAAGTCGAGCACTGAGAGGATTCATGAGAAATTCTAGAATACATCTGAGGTGTCATGTCAGCCATATAACAAGTAAATAATGATATGACATATGTGTATTTATTTTTAAAATCATCATACAAGTAGTAGTTATGTTAAATTCAACTACACATGTCATGCATGCATCAATCGATTGTAATATATTAGAGGCATTTTAGAATTTCTCATTCACAAGATCAGAATTAATAGAACTATGACCAAGTGTCGAAGAGGGGAGGAGTTTGGATTAACTTGGAATTTTAACAATAAATGGAAACCATGACAAATTGGAAGTCAATGGAATTGAGGGTGTTGATGGGGCTGCAGCATCGATGGAGATGCAATCGGTAGGTTGGCTGAGTGTTAGGGTGACTGGAGAAGTTGAAGAGATAGCTGATGACTCTGGGGGAGATAGCTAATGACTCTCAGGCCATTAGGTCTCTTGGGAGTTAAAGCTCTGAAACCATAAAAGATTTGTATGAAATGTTGATTCATTGACTTGTAAACGTCACAATACATAGGGTGAGATATTCATAAGATGATCTATAGATAAGTTACAAGATGGAGATAAGTTTACATGATATATGTACAAAGCATAAGCCAATAAATAATAACCATAGTATCAATGATGAGATAAGATGAAACCAAAGAGGCAAAGTCATGTATATATGCATGTTACGAAGACACAACTGTACTGTTAGATCTAATGCCGTAAATGAATTTAGTTCGCTCCAGATCCTGAAAAATGGATGACATATATTGAGATTCAAAGTGGATTTCAGATTTTTATTTTTGATTCAACAACTTTAAATGTAAGCTCAAAATTGAATAAAAAAACATCTGAGATTGAATCGTGCTTGAAATTAATCCAACACATATAGATTTACGTACTATATTAATCGAACTTTATAGATTATAAAGAAACATACATATAAAATGTGAATTGCGAAGTGCCACCATCGGTGGGGATAGCAATAGTACTCTAATTTGACTTATGAAAATAAAGTATTTATTTATCTTCCTCATTTTCAGCTCCCTAATAATTTGTTCAACTAATTTCAAACATTACACGCCTGGCGTAATGTGGGAACCAGTATTTATGTATGCACTTGCAATTAGTGGACCACATGAGTCCACCTTCACTTCACACACCTCACTTTCCATGCAATTACAGGTTTCATCATGTTCTTTTTCCACTCTCTAATTTCATCGCTATTGCACCTCTCAAGCATACTTATGGCTTATCCTGTTATGACTTACCTGTTACAATATTATCCACAGAATCCTTTTTTCTCTTCCAAATGTCCACACTTTTATTATGTAGATTTTAGATACTACATAGTAAAATACCAACGTAAAGTTTCAAAACGTTATCTCTTGAGAATTATTACAACTCTTAACACTTTTTAATTTTAAGCTACAAAAATGGATACATTTATATTTTGGCGTCTATATATAGCTTTAAGGGTAGGATATTTTACCTCTTATATTTATGTTCTTTTATTAGAGTTTATTTTCTCTGACTATACTATTATAATATGCATCCCTCTATCATACATTTAATATATGTTACAACCACTTACTTGAACAATGAGTGATGTGGGGTTCACTCACTGTTTATGTGAGAGGAGAAACATACATTAAATGTATGTTAGAATTTACCTTATAATATTAGTTTTCACCATATTTCAAAATCTTACCCCCAAATTTATGCACTTAGCCTTTGGACTTGCAGCCTATCTCTGAATACCTACCTCTACGTACCACTTTGATATTTATTTTGGCCTCCCAAGATTCTGAATTCTGGCTCCACCCCTGGTAGTTACAAGTGTGAGATTTTTGTAAATATAAAATGTCACAAACTTGACATTATTACTGAGATTTTATTTGAAATTGAAGTACTGTAATTTTTAAGTTATAACTATTGTGAAAATAAAATGTAAATATAAAATAAAAGTTAATAATTTATAGTAAATATAAATTTTAAATAATAATTTTGACAAGACTTTTAAAGAAGTGATAGATTTTCTATGATACAACTGAAAAATTATATTAATATAACTTTCAAATTACAGCAGCTACTGTTTACCAATACTTTAATATTGTATACTTAAAAATACAGATGTTCAATCTCAATTCCAAAGACAACATAAGTGCTAAGTTAAAATTACAAATTTATTGGTTCGATCAGGTAACAATGAGAAGATGTGACTAGTTGCATGCTCTAGTTGATTTAAGTGGGCTTTGGTTGTGTGGACCAAAAAATATTATAAAATTTGGAAGCATACATTCCATATTCTGCAATAACAGAGTGAACTCTCTTAATTGCATGGTGGGTGGTTGTATGAAATTATGAATATTTACAGTGGCCATTAATGTTGGGGTGTAATAAACAGGTCGGGAATGGATGATGATGAATGATGATGAAATGTGCTACTAAATAAAACCTAACACTCAACTCAGCATCAATCAAACTCACAGCTGGGTTCATTTTGAACTCCAGTCAGGCACCCTTGATTTCAGTGCTGCTGATGTTTCCTTGTTACTGTTAATCTATTTTGCAGATATATACATGCTTTCAGTATCTCTTATATATATAGAGAGAGAGATCCCGGAACTACCAGAAAAAGGGTGGAAAAAGCCAGAATACATATATGTATATATGTATTTTATTGTAACATCATTATTATGAACCCATATGTGAATATGGGAATTGGGGATTCAACTGAACCCTAAATCAACAAATTACGTACGAATTAATACAGAATTAATAAAGTAATGCTATATGAATATCTAGATTCAAGCAACATTCATTTTATATATCCTCTCTGTACAAATATCCTAACGATCTGTATATGTAATATAAATAACAGTCAAGCTCAAGCCTAAGTAATAGTACAATAATAATAAGATAGAAAATAATTAATAAATTAAAACGTGTTAACTAATATTATCTGAGCACGGAGAGCTGGCTTTCTGAACTCTGAAAATTTTCCTCTTCATAATTATCGCTTATTGTGTAGTGGATTGGATCCTGTAGGAACCCTACGCTTCTCAGACTCGAATTCTTGGCTGCTGCTGGGGCTGGCGCCGTCGAAAGGCACAGAAACTGAAGAGTCTGCGTAAACTTGTTGGGTTCTGCTTGAAGGGCTTGAAAAGCTCTTCCATCGACCTGCTTCAATCCTTGGAGTACTACTAGTAAAGACGAGAACAACAAAAGCAAGGAGCTGGCAACTTCGCTGAAAGCTATTCATTTTATTAATTACTTCGAGAAATGAAAGTATGGGGAGGCAAGCTTGTGGTGGGGAAGGCAAGCTTGTGGTTCAGCTTGTATTTATTTATATTTGTGTGTGTGCGTGTATATATATATATGCGCTCGATGTGGTCGGTCCAATGTTTCTTAATAAAGTACTATGTGTGTATGCATTTGTTGACATAGATGATTTTGACTATATATAGACCCAAATTAATTATTAGCTGGGTTTATTTCTCAATTTAATTATTACCGTTTGATCAAGATCAGGAGGTGATTTGACCGTGGTGATGTTGAATCATTGGCCTAGAATGGCGGTTTTGGGGTGGTGGTGGAGGTGGAGGTCACAATTTTAAATGGGACAACGACTTAAGAAAAATTGAACACTAGCCAGTGAGCCCATACATATGTGAAAGCTTGGAGGGTAAGTGAAGCGATGTTGCCGGCTACTTTGCCATTTTACATGAATTCTTTGCTGTTTCAAAGTTCCGATACGCCCCATGTATAAAATCAAATCGTAGGACATGGAATTTCAACGTGAGGAGGGGTATTTTGGTCAGAAAAAGTCAAAGGTCCAATACCGACGCACTTGATTATACTTTGTGGAAATTATTGGAAGCGCGTGGTTGCATTAACAGCAATATCATGTAATATAGATTACGAACAACGGTACAGACACGTATCAAATGTCGGCTGCGTAATTAGAGAAATTATGTTTAACATCCAATCAACGGGAGCCACGTAGGACGCCAAATAAAATGCACATGGTACAAAAGCTTGTGGAAGCAAAAGTTTGCGTTGCTTGGCGAAGGTCAATGCAAAAGCCAAAGGAAATATTAGTCACCAAACCAACTCAATTAATTGGGTTAATCAAGTGGGTTTGTTTAATCTTTGTTGCCAAGTTAGAGGAGTTTTTTCGTTTAGAAAATGATGCAACGTTGAATAATACAATTATAACTTTTTTTGAATTATTGGATTAGACCCCAAATCCCTTTTGGGTGCACGGGTGGGAAAAAGTTTCTCACTTTTCTTAAATTCTCTTTGTATGTTATGACCAGTATTTGTGCATGAAATTCCTTCCCGGACACACAATTGCTTTTCTGTTTTCATCCTACATGACCAATTTTCTTTTTCTTTTTTTTTTTCCCTTCAAATGGAAAATTAATGACAAACCAAACATGATTAGTGGTTGATGTTAAGTGTGACAATCAAAACGAAGTAATTTTTATGTTCTTAACTATTCTTCCAAAATTGTAACTTGATCGATAACTCTTAATTTAGAAATCACTCAATGAGAAATGACGATGGGATTTGTAAGCAAATAAAAAAACAAATTACGCATAGATTAGATTATCTAAAACTCAAGCCGTCAAGAGATGACTTTCTTATTTGTACGGCATGCTTTGGACCGATATTTGGAAAATCGATTCAATGCAATTAGCCAATTACGCATAGATTAGATTATCTAAAGATTTTTCCGCGGTCCGCCCACATATAGATCTAACTTTCAAACCTGTGTTCATTGGCCTAAGTCATTACATAGTTTAATAACCGACTTTATATGAGAATGTGGATGAATATTGCATTGATATAAATTTACAATGTAATTGCTAGTAAATTATTAATGTTGTGATTGATGTTTAATTAGGTGAGTCCCCACGTCACGCCATGCCATTTAAACCTATTTGCCAGGCTCTCTCCCCTTCATGCCTAGCTGTCACTTTGAATGTTTTTCACATTATTGAAAATTCTAATGGCATTGAATGTATCATAACTAAAAGAATCTTAATTAACATCAAATGGGTCATTGATTTATTTTTGGCTATCAATGTCATTATATTAATGATCCCAAAGGGTTTGCCGTCAAGTTTATTCATTTATTAAACTTAAAATAGGTAACATTTTCTATATGTGTGTGTGTGTGTCTAAGAGAGATTTTTTAACCCACCTTCCTTATATTTTAAATTTGAGTGTCAACAAAAAAATTCACTAGTTAAAAATTATTTAAGTAAATCCTTAGGGAAAGAAAAAAGATTAAAGGTTGTACATGAATTCAATGTCAAGTATATTTATATTATTATATTATCAAAATCTATCTATTTTTCAATCAAAAATTTATCTGAATTGTTAATAAGTTCGGGCACATAAAGAACTGAATCTACATCTAAATGATTTGAAATCTTTCACGACATACATAAATGGTACTTGAACTAAAAAGGATAAGATAACTTGTTTTTATGTATGTCTTCTCTTCTTCGGAATCCAACTTTTAAAATATGAATTTCAAATAAATCACTGTTTTGCCATAGGATAAGGTAGAATAAATTCTCGTTTAGTCCCTATATTCTGATTTAAGAATTCGTTTAGTTTCTACGTCTTAAAAGATACCTCAAGACACCCTTATTATTCAAATGTTACACTCCCACCCTTACATTTTCTATTCTTTTATAATAACACCCTTACAATATTATTCTAGCCTTCTTGAGGATATTAATAAAAAAATGTTAGTTCATCAATTTAACCTTAAAACTAATATAAAATCTTCACAAATTTTTACGTTATTATTTTCTACTTTTAAGATTGATTCGGTAAACTATGTTTTATAAAAGAACTATTAATAATATTGTTGTAGAGATATTAAATATTACTTTAAATTGGCTGATATTAATTTTTATTTATACATAAATACTAGTTCGTTCGCACTGATATTTATTATTTAATTGGCTAATAACTAATTATTTGTTAATTTTCTAGTTAAATTTTCATAGATAAATTAAGTAATGTGAAGAATATTATTTCAAGGCTATTATTGTAAAAGCAAAGCCAAAATAAGGTTAAGAACGTAATATACTTAGCTATAAGGATATTTTGAGGTTTTTTTTTAGATAAATGGATTAAATAAATACTTAAGTCAAAATATAAGGAATAAATGAGTATTTACCCGAATAAGGTAATGCAATGTTGTTTGATTTGTAGAAATTACATTAAAAAATGTATATATATAATCTGGTCTGTAATTTTAAAGTGGAACCACGTGAGAATTTTGTTATAATAGAAACATATTCAAGAATACTTCAAAAAGTCTTACTCAATTGTGGGTACTACTAGGCAGGGATCAAGATTTTTTCAACCGCCGAAATTCACTTGACAATTTTGCTTCTATCGTGTAACAACTAGACTTTGCCTTATTAAGTGACACATATATTGACATCTGTTGCTCAAACTTGAGGAAGCCCGATGAATTACAAATAGTGGAAGCATTGTTAGATGGAATTAGTGATGATGGAAATGAAGAGGATACATGAAGATGAATGTTCACCTAAATCATAATGCGCGTCTAATCTCTCATGTACGGGACACTTAAATTTCTCATTAAATGACCTCAAACTTTGACAATATTTGCTCGTTTTGCAACCCACCACACCAGCAAAGCTACAACCTTTCCTTCTTTAGTTGATATGTCAATTTTTCCACTTCACAAATTACATATCTCGCGTGGGATTACCAACTCGATCGGCCATTGTACCATATGTATCGCCTTTCATAGCGATAAGAATCAAGTGGATATCACCATGATTTCAAATGCAGATATGTCTATAATAATACTGTACATATGTCGAGTGTCAACTCGTCTTAAAATTGTGCGGCTATTCATAGTGTTTACATATCCGCACAATTTTAACAACTAATAGTGCTAAATATACAATAGTATATGTATGCTTTCAAAAAAGAAGAAGAAAAAGGCTGAAATTGAGAAGATATACGATCATGGGAACTAAGAAAAAAAGAACCCATTTGGTTTTCATTATTATTACATGGTAAGTTTTGGATTTGGGATCAAGTTTCTATTGGATCTGAAAGGCATCTTTTACTTTTTTGTGCGGTGGTTGAATAGAAAATGATCACTTGAGTGGGCAGTTGAATGAATCCAATATTATTTGTCTCCATGATATTTGATTTTAACACTTTTTCTGTTGATGAAATAATAATCAACATTTTTTTTAACATTATGATGGGTCAAATATAGACCGACCTGGAATAACAAAGAGCTTTTCAAAGTCAGGAAAAATTATTTTTGTAGGGTTCAGGTTTGGCAGACTGAAACATTTAGAATGATTAATTCAACTTACCACATTCATATTTCCTTAATTATTTACGATTTCATTAACTTTGTGTAGGGTCCAAGGTGAATACATGTACATAATTCATTCTCATAAAATTCTGTCCAGTGAGCCAAAGCAAATTCAGAAAGAAAATTTTGTAAATACACACGAAAGCACCATGCTCAGTCTGAAAAACTGAAAATCCTTTACTATCAAATATGTTATGATTAAAGTTTATGGACAAATAACATGTTGTTGTCACTTTTTTTTTTTTGCTTTAGTCACTTTTCTTTGCTTTCTAATCACAATTAAATTAGCTAGTCACTTTGTTGCTATATTTTCTAGATTAACTTTTTCACTTTTCAATATTTCATTCTGATCATAATTTCATTGACTAAATCTTGTTGGGTAAAACAATTTTTTCTTAATTTTTTAGATTAAGTATAATCAAACTGACAAGGAAACAGAGAAGGTAAAGAGAATAGATCATGTTATTTCAATTAAAAAAAAAAAAAAGTAGATCATATGGAAAAAAGAGAAGGCGAGGATGCAAAGGATATCGGCATATGTATATACGTTTTCTTGATCATGTCCTCGTGTGAGTCATTCAATCTTATTATTTAAAAACATAACGATTGGACTAATACACAAGGTCGTTCATTTTAATATATTGTCAAATCATTGTGAATAAAATAAGCGAATAAGAACTTTTCGGCATGGTCTTGAGTGCCATCAAGTGTTGTACATGAAATAATTATTTTTGTCCGATAATTTAATTTACTAATGAGGCCAAGAATCAAGTTTAATAATCTATTTGAAAATACATGAAGCAGGCGATGAGGCAGAATGTTAGGATCAATTCAAATTGAGAAATTGTCAGTCCTCTACTATTCAAATCAAGATATATCATCTATTTTCTTATTATTTTCATAATTGTTAATGGCTCTCTTGATATAAAAAATCTAAAAGAAAAAAAAAATTAAATAGATTTCACTTTGTTAGCTCACAACTCTACAGAGAGGGGTATTTAGCAGTGATAGTCTTGTTAACCGGGGGTGAAATCTTAATGCTTAAAATTGGTGGGATGATCCTCCTATTTCAATTCATAAAAATTTGCATGAAGGTGCTTGGGGCCTCCCCAAATATAATTTCAAATGAATAATTTTGTATTCTTTCTTCTCTCTTTTTTTTTTATCCTTTAATAAAATTTAGTATCATTTATTTTTAAAAAAAGGAGATTATTTTCTTGATATTTTATCTTAAAAATATAAAATATATATTTGTTATAAAGAAAGATGTTTATAAATAACAAAAATAAGAAAAATATTTTACTATTAATTTTTTATTCACTCCAAAACTTATATTTCTTAATTTTAGTAATTAATTTCTGTTTAGATAATTTATTTAGTTAACAATAAATATGAATAAAAGTAAATTTAAAAACAAAGATAAAAATATAAAATTATAGTGTATAGAGTATATATATTTATTTCGATAAGGGTAAATTAGTAATTTCATTCAAATTTGACGTTTTCAAATAGAAATGTGATGCTGGTAACTCTTAATGGCGCCCTGCCCACTCGCATCAGCAATGACAGCCCACGCCACAAATTTTGTACAACATTAATATTCCATAAAATTTACCCAAATAAAAAATAAATAAATCAGAAAAATAATAAGTGAATGCTAAAAAAAAGATTGTAGTTGTTGTATATTTTAGCAAGTATAAATTTCTTTATTTTGATCACTTATCAATATTTCATTACACATTTTTATTAAAAATATGTTTCGAATTGCTTTAGATTCTCAAACAATCACTTTTATAATAATTTTAAGCATGTTTGGTAAATATGTTTGGTAAATCATTACTAAAATTAGAATTTTTATATATAATGATCAAAATGTACAAGTTTTTTATATTATAAAAGGATAAAGAATTTTAGTTTTAATTAAAGTTCTAAATGTATTTATTAATTATTTATTAAAAATATATAATCAATTTATCTTTCCATAAATAAATTAATTCAACAAATAAATACTGATATAAAATAATCAAAAGAATATGGGAGGTTCCATTGTCGATTTTGGTGCCGTCGCGGGTGCTCAAAAATATATTACCGGAAATTGATTAGATAGGCAATGCCAATTAGAAAATTTCATACTACTCAACAGTACAAATTTCCCCAGCGTTGGAGGTGCGTTGGCAAAGAATGCGACAAAAAAAAAAAAAAAAGATAAATGAAATGGCTTAGGCATAATTTCTTTAATAAATTAAATTATGTAATGACTTAGCCCATGTAACGACTTAGGCACAAGTTCATAAATGCAACAAAAATGATAAAAAAAAACTTATAACCATTATATCATATATAGGACAATTTTAAGATTAACATATCCAATTAATTGAACTATCTCATATGTGTTTGTACATAACAAAATGATATCTTCATTCCAGGTTTTATTATTTCACGGTAAGTGATTATCCAAAACACTTCTCGTGAATAAATTGATTTACAATTTGAATTTGCTAATCTCGTTGTTAGAATTTAATATATCATACTTTGGAGTCGATTTTGTAAAAGTTAATATAAGTTTAGTTGATGAAACCAACTGTTTTTTATACAAGATATTTAAAATTTGAACCTTAAGTATGTGAGTGAGGAGAAAATTTAATTTATTAAAAAAAATCATGATCAATCGAGCTACACACAGTGAACTTTTTTTCTTATCCCTATCTAAATCTTTTAAAAAAAAGTACTTAAAAAATATTATTATGATATAAATAAAAAATTATTTAAGAAAAAAATTATTCCTAGTATTAAAAAAAAAAAAATTACCAAGCAACCGTACATTTTTGCAATTACATTCAAGTTGTGAAATTAAACCAAACAACTCATTATACATACACTTCCCAGCTAAATTGGGCTTGGACTGGGCTTTCTGATTGGGCCACAAAAGCCAACTCCGCAGCGCGAGTATTGTACTTTTTTCTACTCGAGCGAGTCCCGCCAACACTCTCTGCATATAAAAATCGCGAGAATTCAACGTGAGCCGTCAGGTAGTTAAGCCAGAAAACTCATTCAAAACACGACAACGAACAATCAGTCTCAAAGCTTTTTGAATCTTTTACAGCAGCAGCCTCTGCAAATAATTTAAATGGAAAAATTTAATAACGGAAACTCTAATCACAATCTCTATTCAACTAATCAAGCACCGTCATACCAAAATTCAAACGAACTGGTCAACTCTTCAAAACTTACCTCGTCAATTCGTATCTCTCAGTTCCATTTTGGGTTTCGATTTGAATTTGCACCAACTTTATTGTTTTTCCGATGAAGCAATTGTGTATGATTTTCTTTGTGCTCATCGTACTGTCACTTATCTCCGTCACCGTCGAATCTAAATGCACCACAGGCTGTGACACAGCTTTGGCTTCGTATTACGTTTGGACCGACTCGAATCTCACATTCATAGCCCAAACCCTAAAATCTCCTCTCGTCGACCCCAACGACGTTGAATTGAGAACTATTTTATCCTACAACAAGCAATTGCCGAACAAAGACAGTCTCCCTGCTGATACGAGAATCAACGTTCCGTTTCCCTGCGATTGCATCAACGGTGAATTCCTCGGCCACGTGTTCCAATACTCGATCAATTCCGGCGACACGTACGACAAGGTCGCGACTCTTTATTACTCGAATTTGACTGATGCGGCGTCGTTGCAGAGGATTAATAGTTATCCACCGACGAGGATTCCGGATAATGGGTCGCTTAATGTGACCGTGAATTGTTCGTGTGGTGATGCTGACGTGTCTAAGCAGTACCGGTTGTTTGTTACGTATCCGTTGAGACCGGGTGATAGCTTGCAGTCGATTGCGAGGAATGTGGGTTTGAGTGAGAGTTTGCTGCAGAATTATAATCCTGGTGTGAATTTTAATCGTGGGAGTGGTTTGGTCTTTATTCCGGGCAGAGGTGAATGTTCCTTCCCGTCAAAGATTTAATTTTGTGTGCTTTGGACAATACTGATACGTAGTTAATGAATCTTTTCTTTTTTTTTTTTGGGGTTAAATGAGAGTTTGAAAATTGTCTTGAAAAGGGTAATTATTCGATGGGAATTTGATGCATAGCTGTGGCATTTGTTAACTTAAGGTATGTCTGGATTGAGATGTTGTGGCTTTTTTAATATACAGCTGTTCTGGAACACACACCTCACCAGCTGTGGGGGGATGGTTTTGTAAACATTAACTGCCAAGTAAAATGGATATATACCAAATGGTTTTGATGTTCTGCTTAAACAGTTAAGTAGAAGCAGGACAATTACGAACCTACCCTTATATGATGAGTTTGAGGTTTAGAAGTTCATATATTTAGTAAGTAGAATCCAATGAGATACAGATGTTGGTCATAGGGTTTGGTGTGGAGTAAAGGTAAATAATGATCTTCTGGTTCAAAAGTTTGATTGGACCTACTATTTGATAGTGGCTCAGGGTTAGTATTATGCATTGTAGATTTTGATTTAGAACGTCTACTAACTTCACTCTTCAGTGAATTTCTTGTCGGTTGATGCTGTTTGGACGTTTGCGGGTTAGCAGGAGTTGTTATATATTCATGTGTGGAGAAGTTAGAATGCTGCAACTTTTGTTTTATGTTTTGGTTATAATAACTGGAATAACCCTTTGTTTTGTCAAGCCATTGGCATAGATGATTTGAGTAGTAGCACTGTGCAGTGGAGATCTCATTGGTGTTAGTAGCTTTTATAAGGATATTATATGTTTAGATACTTTTTTTTTCCCCTGTTCTATAATCTGGTGAATTTTGTAATGCCACTATTTATTATGGACCTGTTAAACATTTTGGAAGACCAAATCGGTATCCCCTCAAAATTGGGCAAACTGTTAACTAGATGGGTATGGAACAGTATGCAACTGTTCTGTACATTCACAGTCTTTAAAATGATTCCTATTTATTCTTTGTTGTGTCTTAAGTTTTCTATAGTTTCTTTCTAGTGATATTGTAGGGGACCCAAGTGCCAACATTTGCTTACTGAAATGCGATAGAAAACATCAAGTTATTGGATTCCTTAGTTGTTTAACTAGTGCACTCATTATATTTTCAGAAAATTATTAACAGTTTGACCTACAAAAATCAAGTAGCAGAATTTTAATTCCATTGGCATATTGACTGGTTTCTCCAAATCATTCCTTCTTATTGTAGATGCAAATGGTGTCTTTCCGGCCCTGGAGTCATCGAGGTAACTTCTGCTAGGTCCATCTTAATGCTTGCTAAATTTGTTGTCTGTTGTTTAATTTTGAATCTTTTATGAGTATTCTAATGTTCTTATTTTTTTGTCTTTCTTTCCCTTTTGCAGCAAAGGTGGTTTGGCCTTCCCTGCATGTTAGTTTTATGACAATTATCTTCAGTTTGGATTGCTGACGTGACATGGTACATCAGAAACTTAATGCGCTTTTAGCTTATTTTTAACTTTTATATAAGCAGGAATAGCTGGTGGAGCTGTTGCGGGCATATCTATAGCAGGAGTAGCTGGGTTGTCTTTGCTTGCAGTTTGTGTGTATGTTGGACTTTACCGAAAGAAGAAGGTGAAGAGGGCAGCATTGCTCTCAGCCGCATCTCAAGATCTTTCCGCTCAGTCTGGATCTGGTACTCTTATCATTTTCAGCTTCTTGTTTGTTTATTTTGGACATATGTGAATTATACAGTACATAGTGATTCCAGCTTCCCTCAAATTTCTTTAGGCTTATCTTTCCTCTTAATGATACCCAAAATTGAATATAAACTACAGGTGATTGCCTGTTCTGAAAATTTTAAGATCTAAAATTGTGAGATATGTCAGCAGAAAATTGCTGTTTATGTTCTTGTTTCGGGCCAACAGTATCCATATGTTAATTGCAATACGCTGTCTTTTCCTTTTCTTTTTAATTTTTATCCTCTTCTGGTTATGGAGCATTCTGATTGATACAATCATCCTACTTCCCCAATGTGTCTACTTTTTCCCCTCTTCCCCTCTCTGTGCATCCAGTGGAACAAAATTAGCATGCTTTACTGCTTTTTATCGTTGTTATAATCTTGAAGATGATGATATCAAACTTTAAGCATTTTTCTCCTTGAATTACATAGATAAAACTGTGGAATCTACTGGTCCAGCTGCTGGCACTCCCACATCCCTTACTGCAATCACTGTGGACAAGTCGGTGGAATTCTCATATGAAGAACTTTCCAAGGCAACTGATAATTTCAGTATGGCCCATAAAATTGGTCAAGGTGGTTTTGGAGCTGTTTACTATGCAGAGCTGAGAGGAGAGGTCTGTAGTTCTGTGCCTTTTCATTTGTCATAAATTAATTGCTGAAGAGTCTGATTCTGAGTTATTGTATACTATTGTTTTGATAGCTCAATTGTTGCTTGTGTCTGACCAAGTAACATTGCCATGCACCAAGTAAATTGCCATGCAGTGAATTTGAAATAGATCATTTGAGATACCCTTTTAGATTTCAGATGTGAATGCCAGGATATTTCATCAATCAACTGTTATAAATAGATCATTTGACACACCTTTTTAGATTTCAGAGGTGAATGCATAGATATTTCATCAATGAACGATTAAATAATCTACAAAAGAAAGTCATTCAAGCTTATATCAAGGTTCAACATAATTGCTTTCTGCAAGTTACAAAGCATAATCTGACATCATAATATCTTTACTGAATTTGTCAATTCATACTTTTTTCGTTTGTATGATTTTGGCCACAATTTAGGGGCGGGAGGTCATTATGAGAGGATCAGTTATCCATGGTTCTCATAGTTGAGACAAGTATAGGGAAAGGATTTCACAGACACCAAACACTTTTATGTGGCTTAGTTAACTGCAATTGCATTGGTTAGTTAAAAGTGAATATAAGAAATGAATGAACTTTGCTGCTTCAGTATTAGCTTAGGTTAACGTTGAGTTGGGGGGAAATTATTTACATTATTAATGACATGCTCTATGCTTGTTGCCCAAGTGTAACGCCATTTTGCCTTTTCTAATATTTCCTTAAATTTCACCTTTGGACATGCTTCAGTGTGTATTGGCATACTGCATGTGCTTTTTATGCATAGACACATTACTGCCAGCATTGGCCACATCATGTTGCTTCTTTGTTAAGTATGCAAATTCCTATCTATCAAGACTCATCCGTATAAACCTCTTGATGCAGAAAGCTGCTATAAAAAAGATGGATATGCAAGCATCGAGGGAATTTCTTGCTGAATTGAAGGTTCTAACGCATGTTCATCACTTGAACTTGGTAATATGCATGAGTGGTCCTTTTTCCCTTTTCTTCCCCTTTTTGATTGGTTGATCATAGACTGTTTACTTTGTTAATCGATTGGCATTACATGTCATTAACATCCAATGCAGGTGCGCCTAATCGGATACTGTGTTGAAGGTTCTCTTTTCCTTGTTTATGAATACATTGAGAATGGCAACTTAAGTGAACATTTACGTGGATCAGGTAAAGTTAGAAACCCCTGGTAAGTATTGTTTCTTGTCACAGCACATTGAGAGTAATGCTGATTATATATCTTCAGGTAGGGATCCTCTGCCATGGTCTACTAGGGTGCAAATTGCACTTGATTCAGCAAGAGGTCTGGAGTATATTCATGAGCACACAGTCCCTGTTTATATTCATCGAGACATTAAATCAGCAAATATATTGATAGACAAGAACTTCCATGCAAAGGTTACACTTGTACCTCTGTTGCCAAGGTGCTCTCTGAAGCCTGTTTACAACTTGTAATGACTCATCGACATTGCAGGTTGCTGACTTTGGGTTAACGAAACTGACAGAAGTTGGAAGTGCATCACTCCCCACACGTCTTGTGGGTACATTTGGATACATGCCTCCAGAGTAAGATGATCTTCTCTTTATTATTTTAATTTCGCAAAGGAAAACTAACCATTAATTGTCAGGAATGACTGAATTTGAACAATTGGTTTCTGGATGTTTCTAGCAGCTTGCACTATTTTTGAATATCTGACCTCCGGTGCATTGAATTTTTTTCATGATTGTTTAGTAATCAAGATGTAATGCTTGCCATACGTGGGTAGGCATGCAGAGAAGCCAAAATTTTAATTATTTTTATAATCGACTAATAGTTTGGTCCAAGCCTGAGCCAAGACCCAGAGATGTGTTCAAATTCATTTTGGCTGGACTGGAAAAAAATTTTTGAGGGGAAAAAAAATGGAGAGAGGGAGAATTGGAGACCTAAAATATTGAGGTGGTAGTGTGTGATGTTCTCTGGATGTATTGATTACTGCAGGAAAAAGGGCATGATGGAACTCCAAGGATAAGTTTTGCATTCTTTGCCTTAAAAAGATATATATTTTTTCTTTTTGTTTTTTGGAAAATCAGACTAAACTTTTTTTAATGCTTAATATCAAAAAAATAAAAAATAAAAAAATTCTTAATGCATTGCAGGTATGCTCAATATGGTGATGTATCTCCCAAAGTGGATGTATATGCCTTTGGGGTTGTCCTCTACGAACTTATTTCTGCCAAAGAAGCCATAGTCAAGGGAAATGGTTCCTCTGCTGATTCAAAGGGCCTTGTTGCTTTGGTTAGTTTTCGTGTCATTTCTTTACTTCATTTAAGAGTGGTGACCAGTGAGCTCATACTCAATGGTCTTGCTTTGAAATATAAATCAAAGTTAAAATCATTCGCTGTCCACTTAATGACAATTTTGAGCTGATTGGTTTTTGTAACATATCAAGCTTATAGTTAGTTGGTTTTCACTTGTCTAACTCCACTCACCTTGAGCTGGTCGGAAGACCAGCCATGAACAGTTTTTAATTGTCTTTGTTTGCTTTACAGTTCGAGGAAGTTCTTAATCTGCCAGACCCAATAGAGGATCTTCGTAAACTTGTTGATCCTCGGCTTGGAGACAACTGTCCACTGGACTCTGTCCTCAAGGTGAGAGCAATTGTAAGGGAAAAGTACAGTAACATTCTGTTTCATGATTTCAGTTCATTGAAACTGTGTTGTCTGCTTTAATTTCAGATGGCCCAGCTTGCCAAGGTATGCACACAAGAATATCCGCAACTACGTCCTAGTATGAGATCCATTGTGGTTGCCCTAATGACTCTTTCTTCGACAACGGAGGATTGGGATGTTGGTTCCTTCTATGAAAATCATGCTCTTGTCAATCTAATGTCAGGAAGGTAGCGACGGCACCGTCCTCATATTATGGACGCTTCTGTTTTTGGTGTGAATAATATATCAAGTTTAGTCATTTCACTATCGTTTATTGTCTGTAAATGCATATGGTTGAGATTTACCGCAAGGCTATAAAATTTATTTACAGTTTGTTAAGCTTGGATGGAAAAGACTCATGTTTTGGTTTTTACTATCATCGTCATTCTTAATCATTTAGTGTTCTAGTTGGCATCGTATATCTAAATTTAAGAATGAAATCTTGTGATCGTTGTAACATCAACAGCTTGGAGCTGTAAGGCAGATTGTCGTTATCAATTTTATAAGGAGACAGTCTTGTTGAACGAAACAAGAAAAACTTCCTGGAAAATGCTATTAAATACCTATTCCCTGTGCTGCGAGAAACAAACTCCAGCGTAAAGCCAAAGCTGAAAGCCTAAAACCGTAATTGCGCCCTGAGCTATAGGTGTCAGTGCAAGTCATGCAGAATTAGTGCATTCTTAATGCTCTAAAATATGATGCATTTATTTACTTGAAGCAGAAACTTGACTACACATGGCACAAATGGACACGAATACCAAATATCTGCTCGCATTGGTTGGTTGGCGGAACACAGAAAAGACAATTCATAATGTGCTCTCTGTCTTGGGCCACAAGAAAAGGGCATGTTTGACCCTGCACGTCTCATGTCAACATCAGTTTCCAGGCTCCAAATAAATAAGCGAAGGTTAATTAGAAAATCCTAATTTCTATAAGCCCAAAAAAGTCAACTTCTAATTACCTTTTGTACACGCACTTGAGCCAACCTTCTTTCTTTCTTCGCGAAACCCTTTTCACGGACAGTCTATAACAAAGATTTCATAGGCTGTACGAGTACAAATCGATCTTCTCACTCTATTTGATTTTATCTTTTTCTTCTTTTTTTTTCCCTTTAAACATATATAAATAAATAACCCGTGAAATATCTTCGTTCTCTTCATTAGTCTTTTCTTTGCATTCTCTCCGAATCCAATGATCATTGGTCGTAGCCATGGAGGAAGCACAACAAGAGGAAGCGCTTATCAGCCACCTGCTACAAGACCTTTTCGTTAATGAAAAAGCGGGTGACGAGTTGGAGTCAGAATCACTACCTAATGCTAATAATCTTGATGAAGTGGAAGAGATTCTGAGTTACAGATTTAACAACAAAAACTTATTAGAAGAAGCTTTTACGGATCCTTCATGTCCCGAAAAGTGCTTTTCGTATGAGCGCTTAGAGTACGTGGGGGACTCGGTGCTTAATCTATTGCTCACCAAGGAACAGTTCTTTCTGTACCCGGATTTGCCACCTGGATCACTGACTCGGCTCCGTTCAGCCAATGTCAACACAGAGAAGCTCGCACGTGTTGCCATTAACTTAGGATTGCACAAGTATCTACGCCACAACAAGCCTCTTCTTGAAGAACAAGTAAGTCGCACAATGTTTGAACATGTCAATGCGTTATTTAATATTTGTATTAATTAGCCGATAAAATCGATGATGTGGCTGTATCGGATTCATCAATGGTTGGTGCATGCGGTTTGATAAATGGCATTGATTGTCGTCGTGACACCTTAGACATTTGAGTTTTGAATTTGATGACATCAATTTCAACCAAGTTTTGTTAGTTATGGGCAATGATAAAAAATTGTGTAGCTTCCAAGAAATACCATAGTCCAGATTTTATTTTATTTTGTTGGATGTTTGTGTGCCATATATATATATATATATATATATCTTGGATGCCTCGGTAAATTGGGTTGTGTTTGTGGTTCTTCCGTACACAAAATGGAACAAAGAGTTCGTTTAGGCTGTAACTTGGTTTATGGTGTTTACTGCTTATGTTTTGGGTAAAATAAAAGATACACTACTTTAGCTCAGTTAAGATGTGACGATGTAAGAGTTGCACTGTACTCATCTTAATTATGGGGGTTTTAAACTTACTTTGATTATTCGTCTCTCTGACAATTATTATAAACTTGTACAGATCAAAGAATTTTCAGAAGCTATATTGGACTATCCTTTGCATTCCAATGGCCTAGTTGATGCACCCAAGGTCTTAGCCGATATCGTTGAATCAACAATTGGGGCAGTCTTCATTGACTGCAATTCTTCAATAGATATTGTTTGGAAGGTACCTCAATGATCAATCTTTCCCTGTCACCTTAATTTCTTCATAGTTTATCTATTCTCATAGTTTAACCATAAAAATGTTTAAAACTTTCCAATGATTATAGAAATAGATAGATATCAGTGTCAATAGAAAACCGAATCGAGTTAAAACACAACAGTTACAAATGAGCACTAATCTTGCATATACATCAAGAACTTTATTGGTGGTGTTCATTTTCTATATATACCAATAAAATTATTCTTTTGCAAGCTAATACGGTTGTGTGCATTTTGGTTGTTGAACAGGTATTTAAGGAACTATTAAAGCCAATGATTAGTCCAGAAACACTCAAGACACACCCAGTGACTGAACTTTATGAAGTGTGCCAGAAGAATAAATTGAAGGTGAAGTTTGTGGATTTATGGAAGGAAAGCACGGCTTTTCATATTTTCATAGAAGATCGACTTCTGGGTAGAGGTGCTTATGCTCCGAAGAAGGAAATTGCACATAACAGGGCTGCAAAAGATGCATTAAACAACATTGAGAGGCTCTTGAATGAAAAAGATCTCTCTGAAAAGGATGGTTCCGTGGACTGACATTAACGAATCAATTTGAAATGTAAAGCTGCACATGCTTTCTATGGATTGCAGATCCTTTTTGTGAAAAAAATGGAATCCGCATTGCACAGATGACAAACTGGACCTTAATTCTTTCTGGTTTCTTTTGTTGCGAGTAGTAAGGTTATATCGTGTTAATAAACTAAAAGTTCCCATGACTTTCCTTCATTATTACATTCAAATGATTAATTCAACTGTTTAAGATCTCTGGAATTACCGCAATTGAATGTTAGGTGTTCCGAATCTTGCCTAGAGTTTAGAGCAGATTTGTATGCATATTTAGTGCATCTTGAGCTTCTAATATCAAATTTTTTTTATGTAAGTTAGATGAGGCTTAAACTTTTTAGCATCAACTTTGCAATTAAGCCTTTGTTTGATATTGTCTTTTATGCCCTAATTTTTTAGTTCGCAACAATCAAAAATTGAAAAACTTGTTCAATTTTTTCGTTTCTTGTGAAAAAAAGATCAGCTCTTGATTTAAAAAAAAAAAAAACTAAAAGAAAAATGAAAAATGTGAATAAAAATCGATAATTATTTCTTTAAGCTGTTATTCTCTATATTTTTCATTATCTTTAGTTGATTTCTTTTTCCGAATGTTTGAAAGCAAATTCTGACTTATATTTTAAAGGCAGCTTTATGAATTGAACCATCACAAGATTAATCCTCGAAGATGAACGAGGCTAAGCGATCCCAAAATTGTGGGATGTAAAAGTGCATCGATAAGAAAGCATCTTGCCTTAGAGGGAAGCACCAGCATCAGTAGTGATGGACGAAACAGAAGCAGACAGCCGACTTGAGTAGTTCAAGTATTGTTGAGCATTCTATTGCCCTGAAAACTCAAGTGCACCTCTTAGGGGTGGGCAGAATCAAACTGGATCCAAAAAATTATCGATTTGGTTCGGTTCAGTCTTTAAGAAGTTCGTCGATATTTTTTCTCATAAGAGATTAAATAATTCCATTCAATATAAAACCGAATACTCTAATTTAATTTTTAGTTTAAATTTTTAATTTGAGAACTCAATCATAAAATCAAAAAAATAATTTTTAAATTAAAAATGTCACGTGTCATTTAGGGTGAGCTGAATGGAACTGGACTGAAAAAAATCTGGTTTGGTTCCTTTTTTCTTTTTTTTTTGCGGTTTGGTGTATTATGATTGAAAAAACCAAATAGATTAATATCAAAATTGAATCAAATGGAAATTCCCAAACCAATTTTTTGAATTTCTCAAACCGAACCAAACAAAAAATTTCGGTTTATTCTAACATCAAATCAATCCGAACCAGTGCCCATCCCTAGTTCCTCTAAAAAATTTGTCCATGGAAGGTGAGCCATGGCCTAAGATCAGGGTGAAAGGTGTAGTGGGTAGATAACCAGTGAATGTTCATGTTTTGGAGGTATTGGTAATTGTTAAGTCATACATATATTATCTTTAAAAAAAAAAAAAAACAAAGTTTCTGAATGTTTAGAAATGTAATTTTTAAAAAAGATAAATAAGAGATGCTCAAAATTTCCTAGGATGTAATTGGTAACTGCGTCCTTGCAATTGGACTCTATGGTTACGTTTGGCACGCAGGATTTGATTGGACTAATTATTAGGATTGGACTTGATTAAGTTGGATTATATTATATATTATATTATGTTTGGTACAATATTGGATTGGACAATGTTAAATCATATTTAAATACAACAAAAAATATTTATGAATATTAAGAGTAATAATTAAAATTAATTTAAAGGTAATTAACAAGAGCATTAAATATGTAGTAAATTAGTTATTGGATAGTCATAATTATAATAAAGAAATATAAATTAATAAAATTATTTAATTAATTTTTATTAGATATTTTAGATATATTTTATTTTATCAAAAAGTTAGCAAATAATGTATATATAAAATCAATTATTTACTTGTAGTATTAATTTCCATGATTATTGTTAATATTACATTGGTGATTATTAAATTTAATACAATCAATTATTGTAACGAATTATTAAATAGTTAATTTTATTGGAGTAAAAGTACCAATTTAAGTAGACTATAAAAAAATAAAAAATAAAATCAAGTAAATCATGAATAAAATAAATAATTAACTAATTAAATTTTAGGTTACAAGTAAAAAATGGTATTATTTATGAAAGAAATATGAATAAATCTTTTTCTCTTATCCTAATCCCATCTACACCTACTTATAAATTGGGATTGTTCATCCCATAATTTAAGGACTAAATTTAAGGACTAAATTGTTCCCCCCTAATCCAATCCAAGCAAAGTAACTAAACATGGGATAAAATATTTAATCCTAAAGTTAATCTAATCCCATATTTAATCCTAACTCCCAAACATGACCTATTAGTGCTAAAAATAGTACTACAAACACCCTATATGAAGTACTTAAGTCGAGCTATTAAGGGATTGGTTGGGATTGTTTTTGAAAAACTCAAAAGTGATTTTGAAAAGTTAAAAGTTAATTTTATTACTTGATAATTTTTTTGAAATTGCTTTTGATAAAATCACCTCACCATATAATAGATTTTAAAAAGTAAGAAAGAAGTAATTTTTTAAAATCTAATTTTGAGAATTAATTTTATATTTAACACAGTTCGATATATATCCTTATATACATGGTAAACAAATCAAAATTATCCTTATTAATTAGGAAATAAAATAATTAACATTAAAGAGATTATTATTATTATTATTATTATTACTACTACTGCTGCCACCACCACCACCACAACCACCACCACCACAACCACCACCACCATCAATAATTATATTGAGATAAAAAAATAAAATTAATAATATAAATATTTATTAGTTATCAATTATTATAATACAAAATATAAAATATTTTACTTGTTTATAAATGTGTAAATAAATGTTATTCAACATTATATATGTTTAATTTAATTGTTTATATTCTTACAATAATTTGATAGTAATAAACATATATGACTACTTTTAAAAATCATAACACTTTTAAAATTAAATTTTACCAAATGTTTAACTGATTATCGTCACAGCTAATTATTTTTACAGTAAAGGTAACAATAATTATTTTAAAAGTCATAGCACTACTGAACCCTAACACCCTTTTGAAAGTCTTAAGAAAATCTCTTAAACTATAAGACCACTATTTTAACCTTTATTTAAAAAAAAAATAGAGAACTAAAATTTAAAAAAAAATCAAAGTGAGAGATACTTTCTATAATTCCTTCGCTTTTACAAGGGAGTTATCTTCAAGAAATTAATTAAAAATTATTTTATTAAATTTTCTCTTAAAAAAACAACCATAGATGAGTTAAGTTCAAAGAAAGAGAGTGGGTTAGGTCTTTCTTGGGAAAAGATATGATTATGAAAATATAATATTTAGAATCCAACTAAAAATCTCAAAAAGTTCACCTATAACTATATATACAATGGGGAAAAACAATTTAAATAGAGTCATAATACAGTGAGCTTAGAGTCGATTCTGGAATCATAGTAGAAAGAGATTAGAACAGGGTTTAGGGAGAGAAGTTAAATGCAAAATAGATTAACTTATTATTTGGGATTTGTCTAGAAGGTTATTTATGAAATTTTAACATGTATACTTTCGGAGGGGGTAAAATGAGGGGCTTTGATGAGATAAATTAGGGAAATTCTCCTATTTAACCACTTTCCAACTTTTAATATAAAAAAGGACCTCACTTTAATTTTTCTTACAATAACAACCACTTACAAAGCTCTAAGACCAAACTACCCCTAAATTCTCAAAACAAAACACACAAACATTTAGCCCAATATTCACCTAAAACCATCCCCGAAATATACCCACACAAAGTTCTTTCATTTCTGATGTTTCTTGAGTTTCGCCGAGTTCCTTCACTTCCAGCGGCGATTTCCTTCACTTCCAGTGGTGTGTGTGAGTTATTTTGCTTCCAACAAGTTTCTTTACATACGGTTTCGGTGGCTTAGGTACTTTCTCGATTTTTTTTCATGAATTTGGAATTATTTTTTGTTAAAATTGCTTGCTTGGTTCATCATTGACCATAGTTAATCACTAGAATGTGTATTTGGTATGAAAATATAAGAGTCTTTTTTAAGATTAAGATATCTAATAAATGGCACACCAAGTGTTTGTTTAAATGCCTTAAAGAAATTATTGATCTAAACTTAGAATTATTTTGAGGTTAAAGAGAATGTTGGTGTGTCAGCCAATCAAGAACGTGGATGGTTGCCCATGTTGCCTAAAATTTGGCCATGTCAAGCTTTGGCAAGGCGGGTGGCTTCTCCCCATCACCCAACTAAATGGCCATGCATGGCGTAGGACTGAGCAACACGGGCATCATGCTTGAGTCGCTCAGCCATGTAAACAGGTGACAACATGATTTCGTTGGGTGATACATATTGTCGCCCATGTACCTGCATCACCCACTTTCTGGGCGATAGCAATTGAATCTGGGCAACAAAATTATGTCGCCCATGTATTGGGCAACGTACGTACATGGGCAACAGCAACTGAATTTGGTTGTTGGCTCAATTGAATCTTGAAAAAAAGGAGATATGGCTATATGACTCGTTGATTGCTCTTTACGATGACTCGGACTATTTCAGAAAGCTGTTACCACTCAGAGTTATCATTCCTCATTGGTTAGCGTGAATAAATTTTTATAAAACACGTGAGGATAAGCAGCCAAATGGATGTTGGGAATGCAAGTGTGTTTACGATTTACTGCAACAAACCTCAGGCAGAGGCGAATGTGGAGTGTATATGTTGATGTACATGTCTTATCTAATGTTAGGCCGTACACCAAACTTTAGTTATTATGGAGATTTGCTTAGAAAGAAGATTGCTATGGATATCTTTATGGATGAGATTCTGTAAAAAGACATATTATTAAACACATACTATTAAGTAGTCTTATTTTATATTCTTATTGTCAATTGATATTTAAAGCAGAAAAATCGAGCAATATGCAATTCTCTGGAAAATTGGACGACACAGCCTGTCGCTCGAGCGACACATCCTGTGGTCTAATTTTCCAAAGACTTATTTATTACTTGACTAAACCAAGTAATAGACAGCTCTTTGGAAAATCAGACACATAACCTGCCGCTCGATTTTCGAAAGACCTATATATTACCTAACTAAACCAAGCAATAGACAGCTTTCTGGATAATCGGGTGATATAGCATGTCGCTCGGGCAACACATGCTGTCGCCCAATTTTCCCGAGACCTATATATTGCTTGACTAAACCAAACAATAGACAGCTCTCTAGATAATCAGGCGATACAGCTTGTCGCTCGGGCGACACATCTTGTTGCCCGCTTTTCTCGAGACCTACATATTACTTGACTAAACCAAGCAATAGACAGCTCTCTAGATAATCGGGCAACAGGCAGTGTTACCCGGGCTACGAGCCTGTCGCCACACCGGTTGTCAGCTATTTTTACGCGTGTGACATGGCTTGTCGCCGAGCGACACAGTCTGTCACCATATTTTTTCAAGTGTTGTCAATTGCTTGATTATAATTAATAACATGACACCACAATTAATCAACGTAATAAAGCCATTCCAAATTTAGATAATACAATATTTATCAAAATAACATCCTTCCATAAGTCTTACATGATAAAGTCATTCTAAATTACATAATACAATTTGCAAAATTAAATATATCTTCGAATATACTAAGACACAATTAATGTAGATTTGCTGGAAGGGGATCCTTACACATCTTCCGGTTATGGCCACGCTTCCCGCACCGACCACAAGTTATAGTAGATCGTGGGATATCCTCATCTATAGATGGTATTCTTCGTGTTTTCCGACGACCAGAAGATGATGGTTCATCTGGTGGGTTCATTTGTAATGTTTGGACATCTGCTGTAATTTCCCAATTGGCCATATCACCAACTATATTAAATAAATAACTAATTATTAATAAATTCGGGTGATCTGGGTGACAGCACTATCGCCCAGGCGACAATATTGTATATTAATACATCGCCCGGATGACGAATACCAAAATCCAGGCTACACGTACCTGTCGCTCAGGCAACAAGTTATTCTAAGCTTGGGCGACATTTTTGTCGCCAGGGCGATTGGTACTTGTCGCCTGGATTTTGGGTTTCGTCTTTAACATCGTTCAAAACTCATTTTCGTCGGATTTTACCGAAATTTTACTAATTTATAAACTTATGACCTCATATTAACCATTTAATGTACTCACATTGTAATAAAATGAGTAACTGGTCTTTTGTATAAATCCAATAAAAAAATAAGAGATAAAAATTGAAAATATACTAACCTTAACTTCTTATTATTTTTCAGTTTGTTGCTTGATTTTGTCTTCAGTACTTGGATAAATATATTAGTTTGATGAATGTGAGATAGATAAAAGGGAGGTTGAGTGATAGTTGAATAATGTGGGAGAGGTGAAATGAGGAGTGTTTTGGTGGTGTGTGTAGATGTTCGGCTTTTGTTTGGGAGTTGGATAATATTGGGCGAAATATTTATGTGTTTTATTTTGAGAATTTCGAGGTAGTTTAATCCCAGTACTTTGTAAGTAGTTGCTATTGTAAAAAAAATTGAAATGAGATCTTTTTTTATATTAAAAATTGGAAAGTGGTTAAATGGAAAATTTCCCGATAAATTATGGGGCGGCAAGAGGACCACTCAATTCTATTTTTTCTAATATAAAACAAGTGCCATTAGGGATATATGTGGGTTATAGATAGAATCATTCACTCGGTTGGGCCTACTGAACTTCAACGAAAGGCCCAGATTATTCTGGAAGCCCGAAAGGTTTAAAAAAGAATCCGTCTCCGACCAGACAAAACAAAACTGAACTCGATTTCCTTTTTATTTATTATTTTTTGCTTTTTCTGATATGTGAACTCGATTTCCTTTTTCTTAGCGAACACGAAGCTTCGACTGTCCTTTTAATTCTCCCTCATCACCATTACCGATCACCTTAAATACTCCACCAACCCATCTCAAAAAAGAATTCTCGATCAAACTTCAAAGAAGGAAGTTTAAAAAAAAAGAAAAAAATCAGTTTTGAAGGAAAAAAATTATGGATTTTGAGCTGAGGAGAGCCAGAGAGAAGCTAGAGAAAGAGCAAAAGGAGAGGAAAGAAAGAGCGAGATTGAAGCTTGAAAGAGAGAAGAAGGCTAAGGAAGAGGCTAAGAAACAACGTGAAGCCATTGAAGCTGCCCAGAGATCCCGTAGACTCGATGCCATTGATGCCCAGCTCAAGGTACCCTTTTCGTCTTTCATTATCTATTTTTGTTCTTCTATTAAGTTGTTGATTTGATTACATGTTTTTTTATGGGGGTTTTTTGTTGCAAATAATTGTTGTTTGTTTGTTTGTTTTTTTTTTTTGGGGGGGGGGGGGAAGCATGTGTTATGTATTTATTAAGGGTGATCAATGTGTATATCTAATTAAATTTGATGATGGGGAAATTTTGTTTCATTTATTTGTGAAATGATGCAGTTGACATTACCAGATGTTATCATGTCGGCATGAATGTTAATTAGAAGCTCTTTAGGCATTGCTGATATTATTTCAATAATTATGTTTTAGTTTTAAATGTTGCCTTCGATTGAGTCGGCTTTATTCACAAGGGTTTTTGATTTTTTTTTTTTTTTTTTGGGCAGGCCGATCAAGAGATGCAAGAAAGTTTGCTTGCTGGAGGAGGAATTGTGTTTTATCGTATGTTGGAAGCTTTGCCTTTTCAGGGCAGTGGAGATAAGATCAAATTGCCTCCGTCCTGTTTCACTGAATTGTCTGGTCAAGGTGCATTTGATGAGGGTCCTCTGCATTTCAAATTATCAGTGCTTCACCAAGAAGGTCCATCGAATATGGTAGATGGCGAGAAAGAAAGTAATAGGAGCACCCATTCAGGAGTTTTGGAGTTCACTGCTGATGAAAGTTTTGTTGGACTTCCTCCTCATGTATGGAGAAATTTATTCCCTAGTGATACTCCAAACAATTCGTTTGTTGAAGTTCGCTATGTTCGACTGCCGAAAGGAACGTATGCAAAACTTCAACCTGAGGGGATTGGTTTTGCAGAATTACCTAATCAAAAGGCTGTTCTTGAAACAAGCCTTCGCCAGCATGCCACCCTTTCTCAAGATGATGTACTCACTGTCAATTATGGGGAGTTGGCATACAAGTTAAAAGTTCTTGAGTTGAAACCCTCCTCAAGCGTATCTGTTCTGGAAACAGATATTGAGGTTGATATAGTGAGTCCAGATGACATGTCAGCGGGGACAGATCAGTATACGCTTAAACCGCTTCTATTTGGAAAGTCGGAATCTGGAATTGTTGAAGAAGGAAAGTATGTGTTTTACAAGTTTACAATTGATGATGACACTCGTAAGAAAATTGTATCTGGGGAGAAAAGAGCTGAAGTGAGGGTTGACTCAGAGATAGATGGAGGAGACACTAGTGTTTATGTATCTAGGCATCCCCTCTTGTTTCCAACCCGTTATCTACATGAATGGTCTTCTCATGATGCAGGTTCAAAGGTTGTGATCCTTAGTTCCAAGGATAAGTCTGTGGATGTTGGTACATATAGCATTGGTGTGTATGGCTTCAGGGACACGACAAAGTTCCAGGTTTTGGTGACTCTTGAGGATGATAGTGGCCGTAAGGTGGGTCGACAAGCAACATCTTCCTCATCTTCTATTGAAATGGATACCGTGCAGTGTAAAAATTGCAAGCGTTTCATACCCAGCCGGAGTATAGTGTTGCATGAAGCTTATTGTAGCAGACATAGTGTAGCCTGTCAGCAGGCTGGTTGTGGGATGGTTCTTAGGACTGAGGAAGCCAGAGACCATGTCCACTGCGACAAATGTGGGCAAGGTCTTCAGCACAGAGAAATGGAGAAGCACATGAAAGTGTTCCATGAGCAATGTAGTTGCCCTTGCGGAGTAGTCCTTGAGAATGCGGCAATGGTAAGCTATTGTCCTTTACCTTGAAATTCCTTCTGTAAATCTTTTTTCCTTTTCAACCCTTCATCATGCTGTTTGGTTTTGTGTTTTGATAGTTTAAGATCGTATATGATCCTCTTGTGTTCTTCTAGCGTGAGGAAGGATGGTCATTTGTTTTGCATGTTATCTTGTTAGTGCTATTGTGCACCAAGCCCTAGTGAAAGACTGGTTCTTTAATGGGGCCATCAGAATCACAATAGCTTGGATGCAAATTGGATTAAATAAGATAAGCAAGATATTTGTGCAATGAATGACAATTTTAAGTAACAGGCAGTATTGCATTGCATTACTAGTATGCCTTAACAACCACCTGCCAGTACATATATTAAGAAAGCACTGCTTTTATATCTATATAAAGTGGAAAGGAAATGATAAGAAATTCTTCATGCAGCAAGTTGTAGAGATGCAATAAAGCTTGATGTTACTTTATGGAAACCCTGCAAGTTAAAATGTTATCTTTTGGGACTAAGAAAATGTAGAAGTCTAGGATACTGACTTTTGCAGACTATAATTGGACTTAAATTATTGTTTAGGAATGTCTGATCATCCGCATTTTTTTTTTCTTTTGACAGGTGCGACATCAAGCCTCTGATTGCCCCCTACGCCTAATTACATGCAGGTTTTGTGGGGACATGGTCCAAGCTGGAACATCAGCTATGGATGTTCGGGATAGAATGAGAGGGCTATCTGAGCATGAGAGCATTTGTGGATCACGGACTGCTCCATGTGATTCTTGCGGGCGTGCTGTCATGTTGAAGGACATGGACATCCACCAAGTCGCTGTTCATCAGAAGAGCTAATGCCGAGTGCACAATTTCTCATTTCTCCCACAACTGAGTCGCTGGCATGGGTGTTTTATATATGACAGCTTAGACACAAACACAACTTTGCTGCTATGAGAATTCCCATTTGAAGTGAAGATCCACTTTATCCGTGATTGCTGGATTTCAGGAGTCGTAGCAGTATCATAACTGATTTTAGCTGCTAGTGCATGTGCAAAGAGACATAGGAATGTGGATTGTAATGTTGCATCTGATGTAATTTATTATTCGTTTCTCCTGAATAATGTGTTTTTGGGATTTGCCTGTCTGGTTTCCATACAAATGTGAACAACATTCCTATACAGTTTGATCTTGTCTAATTAAATCACGTGACGCTGCATGTTCTTTGTATCATGACAATTGACTTTGTGGGGTCATAAACGCTGCATATCTTTGTCATCAGACTTTCAATCTCCACATACCGAGTCGGCAAATTTGTTGCGGGTTGGCGCCTGTCGGCTGCTCAAATTTGACAACTGTTTCCTGCCTGCTGTTGCTTCCCATGTTGATGTTGTTACTGTTATCAAGGTGTTTAAATGATTGATTGATTGATTATCTCGCACGATCTTCTCCTTTAATTGGCAAGGAATCTGATTAAAAGAGAACACCACCTTTCATTTTGCACGGTTTGGTCTTAATCCACTGTGCCAAGAACCATAAGCAAAATTAAACGCTTTAGTCCCCATCATCATTACCAAATTCTTTTTGAGTCATAAAGAGAACAACACCGATCATAATCTGAGTGTCTGATTACCCCATGCTGTCTTTTTTTCATTTCTTGTAGGTTGTCACGTGTTTTTCTTATTCGAGAATAGTAATTTAAGGCCTACAATCACGGCGTGAGCAAAACAGTACACGAGCAGCACTTGTCAATTCACCTCCTCTAAAATAATGGCAGTGAAGACACTTGTCAGCTCATGGCTGCAATAAAACAAGGAAATCCGTCCCCATAAGATGACGTAGACCCTCATGTGCCTTTTGGGAGGTTATCGTTGAGGTTTCTCATTTTTATTGTTTTCTGAAATAAGGTCGTAGTTTATACACTCATATCTAATACGTCCCCATGTGCGTGATAAGCGGCTAACTTATTCTTATATTATAGGGTATGCAACTTTATAACGGAAAGGACTGGCTGGGCTGCTAGCAACAGTTCCCCACAAGTGTGATTCGCTCTCTCAGCTGCATGAGTTGCATGATAAATAGGTGTCATGACACCATGCAGCATGACACGTATTTTCCTTTTTTTCTTTTTTTGTTTGGTTATTTGAGCAAATTCAACAACCAAAAAAAAAAAAAAATCCTATAATTTGTTATTTTAAATTTTCATTCCAAGTTTACCATTCATTTTAATGGTTCGATTATAGTTATATAATTATTTAAATCTTCTCAACCAGTTCAAGCGTCATGTAGCTAAGATAGTCATTGTAACAATTGCCTTTGCGAGTAACTATTGCTAGTGCTTCTCATATATTGAGTGTATGTTTATTACGATTTTTCTAACATCAAAATTATTTTTTAATTCTGAAATTTTTTTTTTAATTTTTTGTGTCTTTTCGTTACATTTTTAGTAAAGCTTTTAGGTTTTTAATAAGTAATTTTACCTATATTCTCAAAATTTTAAATTTTAGACTTTTGATGAGAATAAAGGTTATAGAGTTTTTTTTAAGAAGCTAAATTATGTAAAATACTATTATTTTATTTCATTATCTTATTTTTATTTTTTATAACATAACTTTAAAATACTTGTATATTAAAATAATTTTGTAAATTTTAATAAAAGTTTTTATTGATGATTAAACAATTAAAATTTTTATGACAATAACTTTAATTATGGAAACTTTATTTGAATAAAAAAGTTATAGCAAACAAAAAAGTATAATTAAGTCATTTCAGTAGAGTTGTGGGCCTATTTGGTACAAATATAAATATTATGCTTATTATTATTAAATACAAAACAATGAGGGATTTCTATGATAACAACTCATAATAAATTTGTAATTGGTGGGGAGACTTTTCACATTCATAAATAAATAGTAGCCGTTAGAGATCCCGGGCATGCACAATAGAACCGACCCAACGACTTTATTACAAAAACTTTAATAGTAAAATAAAGAAACCGAAATAATTTAATGTGCCAGCCAAAGCAAATCTTGTTTCCATGTTGGTAATTTTAACAGCTCCACTTTGCTTTCACAATCTTTTTCCTTTTTTTATTTTTCTTTCTTTATAAAGAGCCAAGAATGATAATAAAATCTATTAAGAATCTTACTTCACTTGATTCAGAGAAGACGCAAAGTGTAACGTTTTTAATGGGGTTTTGACTCATTGTGTTTCTGCCTGATCTGTCACGCTTCTAGACAGTTACAACTTGCAAAAGGCCTCAACTCCTCAGTGAGTCCAAACGCTGCGGCTCTTTGTGCTGCTCATTGGTGACATTTTGTGGGGTTTGGACTTTGGATTTTGAAGTTTAAGTAAAGTGAGTAGATTCAGTTTAAAGAAGGTATGTGAACGGATCTTTGAAGTTTCTTGCTTTTTGTTTCTTTGTTTGGTTGATGGGAAATTGTGGAGAAATATAAGAAAATTATCGTACACTTGTTTCTTTTGTCGTTTCTTGTCTCTTGTTTTGTTTTTGTTGAATAAAAGACAGTCTTTTTTTTTTTTTCCAATTATCTTTTTTTTTCGAAACTCAGTGATTGGTTGGTTGACTGTTTGGTTGCTGAGAATATGGAAGGAAATTTGTTGTTTCCAATTCAATGAAATGGAACTGTAGTAGTAGTAGCTTAGATGAGTGGAATTTCTTTTTCTCTTTTTCTTTGTGTCTTTGTTTGTTTGTTATTTGCATGTGTGCTTGTGTTTGATTGTTTGTTATTTGCATGCGTGCTTGCTTGCTTCAATTTGTGTTTAATCAAGGATCTGGCAGATTATTTTAGTCAATCAGACTGGCATTGGTTAAATTCAGTTTCAATTGATGTTTCTTTGTTATAAGAACTGTTGAAATCAAATGCTTTGATGTCGGTTTTGCTATGGCTTCTATATTTGATTTCATATTTTCTGTTTCAATTCTATCCCAGCATAGCATGATCTGCAGTTTCAATAATGGGATGTGATTGCTTTTATTTTTTTTAATTTTTTGTTTTTGTCTCTTTTCCTCATTCACTTTTAGTTTGTTGACTAAGATGATTGGCTTGCTACGACTAAAGGTGTCATCCCTTTCAAAATGATGTATTAAAGTCAAAAGTAGATTTTATTTTGAATCATGTTTTTCAAACTGCAAATTAGGAGTTGCTTTCTGATTTTTTTTTTTTCAAATGAATGGTGTTTTTCGTTTGCCTGAAACTTGTTGTGTCCAAATGGATAGCCCATAATATATTCTTAGTAAGAGGTAAGTTAAATGTGTTTTATGAAGGCTTATTGTTATTATTATCTTTTTTTACAGGAATAAATTTTTATCTTTGAAACGGACATATGGCTACGCTTGGTGATATAGGAGTTGCTGCGACTATTAATATCCTCAGTGCATTTGCTTTCCTGTTGGCATTTGCCATCCTTCGCATTCAACCTATAAATGATAGAGTCTACTTTCCCAAATGGTATCTGAAGGGTTTAAGAAGCAGCCCTTTGCAGGCTGGTGCATTTGTAAGCAAATTTGTCAATTTGGACTTTCGGTCATATCTGAGGTTTCTGAGTTGGATGCCAGCAGCCCTGCAAATGCCAGAGCCAGAGTTAATCGACCATGCGGGATTGGATTCTGCTGTTTACTTGAGGATTTACTTGATAGGGTATGATCTATTGCACCATCTCTTTTTAGCTCGTGAAATTGGCTATTTGAAATGCATGATCTTTTCTGATTTATGTCAAGAGGACGGCCATCTTAATAAATATAAAAGTACTTATCACAATTTGAAAAATTTATGGAAAATTGCTTATACGTTGTCCTATCTCATTCCCTGTCTAGGAATTAGTTTTCCTACCCAGAGTATTATTTGGAATCGGAATGATGTAGGATTTCGAATGTCTCCCTTTTGCCTGAATTTGCGTGATTTATCTTACTGGACTCACTTCTTTTTTTCTTGTTTTAAGTGCAGGCTGAAAATTTTTATTCCGATTGCCTGCCTTGGTTTTGCTGTCATGGTACCGGTTAATTGGACCAATAAGACCTTAGAGAATTCTAAATTAAAATACAGCAACATAGACTTGCTCTCCATATCAAATGTTCCACTTGGATCAAATAGGTAAGCTGAAGCATCTGATTTTAAGGTCTGTTGTATTATTGTCTTTTCTCACACCATCATTGTTTATCTTTTCTTCCTGATGTCTACACTTTGACTAATGAAATTTTGACAACTTTTGACATAAGTGCCGGATTATTTACAATTGACTCTCTTATTATTAAATGGTTCTCCTTTAGCTTTCACCGGAGTTAAGAATCACTAAGTTAGGTTCTGTTTTCAAATTTTTATGCAAATCAACATGACAGTCAAAAAGATATGGCTGGTGTCGCCACTATTAAATGATTTTCTTTTAGGTTCCACCAGAGTTAACCATTTTGAAGTAGATATTTTCAAAGCTTTATTCAAGACAATGTGACAGTTAGAAGATGTGGTCGATTCTGTCTGTGGATTGACAAGTTTCGCCACACATTTTCAGAATGTCTTCACTCCAAAGATTTTGTAGCAATCTTGGCTCTTGGGCCTTTTTAGGATTTTTTTTTTTTTTTTGATGTACGACTTTTATATCTTTTGGTTTTATGTGTGTTTCAGTATATCAACATTATGTTTTATAGGCATTACAAACTTAGTTTAAAGGCAAAGGCACTACGGGCTCTGAATAGTCAGATGTATGACCGTTGGGGATTTCATTTTATCATTTAATTATAAAGCCTTAGCCTTATTGATTTTATTATTTTCAGATGGGATCACCTGTATAGCACTTTGAAAATAGTTGTGGCAGTAGGATGAATTGTATTTTGGAATATCTTTTTTCAGAATCATGATTCTCCAGTGCAAATATTTCCATCAATAACATTTAAATGTTGGCAAAGTAAAATTTATTCTTACCTTGTGCATACTTTGGTTGCAGATTTTGGACCCATCTGGTAATGGCTTATGTGTTTACCTTCTGGACATGCTATGTGCTGAAGAGGGAGTATGAGATTGTGGCAGCAATGAGGTTGCATTTTCTTGCATCAGAACACAGGCGGCCAGATCAATTCACAGTAAGTTAAACAGTTGAGGGATATCAAAATTGGTATAACTAGTTGGCTCTATTTTGTATTCTGTTAAGATGCGGAGTCATAATGGGCTTTGGTGTTTCTTATTTCTCACAAATGCACTACCAAGAGATGCTGTTTGTATATGCAGTCTTTTGCATGCGTAATTCACAATTTTGAGTTCTTTTTAGAATATACAACCAGAGAGGCTTGTTCATTTTGCTTTAGCTTTTTGCAGCATATTGTGAGGTTTAGGGACGCTAGAAAGTTATTAATATTATTTCAAATACTTTCAAGCTGACTTTGACCAATCAGGGAGCTGTTCCTTTCTTTTCCATCATGATTTCTGGAACTTACATATTTTGTTATAGGTGCTGGTGAGAAATGTGCCACCAGATCCCGATGAATCAGTTACTCAGCTTGTGGAACATTTTTTTCTCGTCAATCATCCAGATCATTATCTCACTCATCAGGTTTGTAACATTATCATTATGCAAAGCCTTAGTTGCCTACACAAACATATCTTATTCTTATTAGTATCTCTAGATGCTTAAGACCTATGCGTGTCCATGCACACTGACGGATATGGGGAAGAGAGAGAAATTTGTATTAGATTGGTTATATGATTATTTTGCTTTAGTTGAAACTAATAAGCTTATACTGGATTCCACCATAAGCTATGTTATGCTGATCCTTCAAATATTAGATATACATCATGCTTGGTGGTAGAGTAAATGGTTCTTTTGAGTGGCTAATATGGATTTGGCTCAAAATAAGGTCATGAATGAACAACTGCAGATTAACCATGTCTTATTAAGCAGTATCAGCTGACATTTCCTGAACCTGACAGGCCATGCATGTAAAGCCAATTCATAATTTTGCAGGATTCTTGACAACCATACCCCTTATGGTATGTTTGGTTTGAAGAAATGGAAGCAGAAGAGAGGAGAGGAAAGGAGGGGAAAGAAATGAGTGGAGAAAAGAAGAATTTCATGTCAAAACAAACTAAAAAAAACCATCTGTTTCCTCATTTTCTCTCCTCCTCTTCCCTTTCCATTCCTCTCATCTTATCTCATTTTTTCCAAACAACCATGGCTTTCAGTTCTTACACTGATAAATTAAATATATTTTATTTTCTTGGTTTTGTTGGGATATGAAGGTGGTATGTGGATTTGTGTTCTCTATACAGAACTTCAATAACTTGTCCATGTTTATTCTTTAATTTTTATTTTACATGTTGGAATATGTGGGCAGGTTGTTTATAATGCTAACAAGCTCTCTGAATTAGTCAATAAGAAGAAGAAAATGCAGAATTGGCTGGACCTCTATCAACTTAAATATTCAAGAAATCCATCCAGAAAGCCCTCTATGAAGGTACTGCACAGCAATTGATGAACTTTTAGTCCTTTTTTTTTCCCCCTTGGGTATTGGCAGAATTAGTAGTTTTGAGCAAGATTACTAAATTTTTTGAGGATTAACTTTCTCATTAAGCAGACTGGTTTTCTTGGCCTCTGGGGAAAAACAGTGGATGCAATTGATTTTTATACTTCCAAGATTGAGACACTTAAAAAAGAGGTAAGTAGCTTTTCTTAATCTTCTTTGACTTTGTTCTTTCAATTTGTTGTTTTAATGCATTTATTTTTCCCTTGTTTCTAAAGCCTTCTAGCTCACCTATACTGTTCCACCCTGACGGCCTATTTGTCTACAAACATTTATTGTCATGATATGTCCAAAGGTTTTTTGTTCTTCAACTTCTAGAATTGGAATCTTGAAGCCATTCTCAATTTACTAATCACTGAGAATTCCACTTTAGTCCTTATTTGTCAAAGATCTCCATTTGAAGCTGAAGCAATACAATCCATAGTGTGTGTAAGCTGAGCAACTTTCTTAGGCCCCATTTTTGTGATTGATATTTCGTAGTTTTGAATGAAGCATATGATGGTCAATTTTATATGTTACTTATGTGCTTAATCATATGGTCTTATATGAATTATTTTCAGATAAGCTTGGAGAGAGATAAGGTAATGAGCGGCGGCAAATCTGTCATTCCAGCAGCATTTGTTTCCTTCAAAACTCGATGGGGAGCTGCTGTTTGTGCACAAACTCAACAAACCAGAAATCCGACTCTATGGCTGACTGATTGGGCTCCGGAGCCCCGTGATGTATATTGGGATAACTTGGCAATTCCATTTGTCTCACTCACCATTAGGAGACTTATTGTTTTTGTCGCGTATTTCTTCCTGACCTTCTTTTTCATGATTCCCATTGCAATTGTACAGTCCCTTGCAAATATTGAGGGAATTGAGAAAGCCTTACCCTTCCTTAAACCGATAATTGAAGTGTAAGTTTCTTCTTCTTTCTTAAAAGCCTATTCATTATTTTCATATCCTCAAACTATTTGTAGATCAAAGTAGTTTCGTGTTATAATAGGAATATTTATACAAATCTGTTTGGGAAACCAATCTTGCTTCAATGTACCGTAAAAGTTTCTGCAGCCAATTGTAGGACTAAAGGGCTCCTGAAATAAGCTTTCATTCAGTTGAAAATATTTTAAGAATGTTTAAAGTTATCACTTCTTGAGCTGCTAGTAGTTTTATTGAATTAGTTTTTAAGCTTTATTGAAAATAAATTGAAGACAACAACTTAAACAAAAAAAAAAAAAAGATAATATTTTCTTTTAAATTTGGTTTTAATGTGATTTTCTGCTCAATCCTGGCTTGAGTTTTCTAAACATAAATTATCACCTTTTTCATGCAGGAAGGTCATAAAGTCATTCATTCAAGGTTTCCTTCCAGGAATCGCGTTGAAGATTTTTCTTATCTTTCTACCTGATATCTTGATGCTAATGTCTAAGTTTGAAGGATTTATCAGCCGATCGGCTTTAGAGAGGAGAGCTGCAACTAGATATTATATTTTCCAATTTATTAATGTCTTTCTTGGGAGCATAATCACTGGAACAGCATTTCAGCAGCTAGATAATTTCATGCACCAGTCAGCAAATGAGTATGTCCCTTTTTTCGTTTTCCCACTCTATTGTAGATTTAAGAGTGGGAAAATCTAGTTTTACTTTTTTAATTATCTATAAATTACAAGTAACAGTTTGCATTAGATATATTCAATAGCATCATATCATTATATCATAGCAGGATATTCCATAATATCTTATTTGCGCCACATTAATTGATCCAACGCTCATTTGGTGCATTGTATATCTGTTGCTAATGTAATTGACTACTCTCTGCAGCATACCAAAGACAATCGGTACCTCCATTCCAATGAAAGCAACGTTCTTCATTACTTATATCATGGTTGATGGGTGGGCTGGAGTTGCTGGGGAGATTCTGAGGTTGAAACCTTTGATAATCTATCACTTGAAAATTTTCTTCTTGGTGAAGACTGAAAAGGATAGAGAAGAGGCAATGGATCCTGGAACTGTCGGTTTTAACACTGGAGAACCGCAAATTCAACTTTATTTCTTACTTGGCCTTGTTTATGCTGTTGTGACCCCCTTCCTCCTCCCTTTCATAATAGTATTCTTCGCACTGGCATTTGTTGTCTACCGTCATCAGGTAAAATTTCAGCGTTCTTCCAAAAGAAACTTTTATGCTCCTTCAGGCTTCAGCCAAGTAAAATATGCTTGCATGTTTGTAATGTAGGAGCAGTAAGAATACAAGCACATCATATGGATAGAAGACATATGCTATCAGTTACATTTCACACCAAAAATATATGGTTGTTTCTTTACCCTATACTAATTAAAACTTATCTTGAATCTGTAGATTATAAACGTCTACAACCAAGAGTATGAGAGTGCTGCAGCATTTTGGCCTGATGTCCATGGCCGCATCGTTACAGCACTAATTGTCTCACAGCTGCTACTAATGGGGTTATTAAGCACAAAAGAAGCTGCTCAATCAACTCCATTGCTGATCACGCTTCCTATATTGACAATATGGTTCCACAGGTTCTGCAAAGGACGTTACGAACCCGCATTTGTCAGATATCCATTACAGGTAGGTTTAACGCTGCAATTGCCATGCACATTGTTCCTATATGATGTAAAATGCTATCATGAAGTGAATAATAGCTTGATTTTCTGGCATTGCCCCTCTAGTTTTGTCTTTAATTTATTCTTTCTTGTTTTGAAATTGCAACTTACACAATTCTCAACAATTTTTTGTTGGGTTACCAGGAAGCAATGATGAAAGATACATTGGAACGAGCAAGGGAACCAAACCTGAACTTGAAAAGCTTCCTCCAAATTGCTTATATCCATCCAGTTTTCAAAGAGGTAGAGGAGAGTGAAAGTGATCCAGCTTCTGAGGAATCGGATCAGGAACCAGTGCTCATCCCAACAAAGCGTCAATCTCGAATGAACACGCCATTGCCAAGCAAACATAGCGGTTCAATGACATCCCTTGAGTAACATTCTCCAATAATGTAGGAACTGTTAACTTCGCGTTTCATTGTACATTCCAGTTCCCAGGAGGTTAGATAGGTTTATTTCGGTTCGGATATACTTTGTAAATGTGATGAAGAGTAACGCCAAGGCGAGGTAGAACTAGTAAAAGAGAGATGAATCTGATATCCCACATTTAGCTAAGATATTTTAATATTTGGGAAAATATCGACCGTCCATCTATTTCTTTTTATTTTTTTAAAAATACACAATTTTTATTTTATTTTTTCTAGAATCCACTTAAAATTACATTTTGTTTCACTTTTCCACTTCCGTTTGGATGCCGTTAGGAAAACTAACAGAAATATTTTCAAATGACTATTTTACCCCCAATTATAATAAATAATAATAGTCACATTTAATAAATAATGATAAACATAATAAATAATTATTTATTATTTATTATTATAGTAAATTACTTTTAACATTTAAAATAATTTTAAAATTTTAAAATATTATATTTATTTTAATAATACATTTATATTTATTATAAAGATTTTAAATAAATTTTTGGATTAAATAGATTTTACAATTAACAAAATATCTCCATATTAGTAATATTAAAATTGACTTTTACAAAATATTCAAAATAATTTTCCTTTTAATTTATTTGTTGTTTATTAAATGTGACTATTATTATTTATTATAGTTGGGGGGTAAAATAGTCATTTGAAAATATTTCTTTTAGTTTTCCTAATGGCACCCAAACGGAAGTGGAAAAGTGAAATAAAATGTAACTTCATGTGAATTCCAGCAAAAAAAAAAAAATTATGTATTTTTGAAAAAGTTGAAAAAAACGGGTGGACGGTGGATATTTTCCCATTTTATTTTAACCAGGGATGGCAATGGATGACAACCATTGTGGATCCATTGTGGCTTTGTCATTACCAGATACGCCAGCAACCCGTCGAAGAATTCAAAGAAAAAAAAATCACTTGGTGGGTGTTTTAATAATTACAAAATCCACTTGTGACCAGCAGTGGATTTTTTGAGAATTTTTTCTTTTAAAATCATAAATATCAAAAATATTTTTTAATTATACATAAAAACTTAAATTATATAGTTCAAACCATAAAATTTTGACAATAGCATAAAAATCCTGCTTACGATATTTAATTTTAGATTTTATCAATGTAAATAAAAAATTAAAATTTCAGCATTAAAATAAATACATAAAATATTTCTTTGATAGGTAAATCATTATCACTAATATCAATTCTTTGCTCCCCTTTTAATTAGTATACAAGTATTGTTAATAATATTAACAAGTAAATTTTGTACAACTACAACTAAGAATAGATTAAACAGCTAAAAATCTAATTTTAGTAAGCAATCACTCAAGTCATTAAAGCAAAATAAACAAAATAAATTAAATTAAAATAAAATATTAGTAATATTAAACTTAAAATTAAAAATTTTCTACTTAAAGTAATTAGGAATCTTAACTTATATATATCTATGAGTAAATTTTTTTAATGTAATTTTTATAATTAAAATTTAAAAACATAAATAATTAAAATAAAGAACGTGGGGTGGCATATATATGGTGAATTTTTTTTAAGATCAAACTTACCTATAACTCACAGTATGTTTAAGTTTAAAATACTAAATTCGTCCGTAATCAATAAAATTATCCACAATAAATAAAATTTTATTAATAAATTTACGAGTTCACGTATAATTTTGCCATCTTTTTTTTTTTTTTTGACGTAGTTTAAAAAGTAACCGACAGAAACCAGCATGTTAGCATCTGCATAATCGAAGTTTGAGGGGACAATAAACAAATGATATGAATGTTTCACCTGGAAGCAATTCGAAGAGTGATCTCCAAGCAAATCGCATGTCCAAGTCTAACACCAACAAGTGCACAGATGCATGCACCATGACCATACGCAGCTCTGTGAATAATATATGAAAAAGTAGGTCAAATCAGTAAGTAGCTCGATGATTCATGGCGTCAATAATTTATATAATAATATTTGTGTCATTAAATTTTTTTTTTTCCACAATTGTGTGGCGGATTAAAAATTATTCACTTTGTTTCTGGTAATTTTTTTTCTTTTCTAAATAGTGTTATTATCTTACGCTCCGTCTGATATATCCTTTCAAATATGACCTATTTAAGTAGAGATTTTATTATTAAATTTTTTACTTAAAAAATTTTAATAATTTGATTGTCAATGAAATTTTTTATTAAAAATTATAAAATTATTTAATAACTAAGTTTTCTAAAGTTATATTATAAAAGAATGAAATGAGATATTAAATAAGTGAATAATATCTTAAATATTTTAAAATTTCATAAAAATATTTCAACCTCTACTTTTAAAAGTCTAAACTATAAAGTTTTGCTATCAAATATAAAATAACTTATTTAATCTTTAAAAATTATATTAAAAAATTATTAAATAATAATAAAAATTTTAATAAATACTTGTGAGATAAAATAAACATTTATAATTATAAACAAATGTTGCCGCTTAATGATTTAGATATTAAATTAATTATTATTAAAATATCCTATGTCGGTGTTGGCAGTCATTCGGCTAGGACTGGGTAAACAAGGCTGGAACAAAGAAGTGCCTAGATTCTGATCTCACTACAGCCCAAATTGGGCCCACAAAGTTGGCCCTCATTGGTAGCCCAAGATGGGGCCACTGAGCACCAGCTTGGCGTCTCCTTAGCAATCTTTCTTTTCTCTTCCCAATTGGGAATTCGTTGCGTCATTCGCTCCTCGTTAGAGAGAGAAAGAGGAGAGGGAGGGGTTGTGATTGTGGTTGTGGTTGTGGTTGTGGTTGTGCGAACTGTAAATTGCGAACTGGTGGGGATCGTCTCATCCAATAATTTTGGTGAAGAGAAAGCGGAAAATTTTAAAAAAAATTAAAATAATGGATGAGGTGATTACAGTAGGAGATGCGGCGTCGTTTAGGAGGGGTCAAGCGACGTCCTTCTTGGATTCTCCTCCATCGTCGTCGTCGCTGTTCGTCCCTAACAACCTCCCTCTGATCTCCGCATTTCTCGCCTTTGCTCTTGCTCAATTCCTCAAGATCTTCACCACTTGGTCCGTCCGTTTAATTTTCTACATTTTTCGTTGTAATTTTATTTTTTTTCGCAGCATTTCTCTTTATTTGGTTGGTTACGTGTTGCAAATTTTGTTGACTTGATATTTTGTCTGTATAAAAAATCAATTATTTTTGGATAAAAAAGTAGATTGACCTTTTCATTAGGGCTTGGAGCTCGAAAATGCTCCCTTTGATTGTGGTTGATGTCCAATTCAAAGAATAATGGATGTACGATATAATACATGTTAATTGAATTGAAAATTAGTTTAAGCAAATGTAATTAAAAAGTTTTTATTTTGAAATAAAAATATCTCAGTTATTCTGTATGTTTTGCTAGATGCTCAGGTATAAAGAAAAGAGATGGGATTCTAAAAAGATGCTTGACTCTGGTGGAATGCCTTCGTCACATTCTGCTACTGTGTCGGCTCTAGCAGTAGCTATTGGTCTGCAAGAAGGGTCAGGAAGTCCATCTTTTGCCATTGCAGTGGTCTTGGCTTGCATTGTATGTTCTCATTTAACTTTATTGATTATCACTTATAGACATGCATATGTGCGCACGCACACGGACACACATTACAAATTTTCATATGGCTTGATTTCTGCAATTGGGCATGATATGCTTGAATTTGCTTGGTGCTTACTGTGTCTTGTTGACATTTCTTTTCAATCTGTTAATGTGCTTCCAAGGTAGAACCGACTCTTAAGATTTTTATTTGTTTTCAAGTTTCTTGTATTAGTTGAAATTTCATCTTTTCCTAAGAGAGTGTGTTGTGTTCATGTATGTCCTTCATTTGTCAACAATTCCGGTATAATAAAAGCAGGCACATGTTGGTTCAGTCATTCTTTTGGTTGTTGGTTCAACTGTTGCTCGCCCACTTCATTTGAAAAAAAAAAAAAAAAAAAGAGAGAAACGATTGGTAAGAATGAGGAATCAAGTGCAAATGATGTGTAAAAAATATTGTTTTCTTCACTTTGAACTGATTGGAGAATTAAAATCTATGCGGATTTCTCCAGACACTGATGCACTTTTTGATTATACCTTGTAACTATTTACCAACAATAATAATTGAAACCACACCCCCCCCCCCCAAAACAACCACCCTGGAACCAGGGGAAAAAAAAAAGTGACCATATTCTCAAAATCAATTTACATTGTTGAATGCTTTAAAATTAATTCTTTATGGATTTCTTGGTATCTTTATTCCCAAGGACTGTTTTGACCTTTTTTTTTTCTAGTTTAAGTTTCTTCATATGTCGTTGATTGAGGAGACTCAATTATTCACTATTAAGATATATGACTGCTATGCTTTGGATGTTAGTAATAACTCCAATAACCATTACGTGTTCCGTGTCATGATGCAGAATTGTTTATTTTATCTGTGATACAGTTACTTTCTTCGAGTTGCCTACAACGAGGCCTCGTTCAGCCCTTGCCTTGATAGATCCAATCACCATCCTTTTGGTCATTTGGTTTTTAGTTGCTTGTTATTAATGTCCTTGTGCTTCTGCTAAATCTCACTTTATTACCTCTTTGATAATGGCAATCTGCTTTTACAAGTTAGTTGGGTGTGGTTGATAATTCTTAAAAATGTTTAGGTAATGTATGATGCCTCTGGGGTCAGACTACATGCTGGTCGGCAAGCTGAAGTAAGTCCTGGTTCTTAGATTCTTTTTAAACCTCAGTTGGATTTGTTATTGCTTGCATAATTATGTGTAAAGACACCGACATACATAATTCTTCTTGCATAAATTGATGTTCGTGATTATTTGTTTTTGCTCACTGCAGTTGCTGAATCAAATAGTATGTGAGTTTCCTCCAGACCACCCATTGTCTAGTGTTAGACCTCTTCGTGAATTACTTGGTCATACCCCGTTACAGGTAAGAATGATGCTTTTGTCCCTAGCTCTTCTAATTTGTGTGTAAACTCCCAAGACCATGCCAGGTGCACATATTCTCCAGTTATATGGTTAAAAAAACACTAGTGTTGCTTTAGTGCGTTAAAACGCGACTATACTGCTGACGAACTTCACCGAAACTGAATGTTTACTCAAAACATTATAGCCAGTCAATGATCAATTTGTTTGGTATTATACAGGTTGTGGCAGGTGGTATTTTGGGATGCGTTGTAGCGTTTCTGATGAGAAACTCGAACTAGATCATTACAAGATCAACATTGATTATTTGCTTCGTCTCCAATTGGCCGATAACCTAGTAGATATAGGCAGCGGCTCGGCTGGGAGATACAATTCACCTAAACAGATGTATAGTGTATTCAGTCGTTATTCTGTAGTGATTTTGGCGTTTATTTGGAGACTGGATGACTGTTTTTTGTTAACCTAGAACTTTATCTTGTAAACTTAAAACCTCTGTTAATAAACGTCACTTCAAAACCTCTGTTAACCTAATAAACGTCACTTCTTTCCTTTTCGAAACTCATGAATGTGATGAATACTTTTGATCGAAGTAATCTGTCAAGATTAATTTATGGGTATGGCTATCTTGAAACTTTTTAACGTGGGGCGTGAATTTCAACCACACGTATGAATTGGTAAATAATAAAAATTTTATTATAATTTAAACCGTAAAATTATGAAAGGGTGTTTTATTTTAGAGTGATTTTAATATAGTTGGATTCTTAGTTTATTATTATCGTTCACCTAATTAATCAGTTGAGTAAAATATCTCTCGCTAATATATCTTGTTGTTAAAAAGTCAAAATAATTTTTTTGACTTGCATAACCTTTTAGTTGTTGGATTCAAATTTGGAGAATTTTTCAAGATTGGCCAAAGGTTGAACAATTTGTCAATAAACTTGACAAATTGGCCAACGAAATATCAAGCTCCTTTACATATTGCAAAGGGGTTGGTGTAATAGTGCTTGAGTTAGGTGGAATAGTGCTAGCTTCAAGCTTATAAATTGAAGTAATTTCTTCATTCTATAGCATCCCAAATTTGAGAGTTTAAGAGAATTGCAAGTAAAGCAATTCTAAAGTTCTGAGAGTGTGAGTAATTGGAGAGTGTGTGTGTGAGTACTTTGGGTGTATTTAGATTTTGGGAAGTGAGCTTTTTTTTACTCAAATTTATACTATAATAATTGTTAGTAATACAATTATTTTTCTCTTGCTCCCGTGGACGTAGGCATACTACCGAACCACGTAAAATTCTGTATCCTTTATTTTTCTGTAATTATTTGGTGCGCTTGATTCCGCATTCCGCGCACAACAAGTGGTATCAGAGCCGACGGTTCGTACTTTGAGGGATACGGTACTGTTCACGTACGTCACTATTTAAGTATACAGTACTGTTCACGAATACGTTGGAGTTAACCGTTCGTACATGGGAGGATTAGTAGCTTGTGTAGTGGTGTGGATTTGTGCATGTCTAGGAAAGTTCTGTCACAAAAGCGATAAGAGTCTAAGGAGACTAGGTCTTAAGTGGGACCGGTGTGACCCTTCCAGTCTTTCCTGAAAACTTTTCTGGTGCATTTTTTCACGCGTACATACACATAGACACTGATCTCTCAGGTGGGAATAGTTTATTGAGAAAATGGTAGAAAGTGAAACTTTTAGAAGTGGGGAGAGATCCACATAGACTATTCCTGGAGATACTTCAGGTGGGAGGCGAGACTTTCGCCTTTCGGCACCTGTTATAGGTGGTCAGAGATTGATGTTGAAAAGTTTGATGGGAAAATCAACTTCGGCATGTGGAGGTGCGAAGTTATGGATGCTCTTATTCAAATCGATTTCGATATTGTTTTGAAAAATAAAAGACACTTTTATGATGAAGAAAGTTGGGATCGTATGAACGAGAAAGCATGTGGTCAGATCAGATCTTGTTTTACTAAGGAGGTGAAATACTTGGTAAAAGATTAGGAGTGTGTGATGACTTTGTGGCGTACATTGGAGGAGAAGTACATGTTGAAAAGTCCTGAAAATCGCCTTCATGCAATGAGTCAAGTATATGGCTTTCGAATGAAGCCTGGGGTGTCAATGCACGATCATGTCTCAATATTTGAAAAGTTACTTGCTGATTTGAAGAATCTTGATGAAGATATTAAGGATGAAGTCAAGGATATGATTTTGTTACACTCACTACCAGAGGAATATAGCCATTTTGTGACTACCTTGATATATGGAAAAAACGTAATCATTTTCAAAGATGTCTACACAATATTGACCAATTTAGAAATTCGAAATAATGATAAACATTCCGAAAAAGCATCATCCGAAGCTTTGTTTGCCAGAGAAAGGACGATGGAGAAAAAAAAGAAGCGTGGTGGAAAGAATTCTCAATCCAAATCGAGAAGCAGGAACATAGCTCGAGATGAGTGTGCCTTTTGTCATGAAAAGGGCCATTGGAGGAAAGATTGTCCAAAGGCTCAAAAGAGAGATGGGAAGAAACTAACAGCAGTAAACATGGCACGTAAAGATGAAGGCTCTGATTATTCATTAAGTATTACTCCTGCAGTATACGTGGCTAGTCCGAGCGAGTGGATACTTGATACTGGAGCAACATATCATTTGTGTCCTATTAAGGAATTGTTTACGGATTTTTGTAATCTGGAATCTGGTGCAGTTGTGATGGGGAATGATCAACCTTGTCGCATAATGGGGATAGGAACAATTCGGCTCAAAATGTTTGATGGAATGGTTAGAGAACTGAAAGAGGTTAGATACGTTCCAACTTTAAAGAAAAATCTAATTTCTGTAGGTGCTGTAGAAGCTAAAGGCTACAAGGTTACTATTGAAAATGGCACAATGAAATTCACATATGGGGCTATGGTAATTCTACAAGGAGTTCGGTGTCACAATCTGTAGTATTTGAAAGGAGGTACAACTGATGAAGCAAATGTTGCTGAGGCGCACAGTGACACCACTAAGTTATGGCATGTGCGACTAGGATATGTTAAAGAGAAGTCTTTGCAAACCCTGATGAGGCATGGACTCTTAAAAGGTACCAAAACTTGTAAATTAAATTTCTGTGAGCATTGTGTAGTAGGCAAGAAAATAAGGGTTAAATTTGGTACTGCTAATCACGATACTCGTGAGATCCATGAATATGTTCATAGTGATATATGGGGACCAACCAAGACTGCATCAATTGGTGGAAGCCATTATTTTGTTACATTTGTTGATGATTTCTCTAGACGTGTGTGGGTGTACACCATGCGAGCAAAAGATGAGGTTCTAGAGATTTTCGTGAAATGGAAGAAACTGGTGGAGACTCAAACTGGCAGAAAGATCAAAGTATTGCGTTCTGACAATGGGGGTGAATATACTTCTGATCCATTCTTTCAAGTATGCCAGAACGAATGTACTAAAAGACATTTCACGATGAGACATACTCCGCAACAGAACGGTGTGGCTGAGCGTATGAATCGTACTTTGCTGGAAAATTTACAATGTATGTTATCTAATGCTGGTTTAGATAAAATGTTTTGGGCTGAGGCTGTGAGCTATGCAAGTCACTTGATAAATCGGTTGCCTTCTGCTGCAATTGGAGGTAAAACTCCTATGGAAATGTGGTCTGAAAAGCATGCACAAGACTATAATTCCCTTCGTATATTTAGGTGTCCAACTTATTATCATGTCAAATATGGTAAACTGGATCCTCGTGCTAGAAAAGCTATCTTTGCGGGATTCAAAGATAGAGTAAAAAGCTTTAAGCTTTGGAATCTCGAAGATAAAAAATTTGTGTGTAGCAGAGATGTCACGTTTGATGAAGCTTCAATGATGAAAGCTTCAAGTTCTCAGCAGTTGGAGAACAAGACCACAGAAGTATCGCAGTAGGTAGAGTTTGATGCAACTCCATATGCACCAGTTAGCTCTACATTAGAGAATAGTTCAACTATGGAAGAGACACCCAAAGTTGAAGAACATGTTGTTTCTTCTTATGTCCCACAAAATGAAGAAACAATTGACGATGTAGATAATGATGATTCTATAGCAACAAGAAGGCTAAGAAGAGAGATAAAGAAACCCGGATAGCTTACTAAAGATATGGTGGTAGCCTATGCACTTTCAGTTATTGATGATGACATCCCCAACACTTTCGGTGAAGCATTACGCAGCAATGAAAGTAATTAGTGAAAGTTAGCCATGGAGGAAGAGATGAAATCTCTTCATCAAAACCAGACTTGGGAACTTGTGAAGTTACCAAAAGGAAAAAGGGCTATTGGCAATAAATGGGTCTACACCAAGAAGCAAAGATCTCCAAATCAAACAACTCCTCGATACAAGGCAAAGCTCGTTGCAAAAGGTTTTGCTCATAATGAATGTATTGACTATAATGAAGTTTTCTCTCCAGTCATAAAGCATACTTCCATTCGTATCCTACTTGCCTTGGTAGCTGAATATGAGTTAGAGTTGACTCAATTAAATGTTAAGACGGCGTTCTTGCATGGAGATTTGGAGGAAGAAATCTATATGACTTAGCCTTGTGGTTTCAAAGTTGCTGGAAAGGAGAATCAAGTGTGTAGATTGATTAAATCTTTGTACGGACTGAAACAGTCACCAAGGCAGTGGTACAAGAGATTTGATCAATTTATACAAGGGCAGAAATTCACCAGAAGTGAACACGATCACCGTGTTTACTTTAGAAGACTACAAGATGGAGCTTTCATCTATCTGTTACTCTATGTAGACGATATGCTTATAGCTTCGAAGAATAGAGGTGAGATTAAAAGATTAAAGAAGCATCTAGCTTTTGAGTTCGAGATGAAAGATTTAGATGATGCACAGAAAATCCTTGGGATGGAGATTCATAGAGACAAGAAGAATGAGAGCGTGTGGTTGACTCAAAAATCTTATTTGAAGAAGGTGCTAGAAAGATTCGGTATGGATGACAAAACTAAACTGGTATGTACACCTTTAGCTCCTCATTTCAAATTAAGCTCTTCTTTATGTTCTACATCCCAAGAGGAGCATGATTATATAGCTCGTGTTCTATATGCTAGTGCTATGGGTAGTCTTATGTATGCTATGGTATGCACAAAGCCTGATATATCTCAAGCCGTCAGCATGGTTAGTCGATACATGCATAATCTGGGCAAAGACCATTGACTTGCGATAAAGTGGTTTCTCCGATATCTGTATGGGACAGTTGATATTGGGTTATTGTTCAAGAAGGATTGTGGTCAATAATGTGTTGGGTATTGTGATTCTGATTTCGCCGGAGACCTTGACAAGCGAAGATCAACAACGGGTTACATATTCATATTGGGTGGAGGTCGGATTAGCTGGAGGTCGATTCTGCAATCGACAATTGCTCTATCCACTACCGAAGTAGAGTATATGGCAGCAACTGAAGCTGTAAAAGAAGCTATCTGGCTGAAAGGCTTGTTAAGAGATTTGGAAGTAATCCAGGAGAATATTACGGTCTTTTATGATAATTAAAGTGTGATATTTCTAGCGAAAAATCCAACATATCATGCTTGGACAAAACACATAGATGCGAAGTATCATTATGTGAGAGAGGTTATCGAGGATAATGATGTGTTATTGAAAAAGATAGATACTAAGGATAACCCATAAGATATGTTAACGAAGGTAGTTTCTGGAGTTAAGTTTCAACATTACTTGAAACTAATTCAAATCCTTCAAATGTGTTGAATTTGAAGAATTTTGAACTACGGTTGGCTTGATCCCAGATTATGGGTACGTAGGCAGTCACAGAGATGCAACCGCTTGGGGATGATGGTTCGTTAGTAGTCGGCTTAGATTTGGACAAATTTTCACCGAGGTGGAGAATTGTTGAAAAGTCAAAATAGCTTTTTGACATGCATAACCTTTTAGCCGAAATGTTGGATTCAAGTTTGAAAAAATTTTCAAGATTGGGCAAAGATTGAACAATTTGTTAATAAACTTGACAAATTGGCCAACGAAATATCAAACTCCTTGACATATTGCAAAGGGGTTGGTGGAATAGTACTTGAGTTGGGTGGAATAGTGCTAGCTTCAAGCCTATAAATTGAAACAATTTCTTCATTCTATAGCATCCCAAATTTGAGAGTTTAGTGGAGAAGTGAAGAACTCTAGTGAGAGTGTGAGCAATCGAGGGTGAGAAAGATTTGGGTTTTGGAAAGTGAGTTTTTCTTTACTCAAATTTGTACTCTAATAATTGTTAGTAATACAATTATTTTCTCGCCTCAGAACGTAGAAAGACACCGAACCACGAAATTCATGTCATTTATTTTTCTCAGAATTATTTAACAAGGCTTGATTCTGCATTCCGCGCACAACACTTGTCGGTCAGATTTTGGGAGATCAAGAACCAATTTAGCATAAATGGATGAATTATATATTTATTCATAAAACATAAAAAATCGGGGATTTACATGATGAAAACCCCGAAATAAACCCGTTAGAAGTTCGAACGGCTTTTGATTGCCACGCCTCATAATTACTCCCGTACATCCCACCACACCATAATTTTTCTCTCGATCCCAAATTTCGAAACACTGAGTGGAGGGAAAATACACTCACACATAAACAACATCTAAAGCAATTAATTCAAATCAGTGATTCCAAATTTGGGTTGATTTGAATCAAACATAGATGGCTGAAACCCTAAGTCCACTTCGGAGGCAGAAAGTTGCCATAGCTTCTCGCATCCAATCTCCAACCAGCCCGTTCTTTTTGGGCTCCAATGACGATGGCCTGGAGCGAGCCCAGGCCCGCGCGGCCCGCGCTGCCGCCATCCGCCGCAAGCCCGTCACTGTCCATAATCCACTGCCGCAACATGGTGACTCTGATTCCTGCCTCGGCAAGGACCAGATTCTCGAATTGTTCCACAATTGCATCAAGCTCGCCAGTGAAAATGTCCGTACAAAAACACCCTTTAATTCAATGTTTATGAGTTCCATTTTTTCAAAATTCATTCGCTAGAAAATGTGAATTTTAATGCTTTCTGCTTATAAAGATGGTTGAAGCGAGTATACCTTAAATTTGTGGATATTTTTTTTTTCTTGTGAGATAATTGTGACTGATATAATTAGTGGTTTGGCATTTTGGTGTTTCAGTTGTATGGAATTCTTTTAATGTGTTTGTTGTTTTGGATTTCAATTGATGGAATGTGCAGAAAATCAATCAAAAGAATACATGGGAGTTGAATTTGATTGACCATCTCTGTGAGATTATTAAGGTTGAAGAAGAGAATGATGTGGAGACCAATTTCCAAAAGGTATGCTAGCCCTTTTTTATTTGTATATTTTTTAGAAAAATGCATGAACTGATTAATGTGGAGAAGATTATGTTTTCTTAATCTTTATTTTTGTTTTTTGCTCTATAGGCTTAGAGTCAAAACTTGAAAATATTATGAAATAAAAACACCTTTTCTTATTGTTTTATTGATATTTGGCCATATTAGCGTGCCTTCTCACTACTTCAGCAATAACTGATCATACAATTGGATTAGTGCTCTTCCAGTAGTGTTGAGGCATATCAGGGGAAACGATTGTTAGTGTCACTGTGTGTTTGACATATTAATAGTTGACTGGCGTTGTATTTCTAACGAGTTTGAGACTCTCATCTTGTCAAACATGATTGTTCGATGCACTGACATATGACTTAATCATGCCTATGGTTCAGTAGTCACCTTCGCTACTCTTTTGCTTTTGCTGAGACGTGTTTCCTTTTACATGTCTTGTTGGCATGTTTGCATCCTTGAAGCATTTGAGTATGTCTGAGAAGATGAGTTTTAATCCTGTTTAAAATATAATACAAATGCTATCAAAAACTAGTCCTGCACTCTTTATGTGTTACATGCTTGAAATTTTCTACTACATTTCCTTTTTCTATAGGCAAGTTGCACCCTTGAAGCTGGAGTTAAGATTTACTCGTTAAGAGTGGATTCGGTGCATTCAGAGGCTTACAAGGTTCTAGGGGGAATTAATAGAGCAGGTCAAGAAAATGAACAAGGTTAGGTTTCTTATTATGGGATTCTTTGTTTATTTGAAATTTGTATGATAATCTTAGGATTCTTGTTTCAAGAAGCTTATTTGCAGTATTATTCTGCCTACATATCTTGTGCTTCTTTCATGGTTGTGAGATTCCTGATGGTGTTTTATAATGTCAGACACCAGAGTGGAGGATACTAATGCTCACAGTGTACACGAGGAAGGTTATTCGAAGAAAGATATAGAAAAAAAGGTTGATACTGTTCATTTGTGGACAATTTGGTAATGTATCCAAATTATATTAACAGATTCCATATTGCAGCTGTCTCCTTTATCAACACTGGAATCATCTTTTGAGGCACTTAATGTGAAGAAATTTGATGGTGACCACACATCCTAGCCATGTCCATTAATAGTGTGAGATTTAACTTCAAAAATATGATGTAGCTTTTTTTTCCCGCTCTTTTTTTTTTTTTTTAGCTGCATTTGCAGTTGATCCCCTCTATCATCAAACATCTGCTCAATTCGACGAAGGTGGAGCCAAGGGGCTCTTGTTGAATAATCTTGGAGTATATACTGGATGTCAAGTGCTCTTTGATTCACAGGAAGTACCAGGGAAGGGCATGTCATGTGCAAGCCAGCATTCTATGTCAGATGCAATTGACCTTTCTTTTGCCAGTGGTTTGTTGCTTCCCCTAGTATATTGATTTTTGTGTCTCTTCTGAAGTTGTGTTGTTATCAAAATTAAGGTTCTAATTGCAATCAATCACTTTTCTATTCGTAGAACACATTGAACAGATGGTGCTGAACATGCAAGCAAACGATGAAATCTCACCAACCCTTAGGACTATAGTCGACCAATATGATGAAGATAATAGAAGATCATCAGAAACTTTTTCTTCTATCCAGAAATTAGTAGACCAAGTTGAAGCTGTGCATAATAATCAAGCTGAGTCTGATGGTGTTGCAATTGATGATTGTGGGACCAATGATTTTTATCATGATGACCAATCAAGCATTGTTGATGAGAACCTTGGTGGTTCAGATCCTACCTTTACCAGCTATCTTGAGGTTTTTGTCTCAGACTGTGTTCGTAACTTGAAGAAGTTAATATGAAATTGCACCCCATAAGATTAACCGACTTTTGCAGGAAACTGAATCATTTTCATTCCAGGACCCTGATACAGATGACAAGTTTGAGAGGGTTGATGAGTACTTGTTTTTAAATTTGGGATTCTCTTCAAAACAAAATGCTTGGGCAGGTCCTGACCATTGGAAGTATCGAAAAGCTAAAGGTCCAGTTGAAGGTGATACCCTTAATATATGATTGTCTTTTTGGTGGTTGGTTGGCATGGGAACATAAAATAGGCTGTATTCTGCAGGTTCAAAAGATGATCCTGCTTTAGAAGGTGGATCTCCAGTAACAACAAAGAAAATTAGGGGCAAAAGACAACCCGAACCTGATATTGATTTTACAAAAGCCTTGGATGAAAATTTTCCGGATTTATTTGCTCCTCCCAAAAATCCAAAGTCATTGTTGATACCTGGAAATAGAGCACCCGGTAATACAACACTGCCTGAAGATTGTCACTATCAGCCAGAAGATCTCATTAAATTATTTCTTCTTCCTAATGTAATGGTAATACTTGACATTTTTTATGCCTCTATGAAATGATTACATCTGAATGTTTCTTCTTCTGGTTCTATTTTTCTCATATTTGTTTGGTTTTTGGTTTTCCATTTATCTTCTTAACTCTATTTATGAGAGAAACTTGTGCTGGTTCTAGTGCCTTGACAAGAGGAGGAGAAGAAAGTCCTCAGGTAATATTTTCTCTCAGATGCTTACCAAATGCTTTCTTTAATGTCTAAGGAAAGGCACTGATAATTAGTGTCTAGCTATTTCTCATCAGTAGGAAAGGCTTAATAATTTTCATCTTATGAATGTTTTGGCACAAACTATTGATAAATTTATCAGAACCATGTTGCCTGGCATCCACTGTCATTAACGCCAGTCCCTAAAAAATTTTTTAAATGAATTTGTCTTTTGTTTGTTACTCCGAAAAAAGTTGCCTTCTTATATAATATTTACATGTTCAACAAGTCTGACTTTTTACAATTTCTATTAATTACATTTTTTTTTCAGTTAATTGAAGCTATATATAATAAGGATTTATTAAACAAAAATTTATTCCCCATGATGATTCTGATTTTTCTTTTTAAATGATGATATAATTTCTATTTGATGTATGAAATGGAATAAATTGCTAAAGGTTGTATTTTCATGGTTTCCTCTATCTTCAGTTGAAAGGCAGCAAACTAATGATCATGAAGGATTTCCATCCTGGGGTAATGAAAATATGTTTGATGGCCAATTTGATGACGGAAATGATCCAAGTGATGTGGAGGGCTCCGACACACTTGTCTCTCAGCCTCGCCAGGTTGGTTGTTGTGTCTTCAATTTAATCCTTGTGTTTCCGGATAAATGTAAATTACAGGGGTTGTGATTTGAAACCATAGCAATTTATGGCTATGTCTTATGAGGTTATTTATACTAGAACATCTGTTAAGAGGCAAAAGGTTCAGTGTTTAAATGTACTCTAAAAAGCTATGTTTAAGTTGGTATGTGTATTGGAAACTATTTCCCTGGTGCTCATGCTTTTGTTCTTTATCTTAACATCTCAGGTACAAAAGATGGAAGTCGAGTATGACAAAACTTCTAAACAAGTTGATGTTCAAACATTGAAAGAAACCATCTGGGTCCATATACAAGAATCTCCTCAAATGGCTGCTCAGGTATATATAGCCTTTGCCCTTTGCAAGTGATCTTTTGTGATATAAGATAGTGCTATATATAATGCACGTAAACTTAACCAAAATAGTTTGATGAGGATACTAGGTTCTTTAGAATGTTAACTGCTGGCTGCTATGACTACTTGCAATATGACAAACCCTTCTAGTTATTAGTATCACACAATTCTCATAGCTTGAGAAGAAAAGAAAAAAAATCAATGAATGCATAAATCAGGCTGATATTAGTTATGTGAATTAGTGAATAGACTTTGTATATAATTTATGTAACAAAGAGTTGAAGCTTACAAGACAAAGCTTGAAAGTATCAATTTAATTTTAGCTTTTATCTATTCACAGAGCTGGGTTTGCACCAATTAAGCTAATTCCAAAACCCTCTTGAGAATAATGAAAAGGCATCCCACCAGATTTTTGTTATTATTATTCCTTTAAAATATTACATAATTGTAAACTAAATTCCTCTCAAACTCTGGTAAGTGTAAAATTTGAACCTCAAACTTCTAATGCCACCCTAAGTGGCTCAATACTCGTATTCTATCAATATCTAATTGCATAAAAATCAATATTTTTATGTAAAAATTAATAATGTAATTCATTTCATTTTTTTTTATTCCCAATGGTGATTCCTTATATTAGAAGAAGTTTTATTTTGTTTGTGAAAAGGATCAAGAAAAAACAGTATCTTTCAGAAGCCTCTTATCCAGCTTTCCCAGTGGCTGCAGGGCTGCTGCAACTATCAAAGACATTTCCCCTCATCTATGTTTCATATGTCTATTGCATTTGGCTAATGAGCATAGTTTAAGCATCCAAGGTTGTGCAAATTTAGATGATCTCAGCATAATCCTTCCCTGAAATTATGTACGCACAAATGGCATAATGCATCATCATCTCTGTGATGCTTGCTGCACTCAATGAAAATTATGTATCCAGATTAGCTCACTGTTCCACTGGCCACATTTTGTTTGTGCCTCTCTTGTTCACGCTCAAGTTTGTACCAGACTGCGAAATTTGTCTTGATCTTTCTGTGATAATTTGTGTCGATAGATTCATCTCGTGCTACGCATTTCTTTTCTTGTTTGGTTCCCCATGTGTTGCACATTCATTTTATTTTTTGATATATGAAACATTTTGGAGAGCAATGAATAGATCCACATGCTTGTTCAAGCAAATGGTCCCAAAAATGTTGAGTGTCGGGCCAAAGTTTCCTTGTCCTAAGGCCCACCTCAAAGCCCTTTCTCATGGGAAGAGTTTGACTTGATTGTTCAATCAGTATTGTCCCGTGTTTAACAAGGAAACTTTGGATCACTACTCTAATTTCTTATGAGCAAAGGCATTATACTATTAAACAGGATTTAATAATTTTTTTACATTTTAATGAAGTCCAACATGCAGGACTTGATTGTTCAATCAACCTATATATATAGGTTGAATGATAAACTCAAACTTGTTTTTAATGGTTTCAATTTAGAAAAAATTACAATTTTTTGAGTTTATTAAGACTCCACATACATACATTTATAGTGCAACTCAAAAAGTTATCAAAATTAGCTTGAAAATTTATTCACATAGATGACATGTTTGATTGGAAAAAAGTAAAAAAAGAGGAGAAAGAAATAAAAGGATAAAGGATAAATTAATTATTAAATTTATAATGAAATTGAGATTAATTTTTCTTTTTTATTTTTTCCTCATTTTCCTTCTCTTTCTCTCCTTTCTATTCATTTCCTTTCCTCTCATTCCTTTTCCACCAAACATAAGCCACGAAGAAATTATTGTAAAGAGTGGTGCTAAATGAACAATGGAAAGACAAAGGACGGCAGAAATGGAGGTCCCTTTGTCTGTTGCTTTTTTATTTAAAAATTAAAATAATGAAAAGAAGATATTAAAATAATAAAAAGAAAACCAAAAGTAACGAAAAGAAAATAATAAAATAAAAAACAATGATAAAAAGTTAAAATCGCCATTTTGCCTCAACAAAGCCAAACTGACGAACTCATATCTGTATTTGCATTCACAAAAGAAAATTGAAGCAAAACTAGCTGCTATTATCTGAAGATTTGCATTCCGTGGTCTAAATTTGGTATCAAAGACTAAACCAACAACGTTAATTAAATTGTAGCCGAATAATTGGTAATTTTTACTTTCTCATTACATTAAAATAAAATCAACTTTTGATTGTGCTCTATATATTTAAATTGTTAGAAAGTGAAGGATTAAATCTGTAAAAAATTTTAGATGCGTGCGTTTTATATGTTTTAATTGTTATGATTTTTTTTTTAGTTTGAATTGATAAAAAGTAATGGATTAGATTTATAACAATTTTTTGATGTGTTTTATGTATTTAAATTATTATGATTTTTTTAATTTAGATAATTGAAAATAATGGATAAATTTATAAAAAAATTATGGATGTGTTTTGTATATTTAAATTGTCAAAAACTTTGTTACTGCACAAAAATGTAATAAAAATTTATAATTATTTATTCAATAAATTTATTTTTAATACAAATGTTAATTATTTAGAAAATGTAGATGATACAAGAAGAAAGAATTGTTCGTGGAAATCTCAACCAATACGGCACCATAAGCTACTATAATGTAAGAATTAAATTATTTAAATTTTAGCTTTTAGATTTTTATATAAATTTTACATATATTTTATTATTTGATTAGGTACTTATGTACCCATCAGGTGGAAGCAATATTTATCAGTCATTACAGAATTCAAATCACAAATTTTTTTTAATTATTTGAAAAAAATTAATATAAAATATTGATTATATACGGAACTTTCATGATGACTCAAACAGCGTAGTAGCGGTGACTCTATCAATTGTTCTACTAGTGGTGGCTCCGTTGTAGATTGATCAGTTGTAGTTCGATCATTAGCAGGCGTTGGGGACGAGAAAAGATATTGTCTGCAGCATTGGATAGTGAAGGGGATGAGTGGAGAAAGTAATTGAAGAAAGGCAAAGAGTGGAGAACTTTTTATTCTATATTTTATTATTTATTATGAGTCCTACTTAAAAAAAGAAAAAAAACAAGACAAAGGAACACCTGAAACGGCAGCATTGGCTGTCGTTTCTGTCATCCCTTTGTTCATTTATCATTTCTCTATTGTAAATTAAGAGAAAGAATCCTATAGAGACTTATATTAGAATATTTAACATCATCGAGAGTACCAACGCATTATTAGATACCTATTAAATTCATAATTAGTTCTTATGAATTGCATTTTGAGTCTTTAAGAATAACGTACGTTGAAATAGTCCACAATTAGTTCGAACTAGACTAGACTCATACATCTGGCTTAAAGAAAATACTAAACTACGCTTGGATTAGATTAGAGTTAATGGGGTCGAGATTTCGAGTAAAACTAGTAAAGTGTGTTAAAAATAATAATAAGGATAAATTGGAATTATATGAAATATATTGAGAAAGCAATTATTTTTTAAATTTTAGATAAGGTGAGTTGATAAATGAGGGTTAGTGAGACTATTTGAGAAAGTTAAATATCACCGCTCAATAAATTAATAAATAAATTTCGGGGTGGCAAAGTATTGGAAGGATGAAAAATTGAAAAGTCTCAGCCCCGTCCGTAAAACATGTGACATTTTTTTGGTTGCGTGTTATGTTCCGCTTCACGATTTTCATGCCGATGATGTGACACAATGTTACGTAATCGTAATGTAAACATAAAAAATAATCGAAGAAAATCACAGCGGCCGCAAGCATGAGGCATCTATCAGATTTCAAGGGACCACTTTTACTTTGTAGGTTTCGGATTTTACTGGAGTCTTTAATGAGTGGTGGGAGTTGGGACCTGGTAAGTTACGCCATTTTGTAGTCGAAGGATACAATTACTTCTCACACGTTCAATCAATTAATCTTAATTTGTAGTAACCTCTAATCTTAATTTGTCGCAACCTCATCCGTCATCTCTTAGAAAAATGACATTTAACCTGCTGTACTTAAAATTCCACCTAGTTTTATTAATAAATGCATAGATCAACTGATAGTAAACTATTTTAATTTAAGAAATATATTCAGTTTCGAAATTTAAGAATATAACTGCGTTAAATGCTTGTTAAGTTGTGCATATCTAGATTAGTCACGGTTAGACCTATTTAAATTAGTAGTGATCAAATGTGATCTTCAGATATCGTATGGTCTCCTATGTAAAAAAAGAAAAAAATTCCACCTGTCTTTTTTCTTCACACCCCCCCTCGAGACTCTATTAGCTTTTTTTTTTTCCCTCAAAACCCAAATAATTTTGAATTTGACCCCTTCAATTGGCTCGTTTTAAACTTAAGGGTACATCCGTTAGGTATAAATAATGATTCCCTAATGTATATGTATGAATTTAGGGTGCGTTTGAGATTAAGGTGCTGTATTTTTAAGATACAGCTGCTATAAATGTAATTATGAAATAAAAGTTAGTAATATATAGTAAATGTAAATTTAAAATAATAATTTTGATAAAATTATTAAAGATATAATAGATTTTCATTATACAAGTGAAAAATCAAATAACATACCAAGGTACAATGAGATAGTGTTTAAATACTTTATCTTTGTAATTTTTAAGTTCATCACATTGTACCTCAATCAAATCTTTCAATACAATACAATCAAATTTAAAAATTAAACATGAGTTTGAAAACTTAATCTGAAACATCTCGTACAATAAAAGTTCTATGATACTCCGAATATGTATTATTTTATTTTATTCAATCTGGTTGTACTCTTCTTCTGGGTGTATCTCAACTAATCATAAAACAATATTTATACATCAAGATTAATATTTGAATTGAGCCCTCACAAGGGAATGATATTGTGCAAGTGTGCATGCATAGTGATGCTATTTTTTTCGGTGTAGTAAACCATCTGGTATCTGAAGACCACATTGGGCCACGACTAATCCAGATTCGAGGTGGGTAGAACCAATAGGGCGGCAAATCTCTCCCAACAAGTATTTAATGCAGCTGCATTCCCAAGTCTCGAATTGAGGATCTTGGTTAAGATAGAACAACCTCATACCAGTTGATCTACACGCTTGTTGGTGCACAATGATGCTATTGTGACATTCCTATGCACAGCAAAGCTGTTTTCATTACCCTTCATCAGTGTGTCAGTATGGGATAAATATTGTTGCTCTTTACTATTCAAATTAGATTCACACATCAAGTAAATATAACTATAGCTTTTATTTAGTTTTCATTGCCCCTCGTCACCGAGTCAGTATGGGACAAATATCATTACTCTTTACATACTCAAAATAAATACACATACCGAGTGGATAATATGATATAATTTATTTGTTGTATAATTGACATAATATTTGTTATATATTTTAAATTTTTTTATTTGCTTAGGGATGGCAATGGTATCCGCCAACTCGCTCAAACCTACCTACTAAAACCTGCCCGTTATAGGTAATTTTGTGGGTTGAGGGCAAGTTTGGTATCACAAATAAAAAACTGCACTAAGTTACAGATAAGTTTGGTATATGTCAAATATCCGGAGGATATCCGCATGGTTATTAGCCTACCCACACTTTTTTTCAATTATTTTTTTAAAAGTTTAATAATTTTGATACTTATTATAATTATTATATACAAATTAATTTTATTATATAATTATGGATTATTATATATATTTATTAAAATTTAAATTATGCTTATGGATTATTATTTACTTATTATTATTTTGTTCTTTGGATTAATATTTGAAAGTATTAGTGTTAGAAAATATTAATACCAAATTATTAAATCTGAGTTAGATTGGTGCTAATAGTGGTGAATATATTTAACTCTTGGAACTTGTGTTGAATAAGAATATGAGATGATAATTGTTGTTGATGCAATGATGATACTTTTTGTATAATTGTACTGTTAATTTTGGGCACTAGTTCGTAGTTTTTAATTTTTTTTTTAATTGAAAGTACTTTTGCTGTTTGATGGACTTATAAATTTCATATTTAAAATTGAGAATTACTGTTAGACTTGTGTTTTTTTAAGATTGATATTGAAATTTTTAAGTTTCTATTTATATTGATTAAATTTATAATTAATTATTTTATATGAAATTTTAGGTTATTGTTACAAAATTAAATATTATGTTATATAGTTTAAATTTTTTAATTTTATTAAAAACATCTTTTAATATTTATGATTTTAAATATAAAAATTTACAAAAAAAAATTGTTGGATACCGCTGTGGATTTAATAATTATTAAAATCCACATTAAATAGATTTTTTTTAAAAATTTAAATTTATAATTTAATAATTTAAATTTTTCATAAATACGATTTTAATAATAAGAGACTTGCAGCCGTGCCCATTATTATCCTGAAGTTGCTCAACTATTGACGCCTCTTTAAAAAGTGTCGGGGCCGTACTAGCCGGTGGTAAATTAAATGACTTTTTTTTTTTTGAATTACATGAGACTAAAGCTCAGATTACAACTCATATTATATGAGATATTTATAACTATTGAGACCCGTTTACATCAATTCTGATATAGTACCGCTCAGATTTTAAACCCTCTCAAATATTCGAGGGACGTCAAACTCCCATATTAGGAGAAAAGACCGCCACTCAGCCTCCGAGACTCAAGAAAGAAAATATTAATTAAACCCCTACAACGCTCATGCGAAATTATGACTTTAACTGAACATCATCTACAAGCTCCTCAAGCCCGTAGCCAGTTGCCTGTCGCTTTTCCTCCATGGATTCCTTATGTGCAATATAATCAAAAGATGAGTACAAAAACTGTGTTATCTCAAAAGTCTTGCCTGCAATGTAATATAAATATGAAGTTATAAACTCCACTGATTCATAATAGTATCGACAAAAATATCAGAAGATAACACGCCAATCCAAGCTCAAAATGAATGCCTCCATGATGATGTTAAACTCGATGAGCGCATCACCAGGCATGCCCTCATCATCGCCCTTCCAGTCACAGTCACTCTCCACACCCACTTCATCACCACCGTCCACGTCACTCCCACTCCGAACAATCCCCGGATCCTACGGCTGGCCTCTGCTGGGCCCCCTCTCCGACCGCCTCGACTACTTCTGGTTCCAGGGTCCTGAAACTTTCTTCAAAAAACGCATTGAAAAGCACAAGAGCACTGTGTTCCGTACAAACATGCCACCCACGTGGCCTTTCTTTCTCAACGTAAACCCCAATGTCATTGCTGTCCTTGACTGCAAATCTTTTGCTCATCTCTTTGATATGGAGATTGTGGAGAAGAAAGATATTCTTGTTGGCGATTTCATGCCCAGTGTTAAGTTTACAGGAGGCTTGAGGGTTAGTGCCTATCTTGATACTTCTGAGCCTAAACATGCCCAGGTATGAATCTTTAATTCATCAACTAGTTTCACTTCATTAGTTCTAATTTTTTTACCTTTTTCTTTAATTATTGTTGGGTGTTGTGTTGCTGCTAGCTGTTTATTGAGTAGTGAGGCTCTATATTTTGCAAAATAACTTGCTGAAAAGTAATGATCCTTTGGTGGTATATTTCACTCTTCATCATACAAGATAAGGGAACATATTTTCTGAATGATAAAATGATGTTTGGTTTGAAGTTTGTAATTTATTTTTTAAAAATGTGTTACTTTTCAAAAACATCAAACATTTTTTATAATATGTTTTTCATTGTTTACGATGAATTTGATCCATTCTGACAATGTGAATATATTTTTTTAGAGCAAGAAAAAAAGAGAGAGAAGAAAAGGATTTATTTTATTTCTTCTCTCTATTCAATTTATTTTATTTTATTTTATTTTTAATATATTTTTTTTCGTCTTTCTCTCATTATTAATATTTTTTTATTTTTTATTACCGTAGGTTTTTGTGCTTAAGAATATCAATTGGTATCTATTTGAGACAATGACAAAATTATTATTAATATTATTTTTTATTCTTTACGATTAATCCAATCTCTAATGTTGACAATCATTCTGTGTATGTAGTTATATCATGGACGGCCATTTGTCTTGGTGTTTAAGAATATCAATTGTTACTTATTTATTTATTTTTTGGGGATAATGCATGACACGAGTAATTGTTTGCTTGAGTAATTATTTTAAATTGATATAACAAACATCGTCAATTATTGACCTTCAAAACAAACATTTAGGCCATTTTCGCGAACGCAACAAGTGAGTGAAACACCTGACGGGTAGGATAAGGTGTGGGTGGCTGAGCTACTCCCGGCCATTTACTAATTTACTGTGGTTGTTGAAGCTGCTTACAGTTTAGACACCGACAAATCTTTACAAACTCTATACGGAGCGTAGAATATGGATCAAATTTAAGGCTAAGGCCTAAGTGAGTAAGTAGCTCTTAAGAGATAAAAATAGGGTTAACATTGGAGTAGTATTAGATAATAGTGTTAATATCTTTTTTCGCTATCTAATATGAGACTTAATCTTTGTCCACAAACATCAGAAAAAACATTTATTTCTGAGAAAATTTTGCAGAGAAGATAAGGTTCATGAGATATTTGCAGAGCCAATAACTTTCGGGCACGTAGCTTGTAGTGTAGTACATATCTGCACTCTCTTTTGTGTGCCCACATGGGCCTTGCTGTGCTGTCACCTCCTATTAATTTGTCTCGTGTAGGAAAACATTTTAAGTTTGGGAACCCTGCGTTGCGTTTAATGCAACGCACAACCATATACAATAACAGTGTATGTGGTGGGATCCAGTATTATTATTGTCTGTGGTGGTACGTTGCGTTTAGCCCAACGTAGGAAAATCCTTTAAGTTTTTCGCTACCAGCTAAGATCGCATTTTTGGAAACTAGCTAGCTACGTGGTCCGTTTAAGCTTTCTCATGTCCACTTGTCGGCAAATCATATTTAGTAGCACAAGCGATGGGAGGTTCCTTTCGCCTTTCGGGTTAAAATTTTGGATGCTTCCTTGATTGTGAGTCAGATTCGTATGGCGAGATATTTGTGACAAAAATTTAATAGAAAAGAAGTATAGTGCTAAAAATTTTCATCTGATTCTTCATCTTAGTAGCACTGCACACTTGCACAGAACAAAAGTTTATCTTAAAATTTTATTTTAAATAATTTAGCATTCATTCATTGATTATGAAAGTAATGCAATTACTTTACATAAAATTTATAAAAAAAAAATTCAACTACTTACATAATGGCACATTACTTAAAATAAAAGTTTGAAATAAAAATTTCAGATATCTTAAAATTAAATTTTATTATGAAATACTTATGAAAGTAATTTGTCATGTTTGCAGAAATTTGTCATTTTATTAAATTTCACACATTACTTATGAAAGTAATTTTCAATAAAAAGAATTCTTAAAATAAAATTATTATTCTTTTTGTTTTCCATTGAAAATTAAATTTTAATTTGTCATGTTTGTATTTCTAAAATATCTAGATTTTATGGTGGGGACTGAGGAAAAGTCTCCTGGATAATAACACATGCGCACGTTTTCTGTGTTGAACCCTCCAATAATTTCATGATTTTGATAGCATTACCATAATTAATTGGGAAAAAATAAAAAATAAAAAATAAAAAGTTTTCCCGCCAAAATATGTGTAAATGCTAATTAACTACCATCCTTGTTATTGATCAGCTCAAAGGCTTCGCCACGGACACTCTGAAAAGAAGCTCAAAATTATGGGTATCAGAAGTGGTATCAAGTCTGGACACACTGTTCGACACCGTCGAGAAGGAGCTCTCCGAAAAGAACAGCATGAGTTACATGGTCCCTTTACAAAAATGCGTCTTTAACTTCCTCTCAAAATCGATCGTGGGAGCCGACCCAAAAGCCGACGCAGAAATCGCCGAGAACGGCTTCTCCATGCTCGACAAGTGGCTGGCCTTGCAGGTCCTGCCCACAGTCAGCATAAACATCTTGCAGCCCCTTGAAGAGATCTTTCTTCACTCTTTTGCTTACCCTTTTGCCCTTGTCAGTGGAGACTACAACAAGCTCTACAACTTCGTTGAAAAGGAGGGCAAAGAAGTTGTGCAGCGAGGGCAGGACGAGTTTGGGCTAACAAAAGAAGAGGCCATTCATAACTTGCTGTTCATTCTAGGGTTTAATGCTTTCGGTGGGTTCTCTATTTTTTTGCCAAAGCTGATTAACGCAATTGCTAGTGACACAACTGGGTTGCAGGCAAAGTTAAGAAGTGAAGTGAAAGAGAAATGTGGGACATCCGCTTTGACTTTTGAGTCAGTCAAGAATCTGGAGTTGGTTCAGTCTGTGGTTTACGAAACTCTGAGACTTAACCCACCGGTTCCTCTCCAGTATGCTAGGGCAAGGAAGGACTTCCAACTGAGCTCGTACGACTCGGTGTATGATATCAAGAAAGGTGAGTTGCTTTGTGGGTATCAGCCTTTGGTCATGAGGGATTCGAAGGTGTTTGAAGATTCTGAGAGTTTTAAGGCTGACAGGTTTATGGGTGAGAAGGGGAGCGAGTTGTTGAGTTACTTGTATTGGTCAAATGGGCCGCAGACGGGGGCTCCCACTGCCATGAACAAGCAGTGTGCTGGAAAGGATTATGTGACTCTCGTTGCTTCTTTGATCGTGGCTTATGTGTTCCAGAGGTACGAGTCTATTACTGGGAACTCATCTTCGATCACGGCCGTCGAAAAGGCCACATGATGGCGATTTTGAAAGGTGAGCATCAGCACGTGAATGGGTTCGTAGGACGGTGATGGATCATGAGTGTAGTGTCAAGTCGTAACGTTCGTCTGGTTTGGTTGCTAATAGAGAGAGTTATGTAGAGATGGGTCCCATTGGTTCCTTTGGATGTAGTAACGAACGAGTGAATGAATAAAAAAGTCTCGTGTATTATGGATGTACTTACTTACAGACGGCTTTTTGGGGCCACGATAGATATTTATGGTGCGAGCGACGTGGCTCTCTCCATCTTTCCCATTACTTTTTTTTTTTTTTAATGAATGTCTTGAGTTTGTTTAATTCAGTAGATATGGTGATAGGATTTGGCAAAGAGTGGTGCTAGGTATCTAGAAAGACGAGAGAAACACGAGAGAAACGGGGCTTTGGCTGCCGTTTTGCTTCTCTCGTTTCTCTCGCAAAGAAAACAAAAAAATTTGTCACGTGGGCTCTGCTTTTTCTCATTTCTCTCAATTTCATTTCTCTCACCAGACTTTGCTCATTTCTCTCACCAGAAACCCAGAAATAAAATCTACTCTTTGGCTCATAAAAGCAAAGTGGAAAATTATGAGTTACGCCCTCTTGTTCTGCTGCTTATCGACCTAACAAGTAACTTCTACATCATTAGCATGCAATTTTGCAGCGAGTGAATCTCAAATATATTTCTACACAATAAATGCATGTACAATCGATGTACCAACCTAGTCATTTATTTCTCATTTAAATCTGTTAACACAGAAAAACCCACAAAACCCCCAACGTTCCCCCAGAAACCCTAACCCACCATAAACCCTAACTGTTAACCCTAGCCACTATGAGCGACCAAGACGAGCAATCGCCAGCTCAGAAAGTCGCCCAATTAACAAGTCTGCTCTCATCTTCTCTCTCGAACCTTTCTTCTTCTTCAAGAAGCATCCCTTCTAATTAAGATTTCCATTTCTTCTACAATTTCCCTGAATTCAATCAACCCGTCCAAGAAATCGCGAGCCAATCGCAGCTCCTCCTCCAATCCATCGGCTCATCGCAGATTTTTAACCAACCGATCAATTTTCCTGATCAGGTTGACATCTCGGACGGCTACGACTGGCTTGTCGACGTAAACGACGAAGTTTTCGAGCGTATGTATATTTCTTTCGACGAATTTAGTAAAGCAAGAGGGGAAATTGGGGAAGGAGATGGAAATGAAGGTGGGTTTCAGTTGGTTTATGGGAAGAACAAGAAGAAGGGCGACATTGTGGGTGGCTCTGCCCCGGCCAGTGTGAAAGTGAAGGACAGGAAAGAGAAAACCTAATGCTAATAAGATTTCGTCTGACAATTCTTATCTTTTTGGATTTCTCTCAATTTTTTTTTGTTTTGTTATCCAGAAGCACGTGACTTTTCTCTTTCTTTTGTTTTCTTTGTGCGAGAAACGAGAGAAGCAAAACGGCAGCCAAAGCGCCCGTTTCTCTCGTGCTTCTCTCGTCAATCTCGCTCCCAAGCATTTTCCTTTGGCAAATGGGTGGCTTGCAAGGTGCAAGTCGCAATTGATTGACGTGCCTACCCCCCAACTTGTTAATTAAATAAGGAAATATGAAAGATAAAAAATATAAATTCGACCAGTCAGTTTATGACCTGTTAAATTGCGGGCCAATTGAATGATACTGAACCCAAAATGGCACGGTAGTAACAATAAATAATTCAATAACAGAATTGGTTGAGAGTCCGACCACGGAAACCAAGATCGGCTCTAAGGGAGCATGGGGTTGGGCCCGGTAAGCAGGAGTAGCTGCTGCCCGCCTGTCGCCAACTCACAAGGTGGAGAAATTGGGCATTATTCTCTAAGCTGGGCTCTCAATCACAGCGCTGTCAAGGTGTACTTACTTTTTTTTATTAAAGAATCTAAACTCAGAATCCGAATTATTAATAGTATTTATTTTATAAAATAAGTGTGAATTATAGTTGAAATCTTAGGGTATGTTTGGTGTTATCTTTTAAATGGTATTTTTAAATTTATTTTATAAAATAAAAATGATTGGTTTTTGATGAATTTAAAAATATGTTTGGTTGATTATTTTAAAATAGTATATGAAAATAAAAACATTAAAAATTTATTTAGTTGTTTGTCTGAAAATTTAGTGACAATGAAAAATAATAATGACATAACTTAATGAAATCTTTTTCAATATCTAAATATTTTAAATGGTTTCTTCTTTTTAACAAACAACATTAACAACTACAATAGTTATAAAAGGACATAATTTATAATATAGATTTTATATCATTTAAAACATTATTTAATTATATTGTTAGATGATTTATAAAATAAATTGTAGATGATATATAATTATAGCAATTTGCTATTCGTTAAAACACTAGCTATTATTATTAGTAAAAAATTAAAATAATATTGACGTACTATTTTTTAAAATTTATTAACATATTATAAAAGAAAAAGTAAATTATAACATGAATAAATAATATAATATTAACAAAGTGAGTGAATTGTGGGACTTGTGCCGTGTGAATAGTAGTGTTTGGTGTAGAGAAAAATAAGAGAGAAGAGAGAGAAGCTAAATTTCTCTACACTTGGTATTTTTTATTATTCGTAAACAAAAATATGAAACTTGAAGTTTTAGTGGACCCTAGAAAAAACAAAAATATAAAAAAGAGATCAAAAGGTTGTTTTTTTTTAACTTTCCTTTGTTAAAGTGAAAAAACAAAATGATTTCATTTTTGTTGGAGAATAGAAACTGGTCTTATTTACTCCTAATTAAATGCATCTTTTTATTTTATGTTTTTGTACAATGAAAAATGACAGATGTAAAAGGGTACTAAACACACTCTTAAAGTCCTAATTTGAAAATGGCAAATGAAAAATTGATTCTTAAGGCGTTGAGAATTAGTGACTAATTGTTTTCTTCGACTTGATTGACTTAATTGCAATCATTTAAGTCATTAACTCTATTTATTTTTTTTAACTTAATGAAAATTTCAGTCATTAAGTTATTAAGCTATTTTTTAACTTTTTTTTAATCTAAAAAGTTTGAATAAAAAATATCCCCAAAATATCCCTATCTAATTAATTAATTTCATCTACACCTACATAAGTTTAATAATTAGTATTATTATCCATCTCTTTAACTTAAGATAATATAGTAGTAGACTTTGTTATTATTTTTTTATTTGCTTCAATTTAGCATTGTTTATCTTTAAATTTTTTATCAATATTTTTTTATATATAATATTCTAAACAACAATAAAATTGACTGAAAAATACTAATATAGAATATTAAAGAGTTGTATTTAATTAAACATAATTATGTTATAAAAATATATTGTCTTATTTATGTTCTTTGAGATATTATTAATTGGTTAATATTTATAATTTGTAAGGGCACAGATGTAAAAATACTAGTTTTCAGATTTTTTAAAGTTAAAAAAATAAACAAACTTAATACATATTTTTAGCAATTCAGACAAAAAAAAAATACATTATTTATATTCGGACATTCAACTCCATTTATAATTTAGGCTAATTTAGGTCTTTTTATATTTCAAATAAATAAACAAATGCCACCTTAGTCTCCCATTCTCAGGAATACCAACTCTACTCTCATCGAATTTTTAAAATTTCAAAAACACTCTCATTCAATTTAAAAATAGAAATAGCAACAAAAAAAAAAAAAATAGAAAACATAGTAAACTATCACTAGTCACTACCAATCGAAGCCTCACTGATCTTCGTCGTCTTCGTCAAATCGTCGTTGCCAAAATCAACGCCATGGGTTGTCAGGCAGGAAGTAGCAGCTGTCACAGAGGATGATATCGATGATGCTGACGATGATGATGATGCTGCGATCTAGATTCCATTTTGATTTGGTGCTGCCTTTGTTGATAATGATTTTGATTATTATTATTATTTTAAAATGTGTTGTTGTTGTTGTTGTTATTATTAATGATAAAAAGTATTATGATTAATTAATATATCAATATTAATGATAATATTATTATTACTAACAATAATTAATAATGAGAATAATTTTTGAATAATAATAATCATAATAATTAAAATACAAAATAATAATTATGACAATAATTATGATTCATGCACATTATGCATGCATGCAATATGTTCGTGGGTGGCAAAAGCGGCATTGATAATGAAGCAGAGGAAGTCATATTTGTTAAGATGGTCAAGTTGGTAGACTTAGTCAACTTAGTTAGGTAGTTGGATGAATAAGCTGCTTAACTTAAGCAAAAGTGGCAGCATGGTAGCATGTTTGTTTCCTATTATTTTGCCTTGTTGGTACAGTTGTTTTGCAACATTATCTGTCATGTTGTAAGGCTATAAATAGCCAAAAGCAACTGAACAATAGAGGATAGATTTTCAGTAAAAAGAACTCTTCCTTTCTTTCTTAACTTCTTCGACTTCTACTTCTTCTTATCTAAGTTCATTCTTATCAGTGGTATCAAAGACAGGTTCCAACGATGGACACTTGTGGCAAAACAAATGCAGAATTCCGCAATGATGTCATCACAACCTTGGCGTGACACGAGGCAAGCTTCGATCAAGTCAATGCTGCTTTACAGGCCGTGTTAACTGAACTTCAAGCTCTTCGTCTCGTCAAAACCAAAACACCAGCCAAGCAAATACCAGCCCACTCGATACCAACCCATTTGCACCTGAAGAAACATGTGGCCAAAATACCACCCATGAACGTTCCCACCACCACCGCAAGTTAAATTTTCCCAAGTTCAATGGAGGTGACCCAATTGGCTGGATCTGCAAAGCCGAACAATATTTTGACTTTAAAAATATTCCCTCAGACCAACAAGTTCAGCTTGCCTCATTATAGTGGCACATGTGGCTAACAAAGTTTCGTAAACCACTCACATGGGACAAATTCTCTAAGGCAGTGCACCTTCGTTTTGGCCCAACAGATTACGAGGACCCATAGGAGGCTTTGACTTGTCTTAAACAATCCACAACTATGGCAGCATATCAAGAGGCTTTTGAAAGACTCTCTCATCGAATTGATGGCTTACCTAGGAATTTTTTAATGGTTGTTTTGTGGCAAGACTCCGTGATGTTATTCGTTTGGATGTTAAGATTAAACAATCACATGCCTTGACTGATGCGTTAGGACCTCCTCCAAACCAGTGCCTGAACCAAAATTCTATAAATCCATCAGCAACATTCCGCCGAATCACAAATCAAGCCGCAAGAACGACGTGAAAAGGGGTTTTGTTATTACTGTGATGAGAAATTTACTATAGGCCATCGTTGTGAACGTCTACAATTATTTATGATGGAAGATTTACTCCATTTGGACAGTGAGGATGTCAATGACATTCAACAAGAACAAGAAGCCCATGACACCGTACCTGAAATCTCTTTTCATGTAATTGCTGGAACAGAACATCCCCAGACTATACACGTCCTTGGTAAGTTGAAAAACAAGGATGTAATGGTGTTGATAGATGGTGGCAGCACTCATAATTTTATTGATCAATCTATAGTCTCCAAGTTCGGCCTACATGTGACTATAGACAAGAAGTTTCAAGTTATGGTTGCCAATCGTGAGAAGATAAACTATGTTGGGTAGTGTCAGTCGCTCGCCTTCACCATTCAGCGGCATTCAGTCATAGTGGTGTTGCCGCATTCCAACTAGTTTTAGGAGTACAATGGCTTGAAACTCTTGGTCCCATAGAAATGGATTTCAAACAGCTAATTATGAATTTTAAAATCAGAGGGGTACTTTACACTTTCTAAGGCTTGAAACGGACCGGCTTCGATGCGTTAACTGACAAAGAGCTCAATGGAATACACGGCACTGGTTTCTTTTTCCAAATAATGCCCTCTTGCAGCAGCAGCCAACCAAAAACATATCCACCCGAAATGACTCAACTCCTAGCTAACTTTTCTCATGTATTTGAATCACCCACTAGCTTACCTCCAAGGCGTTCCCATGACCATTCAATTCCACTACAGCCTAATACGGGACCAGTGAGTGTACAGCTATATCGTTATCCTTATTACCAGAAATCTAAGATACAGAAGATAGTGCAAGAACTTTTGCAATCCGGGTTGATAAGGCCAAGTAACAACCCATTTTCATCACCTATTTTGTTGGTCAAAAGAACTGATAGAGACTGGCGATTTTGTGTTGACTACCGTGCCTTAAACAATATAACTAGGGGTGGGACTTTCGGTTTAAGGTTCGGTTTTTCGGGTTTTCGGTTCGGTTTATAACCCGTTCGGGTTTGAGAATTTAACCCAAACGGGTTAGAAAATTATTTCGGTTCAGTGCGGATCGGTTTGAAATTCGGATCGGTTTGGTTCGGGTTTGTAATTCGGTTCGGGTTCGGGTTGTGAATTTTGGGTTGCAAAACGGTTTGGGTTATTAATTCTGTTCGGGTTAACAATTTGGGTTGGGTTATTAATTCGGGTCAGACTAATATTAGCAAAAATAAACAAATTAAGTTGCAGAATAAGCAAATTAAATAGCCAATCTTTATTATGGCGGACACAAATGGTACAAATTCAGTTAGATTTTATCTTATAACCTTATAAAATTTACACAGCATACCACAACACAAACATAAGTTGGATTGTCGAAGGAAAAAATTCATCTTAAGAGATGATAATCCTGTGTTATGAGACTTGACCAACAACTATTAGGCAAGTCAAAAAAATTTATTAACTCATTGATTTTAGGAAGAGATTCCTAAGAAATCACTTCTCAGTTAAGAAATTACTCCTTTGAATTTTGAGTACCAACTTTAATCACAACCATGTTCGTAAAAATGACACCACTTACAGAGGACCTGGAAAGGTTTAATTTTCTCTTTGCTCATTCCATTTTTCTATCTATAACACATACATAATATATAAGTTAGCTCAAAGAGCAGCAATCAAGTAACAAAGTTAGCTAGCAAAAGATTATAAAACTTAAGAAAAAAAATCGCTGTGACCCAACCTTAAGGTATTCATTTTAATCAGAGCAGAAAATTAAATTTAAGGCTGCAACATACAATATTTAAGGGAAATGAAAAGCTTTGACAGTCTCTAGTTATCAGAAAAATAACTTGCGCCAAAGACATCAGTATCTACAATTTGCTTTCAATGCAGAATAATTATACTAATAGATGCCAATCAAGCTATTTAGAATGCAAAATAAGCAAATGATGAAAATATTCAACAAATGGTGAAATTTTCAGGTTATCAAAACACCAAATTGAAAATTTTCTACTACAAATTACAACAACAAAAGAAAATAACAATAAAGAAAGTAGCTTCCTAATTCTAATTCTAATTTCCAAGTCATGAAGTTAATCCAAATAAATAAAAACAACCATAAAATTATTGAATTAAAGTAAAACCATCTCTATTTTGCCATCAACAAACAGAAAATGATGAAGCAAATCAGTCCATTCTGCCTAAAAAAAAAAAGACCAAATCAGCCCATTAACAACAATCAGCCTCCACCAAGCAAGCATAAAAAACCAATATATCTATCTTTCATTCTTTACCCAATTGGTTTTTTCTAAAACATCATAACACCAATAAATCACATAATTTATTCATTTTCAACCAACTATTATTGCAACTATAAGTCTCAATTGCAAACAGCTCATATTTATAAATGCGCACATGAAGATTAATAATTCAATAATTTGTAAAAAAATTAAAAAGTTACCTATTGCAAGCGATTAACCAGCCAAAAGTCTTCATGTTGAAACACTTGGATGGTTTGGTTGTGTTGATTTACGAAGCTCTAGATAAAATAAAACTACTTAAAATTAAATAATTCATAAAATAAATAATCAAAACATCTTAATAACATAATCATAAAATAATTATATATTATACCTTCTGCAAGTGCATCCATAAACTCATTTTCCTCGACCAACACCTGAAGGTTTGTTGTTGCATCCATGAAAAGTGAAGATCGTAACCAATTTTGTGTCAATATAAATGCTTCCACCATCTCAAGAGTCATAGAACTCCTATACTCATCTAGAATACGACCTCCCGTACTAAAGGCGGACTCGGATGCAACAGTAGATACTGGAATGGCAAGGACATCTCTTGCTATTTGCGATAAAATTGGGTACTTCGAACTGTTAACCTTCCACCATAGCAAAATATCAAATTGAGTACCCAATAAATTAGGAACTTGAAATTCAACCGTTTCCATTAAGTAAAGGTCTAACTCATTTGACAATTCTATGTTATCTCTCGTCTCAGCAATCATCTCAGTGTATTTAGAGAAAGGATCCTCATAATCATCATCGACATCACCAAAATCAAGAAAAGTCAGCCCACTACTAAACCCACAACCACTAGCATTGCTTGCACTTCTACTTGCACTAACACTCGCACTAACACTCGCACTAGCACTTGCACTCGGGTGTTTTGCACTATATGCTTCATAAAGCCTATGCAAAGTGTTTTTCACTATACTTTTCAGTTCACCACATTTCGTACTATCCTTGCCATATAAACTCTCAAAGCAAACTATTATGAAATTCATTTTGCTTCGTGGATCTAGTACCGTCGCAACAATCAACAACTTGTTTATTTTCAGTATACCCTCCCAATACTTGTCAAATTTTTCCTTCATGCTCAATGCCATCTTTTTCAAATGTGGATTAATATTTTTAGACATTGAATTCAAAGTCTTTTCAACTTTGCATATCTCATTGTAGCAATTACTTGATGTCACCCTTAAAGAAACAGAAAATGCCAATGTCGCATCATAAAAAATTCGCAAAAACCTAACCATTCGCCGAGCATTTTCCCAATTATCACTTCTCGGAGGTCCTATCTTTCTCCTACTACTCCCAACCGTACCCTCTTCTTCACGAAAATAAGCATCATAAAGCTTATCCTCGTTTGCCATTCGATCAAAAGCTGGCTTAAACTTTAAAGCAGTCATCAACATGATATATGTGGAATTCCACCTGGTAGGACAATCTAAAATTACACTTCCCCGACAAATCTGACCATTTGGCCCCAAAATCTTTTCTTGCTCAATACAGATTTTAAATGCTTGTAACCTTGCGGTGGATGACCTCACATACTTCACAGCATTACGGATACTAACAATGCTCTTGTCTACTTTGCCCAACCCTTCATTAGCAATAAGATTCAAAATGTGTGCATAACAACGCACATGGAAAAACTCACCATCCAACAATAAGGCATCATCTTTCAAAGTCTTTAATTTATTCTTCAAATGCCGAATCGCACTATCATTACCACTTGCATTATCCATGGTGATTGTGAACACCCTCTCGCTACCCTAATCAAGCAAACATTTTTCGATTTGCTTACTAATCATCTCACCTTTATGATCAGGAACTGTGTTAAAACTAATAATTTTTCTGTGTAACTGCCAATTATCATCAATAAAGTGAACAGTTGTTACCATATAACTGGTCGTCGTAATCGATGTCTAAATATCAGTGGTGAGAGAGACTTTTTGCTTATTATCACTCAATAAGCTCTTCAAAGAAGCCTTTTCAGCCAAAAACAAGTCAAGGATATCCTTAGTAATGGTTCTACGTGATGGGACAGCGTATCTCGGACATGCAACACTACAAAAATGCCTAAATCCAATATTCTCCACATGTGAAAATAGTAGCTCATCAAGAATAATCATTTTAACAGTAGCCCTTCTAACAATATCCTGACTAAACCCCCTAACCACAAGCTGATTACTATTTTCACTCTCACTAGTAGGTTCTTGAGCTAAAACTGCTTGGCTGTCTTGATAGTTCTTATACTGTTCACATCTTTTAATGTGGTTTTTCAAAGTGCTAGTCCCATCCAACGAACTTTTACATGCATATTCTTGACCACAATAGTTGCACTTACACCGGTCTTGATTTTCTGCCAATCGAGTGAAATGTTTCCATACTAATGATCTTGGAGCCATTCTTTTTCTTGGCTTCGGTGGCCTTGATGCCGTCATCGATGACCTCTTCCTCTTTGATGCAGATTGGGCATCGGTAGTAGTCGGTGGCATACCACTAACTTCATCAAAATCAGAATCATTTGATTGGGAGTTGTCGCGAACTCTTGAATTATCCGATGCAGACATCTGAAATAATAATACTTTCATATACAATAAATTTTTCTGTTATTATTATTCTTACATTGATAAACAATTAAAAAAGTTCAGTTTGGCAAATTAAATCTGCAGTTCAAAAGATGGACACAACCAAAAAATTACAATTTAATTATATTAACAAAAAAATATTGTAGAACTTTCTAAATAAAATCTTCAACTATCTTGATGTCGGTAAATAATAAAATAAAAATAATCTTAGGTCTCTTTTATTCACAGTTTCAATGTCTATAACTCTATATATTTGTCAAGCTCGTAAAGTTAATGGGAACATTTAGTAGAATTCTTAGTTTCTCATCACTTTGTAAGCCAAAATAATCATATGTGTGGACCGTGTGGTCAATTTAAGTGCAAAAGGCACCCCAACATAACACTCGAGTACACCTACTTTTGAAATTATTAACCAATCCATTGAATTCTTTAACCAAAGTTATTTGCTTTAGTTCTACAAAGTGCAAACCCACATGGATCCTGTCCTTTTTTTTCTTCTTTAATGGAGTATTAACTTTGCAGAAAGTAAATACAAGATAAGAAATTTTAAATAGAAATAATCAAGTCAACACACACAGAGTACATGACAAAACGGGAAAATGCAGCCAAGCAAAATTTTAGTTCAGCTTACCGTGAAAGACGACTGGATGACGAGCTGTGATAGCGTGGCTGACAGGTTGTAGGCGATTTGCTGTGCTGGCGAGTGGCGACGGAGGCTAATGGCAAAGGCGCGGTCGTGGCTTGTATGAGAAAGCCGAGAGGAAATTGGACAGTGAGTCAGTGAAGGCGTGATGCGTGAGGCAGTGGTGGAGCAACGGCATCGATATGGAGGTTGGACGATATCGATTTTGGTTGGGTCGTTGGGGTTTAGCAATTAGGAATTTGGAAATTGGTTAGGGTGCGACTTGTGAGAATCGGGTTTGTGACTTGTGAATTGTGAGAAATTCAATTAGTCGTGTTTTGTCTCTTATGTATGATTGTGAAGCAATGAAAATTTGGATTTGGACAATATGGGAACGGTTATGGGTTTGGGTATTGAACTTAGGTTTTCTTTTGTTTTTTAAGTGTTAAAAACCGATCGGTTATGAAAATATAACCCGTTCGGGTTTTAGGGTCAACCCGAACTGAACCGAAAACCGAATAAAATTTTGGGTTTGGTTCGGTTCGGTTCGGGTCAACCCGACCCGAACGTCCACCCTTAAATATAACTATCAAAGATAAGTACCCCATTCCTGTGATTGATGAATTATTAGATAAGCTTTATGGTGCTAAATTTTATTCTAAATTAGACTTACGGTTAGGATATGATCAGATTCGAGTTAAAGAAGAAGCCATTAAAAAAACAACATTTCAAACATATGAAGGACATTAAGAGCTTGTGGTAATGCCATTTGGTCTCACAAATGCACCCGCAACTTTCCAGAGTCTCATGAACGACCTCGTTCGTCCTTATCTTAAAAAATTTATCTTTTTTTTTATTTATGACATCTCAGTTTATTCAAAGTCATGGAAAGACCATCTTAGTCACTTGCAAACTATTTTACAAATTTTATCCAATAACAATTTGTTTGCAAAAGAATCCAAGTATCTATTTGGTGTTTTACGGATTGAATACCTGGGGCATATAATTTCGGAGCAAAGAGTTGCACTGGACCCGGCCAAAATCCAAACTGTCATTGAATGGCCTAGGCTAATATCAATAAAAGGAGTTCGTGGGTTGTTGGGGCTGGCCGGATACTACAGGAAGTTCATTCAAAATTTTGGGGGCATTGCCGCTCTTTTAACTCAGCTTCTAACTAAGGAGGGATTTCAGTGGAATGAGGCGGCAGAGAAAGCTTTTAAGAAATTAATAGAGGCTTTAACGTCACCATCAATTTTAAGCTTGCTTGATTTCTCCCAACAATTTGTGATTGAGTGTGATGCTAGTGGCATTGGTATTGGCGCAATTCTCTCTTAGCAAGATCGGCCAATAACTTTTTTTAGTGAAGCATTGAAGGGATTGACTTTAACTTTATCCACCTATGAGAAGGAGATGTTGGTAATTGTTAAAGCCATAAAAAAATAAGGCCTGTACCTGCTTAGGAAACCGTTTACGGTTTGAACTGTTAAAAAGAAGCCATAAATACCTATTGGAGCAAAGGATTACCATGCCAGCGCAGACTCGATGGTTGCCAAAAATATTGGGATATGATTACGAAATTGAGTATAAGAAAGGGCCAGAGAATTAGTGTGCAGATTCATTATTACGGGTAGTTGAGTTCCAGTTCTTATCAATTTTTATGCCGCAAGCAAATTGGTGGCCAATTCTCTAGGAAAAGTTCAACGTGATTCATTCTACAAGGATTTACTTGAAAGGAGTCCTTCCCATTCACTTCTCCAGCTTCTCCAACGTGATGGTATTTGGTTCAAATGCAACAAAGTTTATTTAAGTCCTACCTCAATGTTAATTCCCAAAATAATGAGCGAGTGTCATTCTTCACCCATCGGTGGGTATTTCGGGTTTTATAAAACTCTTTCATGCCTCAAGCAAAGTTTTGTATAGCCCCAGATGAGATGCTCAGTGAAGGAATTTTTACAAAAATGTGATGTTTGTCAGAGGTTCAAAATTGATTGTATTAGACTAACGAGATTACTTTAGCCATTGTCCATTCCGACTCGAATATGGACTGACATCTCAATGGACTTTATTGAAGGATTACCATCTTTTAACGGATATACGGTTATTATGGTAATCGTTGATTGCTTGACCGAATATGCTCACTTTGTGGCCTTAAAACATTCGTTTACTGCAGATGTGGTAGCCAAGGCGTTTATCGCCAATGTTGTACGACTCCATGGTATTCTAACATCAATTGTTAGTGATCGGGATAAGGTGTTTATTAGTTCTTTTTGGCTAGCGTTGTTTGAGTTACGAGGAACTAAGTTGTGCATGAGCTCCAGTTACCATCCCCAGACCAACGGTCAAAGCGAAGTTGTTAACTGCTCTCTGGAACAATACTTGCAGTGTTTTGCAGGTGATCATCCGCAGAAATGGTTGGAATGGCTTCCTTGGGCAGAGTTCAGTTACAATACATCTGTTCACTCTTTCACCAAGATGACACCTTTTGAGGCAGTCTATGGAATTCCACTTCCAAACATATTGAGCTATGTTCCAAGCACTTCTCGAGTGCAAACAGTGGATGAGTACCTGTGCGATCGAGATATCATACGACGTGAACTACGTCATAACCATCGACTTGGTCAATAACGGATAAAGAGTCAGTCAGACCATCACCGACGTGAAGTCACTTTTGCCTTAAGAGATTATGTGTACTTGAAACTGCAGCCATACTGCCAGACTTCTATGGCTTTTCACAAGTCCTTGAAGCTCGCTCCTCGATTTTTTGGTCCATTCCGAATCGAAGAAAGAGTGGAAACGGTAGCTTACCAATTGGCTTTGCCCCTTGGCTCCCAAATCCACAATGTATTCCATGTTAGTCTGTTGCGAAAGCATATAGGCTCAATTGTTCCTACTTCAGAGCATCTACCTCCGGTTTTAGATGCTTCGACCATTCTTCCCAAGCCAAAAACTATACTTGATCGCCGTGTGATTCACAAGGGCAAATATCGGCCTAAATAAAAAATTTTGGTCAAATGGGTGGGTGTACCCGTAGAAGATGCAACATGGGAAAATACATGGTGTTTCTCTAAATCCTATCCTGATTTCAACCTTGTGGACAAGGATCCTTGAAGAGGGGGGGGGGAAATGATACGTGCAAATTATGCATGCATGCAATATGTTCGTGGGTAGAAAAAACGGCATTGATAATGAAGCAGAAAAAGTCATATTTGTTAAGACGGTCAAGTCGGTAGACTTAGTCAACTTAGTTAGGTAGTTGGATGAATAAACTGCTTAACTTAAGCATAAGTGGCGGCATGGTAGTGTGTTTGTTTCCTATTATTTTGCCTTGTTGTTGTAGTTGTTTTGCTACATTATTTGTCAAATGATACGTGCAAATTATGCATGCATGCAATATGTTCGTGGGTAGCAAAAACGGCATTGATAATGAAGCAGAGAAAGTCATATTTGTTGAGACGGTCAAGTCGGTAGACTTAGTCAACTTAGTTAGGTAGTTGGATGAATAAACTGCTTAACTTAAGCATAAGTGGCGGCATGGTAGCGTGTTTGTTTCCTATTATTTTGCCTTGTTGTTGTAGTTGTTTTGCTACATTATTTGTCAAATTGTAAGGCTATAAATAGCCAAAAGCATCAGGATAATAGAGGACAGATTTTCAACAAAAAAAACTCTTCATTTTTTTCTTAACTTCTTCGACTTCTACTTCTTCTTATCTAAGTTCATTCTTATCAAATTAATTAGGACAATTTAATTATTTGAAACAATCTAAGTCATTAGGCCATCTCCAATGGGTAACACCATTTTGGTGTAACACCAACACAAAAAATGTACATTTTTCACACTAAATTACTATTTCATCTCCAACTCATTTACACCAAATTTTACGCCAAAAAGAATATTCTTCTTTTTATTCTTTTATTCCTCAAGAATTAATTCAATTAACACAATAAATATTACTATTAATATAGATAATTAAGTAATAAGTAATTTTATATCGATTAACAAAAAAATATAGAAAATTATTAAATTTGCATTTAATTAACTAAATTAGTACATTATGAAAATTAAACATTACATTAATATAGAAAAATACAATAACAATAGTAATACGCTAGTTATTCGAATTACTAAATTCATAATTAAATTTATAATAATATTGGCCAATATTTTGATAATATTGGAGGATCTAATAATGATCTCCAAGATTATTAAATAATTGCTCTAATTTATGCTAGTAGTAGTAGCTTTTTTAATCTGTGTTAATTTAATTTTGTATTTTTAATTTTGTAATATGTAATCTAGTAATTAATGTTATTGGCATTTTATTATTATTATTAATTTTTATGTTGAATATTTTTATTTAAAATATTAGTATAATATTCAAAAAATAAAAATAATAACAAAAATAATAATAATATCTTAAAATATTATATAAAATAAGACATATATGTAAATAAAAAAAAAGGATATTTGAGACTTTTTTTCTCTAACACTAAATGAATAGTGTTGCACCATATTTGGTGCAATACTATTCATAACACTATTTTGGTGTTGATTTTGATGTCCCATTGGAGATGTATTTTACACAAAAAATAGTGTAAAATGTAATTTGGTGTAATTTTTAGTGTCCCATTAAAGATGCCCTTATGATTCAAATTTTAATTTCAAGTCAAAATAAACACATCAATAGTAACTATAATACAGCCTATTTCAATCTCAATTCCTGCCACTAGAATATATAATTTATTATAATTTCTATTCTTCATTCTGTTTATAACTTATTTTTATCCCAATTAATTCCGATTTCAATTTAATAAATGCATTGTTAATGTCATTTCTGTGCTTTGCTGGAATGGCATGAAGAAAACAAACAACCGTAGACTAATCACTTTCTGAACACGAAAACTTCAATTGCAAAACGAAATTCAGAAACAAACTTAAGCTTTATAAATAGACATTGAACTATAACTGGCACTTCGATTTCACACCGACCACAGCTTCTTGTCTGTGTTTGATAGTTGAGCGTGGAGGCTATCACCAGAAAAGAATACACCGTAATTTGAAAGGCTTCAAAAATAAGACTGTCTATACTTGCTATTAACCACAATAAATAAATCAGATAGCTAAAGATGTGTTCATCACATTTCACGAATATCATGCCTTTGGGGGTGCGACCTCAGGAGACTTTATACAACATCGTGGTCGTCTTTTTCTACCTAGCCTGTGCAGTCCCTTGAGACTGAGTTTGTGACTTCGTAATTCCTTCTCTCCAACCTTTCTGGCGAGCCCTCTGCTCCCATGTTGCTGTCAGTTTCTTCTGTGCTGCTAGTGCTGCTTCAGCTTTCTCCCTTGCTTCTTCACAAGTTTCCATACCTGAATTGCACTTATCTGCTTCCTTTTGATACTGAGATGTAAGCTTCTTAGCCTCAAGCAAAGCCATGTCTGCACGCTGCTGATTTTCCAAAGCTTCAGCTTCCCGTAGCTTCAGTTCCTCGGTCAGTAGCTCTGCAAAATTTTTCTCAGTGTCTTCACTCACTTCTGGATCATGCTTTGCGCAATCTGCATGGGACAAGTGAAAAAAAGGAAATAATACAATTAGTACAATTAAGCATCTGGACGTATGCAAAAACAGAAAAAAATAAAAAATAAAATAACAGATTGTTCATTACCTAAAAACCTGATAGGACTTAGGGTTAAATTAGGGCTGATTTTTATTGATTGAATCAAAAGAAAGAACAATCCTGACCTAATTAATTCGAGAGGTAGATTAATATCTCCCAAAACTCCTAATGGTTCCTAACACTAGACAAAACTCAACATAAACTCTAAATGACCCCTTAATCTCTTATTTATACCTGAACCCTAATTAATAAAATTATTAAACTGCCCCTGCCCCCTAAAATTACCAAACTGTCCCTGCCCCTTTATATTTGTGCCTAACATGAGTTCTCTAACAAAACCAAACTTAAACCAAGCAAATTTGAAGTTACAAAACAAATAAAAAAAGAGTAAATCTATTATCCACATAAAATAAACCAGACACGTTGATCATTACGTTCCATCACTAAGAATTCTTCTGCAATGGGACTGCCAGCATGTAATTGTTATATCATTCTGATGCAGTGGCATTCAAAAAGAAGATTACTGAATCATTTTAGCTAAAACAGATTACAAATGGTCAAAAATCTAAGGGCTTGATTTTTACCGTGTCATTTGTTTTAGAGACATCAGAACTCTCTCTGACTGTCATGAATAATGAGTGAGCACTCTAGAACCAGCCTATCGATCATGTTAAAAGGACAGTTAAAAAAGGGTGCAACAAAGGACGTTTCATGCAAGGGGAAGGAATGGTTTTTATTTAATTGATTGTTTCTGAAGAGCATCAATATTATTACAAGTTTTGGAATTTTAGTTGCACGGTTTCTAATGAAATCATATGCCTATGAAGCCACCTTTTCAAGCTGCAACCATGGCGCTATGAAATTATAATGGCAAGGTTTTGAGTTTATTAGTGCTACGCCCAGTTAACCATTTTCTACATAATAGGTACTAATGTACTATATGTTCACATAGCTCTTCCAAGATTTGAAAGCAATATATATGACAAATTAGAAGAAAAACCAGAATGGTTTGTATCTGAAGAGAATGCTCTGACAAAAAAAAGTGATGCATTATGGCAAGGAGTGTAATGCTTCCTTTTCTCATGCCACATTGGTGACAAAAGCATAGACAAAGAAACTAATTCAATAACAACTTTCTTTAACAGTCAAGTTTTGATAAGGAAAATAACCTGTAATGGATGCATTGCCAAGTCCTGCAAAAAAAATGTAAAGGAAAAAAAAATAAAATTCCAAAGTGAGCACAAGTTTGAAAATCCCAAAAAGAATCAGAATGTTAAAATAACTACACATAACTAAAGTAATTAGCTAAATGCAAAACAATTTTACATGAAAACCAAGCCAGTGGTTAAAGTGCACAAGTTCAAGTCAAAGAGACTGCCACATACAAAAGCAACCAAGTGCACCCACACGACACCGTGATCAGCAAAACAGGTATAAATTTCAGCTACGGCTTTTACTACTTGGAACCGACAACCATAACTTCATCGTCGGTATTTACCGAATGCTTAGGACGGACTTGCACAATAAAATTAAAGGCTTCATAGACGATCTCAAGAAGTTCAATCAGAAGGTTTCGTACTGCACTGCCTTTACTAGTCTTTGATCCCAATTGAAAAATTTAGCAGCAACCAAAAACTCTCTACTTCATTTATTTTTTCCTTTTTTTTTTTTCTTCCAATTCTAGCAGTTGATGTGATTGATTTAAACTAAAAAGGAAAATTTACCGCAGATCTAAACTAAAAACCAAATTAGGAATTATTAATACTGGATCTAAGCAGATCGGGAAAGTGGAAAAAGAACGTACCATCTGGGATTGAAAGGAGAGGCTGAGAAGAGCAGTCACAAACACAAGGAGGACAGGTGGCGGCGGAGGAGTGGCTGACGGCAGCTAAACCCTCCATGAAGTGCCAGTAGAGAGGCGGACCGACGATGTATCCGAACAAGCAAAGCCCCAATAAAATCAAGCCCACCTTCGCTATCGCCGCTTGATTCACCGCCATTGCCCTCTGTCGTCGGTTGTATTGACGAAAACGACACGCGGAGTGGAGATGATGAATGAGAGTTCGCTGGACTGTTACCTCATCGTCGTCAAGTGTAGCTTTCTTTTAAATCTTAATTATTTGCTAACGGTTTTCGACGGCCTGATCTAAACGCGCTTTGAGACTGTTGACCACAGATTGCTATTAAGTGTACCCCGTCCAATTAATAAATACACCTTCTCCTGCATCAATAATTGTCAAGAGGGGTGTAATCAGATTTAGAATAGATTAGCTAAAGTCGAATAGACCAAATTTTATGAGTCTGAGAAAAGTTTCCCTTATTTATCATTTGAGCGGGCTATTGGCACCGCTCTAAAACACATCTTAAATCCATTTTCTTTATGAACAACCCTAGCTATTCTAACATTAAAATTCTAATTGATATATCTTTCATTTATTATATGGTAATTAAATAATTTTATAAAATGTGAAATCCATCATCCAATAGATGAGTGACAAATAATATTAAGATTCAAGTTAGAACTCAAATATTAGAATATCTAACATTATTATTTTTTTATTAACCCTATTAAAATATTTAAAAGTCTTACAATTTTTTTAATATTTCCATCAATGACAAAAATAACCTTAATTAAAATTCATTAGTGAAAACTCCATTAGTTAATTTTTACTTATTTTTATTATTAAACCTCATTCCAACATTGAGGTTTCTTTCATTCAAAAGAAGAAAAAATAGAAGAGTTTCTTCTCTTCATCGTAGCCACCAGTAGTAAAATCTTCATCCGAAAATAAAAGAAAAAAAAAACAATCTTTTTAATTTCTGAAATCTTAGATTTCAATTTCAGGTACAATTCATTTAACCTCTCAATCAAAATATAAATTATGGTAAGAGTTTATTTTAGCTATGAGGTCCAAACTACTAAAATTAATTTTTTTTTAAAAATTGTATTGGATCTTTTCTTCTTTTCCAAATTATTATTTTTGTTTATATGCGCCAACACTTTTTTTTGGGATATGCATCACTTCTTTTAATAATAAAACGTATCCTTGATCTCCTTTCTAGGGATGGTAAAAAAGCCTAACTCGGATTTTGATCTGTCGAAAATTTTTAGGCTTTGACCCAAATTTAACAGTGAATGTCAAATTCAAACTTAAAAGTTAAAGCCCATCAACTTTGGGAGGGTTTGGACCTTATTTGTCTCGACTCAAGCTGACTCGATCCGAACACTTAAAGAAAGAAAGAAAGAGTCAAATGTGAAATACGAGTTATGCAACTCAAGAGAGGGGGTGAATTGGGTTTTTAAAACTAATACTAACCAAATCACACAACAATTTAATCTAATACCTTAATAAAATATAAAACAATAAATTCAACAAAGCACGGTAATAAAAGAGTAAGGGAAGAGAAAAACAAACATGAGGATTTTTACGTGGTTTAGCAAACCCCGCCTACGTCCACGCCTCCAAGCACACCATGACTTAGCTAAAAGATTTCACTATCTAAGCCTCCCAAGGCTTCAAAAGCTTACAATTGACTTTCAAAGTGTCAATGAACCTTTACAACAAGAGATTATCCACAATCTCTTGACTCAAGTATATCCCAACACTTACAATCTCTCAATTTGATTTTACAAAAATGATTACAAAACTTTCTCTCACACAATGTATTTGAATACAAATGAAAGCCTAACATGTGTGAATGAAATGAATACAAAATTTATACTTTTAAATTTGCAAAGAATTGCTTTAAGATATCAATGGTTGCATCATATGAAATGAATTGGATTTGAGCTATTTTATAGTTGAAGAAAAAAAATTACCCGTTATTGAATTTCTGGTGATAACTGACTTGTCGCTTTTGTAAATTTGGTTAGCCGCTTTATGTTACCGTTACAACAAAAATTTGAATTTTTGAACAACCGGTATGCTGCTTTCGGAATCTGGTTAGTCACTTTTTTTTTCAATAAGTTCATCAGGTCCTCAAATCGGTTGGCAAACCTTTCTGATCCAAGCTAATTTCATTATAAAATTATAATTTTATCTCAAAACTTTCTATAACTGTATTATAGCCCAAAACGTTATGAAACTTTACAAATATGTCCAATTTCAGAATTTCTAAGTAATTCTTATTTATCCCAAAACTTTATGAAATTATGATAAAGCCCAACTTATAGAAATTATAGTATGACCCAAAACATTTTAAATATTTATAAATAGACTCAAATATGGAATTCAAAATAATAATTATTAAAATTAGTCTTTTTCATTTTAGTCCATTTTTTGGAAAATAATTAATTTCATAAACTCATTTTCTTGTTGTAAAAGCATAATGTGTAATTCTTTGTTTATCCAAAAATATGTGGTTTGTTATAATCAAAATCAATATTTATAGCCATATAAGCTAACAATCTCTCCATTTTTGATGATGATAAAACACATTATGAAAATTTGATTTAGTTATGAAAAGCTCGTCCTTAATCAATGCAATATTAAAATTTAATTTGAAAAAGATTTAAAAGACTCCCCCTGCATAAATACATAAGAATATTTTTCATAACAAATAAATTTTTCATATCTCCCTTTACATATTATATCGACGAGATTGATATTCAAATCTTTCGTCTTAGAGCACATTAGTTTAAAATTCGGTTGATGGGATTTGGTATGATACTTATGAGATCGATGATATCGGCGAGATTGATATTCAAATCTTTCATCTTAGAGGCACATTAGTTCAAAATTTTCCAAAACATAAGTAAAAAACATAACCAACAATCATATCAAATCTATATCATCCAAAATAGACATATAATTCAAAGTTATAACAAACATGCATAAATATCCACATAATCTAAATAGAAAATGAAAAATCATAAAGTAGTAAATGTTAGTGTGTTTAAATACAAGCACAAAAGACTTCTAAGGTGGTGAAAATGGTGGTGATGGAGGTGGAAATGGAAATGGATATGGAATGCAGAAGTACTCAAAGAGGAGTCATTGGTTATGAAGAGTTGCTAATGTTGCTAGGAGAGGCGCTGGTGCTCGTCGAGAATATGCGGCTGAAAGCTAGTCTGCTGTATAGAGAGAGTACTTACCTCATTCATAAGCTGCTGAAGAGTAACCTCTTCTGAAGCAAAAGGCTCTGGAGGTGGTAAAACAGGTGCAGAGATAATAAACACGAGACAGTCTCGACGTCTACACTGGCCCCGAAATAGAAGCAAAAAATTAGGTAGTTGATCAGCAGGTACTACATCATTGCGTGACCGATTATCACTCAGAGAAAGAAAAGTGTACTTATTGTCAGTGAATCTTACCTAAGTGCCATTTTACCACTCAAATCCAAGACACATACAACTTTAGCCCCAATACTCTTAGAAGATCTACAGGAAGGTTCATTGATGGATACCTTAAAATATTAGAGGATCCGAGTGATAAAATGACCATACAGAAGGGAACGAGTAATCAACTTGGGTATAGAGAGGATGGTTCGGATAATAGAGTACCCTAAGTTAACTAGACGATGTCTAAGGATGCAATCAATCAAGGCAACATCCATGTGATAAACCTCATTCAAATGGCTTGACCTAGGGAGCACAATAGTTTGAATAAACTGAAGTAATATCCGAATTTGGAGACAAAGACATTAGGCGTTAAAATGGATAGTATAATCATCATCAGAAGATCAATACAACAACATATATTCTTAATGGCGTCAATATGAATATAGTCATCAATATCGAGAGATTTTTTAGGAGAAAAAACTTCTAGGCCATCATCAGAGGTTCTTAGGATAGAATTCAACTCCGAATTATCAAATTCAATCGAAACTCCTCAAACATTGGTGATTACTAGATTCGCTTTCTCCGCGGAAGTATCAATATTTCAGTAAAATACTTTCACCAAGTCGAGACATACATTCTCCTCAATCACAAGAGTATTTATCCAACCAACATCTTCCAACAATTGCTATTACTGAGACTATACAACCAATCCAGTAAAACAAAAAATGTAGAGAGTACCTCATAAGTCATGAACTGATGGTAAAATTATTTGACTAAATTCTTAGCTGGAAAATCCATGGATTCAAAGTTGGATTGATTAGAAGAGCCGCTTACTTACCGTGATCTCTTGGCTTGTTAAACCAGTTCTTTGCCATTTCATCGAACTAGTCATAAACTAGACATGATGATTTTGAGTAATTTGAGGAAAAATGAAGCAATGAAAATGAAGATGATGAGGATTAGAAGGAATATTGAGGTTCAATTCGGATAAAAAATAGCTTAGGAAAAAGAAATTCAGAGAGAGAAAATTTCCTTGAAAACCTAGGTTTGATTTTGAGATCTAGAGATTTTGATGGTAAAAATGAATTTTAAAAGTGGTTTTGAGCACAAAAAGAGATAGGGAGTGATTTTTGTGAATCGTTTTGAAATGAAATATATGAAAATGATGGATTTTAGAGTGAGAAAGAGAGGGGAAGAAACGACTTTTAAAGAGAGAGGACAACTGGTTTACTGAAAGAAAGAAAGAGAAGGTGAACAGTGATAAAAGCTGCGAATCCAGCTGGCCGAATTTCACTAACCGTTAGCCAGTTAGTGTCCAATGAAAGAGAAAAACGCATTCGGTTTACCAGATTCTATTAACCGGCTAGCCGGTTGGTGTCTAGAATTCTAAAAATCAAAACCGGCTTACCGTTTAGCAGAACCGGTTGGCTGGTTTTGAGGCAAAAAATAAGCTTTACAAATTTGACTTACTGAATTTCATAATCGAATGACCGGTTTGTGTCCAATAAGTTCTAAACCGAATCTGGCTATCCGAATTTCATAACTAGTTGCCCAGTTTCTGTCCAAAGAGTAGACATTCACAAACGGTTTGTCGGTTTTCCAATCCGGTTATCTGAATTTTTACTCGAAAGCAAGCAAACCCAATCTGGCTTTACCAGTTTGTTGAATCCGGTTATCCGAATTTGGTCCAGTGAGCGACACTAAGAAAAATGACTTTTCGGTTGATTAGAAACGACATACCGGTTTATCTATGGAAATCTTTTTACCACTTATAGAATTTCGGTAAGCTCTTATACTTGTATTATATGCACCAATTTATTTTTGGCTTAAAAGTTTGATCAATTTTAAATCATTTAGTGATTTAAAACTTTTCAATAAACTATTTAAAACATGAAACATAAATGCATACAAGATCAATCACATCAATTAAATCACAAATCAAAGTTCAAGATATAATATTCATCATTCCAAGCTCATATCATATTTTTATAAAATGCTCTTCACTAAGAGGTTTTGTAAAGATATCAGCAAGTTGACTTTATGTAGAAACAAAATTAATCACCACATTTCTTTTTTGAACATGATCTCTAAGAAAATAATGCCTAGTTTCTATATACTTAGTTTTAGAATGCTGAATGAGATTCTTGGATAAATTGATAGTACTAGTATTGTCGCATGAAATAGGTATTTGATCAAGATTAATACTATAGTCCATAAGAGTTTGTTTTATCCAAAGAGCTTGTACACAACAACTACCTGCGGCAATATATTCTACCTCGGTGGTTGAAAGTGCAACTTAATTTTCTTTCTTACTAAACCAAGAGACAAGTGAATGACCTAAGAAGTGACATATTTCACTAGTACTTTTTCTATGAACCTTATAACCGACAAAGTCGGCATCCGAATAACAAATTAAGTCAATATGAGTTCTCCTAGGATACTAAAGGCCAAGATTAATGGTGCCGATCAAATATCAAAAAATTAGTTTAACAAAGCAAGTGTGACTCTCTAGGACAAGATTGAAATCTAGCACACATGCATACACTGAACATAATATCAGGCATACTAGCAGTCAAGTAGAGTAAGGATCCGATCATACCTCGATAAGTCTTGATGTCAACTTCCTTACCTTTTTCATCTTTATCCAGCTTGATGGTGGTACTCATTAGAGTGGTTTTTGCTATTCTATTTTCATAACCAAATCTTTTGAATAGATCTTTGACATACTTGGCTTGATTTATGAAAATTCCATCCCCATCTTGTTTTATTTACAATCCAAGGAAGTACTTCAGCTCTCCCATCATATTCATCTCAAATTCTTTATTTATATAAGATGAAAATTCCTTGCACATGGACTCATTAGTAGAACCAAATATAATATCATCAGCATAAATTTGAACAATAAGTATATCTTGGTTTTTATACTTAACAAAGAGAGTAGTGTCTGATTTTTCCATCAAAAAATCGTTATCTAATAAGAAGTTTTTAAGCCTATCATACTATGCTTTAAATGCTTGTTTTAATCCATATAATGCCTTAGACAACTTATACACATGATTTGAAAATTTTTTATTTTCAAAATCATGAGGTTGTTTCACATACACTTTCTCCATAATGTAACCATTTAAGAATACACTTTTGATATCCATTTAAAATAGAATGAAATCTTTATGACATGTATATGCTAATAACATCCTAATGGATTCCAATCTAGCCATAGGTATAAATGTTTCATCAAAATCAATTGATTCTTTTTTGTTGTAATCTTGAGCCACTAGCCTAGCTTTATTTCTTACAACTATACTGGATTAATCCATTTTGTTTCTAAATACCCATTTAGTACCTATAATGGATTGATGTTTCGGTTTAGAAACTAATTCCCACACATTATTTCTCTTAAATTGATTCAACTCTACTTGCATTGCCATAATCTAAGGTTCATTATTTTCCGCATCCGCAAAGAATTTTGGTTCAATTTGAGATATAAATGTAGTATGCTCAGATGTATTCCTAATTGATGACCTAGTAGTTATACTTTGAGATGAATCTCCTAAAATTAAGTCTTTCTGGTAAGAAGAAACATACCTCCATTCTTTGGGGAGTGTTTTAGAAGTACCTTCATTTTGCTCTGCATTTGTTTCTTCATGTTGCTCATCTTGATTTCCATGTAGTGCATCCTTTTGATTATCATTTAATAACTCTTCCTATTGTTTTTTTATCTACATCATTATTAATAACAACTTTCTCCGTAGAAGAGGGGTTAGATTCATCAAACGTAATATGTATAGATTCTTATGCAACTAGAGTTCTTTTATTATAAACTCTGTAAGCTTTGCTTGAGTTTGAATACCCAAGAAAGATACCAACATCGGATTTTGGATCAAATTTTCCAAGGTTATCTTTTGTGTTCAAAATAAAACATTTGCATAAAAAAACTTTGAAATAATCAATATTGGGTTTTCTATATTTCCAAAGCTCATATGGAATTTTATTGAGATGAGATCTAATCAACACACAATCTAAAATATAACATGCAGTGTTGACGGCTTCGGCCCAAAATACTTAGGCAAAGAGTTTCATTTAACATAGTCCTAGCCATTTATTGAATCGACCTATTATTTCTCTCAACAACTCCATTTTGTTGTAGAGTTCTAGGTGATGAAAATTGATGCTGAATGCCAAAATCATTACAGAAATTTTTAAATGAATGTTTTTCAAATTCTTCACCATGATCACTCCTAATACATACAATACCATACCCTTTTTCATTTTGAACTTTCTTACAAAATACTTTAAAGACATCAAGACTATCTTTTTTATTAGCTAAGAATAATACCCATGTGTATCTTGAAAAATCATCAGCAATTACAAAAGCATAATACTTGCCACTTAGGCTAGCATATCTTGAAGTTCCAAATAGATCTATATGGAATAGTTGAAGGGATTTTGAAATAGAAATATGATTTTTGCTTTTAAACGAGATTTTGATTTGTTTACTAAATTGGCATACTTTACAAATTCTACCTTTTTGCAAAATTGATTTTTGGAAGACCTTTAACTAAATTATTTTTTTGAAATCTTTGAAATTAAATCTATGCTTGCATGTCCTAGTCTTCTATGCCATAGCCAACTATCATCATGCAATGTCGAAAAATATTTATCATGAGTAGATGCACATTTTATGTCAATGGTATAAACATTATCACATCTATTTCCAAAAAATAAATCTTGCCATCACATGAATTTTCAATAACACATCTAGATTTATCAAAAACAACTTTATAATATTTGTCACACAATTGACTAATACAATTCAGTTGTGTTTCAAATTTTCAACCAAACATACATTTTCCATTAAGGTTGACGAAACTTTACCGACCTTTCTAATTCTAAGAATCTTTCCCTTTGAATTGTCTCTAAAGGAAACATCTCCACCGTTTTCAATTTTGGTGAAACTTAAAAACCATGGATAGTTTTCGTTCATATGCCTTGAACAACCACTGTCTAAGTACCATTTATTTTTCTTCTTTTTCAAGCCATGCAGAGAAAATCTCAAGTCTTAAGTACCTCAAACTTTTTGGGTCTTTAAGTGTTAGTAATGGTTCCTTTTGGAACCTAAATACATTTCATACCATAATATGTATTTCTTTTCACTAGACCTTTATTTTTTATATGACCATCTGGATTACAATAGTGACATACAACTTGCTTGTTAATAAATATACTATTCACAAGTAGTTCTTATAATACTTTTGTTTCAAATTAGGCTTATAATCAAGTCCTCCTTTATCAAACACACATTTTTGTGAATTAAGCAAGTTATCCAATATCTTTTGTTCATTTGTAAATTTCAAAATAATCTTATTTAACTCATTATTCTTTTTCTTAAGCATTTCATTTTCATTTTAAAGTTATTTATGTGTGATTCTAGATGCTCATGTGAAGTGCTAGGTTTCTTATTTGATAATACAACTATATCATATAATATTTTATTCTTTAGTTCTAGGCATGTAATCTTTTCACTTAGAGATTCATTTTCATTTTTGAGCTCTATCATTTTCTTTTTAAGACATATATTCTTTTTGTCAATTTTCATCTACTCATCATGCAATTTTTTAAAAGCATCATATAATTCATCATAGGTAGGATCACTTACCTCATTGAGATCATTATCATCTCTTATTGCCATAAGTGCTGGGTTTGATACTTTTTACGACTCTTCTTCATCAATTGAATCTTCATCGCTATCATCCCAAGTAGCAACTGTGGCTTTCTTCTTGAGTTTGTTGAGAAGTGGGCACTCCGATCTTATATGACCAGACTTCTTGCATTCCTAGTAAATGATTACTTCTTTCTTCTTCTTTTAGTTCTTGAGGTTCCTAAATTTTCTTTGCTCGCCGATTTTTTTGAAAAATGTTTTTAACCTCTTTGCTAGCATAGCCAACTCCTCATCATCTGGCTCATTTTTTCTATCACTCTCATATTTTAAGGCTTTGAGAGTAATATTTTCCTTCTTCTCTTCATTGCCTTTTTCCACTGCTAAGTCTTCCTCATAAGAAATAAGAAAGCCAATTAAATCATTAATAGGTAGGGTATTTAAATCTTTGGCTTCCTCAATGGCAGTCTTCTTAGGTCTCAATTCTTTTGGAAGTGACCTAATGATTTTCTTGACTTTCTCGCTATTTGAAAAAGTTTTTCCTAGGGCTCCTAGGGTATTCATTATGTCCGTAAATCGTGTATACATAGAATACATACTTTCATTTTATTCCATTTGAAACAGTTCATATTGATGAATGTATCTACTAATTTTAGACTCTTTAACTTGATTTGTGCCTTTATAAATAACTTCAAGTTTGTTCCAAATTTCATGAGCACTTTCACAACTTGACACTTTATGAAACTCTTTCTTGTCAAGTGCACAAAATAAGGCATTCATAGCTTTAGAATTTAGAGAAACTTTTCTCTTTTCCAATTCATTCCATTCCCGTAAAGGTTTTGGAATATATTCCCCTACTTCATTCTTAGTTAAAGGCATGAATGGACCATCACATACAACTTGTCAAATTTCATAATCTAAAGCTTACAAATAAATTCTCATCCTAGTTTTCCAATATGGATAGTTATTACCGTCAAAGAACGGTGGTCTAGTTGTGGACTGTCCTTCCCTAAATGTTAAGTCATATTGGGTTGCCATTAATCTTTAACTCTAGGCGGTTAAGTCTAAACAAGAGCACCTCGCTCTGATACCAAATAAAATATGAGTTATGTAAATCAAGATGGGGGTGAATTGGATTTTTAAAACTAATACTAAGCAAATCAAACAACAAATTAATCTAATGCCTTAATGAAATATAAAACAATAAATTCAACAAAGTACAGTAATAAAAGAGCAAAGGAAGAGAAAAACAAAAATGAGGATTTTTACGTGGCTCGGTAAATTCCGCCTACGTCCATATCTTCAAGCACACAGAACTAGAGAATTTCACTATCCAAGTCTCTGAAGACTTCAAAAGCTTACAATTGACTTCTAAGGTGTCAATGAACTTTTACAACAAGAGATTATTTATAATCTCTTAACTCAAGTATATCACAATACTTACACTCTCTCAATTTGATTTTACAAAAATGATTACAAAACTTTCTCTCACACAATGTATTTGAATATAAATGAAAGCCCAATATGTGTTAATGAAATGAATACAAAATTTATGCTTTTAGATTTTCAGAGAATTGCTCAAGATATCAATGGTTGCATCATATGAAATGAATTAGATTTTAGCCATTTTATAGTTGAAGAAGAAAACTAGCTGTTATTGACTTTCTGGTGATAACCAGTTTGCCGCTTTTGTGAATTCGATTAGCCGCTTTATGTTACCGTTACAGTAAAAATTTGAATTTTTAAACATCCGGTATACCGCTTTTGAATCCAGTTAGCCGCTTTTCTTTTAGTAAATTACTGTCCAAATTTAGTCTAGCGCTTGTTAAATCCGATTAACTACTTGCTATAGTGACGACTACACTGAACTATTTTCTAAAACTATAGTTTTATCTCAAAACTTTCTATAACTGTATTATGACCTAAAAAGTTATAAAATTTTACAAATAGGTTTAATTTCAAAATTTCTAAGTAATACTTGTTTATCCTAAAAGTTTATGAAATTATAATAAAGCCTAAACTTATAGAAATTATAGTATAGCCCAAAATATTTTAAATATTTACAAACATGCTTAAATTTGGAATTGAAAATAATACTTATTAAAATCAATCTTTTTCACTTTAGTCCATTTCTTGGAAAATAATTAATTCCATAAAATCATTTTCTTTTTGTACAAGCATAATGTATAATTCTTTGTTTCTTCAAAAATATATGGTTTGTTATCATCAAAATCAACATTTATACCTATATAGGCTAACAAAATGCACCCATGATACACTCATACACGTACACATTTCACGCTCTTAAAACATAAAAAAAAAAAACCTAACATATCTCACTATCTCACATGTAGAGAAGTCATCAATCCGACCACAACAACCCTCACCGAGCAAAACTACTGGCTGCAGTAGTAAATTCCTCTAGGGTTGGCAAAATAAGGGCCTAGGTTGGGCTTTTCGAAGTTCAGGCCCAGGCCCATGTTATTAATAAAATGCCCAGGCCCTTTAAAAGCCCATCCAAAAATGGCGGGCTGGCCGTGGGCCGGGCCATCACGGGCCTGGGGGCTTCCATAATTATTTAAAAATAAAATTTTAATAAAGAAAAAAAATTATAAAAACATCTCAACTAAAAAAAAATAGATATACTTCAACCCTTTCGGAGGTTGATTTCATTGGAATCTTTAATAACCATTGTAAAATGCAAAAGTTTGATATCCATGGAGCAATGTTTGCTGTTTTTTGCCAAAAGAATAGCCTGAAAAACGTGAGTCGATGATTTGCACTGCGTGGGTTCGAGTGGCTGGTGCTAGGTTTACTGCTGAGGCGACTTCTTGCATCGTGGTGGTGTGCTGGCCGGGTTTGTTGGAGGCTGCTACTGCGATGACTTCGCGTGGGTGTTGGGTTCACAAATCGCTACTTCGCTGCTGCTGGTCGTGCTCGTGGCTTCTAGATCCGGCGATGATTGGCTGTGGGTGCTATTGCTGTGTTGGTTTTGATCGGTTAGGTGATGGCTGCTTGAGAGATGTGTAAGAAGTGCAGACTGCACAACATTTAATTTTAGAGATTTTGTTTTTAAGGAGAAATGCAAATTATGAAGAAATTTGTGCTATTAGAACGAGCTTAGAGTTGCAAACTCGATATTCCAATTAGAAAAATCTCCAACAATTTAGAACTTAGATGATAATAGCTGCAGTTGGGTGGCTCGTGGGTGTGAGGTAGTGAGGGATAGGGATTGGCTATTTTGATTTCGTTATTTTGTGTGTTCTTTTTTTTTTCTTTTCAATTTGATTTTTTTAATTTATATATAATAAAGCCTGGGCTTTTTGCTAAGGCCTTTAACCAGGCCTAACATTCATGGGCTTTATTTTATGGAGTCTATATCTATGCATTTATCGTGCGGGCTGGGCTCAAAACCCGCGAGCCTGGGCCGGGCTGATGCGGGCTCGGGCCGGCCCAAACTTTTTTGCCAACCCTAAATTCCTCATCCGAAAATAAAAGAAAAAAAAATCAATCTTTTTAATTTCTAAAATCTTAGATTTCAATTTCAGGTACAATTCATTTAATCTCTCAATCAAAATATAAATTATGGTAAGAGTTTATTTTAGCTATGAGGTCCAAACTACTAAAATTAATTTTAAAAAAAATTTGTATTGGATCTTTTCTTCTTTTCCAAATCATTATTTTGCTTATATACACCAGCACTTTTTTTGGGATATGCATAACTTCTTTCAAAAATAAAACTTATCCTTTCTAGGGATGGTAAAAAAGCCTAACTCGAATTTTGATTTGTCAAAAATTTTCAGGCTTTGACCTAAATTTAACAGTGAATGTCAAATTCAAACTTAAAAGTTAAAGCCCATCAACTTTGGGAGGGTTCGGGCCTTATTTGTCCTGACCTAAGCTGACCAGATCTGAACACTTAAAGAAAGAAAAAGTCACATACACCCATGATACACTCATACACGTACACATTTCAGACTCTTAAAATATTAAAAAAAAAAACATAACATATCTCACTATCTCACATGTAGAGAAGTCATCAATTCGACCACACCAACCCTCACCGAGCATAACTACTGGCTACACCCACTCATGCCATGATAGCCATGCCACCGCCAGCCAACTGGCCACCAAAATCAATCAACCAATAGGTATTTGATGTTTATGGAAAGAAAGAAATAAAGCACTTCTGTTTATTTGTGTTAACATATATGTTTACATATTGTTGATTTTGATGATAACAAATAAGATTAAGAATGATTAAGTTTTTAAAAGCTTAAATTATTTTTTATACATTTTAAATAAATCATTATTTTCACATTATAAAGGTTTCATATTTAATGGAAAAATAATTTTATGAAATTGGTTGTTTTTCAAGTTTATGGTTTAATTGAAAGAGTTTTGAAAACTTTAAAATTAACAAGTATTGTTTGAAATTATGGAGAATGACTTATTTGAAAGGTGTCATAGCATTTTGGGCCATCTCATAATTTTAGAAACTCTGGGAAAAACGAGCATTATTTAGAAATTCTGAAATTGGATCTATTTGTAAATTTTTATAACGTTTTGGGTCATAATACAGTTATGAAATGTTTTGGGGTAAACTGTATTTTTGAAAAACAGTTCACTGTAGTAGTCACTGTACAATCACTGTAGCAAACGGCTATCCGACATCAAGCAGAATTGAAGATTAGCCTCTAGACACTAACGGCGATCCGACATCCTGATAACGGCTCGCCGACATTGAACAGAATTGAAAGATTAGTCTCTGGACACTAATGGCGATCCGACATCTTCATAACGGTGATCCGACATTTTTGAATTTCAGCCCAACGGTCATAGTGACCAGTCAAACGGTGATCCGACATCTAGTTAACGGCGATCCATTTTCTGGCAGAAAGTGCATAACGGCTAGATTTTAAGTTCCAACTATATAAACTCAAATCCAATTCATTTTTGGTAATCCTAGCAAGCCAAAATAAGTTCACACAGCATATATTGAGCTTCAAATTCGAAAATCATTATAGATTAAATCTTCATTGAGCTATCATTTTGTATATCCACTATTTGAGAGAGTTTTTATTGTAAGTTTCATTTCCTTATCAAATTTGTGAGTGTTTAAGTGTGTGAGACACTTGAGTGAAGAGATTGAGAGATAATCTCTTTGTTGTAAAGGCTCATTGACACCTTGGAAGTCAATTGTAAGCTTTTGAAGCCTTGAAAGGCTTGGATAGTGAAATCCTCAAGCTTGGGTTGCTTGGAGGCGTGGATGTAGGCGGGGATAGCCAAACCACGTAAAAAGCCTTGAGTTTGCTTTCTCCTCTCTTACTTATTTATTATTGTGCTTTCATTGAATTTATTGTTTTTAATTTTATTAAGGCATTAGATTGGATTGTTGTGTGATTTGATTAGGATAATTTTTTAAAACACCAATTCATCCCCCCTCTTGGGTTGCACACTTGTATTTCAATTTGGTAGCATTATTCTTTGTATTGGATTCAATTTCAACTTATTCATAAGCTTTATGTTCATGGAAACGGTCAAAAGCATTGAAGCCGAGACCTTCATGAACTATTCCATTTAGCTTGACCCTTGCACAATTGATTTATAAATGGTAAAATATATGTTAAAGCTTTCTTGCTTATTTAAATTTATGTCTCTCTCACATGTTTTGCATTACGTTTTTATATGGGAATGTCATGTGCCTATATGTTTCTTTTAATGTGGTTAATAATCATCATCACAATAGAAAAAGGATTTTAAAATGCTAATTTGTAGTTCATTTTTTTAAATTTAAATTATTTAATTATCAAATAAAACAATCTTGGGCCTTTATCTAGCATTCGATATTAGTGAGTTTGGAATTTCCATTTCAATAGAAGATTTTTGTTTGACAAGAGTCAATAAGCTAGGTCCCAAGCCAAGCAGAACAACGTAGTTGTAAAACTTGTTACCAGTTGGGCTCGGGCTTTTTCAAAGCCCAATCAAAATCTCAAAAGACCATGCTTTTTTAGGTCTTAGGCCCTTTATTTTAGTTATAAGGTTGGGAAAGCCTGAGCCTAATCTAGCCCATTACCATCCCTAGTCTTTCCAATCATATTTACGACAGATCTTCAATAACAATTACAAGTACTTTTATTTTTCCCATCATCATTTGTCCACTGATTTAATTCTTCCTTACTAGTGAAAACCTATGAATAAGACAATAACATCTTAGTTAACCATACAAAGAAAAAGAAAATGAACCTAAGAAAATTTATTTAGCTTTATACATTTTCGTTAGTGAATTCGGTTGGGTAATCCATAATATCTACTTCATTATCAAGAATGGCATCCACAATAGAACTTTCCTCCTTCGCAATAATTATACAGGTATTAACATAACTTAATGCAACTAAACTTAAAACTAAAAACTAAAAAAAATAGCAATTTTAATTCAACAATGATCAACCGAATAGTTGATGTTGTTAAGGGATATTTATTGACCATTGTCCAACATTCTCACTATCATTCCAATTTAAAAATAACAATAAAATAATAGCAAAGTTAGGCTACATTTGCCATGCAAGATTGGATTGGACTAGATTAGGTTGAAATAGATTAAGCTGGATTATATCATATAATCTTATGTTTGGTGCAGTATCGAATTAGACTATGTTAAATTATATTTAGATAATATTAAATAGCATTTAAGTTGATATTTAAATATAAATATCAATTATTCATGAAATTTTATAGTCATAATTAAAATAAATTTAAAAATAATTAATAAGAAAATTAAATATATTTTAAACAAGTTATTTTGGTAGTCATAATATAATAATCAAATAAAAACACATTGTTTGGGGAGAAATAGGAAAAATAATATGTTGCCACGTGTCGATAAGAGGAGCGGCTCGGTATAATTGAGGTACCCCGCATAATTCTGAAGTAAGATGAGGTACCTTGCATAGCTTGAGGTACCCCACATTAGGGGTGGGCAAAATCGGATTCAGGTCGAGTTCGGGTAAATCCGATCGGGTTTTGGGTTGTTCGGGTTGGGCAAATATTAATCCGAATACAACCCGATCTTACAATCTAACCCGATCCGACCCGATCCGATATATATTCGGGTCGGTTTGAATCGGGTCAAAACATGAGTTGAACTAGGGTAGAATCGGGTCGGGTGAAAGCTTTAAAATTACTTAATTATATGCGTGAAATAAGCTTAATCAAAAAACCACAGGCAAAAACTTGGGTCGGTACTCGGGTTGGAAGCTTGGCCTTGGAATGCGGACGGATCACGGACAAGTTTTGATAGCGGATCATTGGCGGTTCTTTGCGGCGGATAGGCGGACATCACGGTTGTAGATCGCATGACGGCTGAACAGCGGATCGCGGATATTTGAGCGTCTGTGAACAACAACAGTTGCGACCTGGAGGTGGGCGTGTGGCCTCCGTTGGCGGTCTTGGTTGGGAGTCGGCCAGTTCCTTGCTTTCGTGTGTGTGTGTCTTGTGAGTTTCGTACTTTGTTTGTGTGTTGTGAATGCATTACATTGTGAGTGTGATTTGCGTTTGTGGTGTAAACGTGCGTTTGGGTTTAGGTTTAATTTTTTAAGCAACCCGTCCAGGTATATTCCCGTCATGCCGGATCAGTTTCGGGGAAATTTTCCACCGCGCGATTCAGGTTACCGTGTAAGTAACTCGACTCGGATAACACCAGTGAACCCAAAGTACTGGAATAGCTTGGTCGGGGTACCCGGGTTAAAATTAGCCCATAGCTTTCGGGGAGTGACTTTCAAGTTTGGCTGCGATTAAGGTAACTCGAAATTTTAGCTTCAGAGCAAGAGTAACAATAATTTTCATTAATCCCGAGTGAGCTAAGTTAGAATAGTCAGTGCCAAGAATAACTTTGGAATAGCTCGGTGCCCAGCTTGGTGAAATATGTATGCTTCGGGGTAACTTTCGGGGTGCAGCGGATAAAATATACCTTCTTCGAGAGCTGACTCGGGGTGCAGCCTGCGATTAAAGGTACCATGTGTATTGGATTCAAGAAAATCCTCTGAAAAGTCTAGCATGAGAAGCGTCTCCATCGCTCGAAGGATAATGCATGATTTGGTCAGATTTAAATACCAAAACATCGTACTGAAAAGTGGTGACAGTCGCCTGCTACCTCTGCCAAAAGTAGTCTCTGACACGGCGACCTGTTTGGGATACCTTAGACTACTCTTGACATCATGCTTTTAAAAGGATAAGATACGTTGCGAATGCCTTCTTGATTCTCAAGCATTCTCCTCAAATGGCCCAAAATAATAAAAAGGTAAAAGGACAACCAAGAACCATTGGAAACACGCCACATGGCATCTGATATACCCCATGTATAAAGTGCCTATGTTTTATTTTCCAAACAATTATTCATTCACCCATGATCATCACTCGAACTTACGTAAAATAAAGCTTTCTTGACGCCCGTCTCGATTCTGAAATTTGTGGCAAAGCTCTTTTACTAAAGGCTTGAGTTCTTAAGCTGAAACATCGGACGTGAGCAGCGGTACCACAGCTTTACCTCAACCTCGGTTTTTGTTTCTGGTGAAGCTCATTTTGAAGGATATTTTTTTGGTTTAGACCTTTTACCATTGTTACCACTTCCCATATACTTTCTCACCTCCTTTGATTTTGGAAACACCACGTACAACAACCTAGTGAGGTACTCCGTTTCTCCGAAAATACAAATTTATTGTTATAGATAGGTTTATCCATTTCTATTCCCAAAATCTGTAAAAAATAATTAGCGCCGTCGGTGGGGAGGTGAACAAAAAGCCTCCACAGTTGTTATCAAACTAGTTGTGTGTGCTTCAATATATGACACCTGACGTACCTTCCGAAGGCTTAATGACGGACCTTACAAGGATGAGAGATGATAGCAGTGGTGAAGGTAGTGATCCCACAAGGAGAGTAACCCGTCTCAACAAGAGTAAGTCTGTCAAGCAATCAATAGGTATTGACCAAGAGGAGGAGCCCATCCCTCACAAGCATTTCGAGGATTTGGCCCATGCCATTCTCAGAGCAGTTGGATCTCGAGTACCTGAAAATTCACCTCCACTAGTGACACTTGATGCTCCACCACCTCTAATAGACCAACAAGTTATGGTAAGAGCAGAGGTACTTAAGGCCAGTAAACCAAAACATGGGCCATCAGGTGCCCATTCTAAATTTCAAATTGTGGGCTCTCGAGACGAGCGTTCCCCTGCCTCTTGCAATTCCCGCAGCAGCCAGGGTACGAGGCGTGCAAAGCGAGCCCGTGAGGATCTCCATGACAAATTAAACGCCAAAAGGGCTTCTCAAATTACAGCGTCATCATCAGGCACCCCTGGGGTACCCCTTGAGCTCGTGGAAAAGATGGAACACCTGGAAGCCTAAGTGAATCTCTTTTCCGAAAAGCAAAATGTCGCAAGTGCTTCAACACTAATGACTTACTACTCGCCGTTCACCATGGCAATTCGGACGGCAGCTCTCCCCAAAGCATTCACCATGCCTCAGATACCACAATACTCGGGTACCACTGATCCCTCGGAGCATGCTGAATTATACTGTGACTAAATGCTTATCAAGGGTGTTAACGAGAATGCCATATGTAGGATGTTTACACATACACTCACAGGCCCCACAAAATCATGGTTTCGATCCTTGAAGGCAGGTAGCATATCCTCCATACACCAACTCTTAACTGAATTCACTAAAGTGTTTTCCTATACTTCTACTCAAGATATGGTAGCCTCCAAACTTGCCTTCGTCAAGCAAGGAAAATCCGAACCTTTGGCGGAGTACGTGAACCGTTTCCACTAAGAGGTGCTGCGAATAGGAGCATTTGGGCAATAACACAAGCTGACCCATTTTGAGAAAAATTTACGATTGGGAAAGTTATGGTGTTCTTTTCAAAAGAATCGCCTACTGTCATATAGGGAAGCCTGTTCTCGAGCGTTGCAGTAGGTGGAGAAAGATGAGAAATACCATCTGAAGCTCCAAGAAAATAAGGTCGAGGTCACAAAAAGCAAGAAGAAGCCTAAGGGAATGGAAGCCCCAATACCCGAGGGTATCCCGAAGACGAAGCCCTTCACGGGTTACCCCGCGTGGTTGAGGGTACAACCCGTCGGGTATCTCCTGGGTGCCACAACCTCTAAGATCGCCACCACCAGAGCAGCGAGAGCCACCACCGAAGCCTCGATACGAGTTTTACCATCTATTGAATCGATCCTCGGAGTAAATCTTTTACTAGATCTAGGATAGTGGTCTCTTTCATCCACCGAAGCCAATGAAGAGGTACCCCAATATGAAGCGCAGTCTAAAATATTACAAGTTCCATGATGACTTTGGTCATAGCACAGCTGAGTGTTTTAGTTTGCAGGAAGAGATTGAATCTTTGATTCTTAGCGGGTACCTCAAGGAATTTGTTGCTGGCATGAGAGAAACTCAGAAATCCATAGAACAAGACAAGGGCAACCACGTGGCGATATGACCCGAGCAGGCACCCAAGTCTAAGAATGGCATGTATGTTCGGATGATGAGGACCACTTTGCTTCTTGATCCACGAGGGCCATCAAAAGTTATGGTAGATCACTTGCGTTGACAGCCAACATTGGTGGGGAAGTCAACTTCACTGGATGGGGTACACCTCAGTGACCCCATCACCCTCCGCCAATCCTTTTCACAGAAAAAGATGTTGAAGGTATTTTATACCCCTATGATGACGCTTTAGTGATTACGCTGAAAGTTACTATTGGTAAAGTAGCAAGAACTCTTGTGGACACCGGCAGCTCCGTTGATATCATTTTTAAAAGCGCCTTGGACCAGTTATTAATTGAGTCACCAAAAATCACTCCATACGCCACTCATCTTATTGGGTTCGCAAAAGATATGGTCACCCCAAAAGAAATCATCACGTTGCCTGTTACACTCGGTAAGGTACTCACTCCATCATGTTGTTCATATGATTGATTTTCTTATTGTGGATCACTCGGGTGCATACAACATTATATTGGGTAGGCCTTTCTTAGTAGCAACAAAGGTCATGGCATCCATGCATTACCTCGTCATGAAAGTTCCAGCCGTCGATGAAGTTATCACCATTAAAGGGGATCAACAGTTAGCTCGTAGTTGTTACTTGGTAACCTCCAAAGTTACTTACCAAATAGCTTCTGATCTGCCAATAAAGAGGTACCTACGTGGTACCCTAAAGATACTTTACCCGACTGAGCGAGCACTTGTCAGAAAACGGAGAGTAGCACTAAAAAAGTTGCTCAGGCAACCGCCCCATCAGAGCAGCTAGGAACCTCATCAATTAGCATAAAAACAACTGTGTTAGATAAGTCGTGGGTACCCAATGGCTACCAGATCGAGCCCGGATGTGAATTAGAGGTACCCTTGGACCCACAAATATCGAAAAATAAAAAGCAGGGTACGTCAATTGAAGACCTGGTTTTAGTCTCCATGTGCGCCACTGATCCAACAAAGACCGTGAAAATAGGCTCCAACATTTCAGAGGAGCAACGGGAGAAGTATTTGCCTAGTCCCACTCAGATATGTCGGGTATCTTACGTTCCCCCTCTTGCCATAAACTCAACGTCAACCTAAGTCATAAGCCGGTTAAGCAAAAATGTCGCACCTTCAACCAAGAGGTACGACGCAATTAAGTAAGAGGTAAACCGCCTGCTAGCCGCGGGGTTTATCAGGGAAGCGGTATACCCCGATTGGGTATCCAATATTGTTCTAGTAAAGAAATCGAATGGAAAGTGGCATATGTGTGTAGATTTCACAGACTTGAACAAGTCCTGCCCTAAGGATAATTTCCCACTTTCCCAGGTAGACCATCTAGTTGATGCAATGACGGGCCATAAGATGCTTAGTTTTATGGACACTTTATCTAGTTACAACCAGATCTCGATGCACCCGATCAGGAAAAAACGGCCTTCATCACCAATCGAGGGTTATATTATTTTAAGGTTATGCCTTTTGGTTTGAAGAATGCCGGAGCCACTTATCAGCGGCTGGTGAACAAAATTTTTAAGGGATAAATTGGGCACACAATGGAAGTATATATGGATGATATGATCACTAAATCGGTCCACGCAGAGGAACACCTCGGGCATCTCAGAGATACCTTCTTTGCATTACAGGAGGTACAAATCTGGCTCGACAGAAAAAATGCGTTTGGGGTACCTCAGTAAATTCTTGGGTTCGTAGTGCTTGACAATGAGGATTGAGGCCAACCCCGATAAAATTCATGCGGTTCTTGACATGAAGTCACCGCGCACCATCAAAGAGGTTCAAAGTTTGGCAGGCCAGGTAGCTAGCCTAACCCGTTTTATCTCCAAGGCCACCGACTGTTGCAAGCCCTTCTTCAAAGCTTTGAAGGTGGGCAAGAAGCTCCAGTGGACCCCTAATTGCGAAAAAGCTTTTCAAGAACTGAAAGGGTATATTGTCAATGCTCTACTACTTGCCAAACCCGAGCCGGGGGAGGTGCTTCTATTGTATCTCGCCATACCCGAGCATGCCACCAGCTCCGTCTTACTCCGAGAATATAAACAGGGGTACGACGACTTATTTACTACACCATTAAAGCTATGGTTGATGCAGAAAAGAGGTACCCCACCTCTGAAAAGTTTGTTTTAACGCTAATTGTCTCTGTGAGGAAGCTCAGCCATATTTTCAAGCTCACACCATCGCGGTTATCACCAACCTACCCCTCCGGTAAATCCTCTAGAAATTGGATATGTTCGGAAGGCTTCTCCGGTGGTCCCTTGAATTAAGCGAGTTTGACATCATCCTCAAGCCTCGTTCAGCTATTAAAGCTTAAGTCATCGGTTAATTTCATTGCGAAATTTACCAATGACTCCTGTAGTGAAGGTGATATGGGGTACCCAATAGATACTCCACCTACTGATGAAAGGAGGTAGGTCTAGGAGATATATGTCGACGATTCTTCTAATTCACACGGAAGTGGTGCTGGGATAATTATCATCGATCCAAACAAGGTGAAGATTTGTTATGCTCTACAATTCGGATTCAAGGCTTCGAACAGCGAAGCCGAATATGAAGCCATTATAGTGGGGTTAAGGATGTCGAAAACTTTAGGAGGAAAAAGAGTATACATCAAAAGCGACTCCCAATTGGTGGTAAGCCAAATTACTTCACAGTATCAGGCAAATGTGGAGAACATGAAGGGGTACCTCGGGAAAACTAGAGAGTTGATGTCCTAGTTTAATAAAGTCAAGATGGGAATGGTGCATCGCAAGAGAACAGTAAAGCCGATAACTTGGCAAAGATGACGTCTGTTGGTGCAGCCTAGCCAGCTGGTCTTATCAAAGGCAAACATATACATACGGCGTGACCTCCTGTAGTTGGGCGGGGATCGCATTGAGTCGATGGGGTGCCTTGTGTGGAGCCTATCATAAGGCACCTCAAGAATGAGGATCTGCCCTCAGATAAAGGAGAAGTAAGAAGATTGAAGTATAAAGCTGTGCGGTATTGCCAGATCCGGGATACCCTATACCAAAGAGGGTTCACTCTCATCTATCTTAAATGCTTGGGAAGCGACTTTATCTATACCATATACCCTTACAAGAGAAATACTTACAGTCTTCGTTAAAGAAATTTTGAACCTCCACAGGGTGACCATCATCACCTAGAGTGTCTACCAACCTTGACATGACAAACTAACCCTTTTGTAACCTTTCTTTAATGGATCTTAACTAGCAGTTTCCATGGTCACCCAGTGAAGTAAAAGTAAGCAACTTTTGAGTTGATAAAGCCCATAAATTTCTAAATAAAAACATCACGCCCTCTTCAACCATGCCTGCGTATGCAGAGTGCTCTCCACTCTGGAAAGAAGCCCCGAGGGCTACAGAATAACTAAACATCCTTATATAAAAATGTTGAAGAGGCAGGTGAAGTCCAAGATTAAAAAGATCAATGTGAAGAGCAATCCCATCAGATAAAGGGCTCTCAGGTCGCTCATCCGCATAGGTACCCTAAGCACAACAGAAGAAAGAATGTTTTATTTTGTCATAATCTATTCTAAGTTGCCTAAGGTAGCCTTCCTGACGCCTAATAAGTAAATGTTACCATATTTTAAAACCAGGGCAGTGGAAGGCTTGAGATGTCGATCTCAGAAATGAGATCGAACTCTGGAGTTGGATAATTCAACCTTTTTTCGAGAACGGTAGGGGGTTCGTTTGCTGGAAAAACGTGGGCTGCTACGGGAAATACTCTTAGGGGGAGAGAACTCAGGATATGAGTTACCACTTCTATATACACTATGGGGAGATATATCACCCTCACTAATAGAAATATGGGAGGGAGATTTTGCACAAGGGCTGTCCGCCTTACAACCTCAGCCACACGACGCCCCTTCATTGCCATCTTTTTTTGTACCCATTTACTTTCTCTTTCTGCCACACACCATCAAATTACAAATCCCAACAACAATAATGCACCAACACATCCACACCACAACACCATACATCACCCACCATCCATCAACAACCATATCAACCACCAACCACGAAACAATGAAAATGAAAAATAAAAAACAAAGATTTTCCTCATAATATACAGAATAGCGCAACCATGGATGCGCAAAAAAAAAAAAAGAGAATACTTATAACTCACAAACTCAATGAATTTGGATTTATGAGGACAGAGCGATAAAGCTGCAATCACCAACCAAGGCCAATAAGTAAGAATGTGCACAAAAAATCACATATATATGAATAAATATATGTTTCTCATAAAAAAGAAAAAAAGAAAAAAGAGAATAACGAAGAAACGGCGCGGGGGTGGAAGCGTCATACGCCAGGGCAACGATCGGGAACCTGCTGACTATTGTCTGAATCTAACACCGGAAGCCGCGGATGCAGCCACCAAAGATCGCCCCTGGGAACCGTAAAGAAAAGCCAACTGAGAGAAGAAAAAGAATAGAAAAAAGAGAGAATAAGATAGGGAAAAGAAGAGGCGAGAAAAGGGGGAGCATCACGCTGAACAGCTGGGCAGAGATCTCGCTGAAAACTGTGAAACGCAGCAGCCACCGAGCCTCTCGCCGGAAACCACGCAGGAAGAAGGCCGACCGAGAGCGTAAAGAAGAAAGGAAAAGAAAGAAGAAAAAAAAAGAAAAGAAGAAGAAATAAAAGAGAAAATAAAGAAATAGAAGAAAGAAGAAAGAAAAAAAGAAAGGAAAGGAAAGAGCCTAGGGGAACGAATGGGTGCGTAAAAAAAAAAAAGAAGAAAAGGATTTTTCACCTATGTATGTAACGTTAATGGAGCCAAGAAAAAGACGAAACGTGAAGCTAGGGAAAAAAGACGAAAAGTTAGAAGGGAGAAGTCATTGGAAGCGGTTAGTTTTATGGAAAATTTTTTGGGATTTTCAAAATAACAAGACAACACGAGTGGAACGAGTTTTAATTAAACCTGACCAAACACACTGCACAAAAAAGGAAGTAAGGGATTTTTTTTTTGCATGAAATTAACATTTTTGAATTCAAACAGTATGTCAGACGGCTGTCACTTCCCAAGAAAAGTAAGAAAGAGACATGAAGATAACTATTCACTCCCTTCGTCGATCAAGTTAAAAAAAAGGAAAGATTTTTAGCCCAGAACTATACGGAGTTTAGTCAGTGAAAGAAATTATACAGGATACCCCTCCAGTCCATCTACCCTCCAAGCTAGACTCCACATCGCCACGCGTCACTCCTACTTAATATACAAGTTTCTTTTGCCTCCAAGTACTTCTCACCAAAAAGAAATTAGGGAGGATGTTGTTTAGGGATAAATAGAAAAAATAATATGACGCCACGTGTCGATAAGAAGAGCGACTCCAATATAATTGAGGTACCTTGCATAATTCTGAAGTAAGATGAGGTACCCCGCATAACTTGAGGTATCCCACATAACTCTAGCATAACTCGAGAGAAACTCAAGAGTGACTCGAGGTACTATACATAACTCGAGAGTAATTAAGTCACTGCTGTGAGTCTGCATAACTCTAGAATAGCTCAAGTCTGCGAATAACTTTGGAATAGCTAATTAATTTGAGGTGCACAACTTGGAGTAACTCAGTCTGCATTAAAATCGGATTCAAGAAAATCCTTTGAAAAGTCCGCCATGAGAAGTGTCTCCATCGCTTGAAGGATAATACTTGATTTGGTCAGAATTAAATATCAAAACATTGTACTAAAAAGTGGTGACAGCCGCCTGCTACCTCTACCAAAAGTGGTCTTCCCCCTCTGACCACTTTTGGATGAGATGCAGATGCTTTCTTGATTCTGAAGCACGCTCCCCAAATGACCCAAAATAATAAAAAGGTAAAATGACAACTAAGAACCATTGGAAACACACCACATACCAGCTGATATACCCCATATATAAAGTACCTATGTTTTATTCTCCAAATAATTATTCATTCACCCATGAACACCTACACTCATACTCCACAAAATAAGTTTTCTTTAAACTCAAAACTCAATTTACCGATGGCTAGCAAGCTCTCTTTACCCTAAAAAGCTTTACTTGAGCGTTAAGAGCCTCTAACCTTAGCATTGTTGGTAAAGCTCATTTCGAAGGATATTTTTCTTGGTTTAGATCTTTCACCATTGTTACCACTTCCCATATACCTTCTCACCTCCTTTGATTTGAGAAACACCATGCACAACAACCTAGCGAGGTATCCTATTTCCCTGAAAATATAAATTTATTGTTCTAGATAGGTTTATCCTTTTCTATTCCCAAAATTTGTCGAAAACACACATAAAACAATCTAAATATTTAATTAATTTTTATCAAATATTTAAAAGTATTATATAAAATTAATTAACTAATGGTATTATTAATTTTCTTGAATATTTTTAATATCATATTAGTGATTATTAAATTGAGTACAATCCAATAATGCAACAAATTATTGAATGGTTAATTTTATTGATAAATTATTAACTATACAAATAATGAAAATATAATCTCAAGAGTTAGTAGAAGTAAAAGTATCATTTTAATTAGATCATAGATAATAAATAAAAATAAATTTTAAGTAAATCATAAATAAAAATTAATTAATTAATATTAGGTGTAAATAAAAAAAAGGATATAAATAAAAGTCTTACGAATGGACAATTTTTTTCTTTAGATCTTATCATATCTAAACCCATGTGTAACTTAGTATTATTAATCTCATGGTTTTAGGATTAAATCCAAATGTAGTCCCCCTTAATCCAATCCAACTAAGCTTGCCAAATATAGGATAAATATTTGATTTCAAAATTAATCCAATCCCTTATTGATCCTAACATCCAAACATGGCCTAACTTTTTTTTTTTTTTCATCTTCTTTAGTTTGCATGGTTATTCTTTCCTAAAATTAGAACACTCTTGAATTAACGTTTAAGAAAGAAAAGAGAGTTCAAACTAGATGTTAATCAAATGTAGTTTAGACTAAATGTTAATCAAATTTTGTAAATAAAAACAAGCGTATAAAGAATTTTTTAGGGAAAAAATGTTATTTGACTTTTGAATGCAGTTATTCTATTATATAATTTTAGTAAAGATTGAAATTGTAAAATAATTAAAGGTATTTTAAGTAGGGATGGACATTTTGGTTTTTGGTTCGTTTTATACGGGTTTCGGTTCGGGTTGCAATCCGTTTGACTTTAAGAATTCAACCCAAACAGGTTAGAAAATTATTTCGGTTCGGTGCGGTTCGGGTTCAAATTCGGTTCGGGTTCATATTTACGGTTCAGGTTCGAATTGTAATTTCGGGTACAATTACGATTTGGGTTGCAAATTGGTTTGAGTTACAGTTTTGGGTCGGTTTTCAGAAAAAATCATATTACAAATGCAACATAAAAAAGCTTAAATGAATAGCAATCTATTTAGAAGACCTACCTTTGTTCAATCTCAACTAAAATTAACTTGTACTATTCATGGTTTTCCACAGCAATCCAAGACTAATTTCAAACACTTTTGAGGATGATTTTTATTTTTCAACTACTGAAAACCCATTGCCATCATTTTTGTTTTACACCTAAAAAATCAAACAAACTTGTACTAAGTAACTAAGATTTTCAAGTTTTGAAGCATAATGCAGAGCCTTTACTCATCAAATCTCTGAAAATCTTCTTCGATGGATAATTGCTCTGGCCGCCCAGCATCGTTCAAAACTTGTGAAATCAAAGTGAAAGAAACAATCAAAATAAATTCATATTACAAATCACAATCACCAATTCACCACAACAACTAATAACAATAGATTTAAAAAATTAGAAATTTAGCATTAAGATAAATTATAACTGTACAGAGATGAGGTTACCATCAAGTGAAGAGTTGATGGCCGATTAGTTAAAAGATCGGAGAGATGAGTTGGGTTTAATTTCTTTAGTTTTAGGGATTTCAATTTTTAAGGGGTCGGGTTTTAGTTGTTTTATATTTTTTTATTTTTTTATTTTTTTATTTTTTTATTTTTTAGGATAACCCAATCGGGTATCTTAGTCGGTTCGATTTGACTGATCGATCTCTCACTTTCAACCCATTTGATTTTTAGGATCAACCGAATCGAGTCGAACCAAAAACCAAAAAAAATTTTGAACCGAATGCTCACCGCTATTTAAGGGGTACTTGGGGGGAACTCCGATCGTCCCACTCTTATCATTTTAAGTGGAAATAATATAAATCAAAAAAACAAAACAAGCGAGCTTTAAGCCCAAGTCCAAGAGGAAGCGATTGGATACGCAGAAACGCTAGAAAATATTGCGTTTTGGGTAAAAAGGAATCCGCAGATCAGCAACTAAACAATACTGAAGCATAACCACTTCGAAGCTTCCAATCCCGAATCCCCAATCTCACAAACCCTAACAATGTCAATCGAAATCCCATACGATCTCATAAAGCGAGTCCAGAATGCAGTACTCATAGAAACCAACTTCTCGTCGTACGACCCCGACGATGCTTCGTTTCCAGATCTACCGTCGTTCCAATCTTCCATTTCCGAACTCGACCCTTCGCCGCCGCATCTCCGGTGCAAGCATTGCAAGGGACGGCTCCTTAGGGGCGTAAATTCCTTAATCTGCGTGTTTTGCGGCAAGCAAAGGGCCCCACAAGAGGCACCACCTGAGCCCATTAATTTTAAGTCGACGTTCGGTTGCCGCTGGTTACTTGATTCTCTCGGCTTAGATGGATCTGTAAGTCGATTATTTATTTTCTTTTACAAAATTTAATGATTAAAAATTTCAGCTTTTGCAGAAAAAATGAACTGGGATTGGATTTGTTAGGTGTCCTTTTGATTGAATTACCAAAACTTTTTGGGAGTGATTTTGAAAAGGAAATGATAGATGCTTGTACTTCCTTACATGGAAAATGCAGGAGATATTGATTTGATGATGTTTTAACGGGTGAAGTTCAAAATTTGTACTTGATCTGTGATATAATGAAAAATATTGTCTTTAATGCAAGGCTTCATAATTAAGTTTTTCCTTTTAATAGTTTTCTTTATGCTCTTTGTACCCATGTTATTGGATTGCTTGCTGGACCATATGTGGTTAACAGACTAATTTTTCTGTAGGAGACTGCAGCATTGCCTGTCCATGAAAGTGAGTCAAACAGAGGACAGAATGCAACTCAGAAAGAGTTTCCGCTGTCTGATCTTCTAGATTTAGAAATAACTTGGAATTCTGAATTTGATAAGTTAGGGACTGAGAGTAATCAGAGTTCTTTCAATTTTGCTGGAGTTAATCCTGACAATTTTTTTGCTGAAAGAAAAAGAGATGGGGCTTCTGCTGTGTCAGTAGAGCAGTCCCAGCTAATAAATAATGATAATGGAAGTGGAAATGATGATTTTCAGGTTCGTGATAATGTGCATTTGTTTGAGAATGTTCAGAGTTCTGAGACAGCCGTGAGAACTATTGAGGTTGAAAGTGGTACGGACTCTTTAGGTGGCTGGGAGGCTAACTTCCAATCTCCTGGTACTGGAACTAGTCACGAGGAATCTAAGTTGGTTGATCCTGTTGTCAGGTCCTCTGTTGATATTTCTGCCCAAATGGATGAAGTTTTTGGATATGGAAAAAATTTTGGAAAAGACAAAGAAGAGATAATTTCGTCTGGGTCCAGATCAAATGACTGGTTTCAATATGATCAATTCAGTAGTTCCAGATCTAGTACATCAGGCCAATCCAATCAGGTTGAAGTGACTGGAAATGAGAAGGATGGCAGGACAATGCAGAATGCAAATAATTCTTCTTCCACGGGTATAGATTGGGTTCAAGATGGCCAATGGAATACTGAAAGCAAAAAGACACAAGAAAATAAAACTGTTCACGAACTAGATGATTCTTTTGATACTTGGAATGATTTTGCAAGCACAGCTACAGCTGAACATCTACCTGACAAACAAAGTGCTGAAGCCAAACCGTTTGAAAAGAATGCCATTGTTAAGGATGGTGGAAAAGTGGAGTACACAATTAGTTCTTCTTCCAGAAATGTAAACTGGTTTCTAGATGATCCACTACATACTATCAGCACTAAGAAACAAGACAATAAAGCTATTGTTGAAGAAATTGATGCATCTGATGATTGGAATGATTTTGCAAGCTCAACTACTGTACAAGATCCTTATAGTGGACAAACTGGCCCCAAGCAGTTTGAAATGATTGACAATGTGAAGGATGGCAAAAAAGCAGAACGTGCTAATAGTTCTTCTTCCTTGAATGTTGATTGGTTTCAAGATTTTGAACGGCAAACCAACAATAATAAGGGGACTGATAATAATACTATTGATGTCTCTGCTGGTTTCTTTGATGCTTGGAATGATTTTACAAGCTCAACTAGTGCACAAGATCCTTCTGAAAAACAGACTGGTAAGGCCAACCTGTTTGGAGTGACTACTGATGTTAAGGATGGTGGAAAGGTGGAGACTTCAAATAATTCAACAAATATTGTGTTGATTCAAGATGATAAGTGGCCAACTACCGGCAACAATAGACATGATAGTAAAGCCACTGATGAAGGGGATGACTTGTTTGATACTTGGAATGATTTTACAAGCTCAGCCACTGCACAAGATTCTACTAATAAGCAAACTGGCCAAGCCAAAGATTTTGAAGTGAATACAAATGTGAAGGACCATGGAATTATGGATGTGAGCAATTCTTCTTTTGATTGGTTACAAGGTGATCAGCTGCAAACCAGCAGCAACAAGGCCCCTGATGGTAAAATCGCTGATGACGACCCTGATTCATTTGATGCTTGGAACGATTTTACAAGCTCTATTAGTGCACAGGATCCTTCCAATAATCAATCTGTGAATCATGTGACATCATCTGCTGAGCAGACATCAGAAATAAAGTCATCGGCAACCAAGAACTTGCAGAATGTTGATTTTGGTAGCTTTTTGGAATCAGACATCTTTTTAGGAGCATCGCGCAATCAAAATGGTTCTTTTGAAGTAAACACTATGAAGTCAGAACCTTCAGTTTCAAATAGGTATGTATGCTTGGGCTGTCTTGTTTTTTTGAATGAAATAGAATTTCACTTATGTTTGTTTTCTCTAGTTTTTTTCTTATATTCTTAATTTTTGATAAAAGCTTCGCAAAAAGTCTGGAAGGGTTTTTAGCTTTTTAATTCTAGATAGCATCAAAAGCTCTTATCTATGCTTTCTACACGCACTCCCTCTGCCTTGAAGTGGGCAAGAGAATGTAGCAAAAGAGACCAGGTCACATGAATTGAAGTCGAACTGTTACTATTTTAGCTCCTTCCATTCTTTCCCTTTTTCTGCCTGTATGAGATGTACTAACATGAAAAAAAACTTCAGGGAAAAAAAAAAAAAAGGCTTGACCTAAAATGCTCTTGGCTCCAAAGTGTTAAAAAAGAAAAAAAAAAAAAAAAACATGTTCGCCTTCATCTGGTCCGAGTTCAAATTTTTTACTTTTAGAACGAAGAATGAGGGTAGTAACTCATGCCTGTGCATGCTCCAGGATTTCTGATGTGAAAGCAGAAGATGGAGTGAATGCTGGAGATTCTGCAAAAGGAGATATTTTAAGTGTAACTAAAAGATCAACTGAAGATTTAGAGACTTTAGTGTCTCAGATGCATGATCTCTCATTCATGCTTGCCAGCGATCTCTCAATTCCTCCAAAACAAAGATGAATTCACTCCAATTTCTCAGGATTGCTGGCCAAATTATTTTAATTGAATTCTCAGTATATAATATTTGTTGTTCAATATGTATGCTAATATTGATTGATTTGTCTTCCAGTGTTCTTTTATGTTGTTGTCATGTGGCCCGATCTTCGATATTTTTTTACCTCTTTTCCCCTTGATTTCGTTCCACAAGCAGCTCCTTTTCCGTTGTGCAATTATATTTGCTAGTGGATCAGTCGATCAGAAATGATACAATGCAAAATTTCCTAGTGCTTCTTGTCTTTGTGATCTGATCATACCTGAAATTTTTCAGCAACAGGAATTGGGTAGAGATAAACAGAAGCGGAAATCGATGGACTGCCCTTTTAATCAATTTCAGGTGCTGATTAATTTCCGGGAAAGCGGAAATTTAGCCTAGTATATTTGTTTACAAATTTGCTGCAAAAACTTGCAAACATGAAAATATGCAAAGACAAGTCCTATGATTTATGAAGGTAGAGGCAATATAACTCAACATGAACACGAATAGCATAAAATCTATACCATTTGATTTTCAAAGTGGAGATGTAATTTTCCGGTGATTTGAGCACGGTGACAAGTTCCCTCTCTTGAAATAGACAAGGTGTCACATTAACATATACAGTAGTATCACAATATGCATTGATGGCACGGTAATGCAGAGTATAAACAGAACTATATCTTGGAGTTGTTTAGATAATATGTTACTCCTCTGATGTCTCAGATGTCACTGACGACAAAGCTGCAGTGCATAGCGTCGTCTGATGCATCTGTGTGACTCTTACACAAGTTGCATTAGTTGCATTGGTTGCGGTAGTCGCATTGGTTGCCTTTTAACTTCATGTCTTGCCATAATATTGCTAAGTAATTCTTGAAGGTATCTCAAGGCTATGAAGTCGCCCTAAAATTGAAAAATAAGGATAAGAATTAATTAAAGCAAAGGTAAGTAATTATTTTATGTGACTAATCCAATATAATAACTATGCAGAGTCCTCTACAGAAGCATTCTCAATACACCTGTGGTTGCATCACAATAAATTTATATTTTAAAATTTCATAATAAATGATTTCTTATAAAAAATAGTTGGAAACTTGAAATGTAACAAGAACAGATTGCAGAAATGTAACAAGAACAGGTTTTAAAAATGAATTTGAGATTTTAGCAAATTGTGCAGAATAGTTGGAATTTGCCAGATTGAGCTCTAAACGATCCAAATTTGATGTATTCATGAACAGAAAACATCAACTTTGATTCCCTCATACTAATAAAAATATACAGACTGCTGAATATCCAATAAAATCATAAATCTGATATGGATAAGAAGAACAACCTTGATTTCAGTTTCTGTTAGACCATAAAGACCAACCTTGCTCCAAAATAGGCATCGTAATGTATGTCTGTGTGCACATCGATATGCTGATCTACTAATAAATTTCAAAATAGCTAAGAAGAAGAAATCGGGGATTTTGAAGAACGTACATGTAATTGGCTAGTAAAATTACGATCTCCAAACCACAGGGGAAGGCAGCATCTTAGTCCATCACATGCCCTGCATTTCAAAATGGGATACAAAACATTTATATATATTCTGAAATAGTAAATGTGAACAAATTTAGAAATGAATCAATGTCCTATTGACCTCGGACTTTGTGAGAGCCTATGATAACAACAAATAATATGTTTAAGCAGCCTGGGGGAGGGTTGTTCAACAAGTTTTTCGGTCATCTGAGCCAATGCATGAGCCACTGCAAAGAACCGATCTGCCAGAACACAGCAATACTTCAACCCCTCCTCATGCAATAAGATTTTGTAAATGATAAATGTAGCAACCTGCAGAACCGGTATCACAAACAGAGTACTTCAGTTATGGTCAGAAACTTGCACAGATTTAGGAATATATTTGAGACTTATTCGCGAAGTCCTGATTTAATGCATGTTCTTGAACTCAATAGTCTGGTTTTAGGTGTTTGTTTGGCTAAATACTCTTTTAAGTTTTACACTAAGATAAGAATTTTTCATGAATATAGCCAGTAGTAGAAAATTTAAACAAAATAAAATATGCAGAACTTTTATAAATTAATTATGCGCAACCAACACGAAGATTGCTACCTATTATTCACAAGTCAAGTATTTTTCCAATAAGAAAATTAGAAAACAAAGTTAAAGCATGTATATATAAGGAATTTGAAGCAACTCAATTAATGTCAATATCTGTAGACAAAAAGGAATTATTTGGGCATCAGCAACAGATGACATGCAATGGCTTTTCTTACTGATTGCTTGCTGTAACATCAATATACAGATGCTAAAAGTTATCTATTGAGAATTGAGACACTTACTTGTTTGGACAAGTCAGAGCCCACCTCCATGCTGGTTAGGCAGCAAGGAAATATTTCAGTCTGAAGTAGGAAACGGATAGCTTCCGGATCGTCAGACTGCACAGAAAGAAAGAGTTCAAAAGTTGCATATTAATTTTTGCAACAACATGTCTCTAGGAAGGATGGATAAATCTCAAAGTGCTCTTATTAGAAAATACATTATATCACCATTTATTGCTGAAGATTATTAGAAGTAGAAAAGTATTCAAGAGAACAATGGATCACAAAAAACTACCTTGACTAGGGTACCGATAACACCTAAACTGGTAAGCCTTAGATATTCATGGGGCTTTTCTTTGTCCTTAGTGTTGAGAAAGGGGTAAAGATACAATGGCAACTTAGCTGCAAGAATGAAATTCAATCATTAGCGAAGTTGTCACATACCTAATTTTTCTACAAAGTAGTAACGCTAAGTTAGCTGCTGGAAGAATTAAATACCAAACATGACTTCATATACAGAAAGAAATTTAATAAGGAGCATGCTTAAATTTACCAAGAAATATTAACACAGAGATAAGTCTCGTCATAGAACTTTTTATTGCTCTGAAAGTGGCCATGCAATTATATACCTTGAGAATAGCAAACTTGGAACCAATATTGGTAAATATTACCTGAAAATCGGGGAGGTGAAGTTCGCTGCCTAATCATCTCCGAAGCATCTAGATATTCAAATGTTCTTTTGAAAGACAAAGGTAAAAGAGTAGTAGATGCAAACTATCAACTATGTGAATCTCTTTGGAAATTATTTTCAGTTATATATATTTCAATTATATGCATTACCTTTGATCTTTAGTTTCTCATACATTTACTTAAAGTATGTAATTTGAAAATTATCCTTCATGGAAGAAGATATCCTTTGCAGAGTTGAAGAATTAGAGAACTACACCTTTAAGAAACTGCTTTCTTGTCTCTGAGTGGGAAGCTACACACTGTAAAACAGAATAATATGAGTTATATTTTATGGCGACAGAGATTGCAATGACAAATAAAAATAGAATATCCTAACTAAAAGGAGAACCGGTTAAAGGAGAAGATCAGATGCTATTCGTCATGTTAATCAACAGGGAACATACGATCCTTAGATTGACTAATTATTTCTTAGCCGATGAACAATTAGCCAATTGGCTGCAAGAAGGATAGCATGCCTTGAAACCAATTATTTTTTGGGGGAAAAAAATATCTACTGTTCTTACTATTTGCAGTTTTCTGAAACCATCAACTTGTCATTACAACTAAGAAGTTAACAAACCGTAGTGGACCTCTAAATATATGCGAACCCAACAGTCTTCTTTCATTTACATTAAGTAGACCTTAAGTTTTTATTTTCCGATTATCATGAAATGTTTCACAGATAAAGGCTAAAAGCAATCATGAGATATCTTTTGGACTCAAAGACAATATAACACTAAAGTTAAAAGTAAATATTGAACTCGAAGAGGACTTTGAAGAAAATTGAAATCCGTATATAATAATAACCTGAAATAGAGCGAGAGCATTAGATACTCGAGTTGATGCTGTTTCCGTAAGATTCGGAGATGATAGTGTGCGGTAAACTGATATTATTTCCTGAAAGTGAAAAATTCACTATCAACATTAGTCTAGTTATTTGCATTAGTGATTTTTCTAATTGTTCATGGTATGCTACAACCAAGTGTCTGCTACGATACAGCATAGTCCTGAAAACGACGGTTATTTGTCAGACGCATTGAGGAAAAAACAATGAAATTAAGGAATAAAAGAGTTCGATAATCGCGGAGCAGAAGGCATCTGATGAAGCCAAGTGGCATGTCTTACCTGTAAAAGCGCAGATATTGTACCAATTGAGTTCCATAACAAGGGCGCCAAGTCTTTACGAATTTCCTTATTCTGGAAAGACAACAATATTATCTGAATCACCATGTAATGGCAATTTAAGAAACCTAACAAATTTCCTACTTTAGAAAACAAGTTAAACAGAAGTGCATGTTCAAGAACATTAATTCAATACTAACATCATATTTGTTCTGGCATACACTTAACATATTTGATAATCTTTGCATTACGCGGTCCACATGAAATACGCTGTAAAATTGAATTGTATCAAACAATTTTTTCTGTTAGTCTTCTACGATGAATGAGTCTTCATATTTCCCCCCCCCCCCCAAAAAAAAAAAAAAAAAAAAATAACTTGTCTTCAGAGCTCAATGATTTTGAGACACTACAATAGAAAATTTAGTAGAAGGGATGTCCCTTTGAAACATCTATATATATTTATATTAATGAATCAAATCAAGATTCCATATTTCAATTACAAAAAATTCTCATTTTGATATTCTAGTTCTTGATCAAGAACTTAGAGGTGATGCTGCATGCAGTTTAACGAAAGGAATATAATGAAACACAGCGGCTAATTACTCATCCCAGGAGGAAAATTATGAGAAAATAATGATAAAAAAATCACCAACAAAACAATGTAAATTTTTTTGGTCTTGTCTTCTTGATTACCAAGAAAAACACCAACAGGAACAGAAAATCTGATATCCCCAGAAACAATGTGAGAGTATAGATCATATATGAATGATCACAATAATGCATGTTCCAGGTTTCCAACTTTTCTTTTCCCACACGTTTTCTCAGGAACCAAACAGAATCCAGAAAAGGGTATGTATTTTATACATAAAAAAGAATACCTGGGAGAGGATAAGGAGAGCGCGCTCCTTAGTTTCATGAGACTGAAGAGCCTGAATCCAGTAGGCCACTGATGCCGGACCATGAACCGGAAGATCCGGTGTTGAATAGTCTTCGTATAGCGACTCTGGTAGGTTCAGGTCACTCGCCATTGAAGAAGATGATGATAATATTGCAAAATTATAAAATAAAAACAAACAAAAAGCACAAGACCCTGAATCTGATTGTGTGTCAGCGTGATATTATTATTATGATTATAAAGGCAAAAATATTCCAAAAATTGCTCTCGCTGGTTTCGGTTTCGGTTTTGGGTTGGGATTGTTTGTTTGTCGCTAGTCGAGTGGCAGTAGAAGTAGACGACTTCAGCAAGCAAGACAAAGTGAAAGTACTACTAAAAAGCGTTGTACTTTGGTCACGCACTTTTCAAAATAAATAATTATTCGAATTCAAAGGGGTCTCCTTATGATAAGTGTCATCCCTAGTTGTACAAAATCACTCCTATAAGTTGAGATTTAATCACCGTTTATTTATTTATATGTTAGTGCTAGAACTCTTCTACAATAAGGAACTCCTTAATATGTAACATAAATTGAGAGAGCGTTAAAATTTATAGGTTGGTTACTAATGTGGTCGCGTAATATGTGACCTGTGTGTTTAGTTACTTGGGATAGATTGATGATAACAAGAAAATATTTATTGAAACGTGTATGAACTATAATTAATAATTATGTTTATATAATATGACAAACACATGCAATAGTTGGTTTTCTTTGTTTCAATTATTATTTAGTCAGTTGAATATGTTTAAAAAAATTTTAGTGCAATTTTACTTTTTTAAGAAATAAAAAAAAAATGAAGTTTACAAGCTATTAAACTATTTACTTTTGAAAAGAAGAGGGAGCCCAAATTTTATTATAAATGTAATTTGTAGACGATACTGATTTGTTTGTTGAACATATCAGTTTCTTGTTTTACTAAAAATGGTATTGGGTGTCCGGAGAGTGAACAAATGTTGGTGCTGTGAGTACACGTGTCAGGCATGCATCGTGAGATTTTAATATTATCCAAAATGATGAAAAGACAAAATTCCAGAATGATTTGCGCCTGATTTTGACTCTAGTGAGTCTTATGGCCCCCAAAAAAAAAAACAAATTAAAGAAAAAAAAAAACTCTCGTGTGGGTGCACGTTGCGACAAGCGACCTCGGCTGATGAAAAGAACTGTTTGAAGTCAAGTCAAACTCCCGGTCCTGCCGTTTTATAACTGACGTGGATTTGGACGTTGTTCTACGAGTTGGAGCTTGCCAGCTGTGGGGTTTATTTTGCTGAATAAGCCACTGATGATGAGCCCAGTTTCTTTCGCTGGGTGTATACAGCAGGACTGTCCGATGGAGATGATGAGCCCAATCTCTTTTCCCTGGTGTATGCAGCAGGACCGTCTGATGGAGCAAAAGTACAAACAATAAAGTGCGATGCTATAGACACCCCTCAAGCATCCTTTTCAACGTCACACACTTTTCAAGATGAATAATGAACCGAATTCAAAGGGCTCTCCTAATGGTATTGACGAGCTTTTATCAGCGTCATCGCTACTTATACAAAATTACTCCTGTGACTTAAAAAAATTAATCAGTAATCATCGTTCATTCATTTATATATTATTACTAGAAATTCTTATACAACATATATAATATATAATAAGAAATTCACTAATAAGTTACATTATAGTAGATATAACTTGAGAAAGTAGTATAATTTATTGGTTGATTACTAATGTGGTTGAGTAATATTTGACGTGTGTAATTAAATTATTATTTTTCTTTCTTTTTTTTTTTAACTGTAAACCACTAGAGGGGGGGGGTTAGACATGGACTAACTAAATTGATAATAACAAGAAAATATTTATTGAAACTTGTATGAAATATAATTAATAATTATGTTTATATAAGATAACAAAACATGCAATAATTGGCTTTTTTTGTTTCAATTATTATTTAGTCGGTTGAATATATTTTAAAATTTTCTAATGCAATTTAATTTTTAAGAAATCAAAAATGAAATTTACAAGCTGTTGAACCATCTACTTTTCAAAAAAAGGGGTGGAAATTTTACGATAAACGTAATAATGTCGATGATATTAAAATTATTTTATTATCATCTTATTTTTCCTAAGCTTACTATTAAAAAAGATGTATTAAATATTTTTGGTGTAATCATTTTATATGGTCCCCTTTTTTTTTCTTTTTGAAACATTTTCCTCTTTCAAATTACAATTATCAGCTTTTATTTTGCAAATAAATTGCTTTGAATTGATAATTGGTCCAAATCTTTATAGCATTTAAAAAAAAAAACTCAAAGAAAGATTTGACAAAAAATTGGATTGGCTATGGCTATCCTAGAATTACTCTAAGTAGATCACGAATTACCGCCACACACGTGAAGTGATAAAAAGTAAAAACTCATTATAACTTTGATCGTGTAGTTATGAAATGGTGCTCTACCTTATAACAGTTCTAACATAGTCGAACCCAGTTAGATTTTGTCTGTTCAATACACCAATTTCTTATTTATTAATGATATTTGGTACACAAGAGTGAATAAATGGGATAAAGATCTTCTCCTGATTTAAGCTCTTATGAGATTTTAAAGATCTTGTGTCATGTATTTTTAAATGATAGGGTATGGGTAGGATTTAACTTCTTCTTTTTCTTTATTTATTAACTACTAATCACTCATTTATATTTTTTCTCACGAGGAGATCAGATTATGAGAGAATCTTAATTCGAACAGATGTTGATGCTCTGACTACACGTATTACGCATGCATAATAAGATTTTAAAATTATCCAAAAAGGAAAAAAGACAAAATTTAAGAATGATATGCTCCCGATTTTGACTCTTGTGGGTATTATAAAAAACAAACTGTCTCCAATGGGTGCACGTGGCGACATGCAACCTCGGCTGATAAAAAATGTGTTTGAAGCAGTATATCGTCTATCGACCATCGAGTCAAACTATTGGTCTTGTGTTTCATATTTGACGTGGATTTGGAGCTTGCCAATTGTGAGGTTTATTTTGCTGAATAAGCCATTGATGATGAGCCCAATCTCTTTTATTGGGTGCTTGGGTCTTTAGCGTAGGCCAATCTGATGGCAAGAAAGAGTTAATGGCAGGGAAAATGAATAGTAATAATAATTTTAATAACTACCACAATCAATAATAATGATAATAATAATTTCAACAAGTAAATTTAAAGAGTTAAGAGTAGAGAAAATGAACACGATAATTTTTATGTGGTTCAACAATCTGCTTATGTTTACGCCTCCAAACAAATCAAATTTGAGGATTTCACTAACTAAATCTTACAGCAAAAGGTTTTAAGATGTTTATAATTAACTTCTAAATGTAAATAAACCCTTACAATTCAAGATGAACATACACCTCTTTTCCTAAGTGTTTCACTCATTGACAATCACTCAATTTTGATGTTGAAATAGAGTTTACAAATATCACACTACTCACAAGAATATATAAGCAAGTGATAGCTCAATAATGAATCAATTTATGTGAATAACCAAATGAAAACTCAAGATGATTTGTATAAATAAGTTTAAGCTCAATAGATATTGGACAACTTGTTTGAAATGATTTTGATTTGCCTTTTTATAGTTTGAATACAAAAACTAGCTGTTATTCACTTTCTGGATGTTATTGGAATGCCATCAATTTTGAAACGGATCACCCTTTAGCCGTTGTAGCAAGTTATCATTAAAAAACAATCTGAAATGTTTGCAGAAATCGGATCGCCATTTGAAATTATAGTTGCTTGAGTTCCAAAAAATCTTAACAAATTATCGATTAACCGCCAACTGATTCTCAAACCTTTTGTGGGGATCATAACCTAGTGAGGCTATTCAAACAAAAACTTCGGAAGTGATATTAAAGAAACAAGATCATGTCACAATAGATTCACTTTTTAATTTTAATGTTGTTGTTGCCTTATTAAATAAACCTAAAGGGGGTTAAGTTTGTTTAATACGGCAACTGTTTGCATTGTTTTTTCTTTAACTAAGATATTTAAAAAATAAAAATATATCTCAATAAATAAAATAAAAAAAATTCATAACTACAGTCGCCGGTGATGACGAACTGCCACAGACAGTTTGATGGTGATCAACTATGGTAATTGCCGACTATCAACATCTAATGCAATATGACCATTAGGCTATATTTAGGAGTTAAGATTAAGTGTAAGATTGAATTAATTTTGATATTAATTATTTATCTTATATTTAGCAAGCTTGCTTGGATTGGATTATAGGACTAAATTTGAATTTAGTTATAAAATCATGGAATTAGCAATCTCAATTGGAACATGAGTTTAGTTAGGATTAACTTTAGAAACAATTGTCTATTTAATTAAATATTGCTTCAATATCTAATGTAATATTTAATTTAATAATCACTATATTAAAATTAATCATGAAAATTAATAATATCAGTAATTGGTTGGTTTTATATAATTTGCTGACTTTCTGATAAAATAAAATATATTTGAAATATTTAATAAAAATTAAATTAAATATTTATATAATTTTTAGTTTAATTTAATTTAAGCTAATCTGATTTATATTTTTTTTATTATAATTATGATTATCTAATAACTAATTTTTTATATATTAATTTTAATTAATTGTCTTTTAAATTAGTATTAATAATTATTTTATTATTACATATTCATAAATAATTCATATTTATATTTAAATGTCAACTTATATGTTATTAAATTTCATTCAAATATAATTAAATATAGTCCAATCTTAATAATTAGTACAATCTAATCTTTCTTGCCAATAGGTTTGGCAAAATCCGGGTCCGGTCCAGGTTTTGGTGTTGCCCGGGACCGGACCGGATGAGTGAAATGCAAGACCGCACCTGGGTTAAAACCCGATTTTTTCGGGTGCGGGCCATGCTCAAACCCGGCACCTCCGGGTCCGGGTTTTTTTAATCCGGCTCGCATGTGACAACTTTAATTTTTTTTTTCCTTCAATTTTTTCTTTCATTAATTCTCTAACAATGCAAATTTTTTTTTTAAAAAATAGTCAAATAAACTCATCCAATCTCAAGCTTTAAAAAAGAAAATAGTCAAATACAAATATATAACATACTAACAATGTAAAATTTACACAAATATTAAACAAAAATTGTTTCAATCTACTTTTTAATACCTAAATTCATCCAATTTCTAACCTAAACTCATTCAATCTATATAAAAAAAATTAAATTCAACAACACAATAATCACACAATAAATCTAAATAACATATAATATATCATAAATTCATAATTATATATTTATATATAATATATTTATATTTTCTTTTTTTATAAAAATATTAAGAAGCCCGGTCCGGGTCCCGGGTTTTTGGTGTTGAGCCTGGACCCGGATCCGAAAATGTCCGAGTTTGAGAATTTCAAACCCAAATCCCTTTTTTTGTGAAAACCCAGACTGGATTGCTCGAATCCAGTCTTGGCAGACTTTTTTGACGCCCCTACTTGCCAAATGTGTCCTTAAAGTTAGAAATCAAAGCCTATTAGTTATTAGGAGTGGAGTAGTCCGTCTTACTGTTAACTATCGAATATGGCTTGTTCAAAAGTTCATGATTCAATTAAAACGTTTTTTAGGCATATTATATTGGGCGCATGTAGTTTGTACAGGTTAGACACAAAACAATTAAAAATAAATATTTAAAGATCACAATTAAATGAAGGAAAGTTCAAGTGAAAATATCTAGCTAGAAGCATGCAAGAAATTGAAACTAGTTCCATAATCCACTGCATTGATCAATAATATTAGCGGCTTGAAGCACCTAACCTAGTTCGCTAATGATCACACCTTTGTTTTCTTTCTCTTATTTATGTTTTCGTTTTCTATTGATGCTGCTTCAAGCTCACTTAAAAGTCTTTGATTTTCCAGTTTCAATTTCAAGTTTTCAACCCGCATTAACTCCAATTCAAATTTATCGTTGATTGCATCTTCAGGAGTCTTCCATAATTTTTGTAACATATCCTCCAAACCTTTTCCGTTATTGCCTTTTCTTCTTCTTCTCGATTTTTTTTTCTTGCTGATCCGCGAGGCTGTTGCTAATGCACCGGACAAACTCTTTTCCCTTCTGACATGATATGGGCATATGGCAGTAACTTTGGCTTCAAGATCATATAGTTAATTAAGACAACTAAAAAAATAAATAATAAAACAATGAAGCACCGCCCCAGACCTTATTAGTTGGGACTTCACTTGTGAAGATGAAGCTAAAACGAAAACAGAAATAAATTAGGCATGAATATACAACAAATAAACCCTACCAAAAGAGAAGAATTAAACCCTTAGGCTATTATTGTTTGTTAAAAACTTAAGAGAAGTCTCTCTTAAATAATTGTCACGGCACATAGCCCACGCTTTATGAGATTGGATTTGTCTTATGACATGCATATTCCTATTCCTACCTTGAATTGGTGGTCGGTCCCTGTCCTAATCAATTAATGTCGGTCTTGGTCCGAATTAGTTGTATGTCTTAATTGATTAATTTGGTCCTTTTCATATTGTTGTTTTAGGAATTATTAATATGTTGAGATCACCATAGGGTTTATTTCTTAGAATGTTTGTACGTAATTAGAGAAGTAATAATTTAATGAGTGAGACTTTTTGTCAACAATCTAAGTTAGTCCATATATTTTAAAAAATGTCTCAAGATAGTTTTATTATTAAATATGTTATACTTTTACTCTTACTTTATTTTAGATTTTACAATAATACTCTTACAACAACATAGTTGTAAATTATTATCTATCTAATGTCAAAAATACAAAAGTACAAACTACAGCCTACAGGCAGCGGTTGATGATTTTTGACGATAGCTCTCACCATGCACCTCCTTCCGGTCCAAGGACCGATTTAGCATAATAAACAATAGTTTGATCATGAGCTTTGGATCTAAATTGTACGATGGGAGGTTTAGTAATTGTCATTTAGATTCATTGGTAAATTTGTTTTTGTTCTATTATTTCTCATACATTCTTTAACTCAAATGAAGAATCATTTAATGAAATCCTCTAGGGGTGCACAAACATAGGAATGGCTAACTGAAATAAATAAATAAATAAATAAATATTTGATAAATTACAAAATGGTGACACATATCTTACAAATATTTGATTAGGGGCAATCCGTTAAGTTTTACTATTAATTCTAACAAACTAAGGGTGAAATTGAAAAAATAAATTTATTTTAGGATTGATTATCATCAAGTGACGCTTATTTTGACATATTTAAAAAAGGTCATAGATGTTTTAAAAGTACTAATGCTTGATCAAATGACAATCCATTAATTTTTACCATTAACTCTGACGAAATTAGTCAATTAATATCCTTTTTGGGGCACATTGTATTGGGCGTACGATAATAATTTTAAACCCTACCACTTAATATGTTTTTCCAATTTTACTCAAGCTCCCCCACACCATCGCCGATCTCTGCCTGCTCAAGAACAATTTACAAATCGTTGCTGCTGGAGCTCTTTTTGGAGTTTTTAGAGGCCTTATCTTCGTTGTCTTTAATGCCAACGCTGGAGCTTCCTCTTGTTTTTTCCTATCTAAGTTGATTGGCAGGCCTTTGGTTAGTTGGTTTTCGTCTGGAAAGTTAAGGATTTTTCCTACTGAATTACATGCTCTTTTTGGGAATAACTCCGTCGTTGCCCAATCTTTTTATCAATTTGGCATCTCCAATTGTCGAGATGCCGTTTCATATTTTCTTTCTGGCAACTTTGATTGGTCTTATCCCAGCTTCCTACATTACTGTCAGAGCTGGCCTCGCTTTTAGAGATCTCTAGTCAGTCAAGGATCCGCATGATTTTAAAACATTGCTTGTGCTTGTCCTCATCGGGTCTGTCATTATCTTACCCATTCTCTTAAAGGGGAAGTGAATCTATGAATGATAGCAGCGGATATTTTGAACATTGAAAATTTCAGGATCTGAACAAGAGATACAGCTGCAAGGCCTCAAGTGGCTATTTCAAAGAATTGGACGTAATTATTTATCATCCATTATGATACGCAGTTTATAACAATGCCCCCTGACAGCACAAATGATGATAGATACAAAGTTCTTTCTACCTATACTGAATTCTTCACCTCCATAATCAATTATTTGACAATTCAGGGGCTAGAAATTTTATAGAAGGATGTCATTATACTCCCTACTTGTGATCTTGGCAATCAATTAGTAATAACGGTAGCTTTGCAGCTGATCTATTAATTAGTCTTATTCTGTTGTAACTGATGTATGAATTCATCTATAATCTGAATAGCATGCAAATTATGTGTTTTAGCATTTACAAAAAAAAAAAAAAAAAAAAAAAATTGTATTAGACGTTCGTAGTTTATACAAATAAGACACGAGGACAATTAAAAATAAATAAATAAATAAATAAAGATCAATGAATTGGAAAGTTCAATTGAAATATCTAGCTAGAAACAAACCTTAATTCCAAAGAAGCATGCAAGAAATGAAACTAATTCCATAATCTATTGCATTAATTAATAATATTAGCGACTCGAAGCACCTCACTTAGCTCTCTAATGATCCCATCTTTGCTTTTTTCTCTTATTTATATTCTCGTTTCCTGATGCTGCTTCAAGCTAACTTAAAAGTCTTTGATTTTCGCGTTTTCAACTCGCATTAACTCCAATTCAAATTTGGCGTAGATTAAATCCTCAGGAGTCTTCCATAACGACTTTAATATATTCGTCTGTACCTTTTCTGTTACTGCCTTTTTTTCTTCTGTTTTAACCTTTTCTTTTTCTTCTCGATTTTTCTTCTTATTGATCCATGCGGCTGTCGCTGATGCACCAGACGAACTCTTTTCCCTTCTGACATAATGGTCACTACTACTGGTGGCGGTAGCTTTGGCTCCAAGATCATAAGCCATAGAACTAGAAATCGAATTAATTAGCAAATATGATTAATTAAGATAACTAAAAAATAAATAGAACAATGAAGAGCCATCCTAGACCTTATTAGTTGGGACTTCACTTGTGAAGATGAAACTAAAACGAAAATAGAAACAAATTAGGCACGAATATATAACAACTAAACCCTACATCAAAGAAAAAGAGCCTTGGGTCGACATGTGTGTATGTGTATTATGATGTATTGCGTTATTTTAATCTTGGTGTATTGTATTATGTTGTATTAGACTATATTATAATAATGTTATCTGATGTTTGACATCTGCATATTAATTTTTAATTATATTATATTTAGTATTATACTGTAATGTATTAATTTTTTTCTGATTAATGTAAATTATATATTTAAAAAATAATATTTATTAGTACTTAAAAAATAGTAAATATAAAATTCTTAAATTTTGGAAATTTAACATTTTTATTTAAAAAAATATAAAATGTCATAATTCTTCCGAAGCTTATAGTCTTAAATTTTTGGAAGTGTATTTTTCAATATTTTCTAAATATATAAATTGTGAAATAAAGATTGAAGTAAATAATTTAATCAAATAATCTCTAAATAACTTAACAACATAAATAAATAGTTAAAATCTTCAAGATTAGTTCAAAAATTATCTTAGGATGATAAAATAAAAGTTTAGACATATTACAAGAAAATCATAAAATAATAAAGTGATACAATTATTATGACATATTCACTAAGAAAATAAATTGAGCTAAATAATTCAATAATTATTTATATTATTAATTTTCAATTAATACTATTCAAATTTATTCATATTTAAATATTTGTAATTAGTTATATTAAATTATTTAAAAATAACTCATTTAATTATTCTAATATAAGTAATAATGTAATTTTATATTATGTTATTTAAGTATTTATTACTAGTTATATTAACTTATTAAAGATTAATTAATATAATAAAATTAAATAATACACTATTTAGTTATATATTTAAAATAATAAAAATAAAAACATAATATAATATTATTAAATAATAAATTTATATTAAAATTATAATATAAAAATAAAAAATATAATAAAATATTAAATTAAAAAATAAATTAATTTATTATTATTATTACAAAGTAAAAAAAAAAAAAAACTAAGCTAAGTGCCGCATTAGCTAAACCCGACTAAATGTCGGGTTTAGCTAATGCGCCGATTTGCTGCATTAGGGTGCATTGCACCCTAATGCAGCAGTTTGGTGCCCCAAACATGGGGTTGCATTGCTAATGCAATGCAATCCCATGTAATGAGGGGTACCAAACACCCCCTTAGGCTACTGTTATTTGTTAAAATCAAAATAGAAGAGTTAGACCGTTAAGCTACTGCTGTTTGTTAAAAACTTAAAGGTGGCGTTTGGTTTTAAGAAATGGAAGGAGAGGAGAGGACAAAAAAGGAGAGGATTGGAGAGGCGATGAAAGAAAAAGAGTGTAGAAATTAATTGTTATTATTTGGTTTCACATTAAATTTGAAAGGAAAAGAAATTATATATATTTTATTTGAACAAATATACCTACTATCTTTAATGTTAATATTGTTAATAAATTAAAAAATAATAAAACTATGAATTAATTCAATCTAGAAATTATCTAATTAAATAACAAATTTTTTTTTAAATTACAGCATTTGGCCATGGACAGCCGCCGTTGACCGTTGTTGACTTCCGTTGACCGGCGGTGTTGACCGTCATTTTTCATCGCGTTAAATGCATAATGATGATCAGAAATGGACTATTTACTCATTGGAAATGTTAATTTTACAGAAAATATACTATATAGTTGGAAATATAAGAGTTAAAATTTTCCCAAGCATGTAAATAAGACTTGAGATAAATAACAATGTATATTAACATTTCTAACCCCATAGAGTTATAGATCGGCTCATGAGGATTCCATTGGTACCGGTTTTGATGGTAAAGCACATCTCTGGCGACTTTCCGGCGAGTCTCCGACGACTTTCCAACAAGTCTCCGGCGATTTTCCGGCGAGTCACTTTACTATTTTTTTTAAAAATAAGTTTATCCTATTAATTTAAGAAAATAAATATAAATTAGTTGTATTTTAATTTATTTAAAATTGATTTTGTTTAGAGGATAATATTGAAATTTTTGTGTTTAAATAGATAAGAAATTTGAAATCCTTAGTCATTGATAAGGAATATAAATTCTTCAAATTGATGGAACCAACCAAACAATAGAAAATAGAGAAGAAATTAAATTCTTTTTCTCTCCCTACTTCTCTACCCCCAAGCAAACATAGCCAAAGAGAAACTGCTCTTAAATAATTGTCACGCCGCGTAGCCCACGTACTATGAGATTGGACTTGCCTTATCATACGCATATTCCTATTCCTACCTTGATTTGGTGGTCGGTCTCGGTCCTAAATCAACTAATGTCGGTCTTGGTCCGAATTAGTGGTATGCCTCAATTGATTAATTTGGTCCTTTTCGTATTGTTGTTTTAGGAATAATCAATGTGTTGAATCACCGAAGGGTTTATTTCTTAGAATGTTTGTACATAATTAGAGAAGAAATATTTTATCAAACCAGAATTTTTATCAAAAATTAAATTTAGTCCTTATATTTTAAAAAGTGCCTCAAGATATTTCTGTTATTAAATATATTATGCTTTTTTCCTAATTTTATTTTAAATTTTACAATAATATTCTTACAACAATATTGTTAGGGGACATTAATGAAAAGAGAAAGATTTCTTGATGTGACATCACATAATCAAAGAAATTGACACAGGCTTTAATTTAAAAGAAGAATGCAATACATGCAAGAAATTAAAACTAATTTCCATATTTACTACATTAATTAATAATATTAGCGACTTCTCAGCCACTCAACCAAAAGCTGAGTGGTTGAGTTGCTGCTGTGAGGGCAACGGTTCAAGCTCCCACAAAAGTATTATGGGAGCTAAAATTTTCTTCCCAATTATGTAAATAATTATGTAAAGATATTCTTCTCTCTCTTTGAATTGGGAGTGGAGTAGACATCCAGTGGACATCCAGTGGACATCCCTCAAAGTGAATATCCCTAAAATTGTTAAGAGGGTCAAAATCTAGACTGTTGTCCTAGTAACTGTCTGATTATTAATATATCAGTAAATATTCGAAGTAAGAGTGGAGTGGACATCCAGTGGACATCCAATGGACATCCATCGAATATTTGAGAGGGTCAAAATATAAGCTCTTGTCCCAGTAACTGTCTGATTGTAAATATATCAGTAAATATATCAGCAAATATCAGTAAACATATAAGTTGTAACTTTGAACATTAGTCCCTTGTAATAAAAATAATATTGGCGGTTTCTTAGCATCTTGGAGCACCTAGCTTAGCTCGTTAATGATCCTGTCTTTTTTTTTTTTTCTATTAATGTTGTTTTTAGTTAACTTAAAACAAATCCAAGGATTGTAATAATAAGGTGTTAGAAAGTTTGAAGTATTCAAAACATTCTATAATCAACAGCATCATAAAATTACCAAAATAAACATTTCGAGTAGATATTAATACACTCATATTGTAGTTTTTTACTTTTTTTAATTCATATGAAGAATCATTTAATTAAATTCCTTAGACGTACGTACATAGGAATTATTAAGTGATATTTTCTTTTTTTAATAATGATTGGTTGTTAAGAATACATTTATGAATTCCTTTTTCTCTTATCTAGGAGGAGCAAATTTTGTTATAACAAAGGTGTAAAAGATTCTAAATGGTGTTTTGAAATGCTTAGAAATAAAAAATTTTATTTATTTTTTTAACCTAGCATTGAAATGAGTCTCACATATGAGGGGATGAAAATTGAAATTTCTAATTGGCAGACAAAGTTCTTCTTTAAAATGCAGCTTCAGTTGTCAGACACCAAGGCTTAAGATTTTATGTGTGGCTGGCACTTACGTGTGTGTAAGCATGTGTGGAAAACAACACAGCTAGCTAATTGTCACGATAAATACCATCAAATTTATCTTTGATCATACGATCCATCTCAAATCATGACTTGTTTAATCACGCGCTTGTTCTGTGACTTGGGGAGAGGTAAATTTGGTTGTTACGCACAAAGCAGCATGTACACCGAAGGAAGCAGCAGCATGTGCACCAAAGGAAGCAGTTGCTTTTGCATGTTAATGATACGGTGCATTGCAGCAACCTTAAACTATTGATGAGGGAAAGATTCTTCTTCAAAAAATCAAGACTGCAGAGAATCCAGCAGATATATTGACTAAGGTGGTGACGGCGATTAAGTTTAAGCATTCTCTAAACTTGATCAATATCTTATAAGTTTGAAAATGATTGGAGAAGATATAGACTGGAGGATTGTTTGTTCATAGTCGGCTCAGATTTACTAAATCTTCGCTGTGGTGGAAAATTATTAAAAAATTTAAGCATGCTTGCATGAGCCAGCTAGCATTCTCTAAACTTGATCAATATCTTACAAGTTTGAAAATGATCGGAGAAGATAGAGACTGGAGGATTGTTTGTTCATAGTCGGCTCAGATTTACTAAATCTTCGCCGTGGTGGAAAATTATTAAAAAGTTAAGCATGCTTGCATGAGCCAGCTAGCATGCAAATTTCAAGCACATAATTGTTGAGCTTATGCTGGCTGATCTCTTTACCAAAAGTCACACTGAAACCATTAAAATAAAAAATGGCCAAGGGTTTTTTTTTCATGCATTTATATTGTAAGCTTTGTTTATAAATAGAAGAGTAGAATGCATTTGTAAGTCATCTAAAAATTGTGAGATGTAAAAGCATAGCAATTGAGCTCTTCAAGAGTTTAGAGAGAGTATTTTTTGGGTGCTAAGAGGATCCAATTGGGTGTATTGGGGTTTTAGGTTTAGATAGGTTTTTTTTTTTTCACTTTTGTAAATTCCCATTTGTTAATAAAATTATCTTCTATTATTTTTCTGTGGACGTAGATTTTACGCCGAACCACGTAAATTATCGTGTTTTATTTTCTTTACATTTATTTGTCATATTTATATTTCTCCAAAAGTCACAGTCATCATAAGATTAGTAATTGATCAACCCATGTTTCCGTAACATAAACCTTTGATAGGCCACCTGTCACACGCATTTTGATTTAATCTTCGGTCAAAAGGATGTCAAATTGCTCATTCTTACTCGTGCATTTGTCATTGCTCGCCAAATTAACTAAATTCGATTCTCAAAATTATATTGAATTCCCACCTGGAATCCGCGTAGTAGCCTATATATACATAACTTCACTTTAAAATTCTACTCGTTAATTCCATTTGAATTCTGTCTTAAATCATTCTCTATTTTTTACAAGAAAAAGGCTATGACAGGACCAAAGGAGCTCACTAATAAGAAACCTGACCCTGAGTAAGCCTCGTTTTCTTTTGTTTCGTGAGCTTCTGTTTCATTTTTTTCACTTTTTGTTTTTGCTTTTGTGATTATAGATTATATGCTTCTGTTATATGCTTTTATTTTTCATTTTTTTATTTCGTTGTTGTTTTCCTTTATCCGTCTGTCCATTTCCTTTTCAATTTCCTCTTCACATATTCAATTTTGATTCAGTTTAGAGTTAGTCAATCTTGTTTGAGCTTCATATCACTTAATAGCTTTTGTTTATTTTTATTCAAATTATCACCTCATTAATCATGATCTCGTGGTTTAATTATCACTTCATTAATCGTCATCTCTGACCGCAAATTACTTTTAATTTGTGATTTTGATTTTCATTTTTCAGATATGATTTAGCATATTACAGGAGCGCAAACGCCAATCGAAAATTGCTGGATACCAAATAATAAAAAAGAGTAGAGCAGACACCACTCACAAGTCTGACTACAAGAACAGTAGCATGAAAGATGATTATGGATCGTTTAATGACAAAGACCTGATTGAATAAATTACTTGTGATATTTTGAAATTTTTTGTATGGTATGAAGCTCTGAAGGGAAAGTTTGACACATCAGTAGCTGACCCCAAGCAGTTGGTAGAGGCTTTAGATAAAGCCAAAAGAATTTTTTCTTCCCTAGAGGCAGCACTAAATAAGGCAGAAGTTAGGGTTAAGAATGGCAATGTTGAAGCAGACCAAAAGAAAAAGAAGTTAATGAAAGTTAAAGAGGAGAACAAAAGTCTTCTCGAGCAGCTTAACATACTGGAGGAGAAGATGTGTGAGAGGAGAGAATAAATATTGAAAGATTTTCAAGTAACACCTCAAGCAATGAAAGAAATGTCAAGTTCCAGGTTCGAGCACGACTATGCTAAGGGAAGTGAAGACAAAAGAGCTGTTAGAAATTAATCTTTTGGCTTTTAATGCTAGTTATGATAAGGGACAGCAAGAGGATCAAGCTTGAAAATTGTCTGGCTATATATATTTTTCTTTTTCGGTTTAGTGACATTTTGTCTTTTTTATTTAAATGTCCTGGTTGTACACTGGTATTTATAGAACTTGTGTGTGTTTGTCATGGGTTCCAGTAAATGTTTTCTGTGATGTTTTTGAACTTGTATGTTTGTCATGTGCTCCAATGAATGTCTTCTGTGATGTTTGTTTGAATGATTTTGATCTAAGTATTGTTTGGAGTGTTAAGAAGGATTTAACGAGGTATTATTCTTTGCTTGTTAAAAATGAGACTCAAAACTTTAGTTGTTTATCCTAGTAATCTTATTGGTATTACTTATACTGGTGTGTATCAATGGATATAACTCTACAGTTTTGTTGTGCGCAGAATTCCAAAATTAAGTGTATCAAATAATCATAGAAAAATTTTACGTGATTCGGCAATATACCTACGTCCACAAGAGCAAGAGAAAAATAATTATATTACTAACAATTATTATAGTATAATATTTGAGTAGAAACCTCACTTTCCATAACTCAAATACACCCAAAGCACTCTCACAGGCACTCTCAAATTGCTCATACTCTCAGAACTCTAGAATTGCTGCACTTGTAATTTCTCTTAAGCTCTTAAATTTTGGAATACTTTAGCTCTCTGAATGAAACTCTATTTATAGTTGAGCTTCACTGCAAAAAGTCTCAGAAGTAGTTGGCAAAAGTCTTGCAATTTGGTGCTGAATTGAAAAAACAAAAAAAAAAATGCATGTAGCTTTGCCAATTTTTGTCAAGAAAAGCATACGATTCAATATATTCAAAATCCAACATATGAGTCCTTCTTCCTTACTTTTGACTTTTCAATAATTCTCTACCTCGGCGAAGGTTTTTTCAAATCTAAGCCGACTACCAACGAATCATCATCCCAAAAATGGTTGTATCTCTGTGACTGCCTACGTACCCAAAATTTGGGATCAAGCCAACCATAGTTCAAATTTTTCGAAACTCAACACATTTGAAGAATTTGAATTAGTTTCAAGTAATGTGAAACTTAACTCCAGAAATCACCTTTGTCAATATATTTGATGAGTTATCTTTGGTATTAATCTTCTTTAGTAACAGATCACTACCCGCGATAATCTCTCTCACATAATAATATTTCATATCAATGTGTTTCATCCGAGCATGATATATTTGGTTCTTCACCAGGAATATCGCGCTTTGGTTATAACAGAAGACCTCAATTTTCTTTTAGATTACTCTCAAATCTTTTAACAAGCCTTTAAACCAAATAACTTCCTTTACAGCTTCAATTGTTGCCATATACTCTGCTTCCATAATGGAAAGAGCAATTGTCGACTATAGAATTGATCTCCAACTAATCGGACCTCTACCCAATGTGAATACGTAGCCCGTTGTTGATTTTCGCTTGTCAAGGTCTCTGGGGAAATCAGAATTACAATACCCAACACATTGTTGACCACAATCTTTCTTGAACAATAACCTAATATCAAATGTTCCATACAGATATTGGAGAATCCACTTCACTTTAAGCCCATAATTTTTACCCAGATTATACATATATCAACTAACCATACTTACGGCTTGAGATATATCGGGCTATGTACACACTGTAGCATACATAAGACTACCCATAGTACTAGCATATAGAACATGAGCCATATATCGCGCTCCTCTTGAGAAGAAGGACATGAAGAAGAGCTTAATTTAAAATGAGAAACTAAAGAAGTAGAAACTGATTTGGTTTTGTCATCCTTTCTAAACTTTTCTAGCACATTCTTTAAATAAGATTTTTGAGTTAACCACATGCTCCCATTCCTCTTGTCTCTATAAATTTCCATCCCAAGTATTCTTTGTGCATTACCTAAATCATTCATCTCGAACTCATAAGCCAACTGCTTTTTTAGTCTTTCAATCTCAGTTTTATTCTTTGAAACTATAAGCATATCGTCAACATAGAATGATAAATAGTTAAAAGCTTCATCTTGTAATCTTCTGAAGTAAACACACTGATCGTGTTCACTTCTAGTGAATTTCTGCCATTTTATGAATTGATCAAATCTCTTGTACCACTGTCTTAGTGACTGTTTCAGTCTGTACAAAGATTTAATCAATCTGAACACATAATTCTCCTTTCCAGCAACTTTGAAACCACAAGGCTGAGTCATATAGATTTCATTCTCTAAATCTCCATGCAAGAATGTCATCTTAACATCAAATTGATCAAATCATATTCAGCTACCAAGGCAAGTAGGATACGAATGAAAGTATGTTTTACAACTGGAGAGAATATTTCATTATTGTTAACATGTAAATGTTCTTTTTATTGATTTTGATGATAACAAACCTTTTGATAAAAATGTTGGAGTTTTCATAATAACAAATAATTTTTTAAAAGCCAGAATTTTTCTATGAGTATTTACAAGTTTTTGAGAAACTGGAACATCTCTGCAAAAATGTGCATTTTTAGGAATAATCGGTGAACCGTTAATATTAACGGTTAACCGATAAAATGCAGAAAGGTTACTGCCTAAGGCTTCAACCGATTGTTTTGTAACTTGTTAAAAATCAATCACTGGATTTAATCGGTTAACCGGTTATGTAAACGGATAACCGTTTATGGTAAAAGGGTTATTTCTTAAGCCTTAACCGTTAAGCATTTTTGTGTTATAGATCACTGGAATTAATCGGCGAACCGTTAATTTTAACGGTTAACCGATAATAATCAGAAAAGATTTTTGTGCTAACCTCTTACCGTTTAAAGCAAACCGGTTAAGTTTGTTGTTTTAAAGGCCACTGGAAATAACCGGTGAACCGTTAATCCATAATGGCTAACTGATAATTTCCAGATAGGCATACTTTGTTAATCCTTAACCGTTTAGTGAAAACGGTTAGTTGAAATGTGTTGTGTATGCTTCTGGATTTTACCGGCGAACCGTTAACGGGTAAACGGCTAACCGATAATTTCCAGTATGTTATCGTTAGCTAAAGCCTTAACCGTTTAGCCAGAACGGATAGAAGATTTGTGTTGTGTATGCTTCTGGATTTTACCAGCGAACCATTAACATGTAAACGGCTAACCGATAATTTCCAGTATGTTATCGTTTGCTAAAGCCTTAACCGTTTATCCAGAATGGATAGAAGATTTTTGTTGTGCATGTCTCTAGATTTTAACAATGAAGGGTTACTACGCGGTCAACCGTTTATTTGAAATCAGCATAGCGGTAACTGAAAGAAAACGGTTAGCCGTTAACGGTTAACGGAGTTCCGTTTTCTGGGAAAAAGGCTATAACGGCTAGTTTTCAGCTCCAAGTATAAATAAGATCATTCAAATCATATCAAAGGTTGATCACAACACGACCATTGAACTTATACACGTTTATACAATCTTCATAGAGCTTTAAACACATTCTTGCTTCATCTTATTCACACATTGGGCTTTGATTTGTAATCTTAAAGATTGTGTGAGAGAAGAACAACTTGTAATTTTTATTTTGAGTGATTGTAAGTGTTGGGATACACTTGGGTTAAGAGATCGGGAATAATCTCTTGTTGTAAAGGTTTATTGACACCTTGGAAGTCAATTGTAATCTTTTGAGGCCTTGGTGGCTTGCTTAGTGGAATCCTCAAGCCCGATGTGCTTGGAGGCGTGGACGTAGGCGGGGATAGCCGAACCACGTAAAAATCATTGTGTTTGATCTCTCTTACCCTATCTCTTTACTTTTCATTGCACATTACTTTGTTTATTTCGAAATTTGTTTGCTTAGTTATTATTTCATTGAATTTTATTTGTTTAATTTTTTAAAACCCCAATTCACCCCTCCTCTTGAGTTTCCTAGTTAGTATTTCATTTGGTATCAGAGCTTGGTTCTCTTGTTAGGACTTAACCGTCTAGAGTAAAAGATCCATGGCAACTCAAAGTGACTCAACCTTTAGAGAAGGACAATCCACAACTAGACCACCATTCTTTGATGGAAATGACTACTCATATTGGAAAACTAGGATGAGAATTTACTTACAAGCCCTAGATTACGAAATTTGAGAAGTTGTATGTAATGGTCCTTTTATGCCATTGACAAAAAATGAAATTGGGGAAGACATTCCAAAACCTTCACGGGAATGGAATGAATTGGAAAAGAGAAAAACTTCTCTAAATTCCAAAGCTATGAATGTCTTATTTTGTGCATTAGACAAGAAAGAGTTTTATAGAGTGTCTAGGTGTGAAAGTGCTTATGAAATTTGGAACAAACTCGAAGTTGTCTATGAAGGCACTAATCAAGTGAAAGAGTCTAAAATTAGTAGGTACACTCGACAATATGAATTGTTTCAAATGGAACAAAATGAGAGTGTATATTCTATGTATACTAGATTTACGGATATAGTGAACACTCTAGGAGCCCTAGGAAAGACATTCTCAAATAGTGAGAAAGTTAAGAAAATCATTAGATCACTTCCTAAGGAATGTAGACAAAAAAGAATTGTCATTGAGGAAGCCAAAGATTTAAATGTTTTACCTATTGATGATCTAATCGGCTATCTTATTTCTTATGAGGAAGATTTGGCAGCCGAAAGAAGAAATAAATAGAAGAAGAAAAGTATTGCTCTCAAAGCTACAAGTATGAGAGTGATAGAGAGAGTGAACCGGATGACGAGGAGTTGTCAATGCTTGCAAGGAGATTCAGAAAATTTTTCAAAAAAACCGGTGAACGAAGAAAGTTTAGAGACTTCAAGAATCAAAAGGAGAAGAAGGAAGCAATCAAATGCTATGAGTGTAAGAAACCCGGCCATATAAGATCGGAATGCCCTCTTCTCAACAAGTTTAAGAAGAAAGCAATGATGGCCACGTGGGACTATAGCGATAAAGAAACAAGTGATGCTGAAGAGCATCAAGAAATGACAAATCTAGCTCTTATGACAATTGGAGATGAATCAAATGATGAATTAGACGAGGTAAATGATCTTCCTACTTATGATGAGTTACATAATGCCTTTAGAGAATTGCATGATGAATTGATGAAAATTGGTAAAAAGAATGTTTGCCTTAAAAAGAAGATGGTAGAGCTTAAAAATGAAAATGATTCATTTAGTGCTAAGATTACATGTCTTGAATTAGAGAATAAAACATTGCTTGATAAAATTGCTTTATTTGAAAATTCTAGCACTTCACATGAGCATCTAGAATCACATGTGAATGACTTGAAAAATAAAAATGAATTAATTAAAAAGAAGAGCAATGATCTAAATGAAATTGTGCTAAAATTTACAAATGGACAAAAGATGTTGGATAACTTGCTTAATTCACAAAAATGTGTGTTTAATAAAGGAGGACTTGGTTATAAGCCAAATTTGAAACAAAAATATTACAAGAACTACTTTGTGAAGAGCACATCTCTTAACAAGCAAGTTGTTTGTCATTATTGTAATCAAGATGGTCATATGAAAAATAGATGCATAGTAAAAAGAAATGCATATTATGGTATGAAATGTATTTGGGTTCCAAAAGGAACCATTGCTAACACTCAAGGACCCAGAAAGGTTTGGGTACCTAAAACTTGAGATTTTTTCTGCAGGGCTTAAAGAAAAAGAAGAAAAAATGGTTCTTGGATAGTGGATGTTCAAGACACATGACTGGGAACTATGCATGGTTTTCAAGTTTTACAAAACTTAAAAACGGTGGAGATGTTTCTTTTGGAGATAATTCAAAAGGGAGGATTCTTGGAATAAAAAATGTCGGTAAAATTTCATCAACCTTGATTGAAAATGTATGTTTGCTTGAAAATTTGAAACACAACTTGATTAGTATTAGTAAATTATGTGACAAAGGTTATAAAGTAGTTTTTGATAAGTCTAGATGTATTATTGAAGATGCATGTGATGGAAAAGTCTTGTTTATTGGAAATAGATGTGGTAATGTTTATTCCATTGACATAGATGTTGCATCAATTCATGATAAATGTTTTTCAGCTTTATATGATGATGGTTGGCTATGGCATAGAAGACTAGGTCATGCAAATATGGATTTGATTTCAAAAATTTCAAAAAATGATTTGGTTAAGGGACTTCCAAAATTTTCAAAAGGATATAATTTATGAAGCTTGTCAATTTGGAAAACAAATCAAAACCTCTTTCAAAAACAAGAATCATGTTTCTACTTCAAAACCTCTTCAACTACTTCACATGGATTTATTTGGACCATCTAGATATGCTAGCTTAAATGGCAAGTATTATGCTTTTGTAATTGTGGATGATTATTCTAGATTCACATGGGTATTATTCTTAGCTAATAAGGATGATGCCTTTTATGCTTTTAAAATTTTCTGTAAAAAGGTTCAAAATGAAAATGGTTATTCTATTTCTTGCATTAGAAGTGATCATGGTAGAGAATTTGAAAATTATGCATTTGAATCTTTTTGCAATGACTTAGGTATAGAGCATTAATTTTCATCACCTAGAACTCCACAACAAAACGGAGTTGTTGAGAGAAAGAATAGATTTATTCAAGAAATGGCTAGGACCATGTTGAATGAAAATGCATTACCTAAGTATTTTTGGGCGGGCGAAATACGACCATAGCTTGTTATGTTTTAAATCGGGTGTTGATTAGATCTCTTCTTAATAAAACTCCCTATGAGCTTTGGAAAGATAGAAAACCCAATATTGGTTATTTCAAAGTCTTTGGCTTTAAATGTTTTATTTTGAACACAAAAGACAATCTTGGTAAATTTGATCTAAAATCCGATGTTGGTATTTTTCTTGGGTATTTAAGTTCAAGCAAAACTTATAGAGTTTATTATAAAAGAACCTTGGTTGTGGAAGAGTCTATGCATGTTTCTTTTGATGAGTCTAACCCCTCCTCTGCGGAGAAAAGAGTTGTTAATGATGATGCAGATGGAGAGTTACAAGAAGAGTCATCAAAGGATAATCAAGAGAATGTTCTACAAGAAAATCAAGAGGATAATCAAGAAGAGCAAAGAAGTATGGAGCAGCAAGAAGGTATTATTCAAATACTCCCCAAGGAGTGGAGGTATGTTTCTTCTCACCCTTCGGATGCCATTTTAGGAGATCTATCTAGAGGTGTTACAACTAGATCATCACTTAGGAACACATGTGAGCATGCTGTATTTATTTCTCAAATTGAACCAAAATCCTTTGCGGATGCGGAAAATGATGAGTTTTGAATTATGGCAATGCAAGAGGAGTTGAATCAATTTGAGAGAAATAATGTGTGGGAATTAGTTCCTAAACCGGAACGTCAATCCATCAAAGGTACTAAATGGGTATTTAGGAATAAGATGGATGAATCCGGTATGGTTGTAAGGAATAAGGCTAGATTAGTGGCTCAAGGATACAACCAAGAAGAAGGAATTGATTTTGATAAAACATTTGCACCTGTAGCTAGATTAGAATCCATTAGAATGTTTTTAGTATATGCATGTCATAAAGATTTTATTCTATTTCAAATGGATGTTAAAAGTACTTTTCTAAATGGTTATATTATGGAGGAAGTTTATGTAAAACAACCTCCCGGTTTTGAAAATGAAAAATTTCCAAATCATGTGTATAAGTTGTCTAAAGCTTTGTATGGATTAAAACAAGTACCTAGAGCTAGGTATGATAGGCTTAAAAATTTCTTGTTGGATAACGGTTTTTCAATGGGTAAAGCGGATACTACTCTTTTTGTTAAAAATAAAAATCAAGATATACTTATTGTTCAAATCTATGTTGATGATATTATCTTTGGTTCTACTAATGAGTCCTTGTGCAAGGATTTTTCATCTTGTATGAGTAAGGAATTTGAAATGAGCATGATGGGAGAATTGAAGTATTTCCTTGGACTTCAAATCAAGCAAAACAATGAGGGAATCTTCATCAATCAAGCTAAGTATGTCAAAGATTTGCTCAAAAGATTTGGAATTGATGAGTCAAATACTAAGAGCACTCCAATGAGCACAACAATCAAGCTTGACAAAGATTAAAAAGGTAAAGAAGTTGATATTAAAAAATATCGAGGTATGATTGGTTTTTTACTTTACTTAACCGCAAGTAGACACGATATCATGTTTAGTGTATGCTTATGTGCAAGATTTCAATCATGTCCCAAGGAATCCCATTTGCTTGCTGTTAAAAGAATTTTTCGTTATTTAAGAGGAACCATAGATCTTGGCCTTTGGTATCCTAGAGGAACTCATATAGATTTAACATGCTTTTCGGATGCGGATTTTGGTGGGTATAAAGTTGATAGGAAAAGCACTAGTGGAACTTTCCATATACTAGGTCACTCACTTGTTTCATGGTTTAGCAAGAAACAAAGTGCACTTTCAACTACAGAAATTTGAATATATAGCTGCAGGGAGTTGTTGTGCACAAGCACTTTGGATGAAACAAACACTTAGAGATTATGGCATTAAGCTTGAATAAATTCCTATTAGGTGTGACAATACAAGTGCTATAAATCTTTCAAAGAATCGCATTCAGCACTCTAGAACCAAGCATATAGAAATTAGGCATCATTTCTTGAGAGATCATGTTCAAAAGGGTGACATTGCATTGGAGTTTATTTCTACGGAAAAACAACTCGCCGATATTTTTACAAAACCTCTTTGCGAAGAACTTAGGCATCATTTCTTGAAAGATCATGTTCAAAAGGGTGACATTGCATTGGAGTTTATTTCTATGGAAAAACAACTCGCCGATATTTTTACAAAACCTCTTTGTGAAGAACAATTTTCAAAAATTCGGCATTAACTTGGGATGATGAAATTTTCACATTAACATTTCTAGATATGCTATGGAGTCTATTCAATAACTTGATTTATGATATGATGTTTAAATATCCTTGAAATGCTTGAGTATAATGTACTAGTAATGTGTATGTATGTTTTGCATGGATTAATTGTTTTTAAAACTTATATGCTCATAAATTTTGCATTAAAATGGCCTTAGAGCATTTTTAGATCAAAGTCATGATCTTGATTTGTTATCTTTGATGGCCGGATATTGAATCAAAATGTGCGAAATAATAAATAAAAATAAACGGATAACCGTTTTTATCATAAACGGATTACCATTTATTTTCAGAAACTATGATATTTTGATTGCTCTTTACCCTCTCACCGTTTGGAGTTAACGGTAAACCGTTTAAAAATAGAGAGCATCGCGAAAGTTACCCTATCACCGTTTATGATTAACGGTTAACCGTCTAAAAACCGAGAGCTCCCTAACTTGCCCCTTCACCGTTTACACTTACTTGTTAACCGTTCTCTTATTCTAAGCTCACTGGAAGTTAACCCCTTACCGTTTATAGAAAACGGCTCGCCATTTTTGCGAAGTATATAAACTGGTCATGGGATTCTTCTTCGTCTTCATTTAGCCTCTCACCGTTTCACCATTTTCACGAACCCGAAGCTTTCTCTCTCCTTCGTTCTTCAATTTTCTCTATTTTCGAAACAAATTACACCGATAGAACTCTTTCTAATCACTTTTAGAGTGATTCTACCGATTCAAATCTTCGGATCTAGCCCAAAATCAAGAATTCTCAAATCCAAACCCTAAGGGCAGCCGACTGGTCGTTGTCCAATTTGATCCATTTTTTCACCATTTCTTGCCAAATTAAACCGAAACCTTTCTTCCTCTACTCCCTATAAACCTCATCATCAATCCAGTAACCCTCAATTTCATCTTTCACAAACTTTTCTCATTATCAATGGCTGAATCATCTCGGAGGCCTCGGAGAAGAAAACATGCACCCTCTGTCAACCCCATACCACCACGTGAAGCCTCTGAATTTGAAAGGCTTCACTTCCCTACTGCTCCTTTGCTTAGACGCTTTCAGACTCGATTTATGGAGCGACAGGTACTCGATTCCTATTTTGTGGATATAGAGGATTTTAAAGATTTGATTGTATGTGATAGGACTCTTACAAACATGCTTAGACCTTGGGAGTCCGCTATAGATTTTGACGATCGAGTTTATCCGAATCTAGTTCGAGTATTTTATTCTTATATGGAATTATCTGCCACTCGTTTAGATAGGATTGTTACTCATGTTGCCGATGTATCAATTGATTTTGATGTTGAGTTTTTGAACACTGTCATACTTTTTATACCTCTCGAAAAATCCTATCTTTTGATGATTTTGTCCACCATGAGGGTGTGCGTAACATCTGTCGTCGTAGGGATTTGAGTGATGAAATTTGTACTCTTCCTTTTCGGTCTCAGCTGCTTCCTTTTCAAGTTCGTATTCTCTATTCTATTTTGTAGCACATTGTTACACCTAGGAGAGGTCACACGGATGAGGTAACTCGTATAGATGTCGGGTTACTGGATAGTCTTCTTAGTGGCCTGAAGGTTAACCTTGGGTATATCCTTGTACATCACATGTTGACCACTCCGGTAGTTACTCACCGTTTGCTTCCCTATGGTAGTCTCATCACCAAGATATTGCGGCACTTTCATGTGCCACTTAGGGATGCTGTGTATAAGGAGCCCAAACGAATTGGTAGGGATGCCATGAGTAGTATAGGCTTTACTAAGAGGCAGGCGGTGGCTCGAGGCCATGACGCCAGAATCGGGACACGCGGTTGCTCACGAGATGATCGGATGCTTAACGACATCTATACTCTCGATCAGCTTCCTGACTTCAGACTTGGAGCTCATCTTCCACCTTCTCGACTGGATGCTCCTCCGCCATCAGTCCCTACTGATTCTCTATTCTATTTTGTAGCACATTGTTACACGTACGACATTGTTACACGTAGGAGAGGTCACACGGATGAGGTAACCTATTTAGATGTCGGGTTACTGGATAGTCTTCTTAGTGGGCTGAAGGTTAACCTTGGGTACATCCTTGTACGTCACATGTTGACCACTCCGGCAGTTACTCACCGTTTGCTTCCCTATGGTAGTCTCATCACCAAGATATTGCGGCACTTTCGTGTGCCACTTAGGGATGCTGTGTATAAGGAGCCCAAACGAATTGGTAGGGATGCCATGAGTAGTATAGGCTTTACTAAGAGGAACGGGCAGTGGCTCAAGACCGCAAACGCCAAGAATCGGGACACCTTGATTGCTCCTGAGGATGATCGGATGCTTAACGACATCTATACTCTCGATCAGCTTCCTGACTTCAGACTTGGAGCTCATCTTCCACCTTCTCGTCGGGATGCTCCTCCGCCATCAGTCCCTACTGATTCTACCGCGAGTGAGATGGATATTGATGCCCGCACGGCCGAGCCTCCTCCAGGTTCGGCGGCGCTTTCGACCTCTGCACTCTCGGCCTCACGCTCGGATTCGGCCCATTCGATATTCTTTGTTGTTGATATTCGCCAATTTGGCGCCAACGGTGATTCGTGTTCGTATGGACGCTATTACTAACGATCGGCGGCGTCTCGGATTCGGACATTTCGAGGCGGAGCATTGATCATCGATATGAGATCATTCTGCGATGTGATTACTTTGGGTATGACCACAGTAGCTCTGCGAACCCTCTTCGAGACCTACTTCGGCACCTACATCTTCAGCACCTCCTTCCTCGGCTCCCACTTCTACACGACCTCCAGCTTCAAGACCTTCCTCTTCGCGACCCTCTTCTACGCGACCTCCCGCTTCGCGGCGAGCTTCTTAGTTTTCTATTTTTTTGTTTCGCACATATATTTCATGTTTTTGACTATTCTATGATATCTTTTTCTTTTTCTTATCTTGCATTCTCTATTCTTGTTGATCTTGTGGATTGGTATTTGCTATGAATGTTTTTCTCTCTATATTTTCTGTTTGTGTGAATTGAATGGCTTTGGAGATGTTGGGTTGATTAAATGCTTGATTTGATATCTTTGGAAGTATTTTGTTCTCATGGTTGTATTTCGGGATTTTGCCATTTTTCAAGGGAAACTCTGTCGAAATTTTTGCTCTTCTATTTCTTTCATGCTTCTTTTTCTTAAGTTTTGTTTTTGATGATGAAGAGGGAGAGATTTTGCACTCGTTTTTGCGAAACTGTTATAATGACAAAACTGTTTTTAGTCATATTAGTAGGGGGAGCATATAGTTAGGGGGAGCAAAAGCAAAGTTTGTCATCATCAAAAAGGGAGAGATTGTTAACATGTAAATGTTCTTTTTATTGATTTTGATGATAACAAACCTTTTGATAAAAATGTTGGAGTTTTCATAATAACAAATAATTTCTTAAAAGCCAGAATTTTTCTATGAGTATTTACAAGTTTTTGAGAAACTGGAACATCTCTGCAAAAATGTGCATTTCTGAGAATAATCGGTGAACCATTAATATTAACGGTTAACCGATAAAATGCAGAGAGGTTACTGTCTAAGGCTTCAACCGATTGTTTTGTAACTTGTTAAAAATCAGCCACTAGATTTAATCGGCTAACCGGTTATGTAAACGGCTAACCGTTTATGGTAAAAGGGTTATTTCTTAAGCCTTAACCGTTAAGTATTTTTGTGTTATAGATCACTGGAATTAATCGGCGAACCGTTAATTTTAACGGTTAACCGATAATAATCAGAAAAGATTTTTGTGCTAACCTCTTACCGTTTAAAGCAAACCGGTTAAGTTTGTTGTTTTAAAGGCCACTGGAAATAACCGGTGAACCGTTAATCCATAACGGCTAACCGATAATTTCCAGAGAGGCATACTTTGTTAATCCTTAACCGTTTAGTGAAAACGGTTAGTTGAAATGTGTTGTGTATGCTTCTGGATTTTACCGGAGAATCGTTAACGGGTAAACGGCTAACCGATAATTTTCAGTATGTTATCGTTTACTAAAGCCTTAACCGTTTAGCCAGAACGGATAGAAGATTTGTGTTGTGTATGCTTCTGGATTTTACCGGCGAACCGTTAATGTGTAAACGGCTAACCGATAATTTCCAGTATGTTATCGTTTGCTAAAGCCTTAACCGTTTAGCCAGAACGGATAGAATATTTTTATTGTGCAGATCTCTGGATTTTAACGGCGAAAGGGTAAGTGACTAACGGTCAACCGTTTATTCGAAATCCAGCACAACGGTAACTTTGACCAGCGCAAACGGTTAGCCGTTAACGGTTAACGGCGATCCGTTTTCTGGGAAAAAGGCTATAACAGCTAGTTTTCAGCTCCAAGTATAAATAAGCTCATTCAAATCATATCAAAGGTTGATCACAACACGACCATTGAGCTTATACACGTTTATACAATCTTCATAGAGCTTTAAACACATTCTTTCTTCATCTTATTCACACATTGGACTTTGATTTGTAATCTTAAAGATTTGTGAGAGAAGAACAACTTGTAATTTTTATTTTGAGTGATTGTAAGTGTTGGGATACACGTGGGTTAAGAGATCGGGAATAATCTCTTGTTGTAAAGGTTTATTGACACCTTGGAAGTCAATTGTAATCTTTTGAGGCCTTGGTGGCTTGCTTAGTGGAATCCTCAAGCCCAGTGTGCTTGGAGGCGTGGACGTAGGCAGGGATAGCCGAACCACGTAAAAATCATTGTGTTTAATCTCTCTTACCCTATCTCTTTACTTTTTATTGCACATTACTTTGTTTATTTCGAAATTTGTTTGCTTAGTTATTATTTCATTGAATTTTATTTGCTTAATTTTTTAAAAAACCCAATTCACCCCCCCTCTTGGGTTGCCTAGTTAGTATTTCAATTATAATCAATACATTCATTCTGAGCAAAACCTTTTGCTATGAGCCTTGCCTTGTATCGAGGAGTTATTTGATTTGAAGATCCTTGCTTCTTAGCATAGACCTATTTATTGCCAATAGCCAATTTCCCCTTTGGTAACTCCACAAGTTCCCAAGTTTGGTTTTAATGGAGAGATTTCATCTCTTTTTCCATAGCTAACTTCCATTGATCACTTTCAGTGCTGCATAATGCTTCACTAAAAGTGTTGGGGATGCCATCATCAATAACTATAATTGTAGAAGTTACCATCAGGTCTTTAGTAAGCCATCCGGGTTTCTTTATCACTCTTTTTTATCTCCTTCTTGTTCTAGACTCATTTTCATCTTCTACATCTTCAGTTGTTTTTTCATCATGTAGAACATCAATAGAAACAACAGTTTATTCAACTCTTGGTGTTACCTCCATAGTTGAACCCTTCTCTGATGTAGAACTAACTGATGTTGCATCAAACTCCACCCGCTGAAATGCCTCTGTAGTCTTGTTCTCCATTTGCTGAGAACTTGAAGCTTTCATTATTGAAGCTTTATTAGACATGATATTTCTGCTACATATAAATTTTTTATCTTTGAGATTCTAAAGCTTGAAGTCATTACTCCACCTTTAAATCCTACAAAGATAGCTTTTCTAGCACGAGGATCCAGTTTACCATCTTTGACATGATAATAAGCTGGACACCTGAATATATGAAGAGAATCATAGTCTTGTGCATGCTTTCCAGACCACATTTCCATAGGAGTTTTACCTCTAATTGCAGCAGAAGGCAATCGATTTATTAAGTGACTTGTATAACTCGTAGCCTCAGCCCAAACTTTTTATCTAAACAAGCATTAGATGACATACACTGTATTTTCTCCAATAAAGTACGATTCACACGCTCAGCCATACTGTTCTGTTGCAGAGTATGTCTCACCGTGAAATGTCTTTTAATACCCTCATTTTAACATACTTGCAAGAATGGATTAGAAATTTATTCACCTCCATTGTCAAAACGTAATATTTTGATTTTTCTGCTAGTTTGAGTCTCCACCAATTTCTTCCATTTCATGAAAATCTCTAAAACCTCATTTTTTGTTTACATGATGTACAACCACACACGTCTAGAGAAATCATCAACAAATGTAACAAATAATGGGTTCCACCAACTGGAATAGTTTTAGTTGGCCCCATACATTTTTATGAATATATTTAAAGATCTCATGAATATCATAATTAGCTGTACCAAATCTGACCATTGTTTTCTTATCTATTACACAATGGTCACAGAACTTTAATTTACATGTTTTTATACCTATTAAGAGTTCATGTTTCATCAGAGTTTGGAAAGACTTTTCTCCAGTATGTCCCAATCGTACATGTCATAACTTGGTGGTATCATTGTACACCACAGCAATATTTACTTCATTAGTTGTACCTCCCTTTAAACAGTACAGATTGTGATGCCAAACCTCTTGTAGAATCACTATACCCCTATACATAAACTTCATTGTGCCATTTTCAATAGTAACCTTGTAGCCCTTAGCTTCTTTAAAGCTGGAGCATATCTAACATCTTTCAGTTCTCTGATGATTTCATCAAATATTTTGAGTCGAATTGTTCATATCCCCATTATGCGACATGGTTGATCATTCCCCATCACAACTGCACTGGATTCCAGATTACAAAAATTCGTAAACTATTCTTTAATAGGACACAAATGATAGGTTGCTCCACTATCAAGTATCCACTCATTCGAACTAGCCATGTATACTGCAGTAATAATACTTGGTGAATAATCAGAGTTCTCATCTTTACGTATCATGTTTGCAACTGCTAGTTTCTTTCCATTTCTCTTTTAAGCCTTTGGACAATCTTTCCTCCAATGGCTCTTTTAATGATAAAAGGCACACTCATCTCGATCTATATTTCTGCTTCTCGATTTGGATTGAGAATTCTTTCTACCACGCTTTTTCTTTTTCTTCATCGTCCTTTCTCTGATAAACAAAGCTTTAAATGATGCTCTTTTGGAATGTTTATCATTTTTCTGAATTTTTAAATTGGTCAATACTGTGCAGACATCTTTAAAGATAATCACGTTTTTTCTATATATTAAGGTAGTCATAAAATGGCTATATCCTCTAGCAATGAGTGTAATAAAATCATAACCTTAACTTCATCCTTAATATCTTTATCAAGAATTTTTAAATCAGTAAGTAACTTTTCAAATTTTGAGACATGATTGTGTATTGACATCCCATGCTTCATTCGAAAGCCATATACGTGGCTCATTACATGAAGGTAATTTTCAGGACTTTTCAGCAGGTACTTCTTCTCTAAAGTATACTACAAAGTTATCGCACACTCATAATCTTTCACTAAGTATTTTACCTCCTTGGTCAAATAAGATCTGATTTGATCACAAGCTTTCTCATTTATATGATCCCAAGTTTCTTCGTCATACAAGAGTCTTCTATTTTTTAGAACAACATAGAGATCGATTTGAATAAGGGCATCCATAACTTCGCGCCTCCACATGCCGAAGTTGATTTTCCCATCAAATTTTTCAACATCAATCTTTTAGCCTCCTATAATAGGTGCTGAATAGCGATTTGACAAATCTCGCCCTTCACCTGAAGTGTATCCAAAAATAGTCTAGACAGATCCTTCCTTAATTCTGGAAGTTTCACCTTCTACCATTTTCTCAACGAACTATTTCCACTTGACAAACAGCCTCTATGATGTTAATTTCGAGTGAATAAATGCACCAGGAAAATGGAAGGGTCACAACAGTCCCACTTAAAACCTAGACTCTTTATGCTCTTATCGCCTTGTTAACAAAACTTTCATTGACATGCAAAAAAACATACTACTTACAATAGACTATCTCTCAAGTACAAATTGTTGCCTCCACCGTATTCGTGAACAGTAATATACATTAACAGTATCATATACGGGAATATTATCATATGTAGGAATAGTACCGTATACATGAACAATATCGTATCCCCCAAGTACAAACTGTCAGCTCTAATACCACTTGTTAAGTGCGGAATTGCGGAATCAAACGCACCAAATAATCATAGAAAAATAAAGTACACAGAATTTTACGTGGTTCGACAACATGCCTACGTCTACGGAAGCAAGAGAAAAATAATTATATTACTAAAAATTATTATAGTACAATATTTGAGTAGAAACCTTACTTTCCAAAACCCAAATACACTCAAAGCATTCTCACACACGCTATCCAATTGGTCACACTCTTAGAAATCTGTAGTTGCTTCACTTGCAATTTCTCTTAAGCTCTCAAATTTTGGGATCAAGGGCGAATCTAGGATTTGAAAATAGCCCAGGCTAAATTTAAAAGGAAGGTTATATTGCAAAATGAACATAAAATTTTATTAAAAAAATAAAATACACATAATAAGATGATTTGATGATTGACCACCACTTATTTTGGCAAAGAATGAAAGGAGAGTTTTCCTTGGCTTGGATTTATCAGACATTATAACCTATAAATTACCATAACATGAAACTACATAAGAAATAATAAATAAATTAATAATTACAATTTACAATCTTAATTAGCATACTTAAATAAATTAAACAATTCAATTTTATTCATCTTTTCCATTATAAAAAAAATTATTAGTGAAAAACTAACAATAATAAATCAACTCAAACTAATAAATCACAAAACTAGTTTAAAAAAAAGCCAATCAAACATTCAAAATAATAAATTAAAATAATATGTAAAATAAATTAATTAGTTTGAAACTATAACATGAAACTACATAAGAATTAATAAATAAATTAATAATTACAAGCTTAATTACCATGCTTAAATAAATTAAACAATTTAATTTTGTTCATCTTTTCCATTTTAAAAAATATATTATTAATGAAAAAACAACAATAATAAGCATTTACTTAAAATCAATTGTTCCAACAATAATATATACAATTATTAAAAAAAGAAGAATATATACACTCCAACTCCAATTGTTGAGCCACGACCTTATACTGTTGTACAGCTATTAAATTCAATTTGCTTGAGTTTTACCAGAACATATATGGATAGCAATCAAAATTAAAACTTTACAAACTAATGAATCAAAACAAATTATAGAACAAATCAACAAAACTAATCACAAAAGCTAAATAGCCAATTAGAAATTCAAAATAATGAATCAAAATAAAATATAGAGTAAACTAGTAAAATCCATTATAAAAAAAATAAGATTTTTATATAAGTTGTGAAAGCATACCAGTAGAAAAATATGCAAAGCCCAACAAATTAGATGATGAAGAAGATGAAGAATTGTGAAGGGGACAATTGATTTTTTTAATTCTTGGCTTTGAGAATTATTGTTGGTTAATAGTGAAGAAAAAGTGAATTCAAGTAATTTTTTTTATTCTTGGCTTTGAGAATTGTTGTCGGTTGATAGTAAAGAAAAAGTAAATTAAGTAAAGTTTTTTTTTTTTGGTTTCAATGGCACTCTTGTAATTAATTATTGGTGACATAATTGTAAATTTAATTAACTTATTATGATTTTTTCTTCCTCTCCTATACCGGGCTGCAGTCCGGTATAACCCACTAATGAGTCCACTACTGTTTGGGATGCTTTATCCTTCTAAATGAAGTTCTATTTATAGTTGAGCTTCACTGCAAAAAGTCTCAGAAACAGTGGGCAAAAGTGCTGCAATTTAGCGCCGAGTTGAAAAAACAAAAAAAAAATGCATGTGGCTTTGCCAATTTTTGTCAAGAAAAGCATGCAGATTCAATATATTCAAAATCCAATATGTGAGCCCCTCTTCTTTACTTTTGACTTTGTTCAACAAGTTTTAACCCATTGATGTCGATATTAATGATCACGGGAACGGTTCTAATGTTTTGGCATCTGGATACCGGTCCAAGGCTGATTCGATCTTGCCCATTTGGTGAAATTTTACCATTGAGTGATGGAATCTCGTTTGAGATTGAGAATTCGAGAGATATTGGGGTGAGGGAGTTTGTGATTTCTCAGAATGTGCAGAGGGCTGTGTTGGAGGTTTACGTTTCTTTTCATAAGAATGATGAATTTTGGTACGGCAATGTTCCTAACGATTTAACATTTCCACGAATAATCCGACCGATACTCCTGGAAATGAACTCAAATTCCTATTTGTTCTTGCTAATTGGAGTTCTCTGTCCTATTTTCTGCTGAAAATTTTGTGTCCATCAATCTACATATAGTATTTTACTTGAAATATGCTCAGTTTTACCTATTATATAAATTATGCTCATTCAGTGAGCATTGTTTCATTAAGCTATTCCTTATAGAAGCTTTCAGTTTTCCAAATCAGAGAAGAGGGACCCTCTTTTCAGTTCATGGTACAGGGTCGGTGGCCTACTGGATTCACGCTCTTCATTCTCATGAAACGAAAAAGCGTGCTCTCCTCATCCTCTCCCAGTTAATTTTTAATGTAAAAATTACATACCCCCGTCTTGATTCTGTTTGGTTCATGAGATAACGTGTGGGAAAAGAAAAGTTGGAAACCTGAAACATGCATTATTGTGATCATTCATAAATTATTTATAATCCCACATCGTTTATGACAAAGTAAGAAAAAATTGTGACGAAAAAACAGAATCTCATTTAGATCCCAGCTTATGGAAAATAAAGGCCTCTGCCAGCTAATATGGCTTCTCTGCAATCAGAGTAGTTCAATAACGTGAGGGATTTAATCATCGGATACAATTGATCCTTCAGTAACTTCATAATTGGGAATTCAATCGGATGTTCCAGAGGCTTTCTGAATGTGGCTGCAACAAATAAAATTATGTGTCCTCTGGTTTTTATCTGTAATGTACTCAGATCTGCTTCGTAGATGCTATAGCACGTTTTGTTTTTCTTCCAACCACTTGTTTAATGTTCTGGTTGCTATTCAAGAAATCTTTCCCCGCTTCAAGGCTCAGCTTCACCGCCCCACGAATCTTACAAGCACCTAGAAGAGCCCCCTCAAACCAAAGGATCAACCACACAACCATAATGCTCCATTATTGGTACAACCTCAAATTCACCCAACAATTAATGAAACAATCCCAAACCTAATTCCCCGAGTCGCGCGCAGGCACAAGCTGTAAGAGCAGCAACAAACGCAACCTCATGAGCACCCAACCCTTTCTCCTTCATCTCATCAACTATAACCAAAGCCTCTTGTTTTGTACTGTTACTTGGAAGTGAAGAAATCATTTATTTCTTCAATCTCATCAACTAACCAGTGATGTGGATAATAGGTATTAGGTAACCTCCTTTGTTCTTTTAAGCTTAAAAGGAAAATTATTCCTTTAACTAAAAGAAATACTAATCTGGCGAAGATAAATTCAATGAATTGAAATATAATATTTTTTTGACTTAAAGTGTTTTTTTATTAAATTTTACTCGTGCATCTTTTTTTACATGTCAACTACATGAATACTTAATTGATTTTTTTTAAAAGATATTATAATTTAAAAACTGAATACTTAATTAAGCATGATTGATATAACAAGAAATTTATGATAATCTATTAAATGCATTTGGAATAAAATTATGAATGAATTTACATAAGAGAACCAATTTTTGCATATAATCACTAATGCAATTATAGTATTGCATTATACTAGTATAACTTTTTTTGTTTATATTTGAATAAAGAAAATTGAAAGAGTTGTTTTTCAGATTACTATCACATAAAAAAGATATATTTTTTGGGCTTTCTGTTTTATTTAATTAGTAAAATATCCCAATCCACTCCTTTTTAAATGGCAAAATTCTCTTTACCCAATAAATTTTAATATTTTACTAAATTTTAATTAATTACTATGAACTATTGAATCTCATTCAACAGTTTACTACTTTACTTTTATCCCACTACTGACATTGAAATTTTAGACCAGCACCAAAATAAAGCAAACAATAGATTAGCTACCTTGATGATACTTGTTGGCTGTTTTCGGTAACTTTATCAAAAGAGGGAGAGAAATTGAATTACAGTGGCCATGAAGAAGATAAGCGAAATTTAGTCATAATCTTGGAGAAATTGTTAGAGAGCTCTTCTGTATTAGTTAATTATATAATGGTCTAGATTCTAGAAGATGGTTTTGATTGCTTCATGGATTTTTATTTTGTTGTAACCATGGGGGCAGAGGAATGAGCTTGCAGCTCAAATTAATGTTTCTCATACAAGAAAATTAAGTTTCCTGTTATCTTTTTTCTGCTCATTCAAATTTCGTGCAGAGTTTTGAAATGTCCTTTTATTATCATACCTGAACCAACGAGTAATTTGCCTATACATGTCAAAACTAACATGTTAAAAGATGTAACAACGCATTCAAGGGAATAGGAGACCATGTGATTCAAGACATGCATGCACAAGAAAGAAAAGCATCATTAACTGAACCCAAGATTTTTGACATTGTAATCAAGCCAATAGAATAACATTAGAGGAGAAAGAAATGTCTGTCAACTTTATTTTCATTCATCTACTGAAATAATAATAATAATGATGATGATGCACCAAAAACACAGCAACAGCAATGAAGAGAATCCATACACTTCATGGATGTCAAGAGTATCATGTCAATTCATAGAGCTCATTTTACACGATCGAAGAAATAGAAGTGCTAAAGCAGCTGATTTGCAAATGGTAGACAGAGGGATCCCATCTTTTCCTTTCCTGAACAACCCTAGCAAAAAAGGCGAGAAGCATAGCACCACATACACACTGCAGAAGTACTCTCCTAGCCCTGGGCCCTGCCCACCTTGTGGTTGCATCCCTAACAAGCCGGTGGCTAATGCACCGAGGTGCACTAGAAGAATTGTAGTGCCGGGAACAAAGAATGGGGACTCATCAAACAGCAATTCTTTGCCATCTTTGCCACCATCACTAGATTGGTGAACTTTTTTAGTAATTTCAAATACTGTCTCTGATAATCCTAAGAGCTTGGATACTGTGCTTACGAAGCCGAATAACCATGCACTCGTTGCGACAATCCTTGCCATACTATTGTTAACAAACCATGAATAGATCGGGAAACCAGCGTGAATGTATTCTGATAGAGTATACAATTTGTAGATCACAAAAATTGCAACCGGTATGCATATGCCTGGTTCCTGAACCTGCAAATTCACAAATTTTTTAACAGTTAGAAAAGAATAAAAAGTTGTCTTCTTCATTTAACTTTTGCTTTAGAACTCGTAGGCCATTGGCCTATCTCACAGATATAATTTTTAGGGCTGGTTCAGTATTGGAATGCACAGATGCTGAAAGATAAAATCAGTGACCATCTAGGGCTAAATGTGTGTCAATTAATGTCACTTGAGTAAACATTTTAGCTTTTAGGCTCTCAAGACTGCTGAAGCTGCACAACAACAACACACAAGTATTCTTTTGTTAAAGTACTAATTCAGTACATATGATGTAATAAAGCGGTCATTACATTACTTGGTTTGTCAAGAAAAGGCCAGTAAATTAATGACAATGACCATATGCACGATACCACGAGTGATGAAGAATTAATAAGCAATAAATGTAATAGAGGAAAGTGCAAGAGGATTGCATTACCTTTGGCAGGAAGCTAGTGTTACTGATGATGCAATACGCTGGAAGGGCAACATAGGACAGCTCAGGAATCGAGCGTGAGCCCCAAATAAGGATCCACAAATAGGCCAAGCATTGCCGAAATTGGAGCTTCCCGGTGAGGGTAGCTAATATAGGGTTGTGTTCGCTGAATAGAATTTCAAGCAGTCCCATGGCCCACCTTTTCTGTTGTCTCATTGCAGCGGGGATGTCAGACGGCCCGCAGCCGAGAAAGGCATGTGGTTCCGGTGAGCAATAGCTTGTTTTCCAACCTTTCGCATGGATCATCAAGCCAGTTAAGACGTCTTCTGTCGTGGAGCCATACAACCAGCCGACCTTAATATGGCGGAATGGGTACAGTCAGCTCGTATTATGATTCAAAAATTTTAAAAAAAAAATTGTTTCTTTAAACCAACCTTTTTGCCCCAGCTGCTACCATATTCATAGCCGCAACCTGCAACTTGGTTTGCTGCTTTGAGAGAGTCCGACAGGTTGCTTGAAAAACCTGTATTTTTCCCTTCCAAAGCATCAACGGCTGATTTTATGAATTCCTTTGAATTTCCGAGTTTTTGTAATAACTCACCACCTACTTGTCCTGCAAGATTAATTAGTGTCAAAATATTTGAGAGGATATTTTAAGTGTACGACTTTTAATGAAGACTTGTGCATGACGATTAGCTACAAAGTAAAAGTGAGAGTTTAGTAAACTCTTTACCAATTGTACTTTTAAAACTAAATCAAAGCACAATAGTTACAAATATGCTCTAAAACAATGCAAAAACGTTCATAATACAAGTGGAAATTAGCACAGAAGAGAAGGTGTGTGTATAAGTACGAATTAAGAGAGAATTGAAATTAGCGTATATACCATTAACTGAGTTAATACATTTCCCTTGATTTTCAATGTCATCCGGCCATAGACCATAGGTAACTTTTCTTCTATGAAAAGTTCCTGTGCCAGCATAGAAAGGTCCTTGAATTCCAACTATTCCTTTCCCCAAAGACTGATAAAAGAAAAAATTAATCACCCATTAGAACTATTAAACAAATAAATAATACGACTAGATTAAGTGCAACTTCACGAATGATGCACATCACTCACTTCATGCAAAATGGCCAAAGAATCGGCCGGGCTATCGTAGAAATATTGCGGAGACTGAACAAATGCGCAGTCTTTTTCCTTGGAACCCAGAAGCAAACACATTGCCTGAAGAACAATCTCCGGATTGTTGGCATACATGTCGCAATCAACATTAAGCATAAATGGCGCATTCGTCATCAAACCCGAAACTCTAGTCTATTTGTCATTCAAAAAAGCAGAGATAATTAATAAGATTATTGATCATTCGGTACTCAATGACGACAAGGAACTTCATGGATCGATAATAAGGTGTAATTTACAATGGTATATATTCCAATTCAAATGGCACAAAGAAACAACTTACTAGTACATTCATGGCCCCGGCCTTGTAATGATGTGGATGCTTTGGCCGCTTCTCTCTTGATATGTAAATTAAATGTGGTAGCCCATTTGAGAGACCCTCCTTATTCTCCCGTATAACCTACAATTCAAATGATTAATCCAATTGAATCTTTGGTTCACTAAAGGACAAAATCTGAGAAATTAATTCGCCTATCAAAGTTTTTCTTTTGTCTGAGTAATTCCAATAGCAGTAACTTTGAGTACTCCTAAAAACTTTTAATGACAACAAAATTGATTAAACAGATCAATAGGCCGTTACCTTGATTATTGCCGGATGATCCCTGCGTTCTGTATTGGAGAAAACAGCCATTTCCCCCGTCATATCAAATAAAAACGACTTCTTGGCTGCTTGTTCAATGTTTCTCCTAAGTTGCTCGTACTCTTCCTACATAATAAGATTAAACACCTAAAATCAAGTTACACACTTAAAGCGGGATATGTCCCACAAACAATGCTACTTTGTTGTTTCTTGTGCCTCTGGCACACCACGTCTTTTCTTACATCAATAAAATGAAATAAAACAAAGACTATCCAGCTATTTGCATGTAACTCCTAACTAACGTTTTACCTTCATCATTTTCCAGTCTTGCTGGAACTCCCGTGAACTAGTACTCGGCGGTTTTGCAGACTCACCCAAGAAGTACCTGAAGGGAGCTCTAACTTGAACATTGTACTTCTTACAAAATGGAACCCAAAGCTTAGCGAACTTTGATGCTTCGACAAGAGAGTAAAAGATGAGAGGTGAGCAGGCATCATCAGATACATAGCAAGCGAGCTTGTGAGCTGGATAATCAACTGCCAACAAAGACAGCACCGTGTTTACTGTCATGATTGGCGGCTCTAGCTCAACATCTGCGGTTGTCACGAACATATCCACTGGGGGCAGCTCTTGCACCCTGTTGAGTTGTGCACATAATTAATTAAGTATATACATGGAGCATGGTGCCTTCCATGTATAATAACAAAGACACAAAATCATTACTAGATTAATTAATGCTAATGTAAATCGTTTAGTTTGTTACCGTTCTTGGAGGCGTTGTGGAAATGTTTTATATGTCAAAGGAGTCCATCTGCAGTTAACGACGAGAACCCAGAGGAAGGTGAAACAAGTCTCGCATAGAAAAGCAAGAAACCAAGCAAATCCATGATTCTTGAACGTTGAGAGCCGATAGGAGAGCAGACATAGAAGAAGGAACAAGATGATAACATCTAAAGCTCTATGATATGTGTTTTTATGAAAAAATTTTTCGTATAGAGGGAGACATGACGTCTTTGTATTGGCCATGAGCTTGAAAGACAAATATTCTCTCTTTTTTTGTTTTTTTTTTGGTGTTTCGGCATCAATAGATGTGGGTTTTTAAAGGTATTTAGTAGGTTTTATAGTTGCAAGAATGGCCAGTTGTTGCATATGTGGTGATGAAGCGCATATCCTTAGCCGAAAACAATCAACGGATGTCATGAGAGCTTGTGAGAATATGGTAAATTTGGGGTATTTTTTTTTTTAGGACCTCTCATTCATTGAAAACACTAATCAGTTTCCCTTTAATTTTTAAAAGACATTAAAACCCTTTTGATATTCTAAATTCCTCGTCGACGTCCAAATTAAGTAGCCATCCGACATCTATCATAAACTGCTGCACTATGATCAATTTGCACTCTTATATATATGGGGACAATGTTTACAATTACACGTGATTTATTTTGAAGAATTCATACACAAAAAATAATATTCTTTCACATGTCTAATGTATTAACATTTTTTAAAAAAAATAAATACCTTCTCATTCTCAAAAGCTATATTAATATATTCAAGTAATTATAGTGTAAATTTTTTTTTCCCTATAATTGTAGGCAATGATTTTGTACCGTGCCTGCAAACCATAATTGGCCACTTATTTAGTAAAGTCTTATTTGATATTATGATTGAGCAGTTATAATTTAAAAATTAAAATATCAAAATATTTAATAAACATAAGTTGATGCAATTTGAAAACTGAGTTGATTTTATAAAGTTCACTAATGAAGTAGTGATTCAATTAAATCAACAATTAATTAATTAATTAATATCGACAATGAAATCAAGACGGGAGTAAGAGTTGAGTTGGTGGAGTGTTTCGAGATGAGTAATCAAAGCTATTATATAAGAGAGCTGAGTTCAGACATTTAGACACTTCAATAATGAAGCTTGCAAATTTCCGAGATTTTTTTTTTTTTTAATTTCAGGTTAACGTACATTCTAGGGATTCTAGGGTTTCATGCATAATAGCTTAAAGGTCCCTGAGGTATTATAAGCTTTCTTTTGAACAAAATAATAAAGAAATTTTTGTTTGAGTCCTAAATTTGTTTTGGGCTTAATGAAAATTAAGTTTAAGGCTCAATATTGGGCCTAAAGGATTAATGTAAAGGGGTTGTTTTATGTTAGCCCATTGAAATAAATTTTTTCTTTTTAGCCCATTAAAAAAAAAAAGAAAAGGGTTGGTTGGATTTGTGAGTTGGATCAGGATTCAGTTCGGGTCAACTCGAACCGGTCCAATTATGGACCGGTCAACCAGTCAATGGTCAACTTTGACCGTTGACTAAATTTTGACCCGATTTTTTTTTATTTTTTATTTTTTGGGTAATTTTTTGTGCAATTTGAAATTCAAATATTGGTTAATTAATATGTATTTTGAGATAAATTAATTGAAGCAACATGTCGCCAAAGTGACCTCTCTTGTGTAAATTAATTTATTTTGGAATATAAACAGTTTTGTATATGTAATTTCTGTAAATATCGATCGGCCCAAAGGAAGGTCCGTATTTAATAGAATTACATGTACACCTGTGGTAATAAATATGTGATGATTATTTGGTTTTACATGTGAGCAGTAAATCAGCCCAAAGGAAGATTTATTGTTTGACATGTTCTTATTATCAGTGTTTGGTTACTGCACCAAGATATCACTTACAAGTTAATATTTTGTCCAAAGATGAAATATTAATGGAGTGCCCGGTATCTTGAGATGGGGTTTACCTTTAGTTGAATTTAATTTTGGTTTTAAGACTAATATGAGCTTATTTTGTTTGTTTGTTGTTCTTGATTCAGTTATGTCTGCTGCTAATATTACTACCAACATCAATTCTATTCCTATGCTAAATGGCTGTAACTTCAAGTCATGGCACGAGAACCTTTCAATAGTTCTCGCAATCATGGATCTTGATATTGCGTTAAGAGTTGATTCTCCCCCACCTTTTACGGATAAAAATACCCCTAATGATAAAAGGAAAATGGAAAGGTGGGAGAAATCAAATCGCATGTGCATCATGATCATGAAGAAGGCCATTCCGGAACATTCAGGAGCTCTATGTCTGCAAGGATAACTACTGCTAAAGAGTTTCTTACAGAAATTGAAAAGGAATTTGTCAAAAATGAAAGGCCAGAAATGAATACGCTTTTGACAAATCTGATTTCAGTAAAGTATAATGGCAAGAAAACGAAGAAGGATAAGGACACTGCAGATACAACACCTCAAAAGAAACAACAAAAGAAATCAAATGATCCAGTAGGAATTAATTGTTTCTTTTATAGTGCTAAAAGGCATGGTTTGGTTTGGTCTGAGGTTAATCTAACTTCGGTACCTAGACACATATGGTGGATAGATTCTGGTGCAACCACTCACATCAGTGTGTCCATGTAGGGTTGCTTGACTTGCCAAAAATCCAATGATGGTGAAAGATACATTTATGTGGGCGATGGCAAGACAGTTGAAGTACAAGCAATTGGAAAATTTAGATTATTATTAAAGACTGGATTTTATTTGGATTTGGATGAAACATTTGTTGTTCCATCTTTTAGACGGAATTTGATTTCTATTCCTGCTTTGGACAAATTTGGTTTTTCTTGTTCATTTGGGAATGGAAAATTTAGTTTGTTTTATGATTCAAAATTAGTTGGATCCCGTTCTTTGTCGGAAGATGATAATCTTTATATGCTTGATACAATTGCTTCTTTTAATGAATCCTTGCAACTAAGTACACGAGGTGTAAAGAAAAAATTTATCAATGAGAATTCAACTGCATTATGGCACAAGAGATTGGGTCATATCTCTAGACGGAGAATAGAGAGACTTGTGTCAGAAGAAATTCTCAATCCCTTAGATTTCACAGATTTTGATATCTGTGTCAAGTGTATCAGAGGGAAACAAACCAATAAAAGGAGATTTGAAGCCAACAGGACTTCGGATGTCTTAGAACTAATACATACAGATATTTGTGGGCCATTTCCTGCGGCTGCTTGGAATGGTCAACAATATTTTATGACGCTCATAGATGATTTTTCTCAATATGGCTACATATATCTCCTCCATGAAAAATCACAGTCTTTGGATATATTCAAAATTTTTAAGGCTGAAGTTGAGAACCAACTCGGTAAAAAAATCAAAAGCATTAGATCTGACCGTGGTGGTGAATACTATAGCAGAGATGACGGTTCAGGTGAACAACGTCCAGGACCTTTCGCTAAATTCCTAGAGGAATGCGGTAATGTTCCACAGTACACTATGCCGAGTTCGCCCACTATGAATGGTGTTTCTAAAAGACGAAACAAGACACTTAAGGACATTGTAGGGAGTATGATTTGTCATTCTACCTTACCAGAATCACTCTGGGGAGAAGCACTTAAGACTGCAATATATATCCTTAATAGAGTTCCAACAAAGCAACTGTCAAAACCCTTTATGAGCTTTGGACAGGCAAGAAGCCTAGTCTAAAGCACTTACATGTTTGGGGTTGTCCAGTTTAGGCAAGGTCTTATAGGCCTAATGAGAAGAAACTGGACTCAAGGACGATAAGTTGCTATTTTATTGGATATTCAGAACGATACAGGGGGTATAAGTTTTATGATCCCACGACTAAGTCGATTTTCGAGTCGGGAAATGCTCGGTTCTTTGAGGATGTTGAGTTTGTGGGGGGAGATACGGCAAGAGACTTTGTTTTTGAAGAGAAATATGTTGATATTCCCATATGTGTTATTGGCATTGATCAAGGTCTTATTCCTGACTTTGTTCAAGACACAACAGATCAAGACAATGTTGGAGAACCCCCGATACAAGAAGTTGTTCAAGAAAAACAAACTCTACCACCTCAAGAACATATGCCATTAAGGAGATCCACTAGAGAAATGAGAAGTGCATTGCGAGATGATTACATTGTATTTCTCCAAGAACATGAGGTAGATATTGGAATGATGGAAGATGATCCAATCAATTTTTGTCAAGCCATGGAAAGTTCTAACTCTAAAAAATGGATTGATGCCATGAATGAGGAGATGAAGTTCATGAATGATAATGACGTATGGGATCTTGTCCTATTACCAGAAGGTGCGAAACTTATTGGTTGCAAATAGATATTTAAGACCAAAAGGGATTCAAAAGGCAATGTTAAGAGGTACAAGGCGCGTCTTGTCGCAAAAGGCTTCACACAGAAAAAAGGCATCGACTGTAATGAGACTTTCTCTCCAGTTTCTTCGAAAGACTCTTTCAGGATTATAATGGCATTAGTGGCACATTTTGATCTTGAGTTACATCAGATGGATGTAAAGACGGCGTCTCAATGGCGACATTGATGAGACAATCTATATGGTGTAGCTAGAAAACTTTGTATCCGGAGACTCAAAGAATATGGTTTGCAAACTTAATAAATCCATCTATGGGCTAAAACAGGCATCTTGACAATGGTATTTCAAGTTTCATCAAGTGATCATCTCATTTGGTTTCGAGATGAATTTAGTCGATGATTGCATATACCATAAATTCTGTAGGAGTAAGTATATTTTTCTAGTTTTATATGTCGATGACATTTTGCTTGCCAGTAGCGATATAGACTTAATGCACGACACCAAGAGATTTCTAGCTAAGAATTTTGAGATGAAAGATCTTGGTGATGCCACTTTTGTATTAAGCATACATATATACTGGGATCGCTCTCAGGGTATTCTTGGTTTATCACAAAAGAGCTATATTGAAACAGTTCTCAAAAGATATGGCATGCAAAATTGCAAACCAGGTGATACCCCTGTGGCTAAAGAAGACAAGTTTAGTCTCAATCAGTGTCTCAAGAATGATTTTGAAGAAAAAAAAATGTAAAAGATTCCTTATGCCTTAGCAGTAGAAAGTCTAATGTATGCTTAAGTTTGTACGCGATCAGATATTGCGTACGTTACTAGGATGTTGGGCAGATATTTAAGTAATCCAGGAGTAGACCATTGGAAAGCAGCCAAACAGGTCTTGCAGTATTTATAGAGAACAAAAGACTACATACTCACATATCAGAGGTCGGATAAGCTTGAGATCGTTAGGTATACTGACTCTGATTTTGCTGGATGTCAAGATAGTATGAAATCCACTTCGAGTTACATCTGTGTGTTAAATAGTCTCTTATAGCCTCTTCTACGATGGCAGCGGAGTTCATAGCATGTTATGAGGCATCCAATCATGGAATATGGCTACGGAATTTTGTCACGGGGCTACGTATAGTAGATAGTGTTGATAAACCACTCAAATTATTTTGTAACAATAAGTCAGCAGTGTTGTATTCCAATAACAATAGGAGCTCGACAAAGTCGAAGTATATAGACATCAAGTTCCTAGTTGTTAAAGAAAGAGTTCAGAGTGGACAGTTGTCTATAGAGCATATTAGTACAAACTCCATGATTGCGGATCCACTTACTAAGGGATTGCCACCCAAAACGTTTCATGAGCATGTCATTTAAAGATATTCAGTTTTAGTGGGAGTTTGTGATTTTAAATGCTCATATAATATAGACATTTTCAGTTATTACAATTTATGGATATTTCAGGTTATTTTCTGCAGAAATAAAGTTTTGATTTATTGACACTCTGAATTTTTGTATGGTTAGATCTCACTGAGGTTTAAGGTAGACCAGTTGGAAATATGCATGTTAAGATCATATTGCATGAAATTTTCATGTTACACATCCACATCATGATCCATGTCATTTAGTTGTATTGGCATAGTGACCATTGATGGGTCGAGTTACGATAATTGTAACGAAGGCTGCTTTGATCCTATGTTGGTATGATTGATGGACCGAATTGGTTATAGATACATTTCGACAATGACAATAAGGTTGAGCTCATTTGGTTATTTTCGTAAAATATAATTATAAGGTTACACATATAGCCCAAGTGGGAGATTGTTGGATTTTTTAATCCAGCATTGTTGGATCCTTAATCCAACGTTGGGCTTGTATGTGAATAATTATGTGTTGTGATCTGTCATATAAAGTTAAGCCCAATTAAAAGTGATCTATTTAATTTTCGGTATTATGGGCTTTTAATGTGTAGAGACCCAATAGTATTCTAATTATATGATAGGCAGAATTAGGAATACCCAGTGACAACAAGAAATAATTATCTATATGAGTGGTTATAGTCGCCGGTCGCGTATTTTTATTCTTTTGATATTCCATCGCCGTAGTAGGAGAAAGGTTAAAGAAACTAAAGGACTTTTAAAAGCAGAACGTAGACGGAAGCGCCAATCACACTACTCTGCAGAGAATTCAATACGCGAATTCAAGACGCTCCTTATATTCCTCGTTATTAATTTCACGATACATGATTAATATTCTTAAATTTATAAATTTATAAATAATGATTTTCACCAAATATTTTCTTTTACTCCAACACGAAAAGCAGATTACAGATTAATCATTATCTTTAGCCTCACTTTCTGCGGAAAGAGTGACGCATGGGATGATGCCTAGTTTCTGGACGATTTGATACAAACAACATGAAATCTCGAGAAAATTTGGATTTTTGGCTTTTCCTGCAGTGCTGCAATGATATGATACGTAGCTGTGTTGGTTGTGTACAAATGCCAGCGTTCACGAGAACGAGATCATCTCAAAATTTTAAATCCTTTGATATGATTTGATCAAAGCGGACCCCACTGCCACTGATCCATGTGATCGCTAGTGCTCTTTTGTCTCAGGTGGTTTGATTGGCAAATCCCAAAGTACTGCTGCTGCTTCTTAAGTATTTCATTTCTTAAAATGATTATCAACAATATTCTGTTTTGCTTACATATTCTTGAATTAATTTAAAATGAAATATGAATCACTGAGAGTTAATTTGCTCAAATATAATTAATGTGTTTTTTTTAATAAAATAAATAAGTAAATAAATAAAAGCATTTACAGGTATTTATCAAATTCTTGTAAACTAAAACACGTCTCTCGGATAAGCCCATTGCAGGTTTCAGAAGCTAGAAGGAACATTTACTTATTTGAGGGGAAATATCATAAATCTTACTCGAAGAAGTAAAATTTTATCGATCCGTTTTCTATATTTGTCAGTTGCCAAGAACTCGCAAGTCTTTTGTCTTTTGCACTCAAATTTGGAAAAGTCTTGGCATGTAATGCAACTTGGAGATGATTTTGACCCATTTGGTGTATTGTTGTGTTAATTTGCTCTAGTACAGTTAATGTTTTTTTTTTTTTCAATATAACAAATAAATAAAAGCATATAAGTTTATTTATCAGATTCTTACAAATTAAAACACGTCTCTCAGATAATTGCTCAAAATCATTTTCTATCATCTCAGCAACAATCTCGAACTGCCGATTACAAAATAATAATAATAATAATAATAAATAAAATAAAAGTATCAGATCATTGATGCCCGACCTTTAGGTTCATGTGAATGATTTGGCTACCTCAGAAATTATTGGATTGTTTGGCGGGTTTGGCTTCAGTTTGAACTTTTAGATAGTGTTTGGTTGATGGTAGAGGAGGGGGAGAGGAACGATCCTTTCCATTGACCATAAAATGGTGGAATTCAATTTTCATTGAAATTTAAATTCCATCAAATTCAAAGATATAAATTCTTCACCAAAAAATTAAGAACCCAAATTCCACACCCAGCATAAATGATAAATCAAAACGTTTAAATTTACCGTTTCATTGTTTACTATCAATTAGTTTGTTGTCGTTAATTAATGATTATTATTATTATTATTATTATTTTGGCAAAACCATGTCATTGATTTTTTTTCAGTTAATAATTTAAAAAATAATAAAAAAAAATAGAAATATAACAGGCACTGCCATATCATCAGCACGTGGGATGTCACCACCAGCACTCTTGGATTAGACTTCCGCCATTATACATCATGATACTATCGCTTACCTCAAAATATGTTACGTTGTTACGCCAAATCCATTCAAAAATTTTAAATTCATCTCTACATCATCATTTCCAATGAATTGACAAACTAATGGGAAAATATATTGCTACCATTTGATAAATCTCTTAATTTTGGTCAAAATATTTTTTTTTTCACATGTCGAAAATAGGTTTTATCACTGCGACAGTGTCTTTCTCGGCGTGTACTTTTACTAATTTATTTAAAATGAAAATTTCATAATAAGGAAATACAAAATTTATTAATAATTTATTTTGTGTCAAACGACTATTTATTTAAAAATAAAGTAAAAAAATTTATTTAGTTAAATATTGAAATTGATAAAAAAAAAATACTAAAAGTTTAAAATTAATTAAATGTATTCAAATAAAAAAAATTTAATAATTTCTTTTTTGTCTGGAATTTCATAATAAACCAAATAATGTAAATTGAATTCTCCTATCTTTCTTTGTCCTTTCTTCTCCTTTCTTCTCTTTCTCTACTTTCTCTTATCTCCATTCATTTCTACCACGAGGAATGAAATTGGATTGTTAGCTTAAGAAAGAAATTAAGTTGTCTTTGTGAAGTCACTAGAGAGCTTTTCAGCCCTTGCAGTTGTCTATATTGAGTGGTCTAGAGAGATGAATTTGCTTGACTCATGGATTCCTGTTTTGCTCCAAGAATCTGGATTTGGCAGGTGGATAAGTTCATAACACAAATTAATGGAAAATATTTGATACTTCCTAAACTAATTGGGAAATTTACAAAAATAACTTAAAAATTTTTACTATTTTCACAATTAATCCTCTAAACTTTTTTCTATCAACATTAGCCAAACACAAGGTATTCTCCCCAAATTACCCTTGTTTACAAACCAAAACAATTTTTCTCCTTTTTAGTGCGACGATCTGTCGCACATGGCAAAAATACGACAGGCACTTGTCGCACCAAAATACAAGTGCGACAGGCACTTGTCGCACCAAGTTTTGTGCGACAGGTGCCTGTCGCACTTGATCCAAGTGAGGCAAAGAAGAAGAAGAAAGCTGCAACAGCTGGAAAGAAGACTAAACATGAAAAACTAGAAAAGCTTGAGGCTCTTAGCAAAAGGCTACGGCTTTGCATTATGAGGCGAGTAAAACATCAGAGGCATCTCAGTTCATGATTTCCCTTGTAACATAGAAAGGTGTTTATAACTGTAATGTCTCATTCATTCAGAGTTTTACTTTGTTATACTGACCCACGTTGGTTTAAAGGCATAAGTTCTGTTTACGATCACCCGTTCCAGTTCGATGTCAGATTGGCATTCACCGGCCACTTTGCGAATGATTTCTCTTTCTTCCCTCTCCATGCATCAAGCATAATGTCCTTAAAAAGAATTATTCTCTGTATATGTTCGGCATTTGCACATTAGGTAGTATTAGCATTTCCTTTTTCTTCTTTTGTTGTGCTTCGGTTCATTTCCTGCATGAGTTTTCAATTTATATTTATATATATATGTTTTTATTGTTTATGAAGAAGACAAACCAGCTATGTTGCAGGTTGCTCGGCAGAAGGAAAATAGTAAATAATAAAATCCAATGGACTTGCTTATTTATTTAATCTAGTAAAGACTAGCCTGCGGCTTCATCTTAATCTTGTGGCGTATCTATCATAAAGGATTGGGCACAGCTGCTGGCTGCAGAGATTAAAAGAAAAAAGGAAAAGAAAAGAAAAAAGGAAAAAACAAAAGAACAAAAGAACACAAACCGAACAAATGAATAACACTCGGTCAACCGTCACCTAGGGTCAAAAGTCAAAATGGAGAAACAAAAAAGGACAATGACCTGCGACTTGCAGCACGAACGAAGCAATTGCAATGCAGAAAAACATACAATAGCAGCAGCATTCAGTTTCAGAATTCCCGGCCATCCTGAAGGAGACACTTGCAAGCAACAACAGGGGAAATTACCATTACATTCACGCGTAGGGGTGGGCATTTTACCCGACCCGACCCGAAAAAATTCGGGTTCGGGTCGGGTCGGGTCGGTGTTGAAACCCGATCGGGTTACAAATTGCAAACCCGATCGGGTTGTGTTCGGGTCGGGTCAAACCCGACCCGACCCGAATACCCGATCGGGTCACCCAAAAAAAAAAATTTTTTTTCTCCCCATGCAAACCTAATTTTAAAACTTCAACTTTCAAGCTTAATAAGTTATAATTTTGGAATATATATCTATATGATTATATATCTTGGTGGTTATTATGTAATTAGTTATTATTTGATTGTTGTAATTATGTATTTATAAATATTAGTAATAAAATCAAGAAAATTGGTGTATTTATGATTTGTTATGAATAAATTTTTATTTATTCTTAATAAATAACAAATATTTTTTAGTTATTAATAATTGAAATAATGTTAATTGATAATTGTTAACAACAATTAACAATTGATTTTTTTTATGAATAAATTAAGATATTAGGTAGATTAAATATTGAAATTAAGTATTATGTTACATATATTTTATAATTATAATGTGTTGTGTGATTATGTGCATTATAATTATATGTTTTATAATTATAATCCTATTATAGAGTTTTAACTTTATTCATTTGATTTCATAACATTTTCTTTTCTTTTTTTTGGTTGAAAATTAGTAAAAAGGACTACAATTAAGATAAATATCTTAAACCACCTAAAAACTTTAAAAATAGGAAAAAGAGCCCAAAATAGCATTAACGAATTTGACAGGGTGTTGAACCATTGGGTGTGGCCAGGTGACCAGGTGTGCGACCGAATTGGCCGGTGTGGCCCGACCCGGCAGGCCGGGTGAGTTCGGGTGAACAGCCAATCAACAGTCGGGTCAGTCAATGATTTTCTATCGAACAACTGGGAAACTTGCGATGGGTTGCACGAACCGGCCGAACTTGGTGAACCAGATTTGCCCACCCCTATTCACGCGAGTGTCCAACAAATTATACCAAATGAGAGACTCTTGGAAACATGCCTCAACAACAAATTATACCAAGAAACATGCCTCCAGTTGCTCATGCAGTCGTTTTTGCACCTCCATTTGCAGCTTTAGTGCTTCAGTAATTTGCATCCCACTACAAACAGAAAGAAATTTTTATATGCGGCATCCCATTGATCAATATGTTCGACACAACCAGACGGTTAACATAAAAAAAATCACATGTCGCACTTGATCCAAGTGAGACAGTGCGCCGTGGATCAAGTCGCGGCGAGCACTGTCGCATGAACGGCGACGCTGTCGCACGAAGTTTTGCTCAACAACGCCTGTCGCACTTGATCGCAGATCGTGCGCAGAAACAGCTTTCAAGCATCCTTCTCCACACCCACGGCAACTTCCTCACTCATGCACCACACCAACAATTTCACCCATACACTTAACATCATAAATCCTTCAATCTTCACTCATCATCACCGACACAATACAAAAACCTCACCATAGAAGAAGAATAGAAATCTAGAGTTTTTGACCTAACTTTTAATTTCAGTTCTTGATCAAAATTTTGGTGATGTTCGTTGCTAAGAATGACTCGGAAATGCAACAGTGAACACGTTGGGAGGAATTTCATGAAAGAAGAGAGAGAGAGAGGAAGGAGAGGAAGGAGATGGAGGAGTTATGGGAGGGGTATTTTCGGTAAAGGGGGAGAGTTTTGGCCAATGTTGATAGGAAAATCTTTAGGGGGTTAGTTGTGAAAATAGTAAATTTTGTTTGACTATTTTTGTAAATTTCCCAAACTAATTCAACCTTTATTTTGTCCCACTTAAAATAAAAATCTCAATTCACAGAGCTCATCATCTTACACCATTGCACAAAAAGCAGAGCTAAAGCAGTTGATTTGCAAATGGTTGACCAAGGGATCCCCTTTTTCCCTGTCATGAACAGCCCTCGCAAAAAAGGAAAGAAGCATAGCACCACATACACACTGCAAAAGTAGTCTCCTAGCCCTGAGCCTTGCGCACCTTGCGCTTGCAGCCTTAGCAAGCCGGTAGCCCATGCAGCGAGGTGCACCAGAATAATTGTGGTGCCGGGAACAAAGAAAGAGGAATCGTCGAACGTCACTTCATCGACATCGCTAGATCGATGAAATTTTTGCGTAATTTCAAAAACTGCCTCGGAGAATCTAAACTACAGGAGTGCGGCGTTTACAAGACCGAATAACCATGCGCTTGTTGTGACAATTCGTGCCGTACAATTGTTAACCCACCATGAACGGATTGATAAACCAGCTTGAATGTACTCTAATAGAGTATATAATTTGTAGATCACAAAAAGTGCAAGAGGGATCAATATGGTTGGTTCCTGAACCTGCATGTACGATTGACATTTGCAGCGGTTTAAAAAGTAATAAGTCGTTTGATTAACATGTTGATTTGACTTGGCAGACTCAAGTGGTTTTTCAAATAGTTTTATGTTACTATCTACTCAAGATCAATTCTCCTGTCACTATCTACTCAAGATCAATTCTCGGGGAGGTAGGAATTAAAAAATTAACTTGAGTTTTACCCACCCTTCTCCTTTTTTTTTTTTTTTTTTTTTTTAAAGTTAGGTTTCAAGTGATGAATAATTAATTATTGACCTGAAATTATAACTAGGAAAGAACAAGAAGATTGCATTATTTGTCTGACCTTTGGCAGGAAAGTGGAGTTGGTGATGATGCAATAAGCTGGAATGGCAATATAGCACAGCTCGGGAATTGAGCGCAAGCCCCAAGTAAGGATCCACAAATAAGCCAAGCATTGTCGAAATTGGAGCTTCCCGATGAGAGTAGCCAATATGGGGTTACGTTTGCTGAATAGGATTTCAAGCAGTCCCGTGGCCCACCTTTTCTGTTGTCTCATTCCAGCGGGGCCGCTGGGCGACGCACAGCCAAGAAAGGCATTTGGGATCGGCGAGCAGCAGCCTGATCTCCAGCCTTTTGAATGGATCACCAAGCCAGTTAAGTTATCTTCTGCTGTGGAGCCATATAACCACCCCACCTGAAATCACAAATATACGTACGGCCGCAATATATGTGGTGAACGTACACATTTTGACTGAAAAACAAGTTTAACAAAATTTTGCAAATTTTATTCTTTATACTAACCTCATCACCCCAGCTACTACCATACTCGTAACCACAATCTGCAACTCGGTGTGCTTCATCAAGAGATCTCGATATGTTGCTTGAATAACCTGCTGTCTTCCCTTCCAAAGCCTGAGCAGCTGATTTGATGAATTCTTTTGAATTTCCGAATTTTTTCTGCAACTCATCTTCCACTGTATTTCCTGCAAGATTACGGACAAAATATTTATTTAGCATGGTCATAGAAGAACAGATTTTGTTTAATATTTAACACATGCACGTTTACCTTGATGTTCAATCTGATCAAGACATAGACCATATACAACATCTCGTCTGTGAAAAGTTCCTGTACCGTAATAGAAAGGTCCTTGAATTCCCACAATTCCTTTCCCGACATACTAACAAAAGCAAAACATATTAGTTAATCAGCATCACCCGGTTAGCTAGGCATATCATTGAACAAGGAAATTCAGACATTAATTTTAAGTTTTAAGAATTATTGAGCTAGCGTATATAGACATGGCTCATCACCTCATAAAAAATGCGCCCATTTTCTGGTCGATCATAGAAATATTGTGGAGACTGAATAAACGCAAATTCTTTTTCGTTCTTGGAGCCCAGATGCAAACACATAGCTTGAAGAACAATCTCTGGATTGTTGGCATACATGTCGCAGTCTACATTAAGCATGAACGGCGCATTTGTCATCAGGCCAGACACCCTAGTCTATTTAATTATTGTATAAAATTAGTAAAAGAAAAAGTTAGTATAGTCTATCAACTACAATAATGTAAGCAATCTCACTGTTTCGCACAAAAGAACAACTATTTTGAAGGCACAAAAAAGCAACTTACCAATACATTCATGGCCCCTGCTTTGTAGTGATGAGGATGCTTTGGCCTTTTCTCCCTTGATATGTAAACTAAATGTGGTATCTCATCTGAGAGACCTCCTTTGTTCTCTGAGATAACCTACAATTAAATTGAATGATTAATAATTATTCTCAAAGAGAAAAGTAAACTACTCTTACCCGCCCTGAGAAAAGGTACGTTTACTTTTAAAAAATATGTTTTAAGAAAACATTCCTCACTAATATTCAATTAAATGTATAAACAAATCAATCGGTTACCTTGACTATTGTTGGATGATTCATGCGTTCTGTATTGAAGAAAACAGTCATTTCTCCTGTTAGATCAAACGAAGAAGATCTTTTGGCTGCATGTTCTATGTTTTGGCTAAGTTGCTCATACTCTTTCTACATAAGATCAAGCAAATAGAATCAAGTTAACCACTTAATTAATCAATGATTAAAACCCTAAGCAGTTATCTTAAATTTAAAAACTAATAAAAAGAAACACGATTAAATCATGCGGAATTACTGTTAATAAAAAAAATTAAAAAATACGTTAATACCATATAGTTTTATTGTTGTTTCTGTCGCTGCTCTAAAGCGTTATATAAATATGATTTTTATTTTGTGTATAGAACAGATACATGTAACTTTAACATATCTTTACCTTCATGTTTTTCCAGTCTTGCAGGAGCTCCCATGAACTGGAATTGGACGGCTTACTATCTGGGAAGTATCTAAAGGGAGCTCTAACTTGAACATTATACTTTTTACAGAAAGGAACCCAAAGCTTGGCGAATTTAGAAGCTTCAACAAGAGAGTAGAAATTGAGAGGTGAGCAGGCATCATCAGAAACATAGCAAGCAAGCTTATGAGCTGGATAATCAACTGCCAACAAAGACAGCACTGTGTTTACAGTGATGATTGGCGGCTCGAGTTCCGCATCAGCAGTTGTCACAAACATGTCTACCGGCGGCAGCTCCTGTATCCTGTTCAGTCGTACACATATGTTTATATATGTATATATATATAAAAACATGTATGTATGTATGTATGTATGTATGTATAAGTGTATATACATGTATGTAGTAACGTGCAAAATGACAAAGCCAACTGCAAATGATGCTGATATAATTAATGCTAACGTTGTTTGATTTGTTACCTTTCTTGGAGACGTTGGGGATATGTTTTGTAGGTCAAAGGAGTCCACTTGCAGTTAACGATGAGAATCCAGATGAAAGAGAAACAAGACTCACATAGAAAAGCAAGAAACCAAGCAAATGCAAATCCATGATACTTGAAAGATAAGAGGCGGTAGAAGAGGAGACAGAGAAGAAGGATCAAGACGGTGACATCCAAAACTCTATGAGTAGTGTTCTTATGAAAAACTTTTTCGAATAGATTGGATGATTCCTTTTTCTCTGGATTGGCCATGAGCTTGCTGTAAGACATTAGAAATCTATTTTGGTGCTCTAGTAGTGTCTTTCTTTATATGAGGTGTCTCGGCGTCAACAGGTGTGGTTATTTATTAAGTGGGTTTTTTTTACATCTGTAGTTAATGTTGTAGATTCACCGCTTGGAGGTACAGAGATTAATTCCATCAATAATGGTACTTTCAGTTCTCCAAGAATATCATTTGAGAAACTATAGACTCCTCAAGTTTGAAGCCAGCAGCAACATGCTAAAGTACCATCATGGCCTTGATTAACACTAGAGATTGCCCTATATATCTAACATATAACCCTACGATGCAACGTTGGGGCAAGCTATCAACTGATGACATAAGGCATGACATCTCAGTTTCTGAACGACCTGATAGAAACAGCACAACCTCTTTTGTCTGATCCATCCCTTCCAGCATATTTAATTTTTTCTGCATTTGTGATTTTGCCTTTCGAGATAATATACATGCGTCTCTGAATCCAAAAGGCGCGCCCAATGATAGACTAAAATTAAACAATTTAGGGACTTCTAGCGTCAGCAAAGCAAAAGGATTTCGATGATGCCAGCTTTGTACCACTGCATTCACGTGATATGTCGATGCCACTCACGATACCTCAACCGCAAGTTTTCTGTATGATAGAAACCTACCGGCCTGCCGGCAATGGTTGATGTGATGTCCACTGTCTTAGTTGATTTGCGCGGGCACCTAATTTCTTAAGAAATCACATGTTGTCACGTGTCCCTCTTAATTAACTAACGAAGAATTATTCAGAATAAGATTACATCCGAAATAATTGAAGTAAGGGAAACAATGATCAGGAGCATTATCTCAGGAAAGATAATTCCAAATAAGATGACGTCCAGAATAAAGTACGGAAACCATAATCGGAGCATTAAATTAGGGAAGATCATTCTGGATAAAATGATATCGGGAACAAAGCCAATTCGATTTTAAAGGAAAATAAGAATAGAAGGAGAAATTAAGTTCAACATGGTCCCCAATCTATCACCAAAGGAGACCACAACCAGGAGCATGAGGGAAGAAGAAAAGGACACACAAAATAATGCATGAAATTCCCTCGTGTAAATACATATGCGTAGGGATAGGCGTGAGTTAGTTGGTTTGAGTTTTAAGTAAATCTAAATTAAATTATAAAAGTTTAAGCTCAACCTTAATCAACTCAAATATTTTTAGAGTGATGATACAACCACAAATTTTTGTATAAATTTATTTTGTATAAACTGATGTGGCATCAATTCATTGGTTGAATAAAAATACAAAATAATGAACATAAATCATGTGGGCCAAGAGATATTTAATTTAACCAATTTTATCATGCCACATCAATTTGTACAAGATTAGTTTGTACAAGAGTTTGTGGCTATATCATTACTCATATTTTTAACCGAATCTAAATCAATCCATTTGGGTTTGATTTGAATTTTATGAATAAAATATTTTTTATTTTGATAAATTTAATTATATCAAAATTTTAATAATTTGAAAAAATATAGTGGATGAAAATTATAAATAATAGATTTTACAAAAACATTTAAGCACGAAAATCATTTTTTCTCAATATATGAGAATGCAAACTCTACTAATAAACTCCCACAAGCATGACATCAATAAATAAGTTAGAAGAAAGAAAATAAAAAGGTAATAGTATTAACCATATTAAAACACAAATTCTAATAATGTTCATATAAATCAAAATAAGATAAAACATCACAACTCAAGTATGCAGTACTTTAATCAAAAGATTTCATGATTAGCTGAGTCTGCTCCTTCACCAACAAATAAATTTAAAAAACTAATATTAAATAGTTATAAATATGAGTAAATTTAGAAAAGAATAAGATTCATACTAAAATCATAAGAATAACATCAATTTAAAGCCATTGCCTCTATTATTACACTTGATCCAAATTATACATTAAAAAATAAATTAATAAAAGAAGACTAGTGATAAACAAATATCTAATTTTTTTTTACTTGTCATGATAAACAGTTACCTAACGTCATGGCTTCATAAAACTCAAGCTCCTCAATTATTGATTCATCTTGTGTTGGGACAAAAGTGTTATGTAACTGATTTTTTAAGCATATCAAATCTTCAACTATCTTTGGACTTAAAAGAGCTATGAAATGAATCAATAATGCATTATCTAGTACTGAATGCAGATTTTGAAGCTACCGTAAATATTGAAATTGCAAACACATCCTTCGCAATGTATGGAAGAGCTCGATATTTTATTGAGTTCATTTTTATCCTGCCAATAAAGTCATCATCATCAACATGTTCACATGGTCCCAACAAGCACCTCTCTACTCATGGCCCCAACAAGTATCTCTCTACTCATTTTCATCTCAACACAATCATCTATTCCTATTCTTTGTTTGAACTTTGCAATACTTGAAAGTTCAGAAAACCCTACCTTTTTATAAGAATTTCCTACTATCAACAATTAACGACTTAAAAACGTCACTAGATGATCTACAACTACCAATATTAATGTCAAGATCTTTTTAGTAATCATAAAGACGTACTAAAAGATTTTTCACCTCATCAGACTTCTTCCCAACCTTATAAATAACAAAACCAACTTCAAATCAAAACTCACATATTTTAACTTATAACGTGGATCAAGAATAACTAAAATGAACAATAAATTATCTAAGCTATCAATTGAACCCCAATATTTATCATATTTATTTTTCATACTTGTTGCCATTTTAGATAAGATAGGATCATACATTGAACCACTAAATTTCAAAGGGATATCATAAAATGACAATGAAAACAACACAAAAACATTGGCATTTTCCCAATCATTATTATCATAAGGTCCTCCATCCTCCTTGAAATATGAAACAAAATGCCAATCATCATTCTTCATTCTCTCAAAAGCCTTTTGAAATTTTAAAGTCCTCTCGAACATTAAGTAAGTGGAATTGCACTTTGTAGACACCTCTTAAACCATAAGGTCACTACCTTCAATTCTTTCATACTCTACACATATTTTAAAATTTTTTTAGCCTTGCAAGGGAGGACTTTGCATATTTAACATCATTACAAATTCTAAAATCTAACACATGCAAGTCTTTCAATATTTTATTTACAATTAAATTCAAAATATGTGCACAACATGTCATATGTAAAAAGTTAACATCTAGCACAAGGCCATTCTCACTCCAATTCTTCAATTTCTTTTTGACATAATTGATAGCTAACTCATTTGAACTAACATTATTGACAGTAATAGTAAATACCCTATACCCCACTCAAGTAAACAAGACTCAATTACCTTTCCAATTGTCTCCCTTTTATGGTTAGGTATTGTGCAAAAATTTAAAATATCTTTTGCAATTTTCATTCACTATCAATAAAGTGGGTTGTACTAATCATAAAGTAATAATTTTGTATAGAAGTTCATGCATCTATAGTTATACAAACCCTTTGCTTATTTGAAACAAAAATGTTTCCTAATTTTTGTTTTTCATCCCAAAAAAAATGGTACACATCTCTAGTAAGGGTTCTCCTAGATAATATATCAAAGTTTCGTTCTAATTGTTTACTATGTTGTTGAAAGCCCTCTTTCTCTATAAAACTAAAGGGTTATTCATCAATAATAATTAACCTTGTAAGAGCCTTTCTACATGCTTATTTATCAAAGGCATAAGAGTTAGATTCATCTTTCATTTCGTGTGAAGTTGTTTAATTTTCATCTTCAAATGTGTTCAAATAATTAAGACAATGCAACAAATGACTCCGTAATATAATGGTCCTAATTTTAGTCCCATGTTTATTCTTACAAGCATGATCATTACTACAATAATTACACATGCATCTTTTACCTAGATCGTATTTGGTGAAATTGTTGTTAAAAAAAATACGGTGAACAATAATATGGTTTGCACACCGTAAATAGTAATACGGTTTGAATAGTGCTATACATTTGGTTATAAATAGGAATGAGAGGTTAGAGCTTGAATTATCCCAATTTTGAGAGCAATTACAAGTGCAGCAATTTGAGAGTTTTGAGAGAACTTCTACTTGAGTGCTAGGAGGATTCACTTGGATGTATTGGAGTTATGGGTACTAAACGCTTTTTCTACTTTTGTAAAGTCCTATCATTATTAAAATTACTACCAGTCTTTGCCCGTGGATGTAGGCATTACGTTGAACCACGTAAATTATTGTGTCATATTTTCTTTGCATCTGTTTATCACCACATTTATATTTCTCCAGAAGTCACAGCCATTGTAATATTGGTGCGCTTATGCAATAATTGGTATCAAGCCGAAGGTCCGTGCTTAGGGCATACGACATTGTTCATGTATACGAATTGTTCAAAAATACGGTATTGTTCACGTATACGATATTGTTAACAAATATGGTATTGTTCACGTATACGGTATTATTCATTCATACAGTGAAGATGGTCGTTTATACTTGAGAGACAGTCTATTGTAAGTAGTATATATTTTTGCACGTTTAAGAAAGTTTTGTCAACAAGACGATAAGAGCCTAAGGAGTCTGGGTTTTAAGTGAGACCGTTGTGACCCTTCCATTCTGTTGAAAACTTTACTAGTGTATTTATTCACGCAAAATAAACATCATAGAGGTTGTTTTCAAGTGTCAATAGTTGTTGAAGACATTGATCATTTAAGTTAAAAAGAATGGCATATGTATCATCGTCGTCTTCATCAGCGAGGATTATTGTTACTAATTCAAAGTTTGAAGTAGAAAACTTCGATGGTACCAATAATTTTGGTATGTGACAATGTGAGGTATTAGATGCCTTATGTCAGTAAGAGTTGGACGTTATTCTTGAAGAAAAGCCTGACATGATGGATGACAAAAGGTGGATAAAAATTAATAGACAGGCTTGTGGTACTATTCGTCTATATTTAACTAAAGATAAGAAATACTCTGTGATGAGGGAGACATCAATAAAGAAATTGTGGGAGGTACTGGAAGAAAAGTACATGAAGAAAAGCCTTGAAAATAGGCTTTATTTGAAGAAAAAAAATTCTATCGATTCACATATACACCTAGTATGTCGATGAATGACCATGTGAACTTATTAAACAAAATATTAGCAGATTTGCTAAATTTGGATGAGAAATTTGAAGATAAAGATAAAAGCATTGTTACTGTTGAATTCCCCTTCTTGATAAATATGATTATCTCACCATCACTTTACTTCATAGGAAGGACAATGTTACATTCGATGTTGTAAATAGTATGTTGTATAACTTTGAGATTAGAAAGAAAGACAAAAAGGATCACAGAGATACAGTTGCAGAAGCATTGAGAGCGAGAGTTGTTCACAAAGCCACAAATCTGGAAAAATGATCAAGTCTAAAGGAAGGCCTGCCAAAGATGAATGTGTTTTTTATCGCAAGAAAGGGCATTAGAAAAAGAATTACCTAAGTTATAAAAGGGTAAAGCCATTTCTGATGCATGTGTAGCAAAACATGATGAGGAGTCAGACTTTAGTCTGTTGGCATGACGTTGACATATCACTCAGATGAGTGGATTTTATATTTAGGTTGGACTTATCATATGTGTACTCACAAGGGCTGGTTTTCTAGTTTCAAGGAGCTGGATAATGGAGTTGTTTTTATTGGCAATGACAGTGCTTGTAAAACTATGAGAATAGGTACAGTCTAATTAAAAAATCATGATGGCTCACACTAAGTCTTGACGGATGTTTGCTATGTACCAGGCTTGAAGAAAAATATCATCTCATTAGGAGTCCGAGAATCTAAAGAGCTCATTATCACTTTGAGAGATAGATTGTTGAAAGTAGTTGTTGGTGCGCTGACGGTGATGAAAGGTACAAGAAGAAATAACTTGTACTATTTCTAAGGAAATATAATTATTGAATCAGCATCAACAGTTTCTGAAAGAGATACAAATTCAAATGCAACCAAGTTGTGGCATATGCGTTTGGGACATGCTGATGAAAAAGTTTTATAAATTCTTGTGAAACAAGGCTTATTGAAATGTGTAAATTCTTGTAAATTAGAATTTTGAGAACATTGTGTTCTGGACAAACAAACAAAGGTAAAGTTTGGTTCAGCAATTTACAATACAAAAGGAATTCTAGACTATATTTACAATGATGTGTAAGGACTGACCAAAACAGCTTCTTCATAGGTACGTACTATTTTGTTACTTTTGTTGATGATTATTTAAGAAAAGTGTGGGTGTTTTTTATGAAGAGCAAGAATGAAGTTTTGGGCATCTTTCTAAAATAGAAGAGAATGGTTGAGACTCAGACTAGTCGAAAGGTCAAAAGACTTCACTCAGACAACTGTAGTAAGTATAAAAATGATCTATTTCTACAAATATATTAAGATGAAGGCATTGTCCGATACTTCACTGTTCGTGATACACCCCAACATAATGGGGTAGTAGAACACATAAACCGGACTATACTAGAGAAAGTTCGATGTATGTTGTCTAATGCTAGATTGGGCAAAGATTTTTAGGCTGTGGCAGTTGTATATGCGTACCATCTGATTAACCATTTGCCATCAGCTGTAATTGAGGGCAATACACCTATAGAGATGTGGACTAATAATCTTGCTACTAATTATGATTCTTTACATGTTTTTTATTCCACGGCTTATTATCAGATAAAGGAATCTAAGTTAGACCTGAAACCAAATAAAGTATTGTTCATGGATATAACTGGTGGAGTAAAAGGATACCGTCTCTAGTGTCCTGTTATAAATAAGATTATTTTCAGTAGAGATGTGAATTTTGACGAATTAACCATGTTGAAACAAAAAGATTTTCAAGAAGATGAAAAGACCAGTAGAACTTTACAGTGGGTGGAATTTGAAAAGGTTAAAAATGATCCAGCTGGTGTTGATGTAACGGATAATGATTCTCCATCGATCAAAGATGAATAAGAGGTTCTAACCCAGGAACCTTCACAGCAAAAAAATTAAAGACCAGTAGTGTCCTGTTATAAATAAGATTATTTTCAGTAGAGATGTGAATTTTGACGAATTAACCATGTTGAAACAAAGAGATTTTCAAGAAGATGAAAAGACCAGTAGAACTTTACAGTGGGTGGAGTTTGAAAAGGTTAAAAATGATCCAGCTGGTGTTGATGTAACGGATAATGATTCTCCATCGATCAAAGATGAATAAGAGGTTCTAACCCAGGAACCTTCACAGCAACAAGATGAATAAGATGTGAATTTTGACGAATTAACCATGTTGAAACAAAGAGATTTTCAAGAAGACGAAAAGACGGTAGAACTTTACGATTGGGTGGAGTTTGATAAGGTTAAAAATGATCCAGCTGGTGTTGATGTAACGGATAATGATTCTCCATCGATCAAAGATGAATAAGAGGTTCTAACCCAGGAACCTTCACAGCAACAAGATGAATAAGATGTGAATTTTGACGAATTAACCATGTTGAAACAAAGAGATTTTCAAGAAGATGAAAAGACCAGTAGAACTTTACAATGGGTGGAGTTTGAAAAGGTTAAAAATGATCCAGCTGGTGTCGATGTAACGGATAATGATTCTCCATCGATCAAAGATGAATAAGAGGTTCTAACCCAGGAACCTTCACAGCAACAAGATTCAATTGCATATAGAAAGGTTACGAAGGGAAATTTGTAAGCCTACTCACTTTGTTAATATAGAGGCCTATGTACTTCCAATTATAGATGATGACATTCTTTTCACTTATAGAAAAGCAATAAGTAGCCCTAAAAGTGAACAGTGAAAGTTAGTAATGGATAAGGAAATGGAGTCTCTTCATAAAAATAAAACTTGGGAATTAATTACATTGCCTAAGAAAACGAAGGCGATTGGGTGCAAATAGGTTTATGCAAAGAAGGAAGAATTTTCCCATAAAAATGAAATTCGTTATAAGGTTAGATTGGTAGCAAAAGGTTATACTCATAAAGAAGGAATAGACTACAATAAGGTATTTTCTCCAGTTATGAAAAACCTAGTTTATTCAAATTTTGCTAGTCATGGTTTCGCAATTTGATCTTGAACTAGTTCCACTTGATGTGAAAATTGCACTTTTACACGGTGATTTGGAAGGAAAAATCTATATGACTTAGTCAGATAGATTTAAAGTTGCTGGAAAAGAAAATTAGGTTTGCAAATTGACAAAATCACTTTATGAATTAAAACAATCTCCAAGGCAGCAGTATAAGGGATTTGATTGGTTTATAACGGCAAAGGTACATAAGAAATAAATTTGATCATTGTTTTTATTTTTTAAAGCTACAAAAGGGATCTTTCATATATTTGCTCTTGTATGTTGATGATATGCTAATAACATCTAAGAGTAAATATGACATTGAGAAGTTGAAGACTCAACTCAATTAAAAATTTAAGATGAAAAATCTGGGTGAAGCTAAAAAGATTTTTAGCATGGAGATATACAGAGATAGAGCTCGTGGCAAAGTAAGCTTGTCTCAGAAGTAATATTTGAAGAAGGTGCTACAACAGTTTCGCATGACTAAGCAGACAAAACCTGTGAGTCCCCCATTGGCTTCTCATTTTAAACTTTCTACACAACTATCTCCTTCGACAGATGCGAAACGAGAATACATATTATAAGTTTCGTATTTAAATATAGTGGGTAGCTTGATGTATGCAATGGTGTGTATAAGATCTAACATTTCACATGCAGTTGGTATAGTGAGCGTGTATATAAATAATCTTAGTAAAAGACATTGGCAAGCTGTGAAATGGATTCTATGGTATATTCAGAAGACCATGGATGTTGGTTTACTGTTTGAGAGAGACAATACACTTGGTCAAGATGAGATCGGGTACGTTGATTCTAATTATACTAATAATTTAGACAAATGATGATTAACCACTGGATATGTATTTACTTTTACTAGAGAGCCAATCAATTAGAAGTCTACACTACTATCTACAATTGCACTGTCGACCACAGAGGTCGAGTACATGGCGATTACAAAGGCTATTAAAGAGGCTATTTGGTTACAAGGCTTACTTGAAAACTTGGGATTGGTACAGGAGCACATTAATTTATATTGGGACAATCAAAGTGCTATTAACTTAATAAAGATCAAGTTTATCATGCACGTACGAAGCATATTGATATACAATTTCACTTTGTGCAGGAAATTGTTGATGAGGGGAAGATTCTTCTTTAGAAAATTAAGACTGCAAATAATCCCGCAGATATATTGACCAAGGTAGTGACAACGATCAAGTTTGAGCATTGTCTAAAATTGAACAATATCCTACAAGTTTGAAAACAGTCAGAGAAGGCAGAGACTGAAGGATGGTTTGTTGATAGTTGGCTTAGATTTAAAAAATTTTCGTCGAGGTGGAGAATTATTAAAAGAAAAAAAATACGGTGAACAGTAACACAATTTGCACACCGTGAACAATAACGCGATTTGAACAGTACTATACGTTTGGTTATAAATAGAGATGAGAGGTTAGAGCTTGAATTATCTCAAATTTGAGAGCAATTGAAAGTGAAGCAATTTGAGAGTTTGAGAGAATTTCAACTTGAGTGCTAGGAGGATTCAATTGGGTGTATTGGAGTTGTAGGCATTGAGAGCTTTTTCCACTTTTGTAAAGTCTCATTATTAGTAAAATTATCTTCCAGTCTTTGCCCGTGGACATAGACATTAAATCGAACCACGTAAATTATTGTGTCCTTTCTTTTTTTTTTATATTTCTTTATCACCATATTTATATTTCTCCACAAATAATAATCACTGTAATATTGGTAATTGTTCAACCCGCACTTTCGCAACAATGGTCCCAAATTTCAAATCTCTCTGATGGCTTTTTCTCTTGCTTTTAGTAGTTGTGAAAGTGTCTAAGGAATTAGTAGCATGACAACTTGAGTCCTCATCCATTTAAAATTATTTGAAAAAAAAAAATTATGTAACTTTGAGTTAATTCAATAAAAAAAATTTACCAATTCAAAGCAAAAAGTTAATTTCACTAATACAAGAACAATTAATCACTAAATATTATATCTTATAAGCCTCAATTAATTAAATCCAATAATATCAAAGCATGGTAGCTTTTGCCAGAGTGACAAGTAAATCCGTCTTGACTCCACTACACCTGAAACAAATTTAGATATATAATCATGATCAGCATTTTTATATAATTAAAAAACCTTGAATTTTGAAGGAAAAAGGCTGTTTAGGAACCAAAACTTAGAAGTTATAAAAACAATTATAGCAAAGAAAAGCATAATTAAAAAAATACAAAAAAAGAAAATAAAAAAAATAAATCCCAATAACCCATATTCACAAATCCCAAAAACAGAAATCTAAAAGGAGCAAATCTTCCAATTAAATCACCAAACAACTCTAAGTAATTAAATTCACTAATTCGAAGTATACCCATTAAACAAATCACTTAAACTATCAAATAACTAAATTTAGCCTTACAAATTAAGTTCTACCCATTGAACACAAATATAAGAGCATCTCAAAATTGAATAATTAGTCTATTATAAAGTTAACGTATTACAGGGCCACCACAACAGTAACAAAATAAAAAACAAAAAAATTAAAGCTTTTGCAACAGAACCTTATCTTAAATCAATGGAAATGTTGTAATCGAATAGGAGGCTGCAAGATTCTGCAATTTCATTTAAGGACAACGAACGAACAAATAATATTTGGGAAATTTTGTACCATGTTTTTTTGGATTTGAGTTCGGTTTACTTGTTTTTAAACTGTGATTTTTTTTAATTGGATACATTGGAATTTTTTTTTTTTTAAATTTTGCTCAATTTATTTTCCACTGACATGTCATCTTGAGCTTTGGGAATTTGTCCATACCCCATCGATAAACCATACCCAAACCATATGAAATGGTTCCTTACATAAAAACCAAATCTAACCATTTTCATGATTTACTCAACTCAGAATATTTTATTTAGTTTAGGTTTGGATAAACCCATGAGTTGTGGGTTTATGCCCACCCCTTCATATACACATGTATTGAAATGGTTACACACGTCCTCAAAATTAAAGTTTTGTTTTCAATCCTAACTCTATATCACCTATTTTTATAAATAGAGGCTCGTGTCTAAACCTGTAAGAGAAAAAGGTCTTTGGCCTTTGAGAATATTGTCACTCTTAACATAAAATCTCATTTTCTTCTTCTTCTTTTCTCAACCTTAAGCAAACCCTAACTTGGACATCTCAATGTCTTTTCTAGTACTAGATCTACCTGATTTCAGGCATTCTAAGGCAACTAATCATGATAGGTTCTCAATGAGCTACGAATACATGTGAAAGTAAAAATTCAATTTGCAAAATCCTAGATTGTTGCTAATTAAAAATTAGCTCCTAATTATGATCAACAACATTATGTTTTTTCTTTACAAGCTTCAGGTCTTATAAACTTTCACCGATGTTCAGTTTTCACCTTACTCTTTAGATTATTTACAGAATCACTATTTCAGCTTGTCAAAGGAAATATCCTTTTCGTAACACTACTTAATAGTCCCTTTCATCATTTTGAATCTTTACTGTATCTGGAACTCCCAAGTCTTTTTAACTGAAGTAAATGCTTAGGCATATAATATAAACTCAATTCGACTGGGAACCTTGCTATTGTTTTAGCCAATAATCACTGCCAATCGTTTATACAAGTTTCAGGGAAAGAAAAATGAAATTACACTTCGTTCGTTTGTTACATTGGCCTGAGAGATAAGTTGAATGTTGATCAAGCTTCAAGATATGTATCCAATGTTATGAGATCGAACCAATATGCTTCGACTGTTAATGTTCAGTATAAGCAGTCTATTCAGTGTGAATCCAAGCCGCTGATCCACTGCCTGAGTACCAAAATCAACTTCTGGTAGCTCTGTTTTCCCCTCCCAGACCCCCCCATCACCCCCCCCGCCCCGGCGGGCGAAATCCAGTAATTAGACATGACAATTGCAACCACAGAAGTAGCGGATGAGTTGACAATTCTAGTATTCAACCAATCCGGTTATGGCTAAATCCTTGAGACCTCTCTCATGTCCCCTTCTACTATGGTACCCGCTTGAAATTATTGCAATGGCAATTCATCTTGATTCAGTAACTTTTAAATATAACAATAAAACGTAATCACGGTCAACATTGGAACTTTGTCATCTGTGATCCTCAATCTCATTCTCTAACTATGGTTTTTCTCAGGCAAAAGTTAGACACAATCTCATTCTCTACCAATATTCCGCTTTAGCACCAAGCTTGAACTTGCCTCAATCAAACTATACGCTGGAATTTTGCGAATTCCAGCCTCTACCATTGCTTTCCTTAGATCAGTAGCATGATTCCATCTCTCCAATCCAGCATGGATGTTTGATAATACCACATATCGCCCACAATGCTTTGGCTGCAATTCAAGTAGTCTTCTCCCCACTTCATGGCACAGATCCACAGCTCCATGAATCTTACAAGCACCAAGAAGAGCCCCTAATACCGAAGCATCAGGTTCAAAGGGCATACTCCTCATAAACTCCTTGGCTTCAATCAATAACCCCGCTCTTCCTAAAAGATCAACCACACAACCATAATGCTCCATTATTGGTACAACCTCAAATTTACCCAACATTGAATGGAACAATTCCAAACCTAATTCCACAAGTTGCGTACGGGCACAAGCTGTAAGAACAGCAACAAACGTAATCTCATTAGCACGCAACCCTTTCTCCTTCATCTCATCAAACATAACTAAAGCCTCTTTTTCTCTACTGTTACTTGCAAGTGAAGAAATCATTGCATTCCAGGTGCAAACATCTTTAATCACCATTGATTTAAAAACCATTATTGCTCTTTCTAAACAACCCGCCTTTCCGTACAAATCAATCAATGCTGTCCCCATGAAAACACTCAAAACAATCCCATTTCTCAAAATATAACCATGAACCAGCTTCCCTAAATAAAGACCCCCGTCATTGACTAAACCAGCGCATGAAGAGAGCACACTAACATACGTAGCCTCATTTGGCCTCACTAAATTTATATTTCCCATCATATTCTTAAAAACGCAAATTGCCTCCCCAAAACAACCGTTTCTTACAAACCCATTAATAATACTAGTCCAAGAAACGACATCCCTCTTTAACATGTTTTCAAACAGCAAAATAGCGGAGTCCATGTCGCCATTTTTCACATAACCATCAATCATCGCATTACAAGCAACAATGCAAGGACTGGGAATTTCGTCGAACACTAAACGGGCATTGCACAAATAATTCATTTGCGAGTAGAGCTTCACCAATGATGTTCTCACAAAGGGGTCAGCTAAAACGCCCCATTTAATGGCTTGGGAGTGGAGAGTGAGGGAAGATAAAGAGGGTGAAAAGGAGGCGGCTTTGATTAAAGAAGGGAATGTAAGAGCGTTGGGATGGGTTTGGCGGGAAAGCATGCGAGCGAAAACAAGGAGACTTTTGTGAGGCTGGTTAATGTTGAGGTAGGCTCTGATTAGAGTGTTGTAAAGAAGGGTGAGTTTGTAATTTTCGGAGTCTTGTGGGGTGTGTGTGATAACGAGGGCATGGATTTGTTTGATTTGGTTTGAGTTTTTGATAAAGCGTTGGAGAAGTTGGAGAAGAAATTCGGAGGAATGTGGAGGCATATACAGGAAACAAGTCACTTCTTGTCTGGAGCCTGCAAGCTGCACAGTCGAAATCAAAACTGGCTATCTTATACACTTAACGACTCAGTAGACTACGGTAAAGGGTGACGAGATAGAGCTAAGCTAAAGTAAGCGAGTCCAGAAACCTGCTTCTATTTCGGCCTGTTTGAGCCCAATTGAGTTCTGGCCTGTTCACTGTTCACCGTCATCGCTTAGTCTTATTGATAACACGTCACCGTTAGTCAACGCTGACATATATTGATGCATGCGGGCATAAAGGATCTGTGTTGCTGAGTAGATAATGCTAGCAGCTGCTTCGAGAATCTTGAGCAGATCAACTCCGCTTCTTAAGCCCTCTCTCGCAAGGACTCGCTTTCCCGCCGGTTATCGCTTTGCAGTCAGATCAATGGCGGACTCTGCAGCTTCTTCCTTCAAGAAAATCCAGATTCAGAGAGATGATACTGTAAGCTTCATTTCACGGTCTTTTTTATTTTCTTTCCTGAATTTTTTTTTGTTTTTACTTGATGGGTCGTTATCATTTTGTCATAATTGTCTGTATCCTATGAAGAGACATGTTGGGTAGACTCGTAGCAGTAACAATTTGGTCAAAAGAAATCATTTTTGTGTTTGACTATTTCAGATATAGTATTTGTTTGTAAATTGTAACGGATGTTCGTAATAACAGTTAAAAAGTGCTTGATGAACACTATTTTATTCGATAGTTAATGTTTACCACCCAGCACCAACTTACATATTTTATTTTATACCCGTAATCAGCTCAAGGCATAATAAATCATAATCGTTATTGTGTTGTTTTATTAGTTCAGAATTCATTGCAAAAAATGTACGTTGGTTGACATGGGCTTATGATTTCTGTTCTTGTAATTATGGATTAGACTTTTGATGCATATGTGGTTGGCAAAGAGGACGCTCCTGGGATTGTTGTAGTTCAGGAGTGGTGGGGTGTTGATTTTGAGATCAAGAACCATGCTGTCAAAATCTCCCAACTAAATCCTGGATTCAAGGCACTTATACCAGAGTAAGACTCTATGAACATTTTCATCATAGATTTCATTTTCTTATCATTGTATTGTTATTATGTTTATCTAACAGTTACTGCTTCTGAGTGCTAAAAGTGTTGTCCCTCGTGTTTCAGTTTATATCGAGGAAAGGTTGGTTTGGATACTGCTGAAGCACAGCACTTGATGAGTGGTCTTGATTGGCCAGGTGCTGTCAAGGATATCCACGCTTCAGTTAATTGGCTTAAGGCAAATGGTTCCAAGAAGGTTTGCACAGTCTGCTTGCCTAAGTCGATAATGTTCATTAAATTCTTTTAGATTATTGGTCTAGTTTCTTGTACCACTTCATGGTTTGAATATATAGTTTTATCGTGCTTGACATCAGTATTATGTATCATAATTCATAAAATATTAGGATTATATCACATAGCCATCAGGTCTCATGTTGTGCTCCAGAATGCAAAGCATATGTAAGGCATACGCCTCCTTCCTTGGAAGTTGGGTTTGATTCAAAATATTCCCCCTTAGCATACCAAATTATGAGGACTCGATCACACAATCATATGCATAACTGTAATTGTAGTTTTATATTCATGGTCTTATATTTAGATCTGCCAGTTGTGCTGACATCCAGTTCTTCTGAACCATGTTGCTTATGCTTTGTCAGTAAGTGTCAGTCAATCGGATGGTCAAATTCAATTTGATGCATTTTATTTTGGCCCGTATTTTTCAGTAGTATGTGCTTCACTTTACCACAAAAGGTTAAAATGATATATACCTCCCATCATTATCAGAAAACCTCCATAATAACTAAATAAATACTAAAGAGTGGTGAGATACACTTTAGGACTACTCATTATAGAAAAGATGCATCTCTATCTGTAGGGGTGCGCAAAAATACCGACCCGCACCAACACGAACAAAAAATTACATAGCTTGGTTGGGTTAACAATTTGTTTGGGTTGTCTATTAATTGGGTTGGTGTGGGTTCACAGCCCAAATTTTTTTGGCCCACCTAGCCACCCCTGCCAATTAGAACCCCTGTTTCCCAAATCAGCAAAAACAGAGTCCACATCCTGTGCAGCTCTGCCTCCCCTATCTCATGAGTGGCATCCTAAAATTTATATACATGAATGGCTGGATTATTTAAATGGTAATTGAAATGACTTCCTGTTAAACTTAGAGCTAAACTTTATCCTACGTATTAACTGGTTTTTTGCTTTATAGCTGAAAACTACATACATGCAGGCTTCAATAAATAACTTATGGAATTTCAATAGGTTGGCGTGGCTGGATATTGCATGGGAGGTGCTCTTGCTATTGCAAGTTCTGTCTTAGTTCCAGAGGTTGATGCTGTTGTTTCATTTTATGGGGTTCCCCCACCCGAGCTTGCTGATCCTACCCAGGCTAAGGCACCTGTTCAAGCTCATTTCGGGGAGCTTGACAGTTTTGTTGGCTTTTCCGATGTGAAAGTATGGCTATTTCTTTCCTTTATTTTTTTTCTTAGGCCTATTTCTTTCAAATCTTTTAAATTATATTAATTACCATTGTGTGTGTTTTTCCTGTCGGGACTTAACATTTGACCTGCCTGCATCATCAAGATGCTGTTCATGACAGATATGTTTAAATGAATACCAATTATTTTGTTTTGGGCATTTTTATCAGTTATTTAGCTTGTATGACAGCCCATATTTCTCTTTGTCCATTTGCCAATAATGGGCTTTATTCAACAGGTTTTAAGTTATAAAAATGCATTAGTTTTGTTCTTTAAATGAAAAAGTTATCTGCATTGTCCTTCATAAGTATCTCTTTTCCTATTTGATAACCTTTCTTTTTGTTTAAAGCATGCGGACACCTTACAATAGTTTATCATCATCTCCAAGAAGAGATGTGAAGTAATGAGATCATGGGAAATTTGAGAGAATCAGCAAATATTTTAAGACTCGAAAAAAAAAAAGAGAAAAATTTGAAGTTTGAAGTAGTTATGTTTAATTAATTATTTTGTTACGTTGTGAAACTGTTTCTTTTAGTTTTTTAATCATTCTACAGATATAATGTCAGATAATATGTGTTTATTTTTTCAAATTGCTGCTACAGTAGTGAAACCGCGGAATGACTTGAGTGGGTTGTTGCCACAAGAGGGAATTCTTTTAAAAAAAAAAAAATCTAATTTTTTGCTCACTTCTGAGTTTCAGACTGCCAAAGCATTGGAGGAAAAGCTGAAAGCATCTGGTGTTCCATATGAGGTACATATTTATCCTGGCAATGCGCATGCCTTCATGAACATTTCTCCGGATGGAGTGAAGAGGAGGAAAGAAATGGGAATGGATGATCACGATCCAGCCGCAGTTGAGCTGGCATGGTCTCGCTTCCAATCATGGATGGCCCGCTACTTATCTGCTTAAGTAATTCACTAGTGTTATAAATCTATGGTGTTTACGTTGCTTGCATCATTAAATAAATAACCGTGTGTGTTGCCTCTACATATAACACAACTGTAAGTATCCTTTTGTTTACAAAAGGGTTTGATACTGGGATATGTCTGTTTGTAGTTTGCCTGTATTGTATGTTTGCTGAAGGATTATTGATTATCACAAAGGTGAACTTCACAACTTGTGTGAACGGGGACCTGCACGGTTGGATTAAAACAACTTTGGCAGAGAAGGTTTCTTCTCTGGACCAAAAGATTCATTGCTTGTGGTCCTATGATTTGCAATCAAGTATCGAGTCTCAACTAGGTGACTTTATCTAGAAAATTGGAAAATGATGGAGATTGCGACTATTCTGCATGCTTTGATGACTTCTGCGGAACAAATTACTTGGATGACTGAGTAGGAAATAGGAATGAATGAACATTTGAAACTGAGAGTCATTATTTCATTAATGGGTGTGGCCCTCTTTCTATTTGATTGTTTCAATATTGTCAATGCGTGAAGCGGATTCTAGCATGCTCGAAGCTTTTCTCGTTTTAACTCATTTGGTCGTCAAAGTACAGCTCTACTTCTAACCATGTTGTCTTTCTTTGACGATGTGAGGAAAGGACCTAAATTGCAGAAATCGGTCTTAGATGGGGCCCTTAGCTGTATGTTTGGAAATGTTCATGGTAGGAGCCGACTCTCTTAGTAGTACTAGACTCAATTTAATAAATTGAGTAGTGCTAAGTATTCTAATTTTTTATTTTAAAAAATTATTTTAAATGATGTGATATTTATTAATTAGTTAGTAAGATAATACAATTAATTTACTTGAATTTTATAAAAAATTATTGATCACTCAATTAACGATATTTTATTTAGAGTGAAAAAATAAAAAATGTCTATCATTGCTCTAATAAATATTTAATTCGTTGAAATTTCTAGCTAGGTTTGGTACGCGTAAAAACAGTCGATGAAATTTAATTTTCCACGTGTAACGATCAAGAATTAAGACTAATGAATAGCCCTTGATGCATAATTGGTTGCCTTGTGAACCAGGTTCACACATATTAACATTAATGCTTGCTTGCTTCTGATCTGGTTGCCCAACAAAGAAAAATGGAAGCGCTTTCTAATTTGTGGTTTGAAAATTGTTGCACTTTGCACAAATTTCGACAAATAGTTGGACTGTGTTAACTCCGAAAATTCTAATTAACGGTGAACGAGCAGGTAGAATGAGAACTGAGGTTATATCTATCAGTCTATCACTGTGAAAATGTCTTTAGCGATGGGTTGAGTTTGATAGTGTTGCTTCTATAAGGGCCTGTTTGGGATTGTTTTTAGGAGGCGTAAAAGTAATTTTAAAAATCTAAAAGTTAGTTCAAGTGTTTGGTAAAAAAAATTCGAAATCACTTTTGTCAATCACTTCGGTGATTTTGAAAACTTTTAGATTCGATTTTGAGAATCAATTTTTTAAAATTATTACCTAAACCTAAAATTATTCTTATTCAAATTGGAAACAAAATAAATATTTTAATAAATTTTTATTATAATTCATCAATATAAATTTATTAATATCAATTTGTTGGTCGAATTATTATTAAATTTTTTTCACTATATTACTAATTTAATTATCAATTGTTTTAAGATAAAAAAATAAAAAAGTAAAATCAATATATTATAAATGTTGTTTTTAGTAAAAAATATAATATGTACATATATTTTTTTGTATAAGTAAATTTTATCTTATATTATATATATTTTAGTCATTTATTTTCTCTCAGCAGTTTAACAGTAAAATTTACCAAACATCCATAACTGCTTTCAAAACCCACAGTACTTTTGAAAACAAAATTTACCAAACACTTAACTGATTCTCTTCACAGCTGATTATTTCTGCAATGATTATTATTTACCCGGTGAAAAGATAGGATCTTTGATATTGAAATAAAATTCTCCATAATCATTTCTCAGGTTATGTTATATCTTAGTTTTAAAAAAAATGAGAAATGTAACTTATAATAGGAAAAAAACATCAATAACGCTAGGATTGTAAATTTGTGTTCTAAGTGAAAGGTCGCAAAATTTTTTTACACATGTGCTACATGTTAGTTAATTTCATTTTCTATTATTAATGTGTAAATATTACATCACTTATCAATGAACGATATGTTAGAAGTTCCATCACTTGAGACATAAATTATCTATTTAAACTATGTAAATGCATCATTACTCAAACTTAGGGATGGCAAAATTCGGGTCCGGGTCTGGGTTCAGTCCTTCTGGTTCTAGACTCGGATTATAATTTTACTATACCGGACCTAGATATAACCTGGATATTTTAACTCCGGGTCCGGACCGGGTTGAACCCAAAAAAATCCGGGTTTCCGAATTGCAGGTTCTAAACCCGGATATCTATTATAATTTTTTTTTCCCTTTTTTTTCTCTGCTGTTACTTCCTCGAATCTCCAAATCTCAAATCACCAAAATCCTAAAACCATAGCTAAATGAATGTAAAAGGAGGATTGCTGAGTTTTCAGATTTTTGGTGGCATTGGTGTCGTCGTCAGCGTCGATGAGGGCATCGTCAGAAAGTTGCTGTGGATATTCGGCAGTTTTTGGTGACAAAAAACCAGCAAGAGTGGTGGAAAAATGAGGATCAGCCTTAATGGGTGCATTCCTCTTTGTCTTCCTTTCAATACAAAGATTTTTCCAAGTCATTTGAGTGAATGAAAGAGAAATTGGAGAAGAAAGAAAGTGGATGCAGGGGGTTAGTGAAAAGAGAAGATGGAGAAGAAAGAAAGAAGTGGCTGCAGTGCGTTTAATGAAAAGAGAAGATGGAGAAGAAAGAAATAAGCAGCTGCAGTAGGTTTAATGGTTAGAGAAGATGGAGAAGAAAGGAAGCGGCTGCAGTGGGTTAAAGAAGATGGAGAAGAAAGAAGGGGCTGCCCATTAGGGTTTGTTTTTTTTTTTTTCCTTTTATACTTAAATTATCCGGGTCCGGGTTTCGGATATCCGGGTTCAGATAAAACCGGATCCGGACCCGGAATGTATCCGAGTTCAAAATATCCATTCCGGATCCGCATTGTATTTCCTTCCGGTGCAAGTCCGGGATGATCCGGGTTTATCCGGGTCCGGGTTAATTTGCCATCCCTACTCAAACCGCCATTGCTTATTTCATGCAACGCATCATAAGTACAAACTCCATTAATTACTGGCATCTAGCCCATCTCTTTGAAATTACTAAATCAAAGACATTTGATTTAAAAGTTGGATTTGGATTTAGTATTGGGTTGACTTTTTTGCTAATCTTTTAGAAAGATACAATTAGTAGTTATGAGATAAAAAAATAAAACTAATAAAATCTTAATCGTATGTTACTATACATGCATGTTTGGTAGAAGATTATGAAGTGTTAAACACATATTGGCTAAACGTTAGATTCAAATCCTTAAGAATTAAAATTAGACTATATAACTAATCCCTTGGACTGCTTTAATGAAATTTGTAAATGCATTCCAATTCCAACTTCTCATAAATACAAATCACAAGAGGACCACATGGTTTCATGCATTCCATACGCTCCGTTGAAGCACAAAGTCACACATGTTCTTTGTAGGATGGCTAGGTTTGGTTGTTGAATATGAACTCGCTTTAATAATTTGATGGTCTAATTGGTTAGGTTTCACACTTCAGCTAGTTTTGATTCTGAAATACTAACAAGGCAACCCAAGAGGGGGGGTGAATTGGGATTTTAAAAAATAAGCAACTAAAATACAATGAAGTAATACTTAAACAATCAAATTCGAAATAAACAAATTAATTTGCAATAAAAGTAAAGAGATAGGGAAAGAGAGATCAAACACAATGATTTTTACGTGGTTCGGCTATCCCCGCCTACGTCCACGCCTCCAAGCACACCGGGCTTGAGGATTCCACTAAGCAAGCCACCAAGGCCTCAAATGCTTACAATTGACTTCCAAGGTGTCAATAAACCTTTACAACAAGAGATTATTCCCAATCTCTTAACCCAAGTGTATCCCAACACTTACAATCACTCAAGCAAAAGATTACAAGTAATTTTTCTCTCACACAATCTTTAAGATTACAAATCAAAGCTCAATGTGTGAATAAGATGAAGCAAGAATGTGTTTGAAGCTCAATGAAGATTGTACAAACGTGTATTAGCTCAATGGTCGTGTTGTGATCAACCTTTGAAATGATTTACATGAGCTTATTTATAGTTGGAGCCGAAAACTAGCCGTTATAGCCTTATTCTTCAGAAAACGGATCGCCGTTAACCGTTAACGGTTAGCCGTTCATGCTTAGTCAAAACCGCTAGATATCTTTTTCAAATAAACGGTTGACCGTTAGTAGTTACCCCTTCGCCGTTAAAATCCAGAAACCTGCACAATCAGAAACTCCTATCCGTTCTTGCTAAACGGTTAAGGATTAGCAAATAATAACATCCTGGAAATTATCGGTTAGCCGTTTACGAGTTAACGGTTCGCCGGTAAATTCCAGAAGCTTGTATAAACCATTTCAGCTAACCTTTAATACTAAACGGTTAAGGCTTAACAAAGTATGTCTCTCTGGAAATTAACGGTTAGCCGTTATTAGTTAACGGTTCGCCGGTTATGTCCAGTAGCCTTTAAAAACAAAAGCTTAACCTTTAACACTAAACGGTTAAGGCTTAACAAAGTACGTCTCTCTGGAAATTAACGGTTAGCCGTTATTAGTTAACGGTTCGCCGGTTATTTCCAGTAGCCTTTAAAAACAAGAAAATCTTTAACGGTTAAGGCTTAGACAATAACCTGTCTCTGCATATTATCGGTTAACCGTTAATATTAACGGTTCACCGATTATTTCCAGAATTGCACATTTTTGCTCAGTTTTTCCAGTTTCTTAAAAACTTGTAAATACTCATAGAAAAATTCTTGCTTTTAAGAAATTATTTGATATTATAAAAACTCCAACAAATTTATCAAAATGTTTGTTACCATCAAAATCAATAAAATAAACATTTACAAGTTAACAGATTCTATAATTATTTTATCAGTTTAGTTGTCAGTAACATCATCCTTAAATGTGTGCATAGACTCGTTTAGTTGCTAATCAATCAAATAAAAGTTATGTCTTAAATCATAAATATGTATGGTATTTGAACGTAACATTTGAAAACAAAAACTACTGAATGGATTAGCAAATTTTTGTGCATTTATATTTTAATCCCCTAAAGTTTTCATTTCTTATTTTATAGACTCATCGGTTTATTATTTCTTTATTATGGCTAACCATTGAACCTAAGTTCTCTCCAGAGCATTCATTAACAAACAGCATAAGTACTAAATATTATTATCAAATTCATAATTAACTTTGTAGAGAGAAAAAAAATAATAAATAAGGCAATCATGATGTGCATGAACGTGCATACATATATATATATATATATATATATATATATATATATGTATAATATAATATAAGGGAAATTTACAACAATAACCATAAAAGTTTTTCATTTTTCAACATTAACCCCTCAAAGTTTTTTCTATTATAACTAGCCAAATACCCTAATTTTGGACGACATTACTCTCGTCACTTTCATGAAATTTACAAAGGCATGCCGTTCTTTCAATTCCAGCACTAATAAACCATAATCTTCTTCAACAACTTCACAAACTTCATCACTCTCACTAAATTAACAAATTCCATCAAACGAGCATTGCATAATTGAAGATATAATTATCAATTGGAGAGCTTCTTAAGGTTAGTTTATACTCTCATCATAACTAAACTTTTAATCTATTGATTTTATCATTTAAGTTCGCAATTAAAGTGAGTTTTTATTGCAAATGTTGTTATTTTTATTAATAAAACAATGTGATTTGTTGAAGTAGTTGGTTTGAGTTGAGAAATGAAGAAAAATCATTGAAATCTTTGAAAAATCGAGCAAAAAAGAAGCTCAGATCAAGTGAGACAAGCACCTGTTTCACTTAAACTCACTGATTTTATATGAGACAAGCACATGTCCCACTGTCTGTCTCACCAAAATATGTGCGACATGCAGTGGGATAGGTGCCTGTCGCACATAACCCCCACTGGTTTTATGTGAAAGGCACATGTCCCACTACATGTCTTACTTGTTCCCACTGGTTTTATGTGAGACATGCACATGTCCCACTGTCTGTCTCATTTGTTCCCACTGGTTTTATGTGAGACAGGCGCATGTCCCACTGCCCGTCTCACTAAATTTCAGCTATTTTCTGAAAGTCATAACTTGAGCTACATGTGTTCGTTTTAGGCGTATAATATACCGTTTCGAAGTTTACGACGAGACGAATCAAATCCAAAATCGTATACTTCATTTCATCAATGTAAATATAGTGCCTATTCACTTTACTAGGTTTTGTAGCATGTAATCTTATATATTTATATATATATATTTTTTTTTTTGTAATTTTTAGGTTTAATGGATTCCATTGTACTTCAATTATGCTACGATGGTTGGTAGGAGACGTTAGCAGATGGTCGTATGGAGTACGTGAATGCCAAGAATACAGCATTTTTAGTTCCAAAAGATTGTACGTTTGATCAATTTCTGACAAGAGTGTATGAAGTTTTACAGATAAATCCTAATGAATATAGTATGATGATGAAGACAACTTTGAGGTCTAGTAACACAATGTATCGTGCATGTTCACTACCTATGGACATATTTAATGATGAAATGGTTAAGGTTGTGCTGCACATGGCATCTGATGTAGTCAATTATGGATGCATCCCTATATTTGTCACCACATCTTCTCGAGTTCCGACTGAAAATCCTGAGCCACTTGTGGAAAGTGAAACTTCATTTAGAGTAAACGAGCTTGTCCCCGATGTTGAGGAAGAGATGTTACCACAGCAAATGTCATTCCAGCAACGTTACTCTCCACTCAACGAAAACAATGACACTAGTGATGAGAACGACATTACATTAGTGGATGTTGAAGAAGAGGTGTTACCATTAGGGACATCGTTAGGGCAACATTACTTGCCATTTCACAATAATGAGTTCCGTAATTATAATGATCCTGCTGATGACGCTAACAATACAAAAGCTGATAATACTTGTTAGAACCGTTCAATAGTGTGCAAGGCATGAACTCTAATACTGAAGTTGATGATGGGAGCATTGGTCATTCTGATATTCCTATCAATGATGAAGATGAGCATCAGTCTAACATCCCTATTAAAAATAGAGACAACCGACCTATTCCTCTGATGGCCTGTTCGAGGAGAATGACAACAGTTAATTCCCTGGTGAGTCTTATTCCAGTTTTGCCTTCAAACTTAGTTGCTCTAGACTTAGTTAGAAGCTGTAATTCTACTGACATTGGTGTAGAAAAGTTGTTCGCTGAGAAGAGTGAGTTAATATTGGAACTACGCAAAGTGGCATTGCGGGAAAAGTATGATTTCAAGATTGCACGGTCCACAATGACACGCTTCGAGGCCCACCGTTCTCCGGAATCATGTAATTGGCGTCTTCGTGCAATGAGAGGCTCAGATGAGCAGAATGTTCCTTGGATTATAAGAAGAATTGACAATTTTCATACGTGCTCTAATGAGGTATTGCCTAGTGGTCTCTGTCAAGTAAGGAGTCAGGTTGTTGGCCATCTTATCGCCGAAAAATTTATTCAGGACAAACGGATTTACACGCCGAATGACATTAGAGCAGACATGCAGCAAGAATACGGTGTCCAATTAACATATCAACAAGCATATCGGGCTAAAGAAGTTGGTCTTGAAATAGTACGAGGGAACCATGCAGAGTCATACAATTTACTTCCCAAATACTTTCACGTTTTGACTAAAACTAATGAGGGTACGGTCACACATCTCGAGGAGGATGGAAATGGTAATTTCTTATATTACTTTGTTGCGCTCGGATCTTTCATCAAGGGCTTCACGCAGTACATTAGGCCTGTGATCGCTATGGATGACACTCATTTAAAGGGGCTATATAGTGGAAGCATGTTTGTAGCAACGTGTCTAGATGGTAATAATCAATTATATCCATTAGCCATTGGGGTCATGGATTCAGAAAATAATGATGTTTGAGAATGGTTTATGACGAAGTTACACGGAGTGATTGACGATAAGCCTGAGTTAGTATTTATCTTAGATCAATGTACTGCCATCAAGAGAGCCGTTTTGAAAGTATTTCACATTGCTGCTCATGGCGTTTGTTTTTACCATATCAAAGGCAATATTAAGTCAAAATTTAGGATGTCAAAGCTATTTGGGATTAATTCAAGCCAGCGTTTATTAATGTAGCAAAGGCATATAGACACGAAGAATTTAAAAGGCAACTTGAAGGGTTGTAGATGCTCCACTCGAGCACGGCTGATTACTTAAAGAATAATGTGGGTACGTGTAATTGGACAAGATCTGAATTTGGAGGTAGAAGATACAGTATACGTACCACCAATATTGCAGAAAACGTGAATTTTTTAATGAGAGAACCGCAAAAATTTCATATTACTCATCTTGTTGATCACTTCATAAAAACATTACAGCAATGGTTTTATGATAGAAAAATTGTGGCTGAATCGATGAGCACTCGTCTAACGACGTGGGCAGATGAGATAGTCGGCGAAAAGAGAATTTTGGCCGAAAGAATGACTGTTCGTCTTGTGTCTCAGCATCGATTTCATATTTTGGGTGGTGGTATAAAGGAATGGATGTTGAGTGTTAGAAAGTATATATTTATAAAGGAGAAAATCGTCATTTTACACTTCAAGTCTCACTAACATTACTACTTTTATTTATTTAAGTATTTTGTTATTTAATTATGTGTATTTCATTATAATTAGGTATTTTATGTATTTTAGGGGCATCACGATCGTTTCACAATGAATGAGTGATCAGACAACAAAACGGACGTCACATTTGAACTCAGGACGGTTGAAAACCTTAGGAGGAGCATAAAAGGAAAAATGGCACCGTTCATATATACGGTACTGTTCATACGTACGGTATTGTTCATAATACTATTTACGACACTGTTCATATATACGGTCCGATGACACGGCGTTGACCGATGATGTGGCAATGACCGATGATGTGGCAATGACCGATGATGTGGCATCGGCCTGTGACGTGGCAGCATTTGATTGGACAAATTATGTGGCATTTACTGCTTATATGGCGTTGACCGATGACGTGGTAGTGACCGATGATGTGTAACGATCTTATTGGGCTAAATTTCTTATGTACTGTGGATTGATGACGTGGCAGCATTTCAATGGAGCAAAAATCATGTGTACAGTACATGCACATACATGGGATTATTTACTATTCAAACCGCGTTACTGTGCAAATAGTATTACTGTGCAAAACCGCATTACTGTGCAAACCGTGATCAAACCGTGTTACTGTACAAACCGTGGTCAAATCGTGTTACTGTTCAAACGTTGACTGTTTTTAATCCGATGGTCATGATTCACTCAATGTATTTATAAAAAGGGAGCTTTCCTCCCCCCCTAATTTGACACCCCTGAATTCATTTCTAAGCTTAGATTTCTGTAATTCCTTCTCCTTCTTGTATTTTCTACGTATTTTAATAAATTCTCATTTTACCCCTAGTTCAAAAATGAGTAGCTAATTTTCTTTTAAGTTTGGGTTGAAGGTGAAGTCTCAACATGTTCCATTGGCTTAATTTGGTAAATTTACTTTCTCTTCCCCTCTAGTATTTGTGGTTGTTTTGACTTTTCGTCGACAAATAATAATAGTCTTGTCTAGATACCGCCCTGGTTAAACCGGCACCCTAGTAGAATGTTATTATTATTTGGCACGATAATTCCTTAGCACTATATTTATTTAAGCGTGGTTCATGAGGTGTGGAATCCCCCCTCATGATTTAATTGGCATTAATAAGAAATATTTAGCCTATGGAGCATGTTGATGCAGATCCGAATACCCAAGTAGGGATGGCAATTTCCGGGTCCGGGTCCGGGTTTAGCCGTTCCGGATCCGGACCCGGACACATAATTCTCATTACCGGACCCGCATTAAACCCGTTTTTTTTCAATCCGGGTTCGGTCCGGGTTCAACCCGGAAAAATCCGGGTTTCCAGAATCCGGGTTTTAAACCCGGATAGCTTTACTTAAGTTGCTGGAAGCCTAAGTTGCTGGAAGCCTGGAAATGAGGCTTTACTTAAGTTGCTGGAAAAAAGGGGAAGGGGAAACAGAATTCAAATTCCAGAACCAAATACTTTAGTTCAACAAATTTTCAAATACAAAACATATAACATATCCAAGTTCTAAAACAAATACAACACAATATAGAATCTAAAATTCAAAGTTTAAAATAATAAACATCCACAAATACAAATTCATAACATAATTCTACAATTTAAAGTTCAAATTTCAAATCACTAGTGCTAAAGACTAAACTCTCAATAATCCATTTCATTTGACTGTTGCTCACTCATCCAACTTTCATCAATCAAATGTTCAGCAGAAAGTATTGCTTCCTCTGGAATTCCATCTACAAAAAATGTGTAAATCATAAACATAATGAACAAGACAAATAATTAGTGATAAACTGATAATAAGAATAATACAACAAATAACTTGATTCTAATAAATAAATTTTTCATACCTTCTAAGTTTTGTTCAAGCCAAAACCAATTTTGAGTGCACACCAATGCCTCCACTGTGGATGGGTGAAGTCTACTGCGATGAGGGCTCAAATGTCTACCTCCAGTGCTAAAAGCGGACTCCGAAGCAACTGTTGACACAGGAATGGCCAAAAAGTCCCTTGCGATCTTTGCTAGTACAGGATATTTGCCTTGGTTATTCTTCCACCATGACAAAATATCAAATTGACTAGTTGAAGGCAAAGTACTCTCCTCAAGATAAAGCTCTAATTCTGATTTGGAATGAATATTCTGTGTGTTTTCATTTCTAAATAATGCCCACTCATCAGCCATTTCATCTAAATCTAAATCCAACATATTAGAATCATCTCCCGCAGCACCTTGAGAATTGGCACCATTAACCCCCCCACTTGAATTTGATATATGCTTTACTTCATACTCATGCACTAAATCAGCAAATAGCTTATGCACTCTTTCAATTTCAGATTCAGCTTTTTCCCCATATATCTTAGGAAATAAAAAGTTAATTAGTAACATTTTACGCCTAGGATCTAACATAGTCCCCACTGCAAGAACTCCATGAATAACATCCCAATACTTTTGATACTTCGCAATCATCTTAGTGGCCATATTTTTTATCCCCTCAATTGGTGATTGCAACCATGCATTCATTGACAATCTAATTTCACAAATCTTGGCAAAAAATAAATTAGATGTCGGATATCGTGTCCCCGAAAAAAGTTCTGTCAACTTATAAAAGCTTTTTAGATACTCACACATAAGCTTTGCCAAATTCCACTCTGACTCACTAGGTAAAGATGTATAATTTCTCTCACGTTCCTTTAAACGATCAAATACATCTTTATACAACAATGCAGTACTAAGCATCAAGTAAGTGGAGTTCCATCTAGTTTTACAATCAAGTACCAAGTTTTTGGTTTCCTTAATACCTAATTGTTTTTTTGCATTCTCAAATTTTTCAACTCTAGATGGTGTTGCTGTCCAATAATGGACACTATCTCTAATTTTCTCAACTCCATTTTGTATCACAGATAAACCATCTCTAACTATCAAGTTCAATATATGAGCACAACAACGCATATGAAAGAATTTGCCACCCATAATCATTGAACTAGTAGAAAATTTTCCTAACAACAAGGCAATCATAGAATCATTCACAAAGACAATTATCAGCTATCTGATGTTTTCTATCTATATTCCAATCCATCAAACAATCATATAACTCATTACACATTACCTCAGCACTATGTGGAGCTGGCACATATATAAACCTAACAATGTGAAAAAATAATTAAAATATTAGACAAGACACTAATTTATGCTTAAACAAAAATAAAATATTGTTTCAAGAATATTACCTCATTATACGACTTCGCAAGACCCATGAACTGTCAATGTAATGTGCTGTAATAACCATGTATCCTTTTTTTTTTGTTACTAGTAGTCCACATATCTGTAGTAACCGCGATTCTACTCTCACAAGCTTCTAAAATACCCATTGTCTTTTTCTTTTCAACATCATAAAGCCTCAAAATTTCAGCTTTGATGGTGTTTCTACTAATAGTCTCAATAGAAGGTTGGAGTAACTTCAACAAGTCATAAAACCCAACATACTCAACAAATGCCAAGGGGAGCTCATGTAGTACAATCATTCTAGCCACAAAAAGCTTTACTGTAGCCATATCCCATTTTGATTCAGAACTACAATTACTAAGTGAAGTGGTTCCATCAGCTTTAGAAGAAAAAGATAGGTGCATTTGCTGTACATTCTTGAATGACCTTCTAGGACAACGTTTAGCATGGTTTATTAAATGATTAGTACCCCTCGAATAATGTCCTTGCATAGCTAACCCACAGTAATTGCAAATCGCCTTAACTTCCTCACCCAACTTAACTTTTTTGAAATGATTCCAAGCATCAGAGACTGCTCTACCACTATCTCGTTTTTGTGAAGTGACAGAATCAATATTACTCCTACGACCACGGCCACGGCCACGGCCACGACTACTCCCCTGAACTGCTACTGTTGAATTTGGTTCTAATTCAACAGCTGTATTATTATTATTTTCTGATTCTGTCCTAACTCTGACACAAACACTTTCATCACTTTTTTCAGAAGCATCCAAGTTGATTCTTTGCTCATTTTCCATATCAATTTTTCACTCTACAAAAATTATGTCAAGATATAATTAATTCCAGCAACTTCTTCTAATTTATATGCTATGTTTAACCGTAAAAGCTATAAATATTTTAGACATACCATTTCTATTCTATTAACGGCAACAATAAAAAATAATTCAAAAATAAATAAACTGTAAATAAATAAACTGTAAATAATAAAATTGAAGCATAACAGTTTATCATGTAAACCATGATAAACTGTAAATAATAAAATTGCAATCACAGTTTATTAAATTGCAATCACAGCAAGATATTAAAATTGCAAAGTGCAAACAGAGCAAAACAACACATAAATTGCAATCATAGTCTAATTAAATTGCGAAGACAGGACAGTATAATTTCAGAGCATAACAACGCATAGAAAAGCTGAGACTAAGGTGGATAATCAAAGCGTAATAGAATATAAATTGTAAAGAGAAAAGCTGAGACTCACAAAGATTCACAGCGGCAGCTTAAGGATATGCTGATCAACACAGAACACAGCCGCGACTAAGGTGGATTCAACCCCTTTGCTGGCCGCGACAGAGTGAGAGATGAGAAGAGTGGTGAAACGAACACAGCCGCACCGTTACTGTGAAGGTGATGAGTGATGACAGCCACGCCTAACGCCACGAAGGATCTGATCTGAAGAAATAAATTGCAGGAGAGTTGAAGAGAGAGTGAAATAGATTGAGTGAGGAATGGCCGAATGGGTGAGGGAGATTGAGAGAGGAACGGGTGAGGGAGATTGAGTGAGGAACGGGTGAGAGATTGAGAGAATAGAAATTACAGATTAAGATTCGAGAGTGAGAGATCGAGATTCAAGAGTGAGAGATCGAGATCGAGAGTGAGAGATCGAGATCGAGAGTGAAAGAGGATTAGGAACGAGTGAGAGTCTGAGACTGAGAGAGAATGAGAGATTGAATCGTGACCTAGGGTTACTTTTGTTTTGTTTTTTTTTTCTATTTATATTTAATAATTTCTAAAAAAATTAATATTAAAATAAATAATTTCCGGATCCGGGTTTCGGATTTGCGGGTTCACCTGAAACCGGATCCGGACCCGGAAGCATGCGGGTTCTCAAAAACTAATCCGGTTCCGCATATAAATATTTCCGGTACGGGTTGAACCCGGACCGGATTTTCCGGGTTAAGTCCGGGTCCGATCCGGGTCCGGGTTTGGCTGCCATCCCTATACCCAAGTGCTTTATCTCAATAGTTTCCACTTTAAGTTATTCCTGCCATTCCAATTTGAATTCTAGCATATTTCAAATTCCTTTCACCATAAATTCATCCACACATTTAAGAAAATTAATTCTACACATAATTAAAATCAACCTCCTCGTGGGATCGACACTCGTCACCATTAATCTATTCTACAATAAATTCGTGCGCTTGCGAGTTCAATAAACTTTGCACAACAATGGATAGTTGACATTTATGAAAGGACTTGCTCCTGTAGAGTATTTTAACTCGATCAACTTGTTTGTGCGCATGCAATTGCTGCTTGTCTGACCATCCATGTGGATTACATAAGTCTTTGCTCTGATTATTACTCTAAAGATTCATTGGTCATGGCATATGCAGAACCAGTGGAGCCAGTTGGCGACATGACAGATTGGGACATTCCAGAAGAAATCCAGGGAATCAGAGTTAACCCACCGATCGAAGCACCACCACCTGGTCGTCGTCCGGAGTTAAGAATTCCTTCTATCGATGAGGATGTTAACCGAAGAACTGTGAGATGCGGGCGATGCAACCAACCAGGTCATAACCGCAAGAGATGTAAAAATCTCATCGCGTCGAATCCAAACTGGTTGTATCATTCTAATGCATTATGGATTCTGAACTCTTATTTTAGTTTATTTTACATTAATATATAATAAGGTATTTTTTATATTTATTTACATAATAAGTACTAAAGTAGATCAACAATTACTTATAACTAAACATATGAATATATCAAAAGTTTATATCCATTAGAATAATCAACATCCATACATCAAGTCTGAACACAATACAATGACTTATACGGCAATATCGCCCGTAAATATATCTACAGCAATTTTCTTCCTGGAGTAATGCCCGTGGCTACCATCAAAATCAAGTTTGAGCCCGAACATCAAATACATTGTAAATATCAACATAAATACACCGCAATCACCACTTCCAGGTTCTTGTTGGGGCACATCCTTAACAATTCTTACTTTCCAAGTGTTGACACTCTGCAGCTCAGGTCGAATGTTGTAGAATCCAACATGTTGAAGCCATTGAGGGAAGACGACCTGAAAAGGTTTGAATTTACGCAAATATATTTTGTCATCCGAAAGGTAACCAACGAGTCGTAAATCTGCACCCTCTTCGCGCGAAGGTCCGCTCGAACTAGCACCCAATGATCGCCGCCCAAATTCATAGGAATGAATATCTACATAAATAAAATGTTAAATTATCATATTTTATACACAACTACTATAAGATTGAGTGACAATTCTTACCACATCGACGTCCGTAAACAATTTGGACATGATATCTTCCCGCCTATCTATATGGATGTTCAAGTTGTTGCCATATTGTAATGAATGGACATCACAACTACCATTGTTCCATAATTGCTTTAGGAACACCTATTGCATAATGAGTAAGAAATTAATAAGATTTTAGTTATTTAAAATATCAAAATTATAGTTAATGATTACAGAGTTCGTAAACATGCCTAAAAATAAGTATTTGTATGCGTGATGCGCTGTGGTAGTGTATTTGGAAATTACCGTTGCTTCTCGCTGATCAAGAGGTAAAATGTGTGAATATGCTGTAGAGGGATTAAACCAAGTAAATTTAGCATGATTAAACCAAGTAAATTTAGAAGGACTAAACCAAGTAAATTTAGAACAGAATTCATGCCATTGGAAAGATGAACAATGTTGTAATGTTTTGACCATTAGGCATACTTACCTCGTCGCTGAGCCACCCCATCGAAGCATTGCCCATGAGTATTTCAAAGAAATTTCGGGACTGTTGGACGGGCCGATCCACAGAAATTTTACCGACAAACCACTGATCAAACTCCTCACATAACCTTGAATCTTCCAGTCCCCTAAGCGGATTCATATCCACACTCGATCTTTCATCAATCTCATTATCCGTAATTTTGGGTGTGGGTAGAGGCCTAACATTCTTAACTCTCTTGAAATGAGGAATGAAGTAAGGACTGCCAAAGATATACGACGGTCTGTACGGACGTCCAAACTTACTAACGTTGGGCGGTGGCTCCGTGAATATTTGTACACTGTCACCACTTATATCCCATAGAGACTGTACAACGACATGGGGGGGTGCTCGTCGTCATTACCGACATCGTATATTAAACTAATTTCGGGTTTCAAACCATAGTAACATAACCGAATCATGTAAAACTTGCTCACCATATACAAGCGGCCAAACGGAGAATCACCGTATGCGCCCTTCGAAGAACCTGCGCCAAACGACGCCATAAACTCCATGACCGCTTCTCTATACTGTTGTGCGTCTCTGCGTTCTGCCTGAAGTGCTGACCTCAGTTCGTTAATGGAATTGTGTCCTGCTTGAAGTTCCGACCTCAATTTGTGAATGGAACACTCTATTCTGTCTATCCGTTGAGCGAAATAATCATTGCGGAACTTAGTCCTTTCATATTATTACGAAATAAAAAAGTAATGAGAAAGTTATGAAGTTAGGTATATGTGATGAAATAAAATGATCAGAACGACGGAAGTAACCTCTGGCTCATAGCTGTCATCTGAATCGTGTGCGGGTTCGTCATGGTCGTCGGCAGCAAAGTCATCCTCAACAAGACTTTGTTGCAGTTCTGTTTGACTCGTGGTGTCATGAACCGCCTCTTTTGGTCTTGTATTGGATGGCGCGTTGATTGAAGGCTGGTGCTGCAGCAAGTGAAATAGAAAAATAGTTAATACCAAAAAAAATAAAAATACTTTAATTGATAATGCTGTAAAGGATACCCACATTACGAACCGAACTTGACATACATGGCACATAATCTTCGACAATCTGCCAATAATATGTACCTCTCTCCTTTGCGTATGGTTCGATGGTTTGTAAAATGTTGTCTTCATTATGTTGTAAAAAATATCAGATTTTAAGTTAGCATAATCAACTAGTATTTAACAGTTACATATAGATATACATATAAATTACTTACAAGATTCTCGTTGTCATTAAGGCATGAATAGACTTCATTGAAGTTTATATTCGAAGAAGACTTGGGCTTCCATCGCACGATCCGAGGACCTTTCGTCTTAATTTTCACCACCCACTGTTCTGGTAGTCCTCCAATCGCTTTAAAAATTCATACCTTTAACAAGGAAACATATAAAGTCACAAAACGTTTCATTATATATTCATTATAACAAAACTAAGTTATATAAAAAAAAATTCTTCACTCACATGCACTCCAGACGTAAAGCCGTAAACATTATATTTTTCAAGTCTATGCGCGGGATTTTTTGCGCATTACTTTTTAAATTTATTGGCTTTTCCGTTCAATGCATTATCAAGACTTTCATATATCATTTTCTATGACAAACGACCCCACGGATGAGTTCGAAAGTGATTTATGTCATCTACCTCGTTAAGCAAAATTGAAGTTGATTTGACAATAATCTTTTCTTCCGTTTTGTACTCTATCAGCAAAGTAAAGGAGGGCGATCTTTAGCGTATTAGTTTCATCCATAGTCTTGAAGTCTAAGTTTATAAATATTTGGTCAAACTGGCCAAGATTTATCTCGCGAAACCGGCCGGTAAAATACTTCTTCAGTAACTTATGCATTGTTTTATGTTGTGTCAGCACGGCATCTCCGCCATAGCAAAGTCCTATTATTAGGCACCACTCTCCAATCGATAGCCGTATCAAATGGTCGCCAACTTGAAACCATAACTCATCTTTGTCATTTCCAGAGTCATGGGACACTTGCCGAAGCAATATATTATGGACAATTACCCCACTGAACGGATAGTTTCAGCATTTAAGAAAATGACCAAATATATTATCTTTGAACAGTTTCAACAGCTGCTTTGTTAATTTTTCTCGGATGGCATTAACAACGACATCTAATTTGCACATACTTATGATACGCCCGGGAAAGTGATTGCCATAAGGTATCTTCATCATTCCCGGTTCTTTTCTTGGTCCGGGTGGATTATGCAATGCCATTTTTTATTTGCCCATTTATCTGGTACAAGTTAAAAATATTACATGTTAATAAATTATCAACCAAAAAAAAAAGTTGCTACCTCATGGTGGGACGGGGTGCGTGTTGCATCAAGAGGCAGCACCAAGCACCAAGAGCAAGGCCTGTCGTACGCAGGATAAGAGCAGACAGGAGCGCGCGAGGCCGCGCATCTCGTGTGCGACAGGCATCCCGCGCGCACGAGACCACGCATGTCGTGCACATCTCGTGTGCGACAGGCGCAGCCTCGCGCCTGCGGGATGCTCCTGTCCCACGCATCTCGCGCGACAGGGGAGGCCTCGCTCGCGGGATGCGCCTGTCGCACAAGAGAGGCACGCGACAGAAGCAGCCGCCTGTGCGGGGAACGCGCGACAGGAGTAGCCGCACGCACTCGTCCCTTCCCTTTCTCTTCCCTTCCCTTTCCCACATGTATCTCACCCACGACCGCCATTAAACACCAACAACAGCCCAAATACTCAATCCATCACCAATGCAACCAACACAACAACAACAACAACAACAACAAAAACCAAGTTTTCAAGAACTCACCTAGGGTTTCCAATTTTTGTCTTTGATTTTGGAGATCTCCTAAGATTTTCAACGTGATTTAGCTTGTTTGAGCCGCCCACAACTTCCTCCGCTGCCGATCTACGCCGCCGACGATGTACACGTGATTCCGGTGATGAGATTTCAGTAAGAGGGGGAGGAATTATGCTTGAGAGAAACGTGAGAATGGCGAGGGTAATTTCGTACTCAAATTTTGGACTTGACTAATATTGAGAGAAAAAAGTTTGGGGGATTAAAGTTGAAAATTACATAAATCTTGTGGCTAAGTTTGTAAATTTCCCAAAATATAATGAAACACATGCATATATCAAATCAGTATAAGAAGAAAGATATGCTAGAGGAAATTAAGCAGTCGCGAGAAACTTCAATTTATGGTTGGTAAAGACTTTTGTGTAAATGACAGGCTGATCAAACTACCGAACTATTTTCAAAATCTAAGCTTCAACCTTACATAAATTTATCATCTACTTTAAAGCAAAAATATAATAATTTTGCATTATCATCTTTCTCATTCATAATAATTATGTGTCGGGTTACAAGATCCAAATCTTCTTGGAAATCAGTGACAATGTGTGGAAATCAATGTATTAATTTCTGTGTAATATATGTATAATAAAAGGATTTTGCTACGTTACGATTAACGTAACGCTCTCACAATGATCATGGGCCCCATCCACGATCGTTGTGAGGAAATGCGCGTTAATCATAACGTAGGCGGCTCCATAATAAAATATTATATCACGTACCAATAATAGTAATTGACTTAACAATCACTCGATTCACTCCATGTTAAATAAAAAATAGTATCACGTATGCACGTTTACATGCGTGCCATTTTTATTATTATTGCTACTATTAACTTGTTAGGTCTTCGAAAGCCGAAACTATGTACTGTTGCTGCGATATGGTCCGTGAAACACACACATTTCTTGATAGAATTACTTTTTTTTTTCTTTTTTGGGTGTTAAAATAGTCACAAATAGACAATAGTGTCTTTTAATTCATAAATTAAACTATTGTTTTTTGAGAAACAAATCATATCTGGGTTGTGATTTGTAAATCAAGCCAAGAACCAGAATCTCCTCAAAGTTGTCTATCAGTTAACAATCTATATATAGCTAGGGCTAATGGTTTGGTCGTGGCATGGCCATAATTTTACGGGACAAGTCTGCGGCTAAGTTAACAATGAATTATGGGTCTCCCTTTTTCCTTTTTCATATAAAAATCACCGAAGTAGAGATTGAATCAAATCTGAACTAAAAATTGATTTTTAGCAACAGATACTTCTGTTTTATTTAGTTTTTCTAACCCAGCAGCTGTAGCCTTATTAATTTTATTTAAAACTTTAAATGATGGATCATTAAAGTGGATCTTTGATTCGGGAGAGAAACCCGTTTGAACTTTGACAAAAAGTGATTTATTTAATTTTATATTAAATGCATTATTATTACAAGGGAAAAAAAATAACAACTAATATTTCTGCTCTATTAGAATAAAAAAATAAATCACTTTTTGTCATAGTGTGAAAACGATGCCGTAATTTGAGGATGAAAGCCTACACGTAGGTCTTTATTTTTTAAAGAACAAATACATATATCAAATCTGTGGGAAAGCATTTTTTTTTTTGTATAATTTCAAGCAAATCAATTGAGTATTGAGTTCTAAGATAGGTTCATTGGCATAACATCATCATATCTCAATGCAATTTAGTGACACCAAGGAAAAGGTTCACATTGAGTAGAGAAAGAAAAATCGATCATGCCAAAGGGCATGGCCGATGGTTGGGCATTGCCGCCTCGTGAGCGGCATTCAACAAAAGCGTTGCTAAATGTTATATTCTCCTCACAAAAATGTGAGTGGAGTAGAGTGTCCTCCTCTGTGAGGTCATTTGTCTGGGCGTATCTTCATAATTGAATGTAATAATATAAGTCTAATATATGTCGATTGTAAATATCAAGATAGTGTATAACTTTAATAGCATTTGTGTAAATAATGTAATAGATTCTACAGAATGTAGGCAAAAAAAAAAAAAAAAAAAAAATCGAACATGAAAACAAAAAGAAATAATAATAATAATAATGATAATGATAATTGTGGCAATAAAAATAGACTACAGGTCATTAAGAGTCAAGGGTATTCAGAATCTAATTCAATCCGCTCAATCTGTCTGATCCGTAGAAATTTAATCCGTAAAAGTTCAATCTGTGGATTAGTGGATTGGATTGAATTGAAAATTTAAAAATCTGCAATCGGTGGATTGGATATGAATTTATTTTTATAAATCCACAAAAATTTACAAATCTGCAAAAAAATAAAAAAAAAATTAATTAAAAAATTAAACTTGTAAATATACCATTAGTACTTACTAATAAATAAATAAGTTAAAATATTGTTATTTTAACATCATATTATATCTTATCTGATAATAATATAAAATAATTTTTTCGTGTAAAATAAAATAATATCTTATCCGATAATAATATAAAATAAACAAATATACCTTTTGAAGCAATTAATTTTCACGTATTGATTTAAACAAATGAGAATTGTTTTCTTTTTGGTGTGTTACATTTTGAAACTTTGAATGTATTTTCTATCTTTATTTAAATAATTAATTTATGTAAATCTTATTTAATTTTGACTCTAATTGGTAGTAAAATTATTTTTATATTAATTTTTTATTTAGTTAGTTCATGGATATAACATAATTAAATTTTTTTATCACACAAACCAATCTGTGAAATGGTGGATTAGTTTTTAATTGGGTCAAATTCACATTCAATCCGCAGACATATATATTGGATTTGGATTAAATTTTACCAATCCGTAAATTGAATTAGATTAGAAATTTATACACCGTAAAATCATGAATCGGATATTAATTGATGTCTGATCTATAGAATCAGCAAAATCCGCAAAACACCCTATATAAGAGTTTTTCAATGTTTTAGTAGCTAGAAAGAGCCATATTAATTGAATCACGTTTTAGTTATGCTTTTTTTTTTCGGTTGGTTGTCCCATGCATTGATCGAACTTTTTAACAACCTTTTGAGTGTCCATATCTTTTGCCTTAGATCTTCATTATTTGAGTGTGAGGGAGTGGCTCTAGCCACTTGAGCAGTTTGTATCCTGCTGTTTAAGAAACTTCACATGCTCAAACATTTATTAATTTTCTAATCATCTAACAACATTCATACTTTAGTGGATAATACTTTTGTACCATTACTAAAAGACTTTTTAAATAAAAAGTAAATCTTATTTGAAGAGTCACATTACTATTAAAACACTTCAAAAGATACTTTAATTAAGATTTTTTAAATAAAATATAATTTTTACGATTTAATATTTCGAACAGATTTCTCCCCCTTCAAATAATATTTTATTATTTTTTATTAGAATAAAAAAAAATTATAAAGCCTATAATTACTATTTCTTTTTCCTTAAAAACAAATCTATTAAATATCATTAAGCTAATACACATCCCACTGCATAAATTTTTCTAATTGTTGCATATATGTTTAATTTATTAATTACTAGCTTTTTTTTTTAAATTAGCATGCACTAAATTAAAAATGGACAAACATAACGAAAAAATATATTAAGAATTATTAAGAGATAAATTTTTAAAACATAATAATTATAATGACATTTAAAATCAACACAAAATTACTTATAAAGAAAGATTTGATTAAAAGAATTGGAGTTTGTAATTTTCGGAGTCTTGTGGGGTGTGTGTGATAACGAGGGCATGGATTTGTTTGATTTGGTTTGAGTTTTTGATAAAGCGTTGGAGAAGTTGGAGAAGAAATTCGGAGGAATGTGGAGGCATATACATAGGGATGGCAACGGGCACCACTCGCAGCGGGTTTGTCATTACTAAATCCAAACCCGCATAAAATTTAAATTATCAAACCCACCCGTAATCCGCAGCGGGTTTTAATTTTTTTAAGAAAACCCACCCGCAGCGGGTTTTGATAATTACCAAACCCGCAATGGTACCCGGCGGATTTTTTGCGGGTTTCAACATTTAAAATTATAAATGTTTAATATATAAATTTATAATAATAATCTCAAATTCCATATAACATACTCAATTTTATATTTAAACAATATAAATGAAAAATTAAAACTTCAACATCAATCCAACACAAATTCTGCATTTAAAATTATAAATGTTTAATATATAAATTTATAATAATAATCTCAAATTCCATATAACATACTCAATTTTATATTTAAACAATATAAATGAAAAATTAAAATTGCAACATCAATCCAACACAAATTCACGAATTCAAATATAAATTACACAAATCCATTTAAAAAACACAAACTAATATACAAAAATAACAATTATATTTCATTTTATCATTTAAAATAAGCTCCAAGACAAGATATTTATTTCATTCACCACCACAAGCACCCATCCAACACGATGTCTAATAATAATTAAGATTAATATTTTCAAATACTAATTCAAGAAAAATATTATAATAATAAAATAATTCATGTATTAAGTTAAAGAAAATAGTACATACAAAATTATAATAGGTAGATGGGCATTAAGTCAAAAGAAAAATGTCTTTAGTTTCTTTAGGTCATGACTTTATAATGAGAGATGAGACACTTAAATATATACACAACTTTTGTCCTTGTGTAATATGGTAATTTAAATAATTATATTATTTTCCTAATACATTTTTTAGATTAAAATTATATTAAAAATGTTTAAAAAAAATATTGCGGGTTTGGTGGATATCCATGCGGGTATCCACCGGATATAAGACTAATACCAAACCCACCCGCATCCATGTGCGGGTTTTAGTTTATAATACTAAACCCGCCCGCAACGGGTAAAATTACCCGCAGCGGGCGGGTTTTGGCGGGTGGGTTTGGGCGGGTTTGCAGGTTTGTGGGTATAATTGCCATCCCTACATATACAGGAAACAAGTCACTTCTTGTCTGTAGCCTGCAAGCTGCACAGTCGAAACCAAAACTGGCCATCTTATACACTTAGGAGGTGTTTTGTTTTAAGAAACGGAAGAAGAGGAGAGTAGAGGAAAGTGGAAAAAAAGGAGAAGAGAGTATATTGAAATTATTTTTTAATATTTGATTTATTCTAAAATTATACAAAGAAAGAAAATGTCTTAACTTTTATTTGGACACTTTCACCCTTTAGTGTTAAACTTTTAATATTTAGTATAAATATAATTCAAAAATTAAACAATAAATTTATATTTAATATATTATATAAATAACTAATAAAAATTTATTTTAGATAATATCATCATATTTATAATTAAACTGCATTTAAAAAGTTTATTAACATAATTTTATTTTAAAATTAGTTTAATTTAATCTATTTCTAAATAAATTTTGACATAATACAAACAATTTCTTAATTAATATATTATAATTTTAAAATTTTATTTGAACAACAAAAAAATTTGAGTTCATGCATGGCCATGCACCGTACCGTGTCATTTCAACTCAAGAATTGTATGAAAATACTCGAACTTGACGATCATGGTTAAACAACTTATTTGGCCAAAATACTTGATGTTTGTCTGGATCTGAGATAGTTAGAAAGTTTTCCAATTTCTTTTAACCGTATTTGAGGAAGATAGATTCATTTTTTCACTTGTGTTATGGTATAATGGTGTTGATCGTTGTTATGGTATAAGCGGTATGATGATGTGATTCGTCTTGATGTGATGTGGCGGTCCGGCGACTGTTTAAATTTGTATTTTTATTTTTTTTAAGTTAAATAAATAAATAAAGTGATTTTATTAAATTATTTAAACCACTACTTTAACTTTTACTAATATAAAATTAATTATCTATAATATTAAATTGATAAAATTAAATTGTAAATAATAATTATTTGATAATATTAAATAAGTTAATAAAAATTGAATGGGTAATTTTGGATGTTTTGGCTTCCAATAGAGGTGGAATTCAAATTCATCACTCTTTGGTGTGGAATCTAAATTTCACATTATGATATATATTAAATTCTAATAAAAATTAAATTCTTATAAATTATGATAAATCAAACAAAATAAATAAATAAATAATTTAAATTATTTCCCTTCCCCCCTTCCTCTCCCTCCAACCAAACGCCTCCTTAACGACTCAGTAGACTGCGGTAAAGGGTGACGAGATAGAGCTAAGCTAAAGTAAGCGAGTCCAGAAACCTGCTTCTATTTCGCCCTGTTTGAGCCCAATTGAGTTCTAGCCTGTTCACTGTTCACCGTAATCGCTTAGTCTTATTGATAACACGTCACCGTTAGTCAACGCTGACATATATTGATGCATGCGGGCATAAAGGATCTGTGTCGCTGACGACGCTGAGTAGATAATGATAGCAGCTGCTTCGAGAATCTTGAGCAGATCAACTCCGCTTCTTAAGCCCTCTCTCGCAAGGACTCGCTTTCCCGCCGGTTATCGCTTTGCAGTCAGATCAATGGCGGACTCTGCAGCTTCTTCCTTCAAGAAAATCCAGATTCAGAGAGATGACACTGTAAGCTTCATTTCACGGTCTTTTTTATTTTCTTTCCTGAATTTTTTTTTGTTTTTACTTGATGGGTCGTTATCATTTTGTTATAATTGTCTGTATCCTATGAAGAGACATGTTGGGTAGACTCGTAGCAGTAAGAATTTGGTCAAAAGAAATCATTTTTGTGTTTGACTAAAATAGTATTTGTTTGTAAATTGTAACGGATGTTCGTAATAACAGTTAAAAAGTGCTTGATGAACACTATTTTATTTGATAGTTAATGTTTACCACCCAGCACCAACTTACATATTTTATTTTACCCAAACATACCCGTAATCAGCTCAAGGCATAATAAATCATAATCGTTATTGTGTTGTTTTATTAGTTTAGAATTCATTGCAAAAAATAGACGTTGGTTGGGCTTATGATTTCTGTTCTTGTAATTATGGATTAGACTTTTGATGCATATGTGGTTGGCAAAGAGGACGCTCCTGGGATTGTTGTAGTTCAGGAGTGGTGGGGTGTTGATTTTGAGATCAAGAACCATGCTGTCAAAATCTCCCAACTAAATCCTGGATTCAAGGCACTTATACCAGAGTAAGACTTTATGAACATTTTCATCATACATTTCATTTTCTTATCATTGTATTGTTATTATGTTTATCTAACAGTTACTGCTTGTGAGTGCTAAAAGTGTTGTGCCTCGTGTTTCAGTTTATATCGAGGAAAGGTTGGTTTGGATACTGCTGAAGCACAGCACTTGATGAGTGGTCTTGATTGGCCAGGTGCTGTCAAGGATATCCACGCTTCAGTTAATTGGCTTAAGGCAAATGGTTCCAAGAAGGTTTTCACAGTCTGCTTGCCTAAGTCGATAATGTTCATTAAATTCTTTTAGATTATTGGTCTAGTTTTTTGTACCACTTCATGGTTTGAATATATAGTTTTATCGTGCTTGACATCAGTATTATGTATCATAATTCGTAAAATATTAGGATTATATCACATCGCCATCAGGTCTCATGTTGTGCTCCAGAATGCAAAGCATATGTAAGGCATACGCCTCCTTCCTTGGAAGTTGGGTTTGATTCAAAATATTCCCCCTTACCATACCAAATTATGAGGACTCGATCACACAATCATATGCATAACTGTAATTGTAGTTTTATATTCATGGTCTTATATTTAGATCTGCCAGTTGTGCTGACATCCAGTTCTTCTGAACCATGTTGCTTATGCTTTGTCAGTAAGTGTCAGTCAATCGGATGGTCAAATTCAATTTGATGCATTTTATTTTGGCCCGTATTTTTCAGTAGTATGTGCTTCACTTTACCACAAAAGGTTAAAATGATATATACCTCCCATCATTATCAGAAAACCTCCATAATAACTAAATAAATACTAAAGAGTGGTGAGATACACTTTAGGACTACTCATTATAGAAAAGATGCATCTCTATCTGTAGGGGTGCGCAAAAATACCAACCCGCACCAACACAAACAAAAAATTATATAGCTTGGTTGGGTTAACAATTTGTTTGGGTTGTCTATTAATTGGGTTGGTGTGGGTTCACAGCCCAAATTTTTTTGGCCCACCTAGCCACCCCTGCCAATTAGAACCCCCGTTTCCCAAATCAGCAAAAACAGAGTCCACATCCTGTGCAGCTCTGCCTCCCCTATCTCATGAGTGGCATCCTAAAATTTGTATACATGAATGGCTGGATTATTTAAATGGTGAAATGACTTCCTGTTAAACTTAGAGCTAAACTTTATCCTGTGTATTAACTGGTTTTTTGCTTTATAGCTGAAAACTACATACATGCAGGCTTCAATAAATAACTTATGGAATTTCAATAGGTTGGCGTGGCTGGATATTGCATGGGAGGTGCTCTTGCTATTGCAAGTTCTGTCTTAGTTCCAGAGGTTGATGCTGTTGTTTCATTTTATGGGGTTCCCCCACCCGAGCTTGCCGATCCTACCCAGGCTAAGGCACCTGTTCAAGCTCATTTCGGGGAGCTTGACAGTTTTGTTGGCTTTTCAGATGTGAAAGTATGGCTATTTCTTTCCTTTATTTTTTTTCTTAGGGCTATTTCTTTCAAATCTTTTAAATTATATTAATTACCATTGTGTGTGTTTTTCCTGTCGGGACTTAACATTTGACCTGCCTGCATCATCAAGATGCTGTTCATGACAGATATGTTTAAATGAATACCAATTATTTTGTTTTGGGCATTTTTATCAGTTATTTAGCTTGTATGACAGCCCATATTTCTCTTTGTCCATTTGCCAATAATGGGCTTTATTCAACAGGTTTTAAGTTATAAAAATGCATTAGTTTTGTTCTTTAAATGAAAAAGTTATCTGCATTGTCCTTCATAAGTATCTCTTTTCCTATTTGATAACCTTTCTTTATGTTTAAAGCATGCGGACACCTTACAATAGTTTATCATCATCTCCAAGAATAGATGTGAAGTAATGAGATCATGGGAAATTTGAGAGAATCAGCAAATATTTTAAGACTCAAAAAAAAAAAAGAGAAAAATTTGAAGTTTGAAGTAGTTATGTTTAATTAATTTATTTTGTTACGTTGTGAAACTGTTTCTTTTAGTTTTTTAATCATTCTACAGATATAATGTCAGATAATATGTGTTTATTTTTTCAAATTGCTGCTACAGTAGTGAAACCGCGGAATGACTTGAGTGGGTTGTTGCCACAAGAAGGAATTCTTAAAAAAAAAAAAAAATCTAATTTTTTGCTGGCTTCTGAGTTTCAGACTGCCAAAGCATTGGAGGAAAAGCTGAAAGCATCTGGTGTTCCATATGAGGTACATATTTATCCTGGCAATGCGCATGCCTTCATGAACATTTCTCTGGATGGAGTGAAGAGGAGGAAAGAAATGGGAATGGATGATCACGATCCAGCCGCAGTTGAGCTGGCATGGTCTCGCTTCCAATCATGGATGGCCCGCTACTTATCTGCTTAAGTAATTCACTAGTGTTATGAATCTATGGTGTTTACGTTGCTGGCATCATTAAATAAATAACCGTGTGTGTTGCCTCTACATATAACACAACTGTAAGTATCCTTTTGTTTACAAAAGGGTTTGATACTGGGATATGTCTGTTTGTAGTTTGCCCGTATTGTATGTTTGCTGAAGGATTATTGAATATCACAAAGGTGAACTTCACAACTTGTGTGAACGGGGACCTGCACGGTTGGATTAAAACAACTTTGGCAGAGAAGGTTTCTTCTCTGGACCAAAAGATTCATTGCTTGTGGTCCTATGATTTGCAATCAAGTATCGAGTCTCAACTAGGTGACTTTATCTAGAAAATTGGAAAATGATGGAGATTGCGACTATTCTGCATGCTTTGATGACTTCTGCGGAACAAATTACTTGGATGACTGAGTAGGAAATAGGAATGAATGAACATTTGAAACTGAGAGTCATTATTTCATTAATGGGTGTGGCCCTCTTTCTATTTGATTGTTTCAATATTGTCAATGCGTGAAGCGGATTCTAGCATGCTCGAAGCTTTTCTCGTTTTAACTCATTTGGTCGTCAAAGTACAGCTCTACTTCTAACCATGTTGTCTTTCTTTGACGATGTGAGGAAAGGACCTAAATTGCAGAAATCGGTCTTAGATGGGGCGCTTAGCTGCATTTTTGGAAATGTTCATGGTAGGAGCCGACTCTCGTAGTAGTACTAGACACAATAATAAATTGAGTAGTGCTAAGTATTCTAAATTTTTTATTTTAAATGATGTAATATTTATTAATTAGTTTGTAAGAAAATATAATTAATTCACTTAAATCTTATAAAAAATTATCGATCATTTAATTAACGACATATTATTTTGAATAAAAAAAATTTTAAATGTCTATCATTACTCTAATAAATATTTAATTAGCTGAAATTTCTAGCTAGGTTTAATAAATATTTAATTCGTTGAAATTTCTAGCTAGGTTTGGTACACTTAAGAACAGTCGATGAAATTCAATTTTCCACATGTAACGATCCAGAATTAAGAATAATGAACAGCCCTAGATGCAAAAATGGTTGCCTCATGAACCAGGTTCACACATATTAACATTAATGCTTGCTTGCTTCTGATCCGGTTGCCCAACAAAGAAAAATGGAAGCGCTTTCTAATTTGTGGTTTGAAAATTGTTGCACGTTGCACAAATTTCGACAAATAGTTGGACTGTGTTAACTCCGAAAATTCTAATTAACAATGAACGACCAGGTAGAATGAGAACTGAGGTTATATCTATCACTGTGATAATGTCTTTAGCGATGGGTTGAGTTTGATAGTGAGTTTAGTGATTTGTTCAAGACTGTTACAGCATTGAGATAATTAATTTAGTGTATATGATCAGTTGAATTAGGAGACCTCACAGATTGATTCTTTTGCTTCTAGAAATGTACTCAATAAACATCCAATTTACTGACAACCTCAAACACCAGGTGAAAAGATAGGATCTTTGATATTTAAATAAAATCCTCCATAATCATTTCTCAACTTATGCTATATCTTAGTTTAAAAAAAAAAATTAAAATATTTTGAGAAATGTAACTTGTAATAGGAAAAAAATATATATCAATAACGCTAGAATTGTAAAATTGTTTTCTAAGTGAAAGGTCGCAATTTTTTTATTTTGAACATGTGCTACATGTTAGTTAATTTTATTTTTTATCACTAATGTGTAAATATTACTTCACTTATCAATGAACGATATGTTAGATGTTGCATCACTTGAGACATAAACTATCTATTTAAACTATGTAAATGCATCATTACTTAGACCGCCATTGCATGTTTCATGCAACACATCATAGGTACAAACTCCATTAATTACTAGTGTCTAGCCCATCTCTTTGAAATTACTAAATCAAAGACATAGTTGGATTTGGATTTAGTGCTGGTTGATCTTTTTACTAATCTTTTAGAAAGATACAATTAGTAATTATGAGATAAAAAGATAAAATTAATAAAATCTTAATCATATGTTACTATACATGATTGTTTGGTAGAAGATTATGAAATGTTAAACACAGATTGGCTAAACATTTGATTCAAATCCTTTAAGAATTAAAATTAGACTATATAACTAATCCATTGGACTGCTTTAATGAAATTTATAAATGCATTCAAAGTCCAACTTCTCATAAATACAAATCACGAGAGGACCACATGGTTTCATGCATTCCATAGGGTCCGTTGAAGCACAAAGTCACACATGTTCTTTGTAGGATAGCTAGGTTTGGTTGTTGAATATGAACTCACTTTAATAATTTGATAGTCTAATTGGTTAGGTTTCACACATTCAGCTAGTTCTGATTCTATAATTATTTTATTAGTTTAGTTGTCACGTATCATCATCCTTAAATGTGTGCATAGACTCGTTTAGTTGCTAATCGATCAAATAAAAATTATGTCTTTAAATCATAAATATGTATGGTATTTGAACTTAGCATTTGAAAACAAAAACTACTGAATGGATTAGCACATTTTTGTGTAATTATATTTTAATCCCCTAAAGTTTTCATTTCTTATATTTTATAGACTCATCAATTTATTATTTCTTCATTATGGCTAACCATTGAACCTAAGTACTAAATATTACTAAATATTAGTACTAAATACTAAATATTATTATCAAATTCGTAATTAACTTTGTAGAGAGAAAAAATAATAATAAATAAGACAATCATGATGTGCATGAACGTGCATATATATATATATATATATGTATTAATGTATATGTATATTATAATGAAACACATGCATATACCAAATCAATATAAGAAGAAAGATATGATAGAGGAAATTAAGCAGTCGCAAGAAGCTTCAATTTATGGTTGGTAAAGACTTTTGTGTAAATGACAGACTGATCAAACTACCGAACTATTTTCAAAATCTAAGCTTCAACCTTACATAAATTTATGACCTACTCTTAAAACAAAATAAAATAATAATAATACTTTTGCATTATCTTCTTTCTCATTCATAATAATTATGTGTCGGGTTACGAGATCCAAATCTTCTTGCAAATCAGTGACAATTTGTGGAAATCAATGTATTAATTTCTGTGTAATATATGTGTAATAAAATATTATATCACGTACCAATAATAGTAATTGACTTAACAATCACTCCATGTTAAATCAAAAATAGTATCACGTATGAATTGCAACTAGATGCACGTATACATGCGTACCATTTTTATTTATTAGGAAATTATTGCTACCATTAACTTGTTAGGTTTTCGAAAGACACGAAATCATGTACTGTTGATGCAACATGGTCCGTGAAACACACACATTTCTTGATAGAATTACTTTTTCTTTTTCTTTTTTTTCCTTTTTTGGGTGTTAACATAGTCACAAATTGACAATAGAGTTTTTTAATTCATAAATTAAACTATTGTTTTTTGAGAAACAAATCATATCTGGGTTGTGTTTGTAAATGAAGCCAAGAACCAGAATCTCCTCAAAGTTGTCTATCAGTTAACAATCTATATATAGCTAGGGCTAATGGTTTGGTCGTGGCATGGCCATAATTTTACGGGACAAGTCTGCGGCTAAGTTAACAATGAATGATGGGTCTCCCTTTTTCCTTTTTCATATAAAAATCGCCGAAGTAGAGATTGAATCAAATCTGAACTAAAATTTGATTTTTAGCAACAGATACTTCTGTTTTATTTAGTTTTTCTAACCTAGCAGCTGTAGCCTTATCAATTTTATTTAAAACTTTAAATGATGGATCATTAAAGTGGGTCTTTGATTCGGGAGAGAAACCCGTTTGAACTTTGACAAAAAGTGATTTATTTAATTTTATATTAAATGCATTATTATTGCAAGGGAAAAAAATAACAACTAATATTTCTGCTCTATTAGAATAAAAAAATAGTGTGAAAACGATGCCGTAATTTGAGGATGAAAGCCTACACGTAGGTCTTTATTTTTTTAAAGAACAAATACATATATCAAATCGGTGGGAAAGCTTTTTTTTTTGTATAATTTCAAGCAAATCAATTCAGTATTGAGTTCTAAGATAGGTTCATTGGCATGCATGCACTTTATTTCACGACTCATTTATCTCAATGGTTCTATGAAACTTCCTCTCACTTTGTTTAATCTTTTCAAAGTCTATTGGTGTACGCATAACATCATCATATCTCAGTGCAATTTTTTATTTTATTTTTATAATTTAATTTGCGTGCTCAATTTTTGTTTTTTAATCTTTTTATTCAACTTCGTGAGACTAGGCTCGACCGATCCAGTTTTATAATATCAATCAATATCAAAATTGTAGAGAACTACCCAGTCGGCAACTACTTTCTGAGTACTTTTCTCTTGTTTCAGTGTACTAAAAAATCTTTTGAAATATTCCTTAATTAAAATAAGGGCTGGCTAGTTGTCATTAGATCCATAGTTTGTGTTAAAATTGAAGGATCATGTTATTTCGTTTATGCCTTGCATTCTTATAAATTTGCTTTGCTGCTGCTGACGTTTTTTATTTATTTACAAAATGCAACTAATTAATTAAACTTATCGAGACCAAATATATAGTATTTTTTTTATAGAAAAAATCAACGGCTAGCGTTGTGCATCTATTTATTTTTTGAGCATGAGCATCAGTATTATTTTTGTAAGCATTATATTATACTCTATTATCATATAGAGTAACAATACATTAATACTCGATATGACTATCCGTAGTCTTAATTCATATAATTATAACCCATATTATTGTAGAGTTTCTCCGAGCGAGCACAGAGCACGTGCAAGTTTGCCAAATGAATTTGTCAACTGTCCATTAATATCACTCAATTGGTAAAGGGCATTTGTATAATTTGCATTAGTGTGATCGAAGATTTTTTGTGACAAGGTCAATTTATACGAACAACATGTGTTCTCACCTCTCATCTGAAGTATTGACCAACTCTTTTGACTGAACTCCCTCTCCTAAAAACACTATAATTATGTCATCGCGCACGTACTCTCATGGTAATTTCTTTTCATTTGTTCTCTACTCTTCTTGTGATTAGACTCGCTAATCTTCAATTTGTTTAAATTCCACGAGCTTTAACGACAATTATTCTAGTGTTTAGTGACGCCAAGGAAAAGGTTCACATTGAGTACAGAAAGAAAACTCGAACATGAAAAAAAAAAAGAAATAATAATAATAATAATAATGATAATTGTGGTAATAAAAATGGACTACAGGTCATTACGAGTCAAGGGTATTCAGAATCTAATTCAATCCGCTCAATCCGTCTGATCCGTAGAAATTTAATTCGTAAAAATCTAATCTGTGGATTTGTGGATTGTATTGAATTGAAAATTTAAAAATCTGCAATCGGTGGATTGGATATGAATTTATTTTTGTAAATCTACAAAAATTTACAAATCTGTAAAAAAATAAAAAATATTTATTTAATTAAAAAATTAAACTTGTAAATATATCATTAGTACTTGCTAATAAATAAATAAGTTAAAATATTGTTATATTAACACCATATTATATATTATCTGATAATAATATAAAATAATTTTTTCATGTAAAATAAAATAATATTTTATCCGATAATAATATAAAATAAACAAATACACCTTCCTAAGAATTAATTTTCATGTATTGATTTAAACAAATGAGAATTTTTTTCTTTTTGGTGTGTTACATTTTGAAACTTTGAATGTATTTTTTATCTTTATTTAAATAATTAATTTATGTAAATCTTATTTAATTTTGACTCTCATCGGTAGTAAAATTATTTTTATATTAATTTTTTATTTAGTTAGTTCATGGATATAACATAATTAAAAAATTTATCCCACAAACCAATCCGTAAAATGGTGGATTAGTTTTTAATTGGGTCAAATCCACATCCAATCCGCAGACATATATATTGGATTTAGATTGAATTTTACCAATCCGTAATTAAATTGGATTAAAATTTTATATACCTTAAAATCATGAATCGGATATTAATTGATGTCTAATATATAGAATCAGCAGAATACGATCAAACACCTATAAAAGAGTTTTTCAATTTTTTAGTAGCTAGAAAGAGCCATATTAATTGAATCACGTTTTAGTTATGCTTTTTTTTTTCGGTTGGTTGTCCCATGCTTTGATCGAACTTTTTAACAACCTTTTGAGTGTCCATATCTTTTGTCTTAGATCTTCATTATTTGTGCCCTGCATGCAGCCACTTTTGTAATAATGGCCCTACTTGTTTAAAGAACTTGTTACTTGTTGCACTTTCCCTTCTCTATGATTCAGTCTTGATAAAAGCGATAGGCAAAAAACAACAAAAAAGAAAGAGGTTTTAAAAAGTGATTACTTGGTTTTTAGGTTCGTGTGAGGAGGATTAATTTTGATATTTAGAATTCAGGTTAATACCAAAGGTTTTTTTTTTTTTAATTTATATTATTAATGAGCTGTGATTACAATATCCTAATAGTATTGTATCCTGCTATTTAAGAAACTTCACATGTTTAGATATTTATTAATTTTTTAATCATTTAACAATATTCACACTTTAGTGGATAATACCTTTGTACCATATTTTTCAAATAAAAGTAAATTTTATTTGAAGAGCCACATTACTATTAAAACACTTCAAAGGATACTTTAATTAGGATTCTTTAAATAAAATATAATTTTTACTATTTAATATTTCGAACGGAGTTCTCCCTCTTCAAATAATATTTTATTATTTTTTATTAAAATAAAAAAAACAGTTATAAAGCCTATAATTACTATTTCTTTTTCCTTAAAAACAAATCTATTAAATATCATTAAGCTAATACACATCCCACTGCATAAATTTTTCTAATTGTTGCATATATGTTTAATTTATTAATTACTAGCTTTTTTTTTAAATTAGCATGCACTAAATTAAAAATGGACAAACATAACGGAAAAATATATTAAGAATTATTAAGAGATAAATATTTAAAACATAATAATTATAATGACATTTAAAATCAACACAAAATTACTTATAAAGAAAGACTTGATTAAAAGAATTGGAGTAATGAAATGGAGGATAAGTATATTTGTTGGGAGAAAATGGAGGATAATTAATTTTAGTAGAGGAAAATATTTGATTAAAATAATATTAATTTGTTTATATTTGAAGAGAAAGCTTATTTTTTTCTTCTTTTTTTTTTAATCTATCATAGAAAGGTAAAATCTAAAGAAACTTTTGGTGATGCTTAGCTGAACTCTTATTTTAAATTTGTACTCAAAGAATTATACAAACAATTTACATTGTGCTGTAAAAATAAGAGATATAGGATTCAAATAATAGATATTGTTGGGATTGATACGTGTTTTGTCACATGAATTTTAATGGCTTTTCTCTTGAAATGGTTCAAAAGGAAGAAAAAAAGTAAATACCCACAATGCCAACTAAAATGTTTGACTATTAGCGTGAAACTTTGATCGATCGGAATTAACGAAACGAAAATGAAGCTCATAAAATTCGAAGACCAGCTACTAGTAGTACTAAAAAAGAAGCCTTTAATTTGCTTTTGCAATTCACGTGACCACCGTCTTGTGTTGAATAAGAGGGTAGTCAAATTCAATACAAAGACGCCTGTATGTTTGGGTGAGAGCGCAAGGAAGAGGCTCGATTTGCTCTTTTTGACTTGCCAACTTAAATTATGCCGCCAACCTAATATATTATTAGAGATCAAACTCAATCAGTGCAAAAATTTGTTAAACAATTTTTTTGAAAATAAAATAAATACCTTCGGCTAAGTAAATATCTTTGAAATGTAAATAATGAATGAAATGTGATGTTTTTAAATGGGAAAAGTGTTTACGTAACAAATTTTGAAGATATGAAAGCATAAATAGCGTGCCAAACCAATTTGATGGAAGTGACAAAAGTTAGGTATATATGTTTAATACGGTGAGAAATTTATTACTTTTTTGCAAGTGGTGCATGCATGCAATATTTACGCGTGTTTATTATGAATCCACTAAATCTTCTAGAAAGCAAATATTTGTCTCTAATTAAATTTATTTTGATAAGTTCAATATAGAGTTATACTTTTTGATTATCCACATTCTACGACCCACATGCATGTAATTTTGTTGGTGCACTTTTACCTCATTGAATGACTATTTCTAATAACAACTATTCTTTTTTTTTTTATGTATATATTATAATCAAAATTTTACTGATATCTTATCATCAGTTGTTAGTTAATGTTAATCTCTCATTATTCTTCTGTTATAGCGGGCGCGAGCACTATCCTCTGGGATATAGGGTAATTACCTCACTTATTGGAGGGATCACGAGTTTAACAATCCCCATCAGAGGTTATTGAGCAGCGAATTCTTAATATAGCAGTCAAAGCTGTCATATATGTAGTTAGTAAATCAAAAAATTTAAACTCATCTTTTAATATTCCTTTGTGGAGTGTGGACTAGCAATTTTTTAAAATTTGAAAACAATTTCGGCCGGACAATTAAGCAAATGAATAAATTAATTATTTTAAGAACTATAAATTCGAGTGTATGAAATTAAAAAGAACTGTTAGTTCTAAATTAAAAGAATAAAAATAAAATAACTAGATTTAGGGGGAGGGGGTTTAAATTATGGATAGGCGTGGGGACCACTAGACAATGTGAGTCGAGTACACGGCCAAGTGATTCGGTCTTTAAGCAGTGACGGAGTCAACCCGTTGTTGTCGGTAAAAAACGCATGGAACCAGTCCTACGTGGCACTAGTCAAATATAGTTCGAGATCAATGGCCCCCACAGAGTCAGTCTTCTCACAAACTGTGTGGGCCCTCGGTCCCATCAATACCGTTGACTCTGATAACCCTTTTCACTGATCCAGAGGCGCCGGGCCAATCGGGGCGATGAATTTTTGGAACGCGTCAATCTCCACGCTGCCTCTTTTCTATTCATTTTCCATTTCTTTTCTTTTAAATCGAAAATCCAATTTAAATGAATTTCACTGTTGACCAATTGGGGCCCACGTGGGCCCAGCCCCATGGGCGGTCGCATAGGCACCTCAGCTACTTGCGGGAGTCGGCTTTAATGCAAATCGCCCAACCCTTTTAGTGGCAAAAGTCATATTATCATGCAATTGAAGGAAAATATTTTGACTCTCTTATCTCTTCTCTTTTCTTTTCTTTTGCTTTCCTTTTTTGTTTTAGCTTATACCGGTGAAATTTAATTTGGTCACTAATGCATCAAAATGTCACACTTAAAATAGGGATAATCTATACATAAATTTGATTTAATCTCTTTAAAATTAAATTAGATTGCATTCAATTTTATCTTGAAATCATATTGAATTGAATTGAATTTTTCAAAACTTAATTGATGTTCGATTACATTATAATGTTCCCTCAAAAATTAAAAAAAAAAACATTTCTTTTGTAGAAAAGCTTTAAAATAGTATAATTTTCATTGCACTAACTTTTGTTTTAGTTGCCACTGACCTTGTAGTCGAATAATCATGATCATGAGGATGGCATATTTCTTTCTAAATGTTATTAGTAGGGTAAATTTGTTAACAATGCTCAATAAATATATGAGTTGATTCTATCCCAAATCGTAGTGCAATATCTCTATATCTCTATGAACTGTACTAATTTTAAAAAAATTATTTTTAGTCCATAGAAAACAATAATAAAATGCAAAGAATGAAAAATGAAAAAAATACATCCACCCAAATTGTAAAGTTTGTAGATCCCAATGTTTACAAAATAAACAATAAATCCCCACCATTTTAGAATGGACATTAATACTCTATTTTGTTAATGAATTATGTCTTTTTGAAAAGAGATAAAAACATTACGATGTTTTAATATTGCCAACATTTCAGTATATTTTTGTCATTTCAGTACATTTTTGTTATTAATAAGCTTTGAGTGTCATTTTTTTAAATGGTAGTGTAACTTTTCGGTCGACTTAACTTTAAGCTCTAACTAAAATTAAAAAAAAAAAAAAAGCGAAAAGAAAAACTTCGTTCAATTGCTTAGAACCCAAATCTAATAAAAAAATAAAAATAAAAAGCAACAAAAGAAATGACTAATTAGTAATTTGCAATTAGTAATCATGACTAATACTACTGTTTGGTCTTCTTCTAAAGTCACCACCCCCTTTTTATTTGCCGAGTCCATTGCACCGTCTCAAGACTTCACTCTCCACATCTCTCTCTCTCTCTCTCTCAAAACTTCTTCTTCATTTATGGCCAAGGGAAGTGGACTCTCAATTGATCATAATATTTCAGATCCCATTGCAGGCAAGAACAAGAACTTCTTTCTTTGTCATCAGCCCACTGTCCTCAATTCTTTCCCCGACGATCATCACCACTTCCACAAATTCCATTATTTAATGGATGCCAAGAGGTCTCCTGCTACCACTCCATCGACTATTCAGTTCCCCGTCTGCCTTAATCACGATGAAGATTCTCCCCAGCAGTCGTCTGACGACCACCACCACCACCACCATCATCATAATAAACGGAAGGTCATTGATGAGATGGACTTTTTCACCGACAAGAATACCCACAGCCGCGATCATCACCATTATAAAGACTCCAAATTGGAGCTTAACGTCAACGTGAGTATTACCTACATGATCGTGTTCATGGCTATTGACTTATACCCTTTTAATTTTAATTTTATATTTATTTGATTCACAAATATTTTGAATTGAATGCTACAGACTGGGTTGAATCTTCTCACTACAAATACCAGCAGTGATCATTCCACGGTCGATGATGGAATTTCGACAAATACGGAAGATAAAAAAGCTAAAAATGAGGTAACAAATATTAATCTTTAATTAAGCTTTTCTTTTTCTAAAAAAAAAATTTCAAGTTTGTGAATTTTGACGAATTAATTTAAGAAAACTGTACTATTGGTTTTGTTCTTCAGTACGCCGTCGTTCAGGCAGAGCTTGAGCGAGTGAACGCGGAGAATCAACGTTTAAAGGACATGGTAAACGAGGTTACCAACAATTACAACGCGCTACAGATGCAATTGATGGCATTTATGCAACACTATAATACTAAGGCAGCTGATCAAAACAGTGATGGGCGGCAAGTTGAAGAAAAGAAAGGAGAGCTTGCGGCGCCGAGGCGGTTTATAGATCTTGGTCTGGGCGTTAATACAGCCGATACTGCTGATGAGCCTTCGCTTTCTTCTTTAGAAGGGAGGAGCCGCGACCTCGGAGGGTCACCGGTGAATGGTAATTCTCATAATAATGAGGAGGAGAGTAACGTTTTGTTTGGTCAAGATAAGAAGGAATTCGTTAAGAGAGACGATAGCCCCGATCGAAGTTATGGGCCTAATAAGGTCCCTAAGTTTAGTTCATCGTCTAAAAATGTCGATCAAACCGAGGCCACGATGAGGAAGGCTCGTGTTTCTGTTAGAGCCAGATCGGAAGCTCCCATGGTAATTGATATTTATTATAATATAATTTGTTTGATTTGAATTGGATTAGGTAACTCACTGATTTGAGTTGTTGAGTTTTTTGGCTAAAGTTTGCTTAGCTTTTTCTTTTGTTCAAAAAATTTTTCTAGATCAACGATGGATGCCAATGGAGAAAATATGGACAGAAAATGGCCAAGGGAAATCCTTGTCCTCGAGCTTACTATCGTTGCACAATGGCTGCTGGTTGCCCAGTTAGAAAACAAGTATGTTTAATATGCTTAATTTGCATTTTAGTCGTGTATTTAGTATTTATTTATTTATATATTACTTAGTTTATTTTTTTATTAGAAACCAAGTAAGTTTATTTTTTTATTAGAAACCAAGTATGTTAATAAGCTTAATTAATGAAATAGGTACAAAGATGTGCTGAAGATAGAACGATTTTGATCACAACATATGAGGGCAACCACAACCACCCATTGCCGCCGGCTGCAATGGCAATGGCATCAACAACATCATCGGCGGCGCGATTGCTGCTATCTGGTTCAATGTCAAGCGCTGATGGACTAATGAATGCAAATTTTCTAGCAAGAACTCTCCTCCCATGCTCCTCCAGCATGGCCACTATATCAGCTTCAGCCCCATTCCCAACTGTCACATTAGACCTAACACAGACCCCCAACCCCTCAAATGTCCAAAGGTTACCTAACCAATTTCAAGTTCCATTCCCAAACCCATCTCACAATTTTGCCAATGGGGGGGCAGCAGCAGCAGCCGGTTCACTGCTGCCTCAGATATTTGGGCAAGCATTGTATAATCAATCAAAGTTTTCTGGGTTACAAATGTCCCAAGATATGAACCCTTCTCCAATGGGTAACCAATCACAATTGCCATCACCAGCAACGCACCAAGGGCAGCAGCATAATTCATTAGCCGACAGTGTGAGTGCTGCCACTGCTGCCATTGCTGCTGATCCCAACTTTACTGCTGCTTTAGCAGCAGCAATCACGTCCATCATTAATGGTGGCTCCCCCCAATCAAACAACGGTACCAACAATGAGAATACGGACGACCTAGCAACTACTACAAATGGCAATGTCAAGTTTTCCCAATCATCATAATAGTTTAGTTTTTTTTTTTCTTTTTATGCGATGGGAGAAAGTTAAGAAACGAAAGTTATACATGTGTTCAATTTCGTTCTTTTTAGGGTTAGAATCAACAATATGGTTTATTATTCTTGATTATTTGAATAATTCCAAATTTGTAAGTCAATATAATGCCCCACCACCCCCCCCCCCCGCACACAACAAAAAAAAAAAAAAAAAGAAAGAAGGAAAGAACTAAGAAGAAAAAAGAATGCCATACTAAATTATTATGGTATGTATCCGGATTTCAAAGTGAGAGGTGCTTTAATTCTATCCTTTTTTGTCTGTCGTATCTTTGTGATGAAGCCAGTCCTAAGACAAAGAGATGATGAACAAATAAAAAGATAAAGTAGACAACATCATATTTATTGCCTCATTGGAGTTACGTGTTTGATATGCCAAGCAGTCAGGAAAAACGTCCGCAAGTGGTTAAAAAAGAGGGAAAACAAAAGGATGGGATTCGTTCCACACGTAATGAAAGGGAAAAAGAGAGAGGTGATTGATTGTGATTGTTTGTCACATTTGTTAATCGTCATTGTCGTTTTTTCTCCATTTTAAGCACCCACTTGACAATCGAATGACTTGCTTGCGAGACTAAGATCGGTTTAAGTTGAATTGGATACGAGTTGATGGTGAGTTCTTTTTTGGTACGTTTAGAATTGGGGCACTTGAGTTTTTAAGTTATAATTATTTGTAAAAATAAAAATTATAATTATAAAATAAAAATTAATAATACATAATAAATATAAATTTTAAATAATAATTTTAATAAAATTATTAAAGATATAAAGTATTTTTCATGATATAAGTAAAAAATCGTATTAACATAGTTTTCAAATCACAGTAGTTAGTATTTACCAAACACTTTAGTACTGTAACTTGGAAGCTACAGCTGCCTAACCTCAATCCCATACGCACTCTTAAATTGGTTTCTTTTAAATTGGTTTCTTCTTCGGTTGGTTTCCAAATTAGGACCACTGACCACATATGCTAATTTCAACTTTGAATCGCCTAATAAATTAATGAGCTTAAATGCCATGATATTTTGAGATACAAACTTTTTAACACAAATAAATGTGAACAGATGTGAAACCAGCACATACTTAAATGAAAATATTGATTCTCATTAAAAAGACTATATTATATATGACAACGACGAAATAGCTGAAGCAAAAAATTTGATAATGAAAATAGAATAATAGGATAGTTGAGCACCTTGTCAAATGCTAAATCTATCAGGTCCAAAAGATAAAAATAAGAACCACAATGAAATAAAACGCTTCCTAAATTGTCGAACATCATGCAACAAAAATGTCACAATTAAAGTTTAAACCAAATTGCAGCCACATTAGTTAGATCTAGCCCATAACAATGAAAGAGATTTCTAAGATGGGAACTAATATTCTAAGTAGAGAAGAATGAAGATAGTTTACGCTTGCATTTGCATAGAGCCATAGAGAGACTAGTTGGTGCTACGATGTTACACATGTCAGTGTCAGCCACAAATAAAATCTTCGGCCGTAGGGTCGGGAACCTGGGGCTTCATTTTAAAGAAGAGCCTACCTCGCCTCTTAGGCCTTGGTGTATCTAACTCCAAGCCCATTAACTAATATGCTTCGATTTCTAGCTTTAAAGGTCAAGTTGCATTACCAGCCTGCTAACCTCTTTGACCCACGGCTACATTTACAGCTTTATCAAACAAAATTTGCTCCACCTATTAGGGAAAAAAATGTGACAATAGGTGATAGGGTGTTATTAGATCAGATTTTGTGGATTGGATATCAATTCATACTCAATCCACGATTTTACAGAATATAAATTTTTAATTCAATCAAAATTGCGGATGGGTGAAATTCAATTAAAATTTAATTCATATGTCCGCATATCAGATGTAGATTTGATCAATTTCATATCTAATCCACCATTTTACAGATTGGTTTATAAATTAAAAATTTTTAATTTTATCCAATCCACGAACTAATTAAATAAAAAATCTAATATAATGAATTTTTTTTTCCCTACAACACTTTGTAAAGTCTCATGACAATTAAAATTGAAGAACATCAAAAAACCGATGAGTAAAGAAAATGTGTTTTTCATATTACTTTATATATTTGATTCAGTTTGATTAATATTGTGATAGTATACACTTTATTTTAATTTACTTAATTATTGCTGGTTGGTTTACTTTGAAAGATAATATAAGTATTGTGGATGTAGATGTGAGTTAGTAATTTAGTGTAGAGTTCTAATATATACTGTTAAAGACATTTTAAAGAATCAAAAAGTTGTGAATTTCGATGGTAAATTGGCAATGGAACTTTGAAGTTTATTTTATATGTGATTTTTATTATTGCTTTCTCGTTTTATTTATTGTCATGGATTTGTAATTTGTAGTAGATTTATATACTATGTAAGTTTATTTCATGTTGGACTTTATTATGTTGATTTATTCAACTTATAATATTCTTTATTAGTTGTGAATTTATAGACTCAAAATTATTATTTTGGTAGTAGTATATTATTATTCTGTTGTTTTTTTTAATTCAATATATAGGGTAAAATTGCTCGAAACGAACAAAACAAAATTTGGCCGGTTCAATTCTTTTCTAGTGTTCGATTCATATTTGATTTAGAAAATCACAGTCCAATTGGTTTCAATTTGATTTGCTTCTAGGCCAAAATCGAGCAAATCAGATTTTGTCTGACCGTAATATTTTGATTATTGATTTTTTAACTAAATAAAAATATACATTTATTATAGTGACAGCTCAGTAAGTATGTCATAAAAATTATTGGCTACATTAAAAAAAATAGAGGTGATAAACTAAATATTTAAAATATCAAGACATAAATATAACATGTTTATATGAGTAACTAAATATTTAAAATATCAAGACATAAATACAACATGTTTATATGAGTAACTTGATTAATTTATGTTGTAAGGTGATATTATCAAATTTATCTTATGCTAATAAATGCCAAAGATAATCAAAAGATTTAAGTGACCCAAAAAAAAAAAATTGATTAATCGTATAAGGTAGAGGGACTTTAAAATAAATTATCCTCTAGGTGAGGACATCGGCTTGGGCTAGAGGAAGCATCCTCACCTTTTCCTAAATCGTAATCAACATCATAATGACAAATCCGACAAGGTATTTATCACAAGTGGACTAACTGGCAACTGTAATGTATTCGGACAAGGATTTTTTTAATATTTTTCCTTAATTTTTTGTAGTAAAATAAATAAATAATTTTTTATTTTATTAATTAAATTAATTTTTTATTCAATAAAAAACATTAGTAACTTAAAATGACTTGACTTAATTAATTATGTCAATTAGAGATATGTTTTTATAACTTAATTGGAAATTTTTAGATAATTTTATTTTAATAAAATAAGTCAATTTTATTAGTTTTTTACTAAATAAAAAAATCTGAATAAGCTAATTAATTTTTTATGTAAAAAATTATCTCTATTTTATAATTTATTTTTCATATTTATCCAAAAATCCAAACATAGATACTCAATAATAATCTCATTTTATGTACTCTTATTGAGAATTTTGTGATAAATTTAAAACTTTTGGTATTTTATATATTATAATTTTAAAATCAGGATTCACTTAGACATGGTTTTGTATTATGGTATTTATATTTTTTGAGATATAATCTAATAATATATTATTTATTTAACATTCAAATTTAATAGAGACAAAAATATAAAAATACATATTTTTTATTTTTTAAGTTAAAATAACAAATAACTTTATACTTATTTTTAAATTTTTTTAATTATTTAGATTCAAAAATTCACATTTATTTAAAATCTATTTAAAATACTTATTTTCAGATATTTATAAAAAAATTATTTAAATTTCAGATAAAAAAGAAACACTTTCTAAATTTAAAACGATTGTAGTCCAATGTATTCGTTTTACTATTGCCACGGTGTCACAATGATACAATCTCATAACGCCACGTCACCATTTCGATGCCATAAAATATTGACGACCGCCGTCGGATACAACAATTCAAACTCGAATCAACGGCCAAAGCACATACTCCAGAAACGCATTTTATTCGCTTTTCTTTCTGTATTCTGACTCGATTTCTCGGTTCGTCAATCCACTCCTTTACTCTCTCTGTGCTCTTTGAGAGATACTCAGGTATGTAAGCTAACTTTTTTATTTTAAATTTAAGTGATTAATTTCTAATTTTTGTCCGAGATCGTGTTAATAAATATCTTTGTAGATTTTACTGTTAATTTTTCGATGGACAGTTTCAGTGGCTCTCGACTGTTAGGACCTCTGTTTGGCTGCCAAGAAAACGCGAGAAATTGAAAATTAATTTCTAAATATGGACTTGCTAAATTTGGAAATTGTAAAAGTCAAACCTAAAATATTACAAAGTTTCACTTACACGCATATTATCTCGAGTAGTTATCTTAGGGTTAACTTTTAAGTTGAGGTTGGCATTTGTAGGCAAACTTTTCAATACAATGACTGAAAGTGTTTAGTGAGCTAATCTTTGAAATAATGTGGGCATTATGTATTAATGTGATTTTTAAACACTATATGAAGCAAAATATTTTATGTGTTTAATAATTTTGTTAATTATTATTCATTAAATTCTTATATTCTTCTATATAATTTTGTGTTTGTAATTATGGTATAGTTCATGTGTTTGTGGCTCTATGATTTATGTTTAAAACATCATCGATCCGGCAATTAATTATGTTTATCTCAATTTATCAATGTTCTTCTTCTTCTTTGTTTTTGCGTTTTCAAAAAATCTTTTCATGTACTTAAATCGATTATGATGATTCATAATAGCTTGTTTTGATTATTATTATTATTATTATTATTATTATTATTATTATTATTATCATTATTATTTTTTACCAGCCGCATTTTGTGTATGTTGCTTGTCAGCTAAAAATAATGGTTTATGTCGATAGCAAAAACCTTAATGGTTATATTCTTCTCTTTCTAGTTTATTTGGTTGCAGAGGAGATGATTGAAAAGAAATTAATTAATTTTGAATATAATGATGTCTACTGTTTTTTTAATTTAATTATGACTGACAAGCGTGTCTTGATGCTAGTAAGTTCTACTGATTTAGAATGATATTTCTGTAGTGGCTTATGTCATGATAAAAGTCAAATTTTGGACAAACTTGTTGTTTATTACAGCATGCTCTTGATGATCAAATAGAATTTGTATTATTGGTTTATCACAATTTTTCTCAAGTTTGGTGCCTCCTAGTCCTATGTATGATTGCTAAACTGGAAATTTGGATACTGGATTTTACAGTTGTCGACATGGGAACCAAATTCGCAGCCATTCTGGTTGCACTTTTTCTTTTTCTCATTTTGTCCCCTGCGGCCTTTGCTTTGCCAAATGATGGATTGGTAAGAATTGGGCTGAGAAAGAGGAAATTGGATCAGATCAATCGCCTTGTTGGACAGACTGCATCTAAGGAAGAGGAAACGATGAGAACACCTGTCAGAAGATATAATCTCCATGGTGGTCTTGGAGATTCTGATACTGATATTGTTGCATTAAATAACTTTATGGATGCTCAGTATTTTGGGGAGGTTAGTATTGGCACACCTTCCCAGACCTTCACTGTGATATTTGACACAGGAAGTTCTAATCTTTGGGTGCCTTCTGCGAAGTGTTATTTCTCAGTAAGTTTCTTCTATCTCATTACTTAAGTTACTTGAGAACTTTTTGTACATCCAACTTTAATGTCGTTGATTGGGCAAAATAAGATTGATATGTTTTCTTCCAGGTTTCTTGCTATTTCCACTCCAAGTATAAGTCCAGCCATTCAAGTACCTACAAAAAGAATGGTACAGTCCTTATTCCTGGTTCACTATTTGGTTTTAGACTAGATTATGTTACTCCATTCAAGTCTTTCCCTTCTCTCAACACTATCACCCTTACTAGAGATTTGTATATATTCTGATGATTGATCCCTAGGCCCTATATGGACGAAATGATACTATTTTATCATTGATAGCTAACATTGTTTTATTTCCTGTTTGCTATTGTAAATATGTACAGAGTCACTCACTCACACACATATATAAATAGGAATATTTTATTCATATTGATGGCTAAAGAACCAAATATTTGAATGACAAGAATCTGAATAATTAGGTAATTGATAGACTATTAGTTATCACTATTCTTCCTTATAGTACGTCAGAAAAACTCAAGAGCTACAAAACTAAGATAAAAAATCCAAGGTGTAATATAGGAACCAATTTATGTATCCCCACAAGGCCTTTTTTTAATATGTTTATGACTGTCATAAGTAGTATTGTCATTTTTATGCAGGGACATCTGCTGCAATCCAATATGGAACTGGAGCAATTTCTGGTTTCTTTAGCCAGGACAATGTGAAAGTCGGTGATCTTGTTGTTAAGAATCAGGTAAACTTTGGCAGGATTTACATATTTGCGTTTTTCAGTTCAGCATTCTGTTTGAGTCACATTTGCTATTTTCCATTAGGATTTCATTGAGGCAACCAAAGAAGCTAGCATCACATTCTTGGCAGCCAAGTTTGATGGTATACTTGGGCTTGGATTTCAAGAGATCTCAGTTGGAAAAGCCATTCCAGTTTGGTGTGTCATTGCATCTCAGTTTTTAACATGTCAAGAATTGTCTGAGTGAATCTTCAGTTCATACAATAAGTTTTTCCCAATATATGCTATACATGACTCATTTGCTCAGTAGACCATGACAAAATTATCCTTTAAATTGTGTATTTTTTGCTATTTTCTTACAGGTATAATATGCTTAATCAAGGCCTCGTTAAAGAGCCAGTTTTTTCATTTTGGTTAAACCGTGATATTGAAGGTGAAGAAGGTGGGGAAATTGTGTTTGGTGGGGTTGATCCTGATCATTACAAGGGTGAACACACATATGTGCCTGTGACTAAGAAAGGCTATTGGCAGGTTGATTATCCAAGCTTTCCATCTTTGCTTGCCTTCATAAACTATATTTTTGACTGTTTGTTTCTTTCTCAAACTTGGTTATCTATTTCATTCGTTGGCAGTTTGAAATGGGTGATGTCCTGATTGATGGTGAAACAACTGGTAACTATCTGGAACTTATTTTGTATGCTTCTTTATGTGTTTCTATAATTATTACTGATATGGTAATAATGGTACTGAGAGATGATCATACCACTTTCAGGATATTGTTCCACTGGTTGTAACGCAATTGCTGATTCTGGAACCTCGTTGTTGGCGGGCCCAACAGTATGTATTGCCAGTCAATAGAATGTGGTTTTGTCCTTTTTGGTTGCATTGTGACATGATTGGTCATATAATGTGATTGCACTCGTTATTCATTAATTAAGTTTCCCATAGCGTGTGGTCTTGAAATGGAACATCCAAGTATTTGTCAAAGCTGTGTACTGGTCATAATTTTAACAGTGAGCTCAACTGGCTGAAGTACTCATGAATATATATCTGGTCATGTTTGTCTTTAACAGTCATCTTCAATATAACTGTATCATCTAGTGTGAAGTTAGCAACATGCTAGTGTCATGTTTGAAATTGATTTCCATCTGGTTCAACCTTCTGTTAGGGCCTATGAACATAAGCATCAGCGAGGTCCAAGTCTTGTAGATGAAATCACCATTTTGTCCAGCGATATCTCTGTATGAATAAGTGGAAATTTTCTGTCCATTAAAAATCTATCACGTTTCAGACTTTCTAAAGGTCTATTTGCTAGTTGACATATTAAACGTCAAAATTTGTCATCTCACTTTGTAACTACATTGTCTGCTGTTTGGTCATAGCCCTGCCTCACTTTTATTTTGCTATCAGATTCATATGAGTTGCATTTATTTGTAATTGATACTGCTCTGCGGCAATTTCACTTTTTCAGACTGTAATTACACAAATTAATCATGCCATTGGAGCTTCTGGTGTCATAAGCCAAGAATGCAAGACTCTGGTTGATCAATATGGAAAAACCATTTTGGAAATGCTGATAGCTGAGGTAAATTGATGGATGTTTGATTTTCCTTTTGCCACTTGTTTACCCATCAGTGCTCTTCCATCTGAGACAATCAGACAAATAACCGTGGCTAACATATGATCCTACTTGCCAGTTTTGTCATTTGCCATATTTCGATTGAAAATTCCTTGTGAACTGATAAGTGCTTTATGCCTGATTGTTTACTAGACACAACCGCAAAAGATCTGCTCTCAGATGGGTCTATGTACTTTTGATGGGACTCGAGGTTTTAGGTCAGTATAAACCACCTTCATATACATGTTATAATAGATTGTAGTTCTCATTTTGTTCCGGTTTTGGGCTAGTTTGTAAATTACTAAGCTACTTTGTTTACCAATGTGAACAAAAAAAATGTCTTGCAGCATGGGAATTGAGAGTGCCGTAGATAAGAGCTCAGACAAGTCATCTGATGGTGTGCATGACTCTGCTATGTGCACTGCTTGTGAGATGGCGGTCATATGGATGCAGAACAAGCTGATGAGCAATGAGACAGCAGATCAAATCTTGAATTATGTGAATCAGGTATGTATTATCATTCTTAGTCATATTTCTAGGCCAAGTTGCCTTGAGGCAAGCTTATGCCTTAAATTGCCTTTGTATGGCAGCTTTGTGACCGTCTGCCCAGTCCAAATGGAGAATCAGCTGTTGATTGTGACAATTTATCTTCCATGCCCAATGTTTCATTTACAATTGGTGGCAAAGTATTTGACCTTGCACCGAATGAGGTATGGTTTTATGCTGATTTTGAGGCATCTGTGCGCCATTTGGTCAAAAAACGACTCTTCTGTTGCTCCCCTTCTTATTTTCATTTCATCGGTTTTACTTGTAGGAATATGAAAAAATTGTGTCTAATTAATGCTGCATTTTTCCTTTTTTTTTTTTTTCTTGTGATAACCCAGACTCCCCCACCGGACTGTGGTCGTGGGAATCTAATGTCTTCCAATTGAGTTTTTATTAGTTAGCTTATAATCATATGCAGTTGGGTATTTGAGATTTTAGCTCCTTTCATCATTGATGATCCTTTGGTTCTGTGTAGGTGACCTATGTTATACTTTCGGGATTTGTTTATCATTATATGTCTTTTGATGTGCCATTGGACTTGTAGCCCACTGGTGGGCTGGTGCCCTCTACATTTTTTAGGGCACCAGTACAAGTCCTCATGAGGCTCTTTATCCCCCTTTTCGCAAAAATAATGTGAAATAAGAGTAGACGTCTCCCCAGTATTAGTGAGAGTAGATTTCTAAACTGTGCTTGGTAGATTCTATTAAGTGTATATATCTAGATTCCCAATAGATCTCAAACTGTAATATACCTACACACTGTATCAATTAAAAAAGAAAAAAAAATGATGTTAGCATAGAATTGGCATATGTTTCATTAGTTGTATCATTAGAATGTCTAGTGAAAATTTCATCATGATTTAAAATAAGATTTGGGTTCAGTTAGTGGAGAATATTAGTTTGCATTACAATTTGCCCATCATATTTTTATTTTTCTTAGGACCCGTTTGTGATTGTTTTTGAGGAGTTTAAAAGTGATTTTGAAAAGCTAAAAGTTAATATTAGTGTTGGGTAAATTTTTTTAGAAATCGCTTTTGGCAAAATTAATCTATCCCATAGTCGATTTTGAAAAGCTCATTAACTTTAAACAGATTATTATTATTATCAATTATGTTGATATAACAAAATAAAAAATATAGAATTAATGATATAAAATATTTATATTAGTTATCCATTATTATATTTACACAATAAAAAAAATATTTCATATACATGTTTAGAAATGTATAAATAAATTTTATTAAGACATTATATCTAATTTAACCATCTACATTCTTACAACAGTTTAATAGTAAAATTTATGAAACACATACGATTCTTTTTAAAACTCACAATAATTTTAAAAACAAGTTTTATTAAATATTTGACTAATTTTTTTCGCAACTAATAATTTCTACAGCACAAGTAATAATAATTATTTTTAAAACTACAACATTACCAAATTGGTCCTTAATCTATTTTCTCAAGATACTTTAGACAAATATGTTTATAAACTTGAGTTTATTAATATTATATTGAACCTGTTGGACATTGTTATTATTATTGTCCTTTCTCAGTGGTACTGCTTTCTTTTTCAAATTTATTTATTTATTTATTCTGGATGGTGGTATCAGTATGTTCTTGAGGTGGGAGAGGGAGTTGCAGCCCAATGCATCAGTGGATTTACTGCTTTAGATGTGGCCCCTCCTCGAGGCCCTCTCTGGTACGTTTCTCTTTTGCTCTCACCATTTTTTTTTTACTGTTTCTTCCTGTTGTTGACAGCATGGCTAACAGTAACTATGAAGTCCAAGTGGATTTAAACCGAAAATGTTGTGCGTCATCTGTACCGAAAATTTTGGGGAGTGGATTGCCACTGCAGTAATTCTGGGTGTCATGTCTATTGAGAAGATTTCAGTAATTGATTTTCAATCTTTTTTTTTAAACATTTTTCCCTGAACGTGATCAAATTATCCACTCAAAGAAATAGAAAGAGAGCTTATCAGGTGCCTTAAGTTTAACAATACATCATTATCCAGTACTGGTCTGTTTAAAGAAAATTCTGGTTCTGGGTTGTGTTACATGCACAGACACAGTTATATGCTATATCATTTTCTCATTATTTGGAACATCAGCTTTCATATGCACAAGAACATTGCCATTTTGTGGGGATTCAGTTTTAGATTTTGTTGGGTTCTATGTGGAACATCTGCTTGCGTATGCATGCACATTATGTTGGGATTCAGTTTTAGATTTCATTGGGTTCTATGTGGAACACCTGCTTGCATGTATGCACAAGAGCTTCGCCATTATGTTGGGATTCAGTTTTTGTTGGGTTCTTTATTTCACTTGCCGGCAAAAACACACACAGCATTTAAAATGCCTCAAAAGCAGCTGCCAAAATTTAAGATTTCCTTTAAGTAGTCTGCCATAAATTTAATGTCATAAATTCATTAAACCACATGAAATTATCATCCACCAAGGTTACTTGTTTGATGCAGGATTCTGGGAGATGTTTTCATGGGTCGCTATCACACTGTGTTCGACTACGGCAACTTGTCTATTGGATTCGCCGAAGCAGCTTGAACAAAATCCACTGGCTTCGTCCATTTCCATAATTAGCTCGCTGAAATAATTATATATACATACACGCATACATACATATATGCTGTATATATATGTGTGTGTGTCTCACTGTGTGTGACTCTGTGTATTATAATCTAGTCCAGGATCGGACTTTATCAGAATTCGGAAAGGTTATTAAACCGTGCGGTTTAACAGCATTAGGCCATTCTATTATTAAACCATGTGCTTTGATAATTTTCATGGCCATTATGCTATTAAAGTATAATTAAACTAGACGGTTTAATAACTTTCCCAAGCATTAACAAATTCAGGATCCTAAACTAAAACCTTTATATATATATATATGCACCATGATGATAGAATATAGACCTGTATTAAAACTCATTTGTAAAATATTTGCAGTTAATAATGTGTATTTGCCATAAAATAAAGCGCAGTCATCTAGTAGAATATTATTTTGAAAAACTTGTTTTTCAAATTTAAAGATTTTATTTATGTTAATTCCAGAACATCAAAATCAATTTGTTAGCATTAAAAGGAAAAATGGACTGAAAAATGGACTATTCTGTAGGGATTCATATATTTGGGATCATTTTCGATTCTAGAAACAGGAAAATTAACACGAGCGCGGCGATGGCATGGCTATCAAAATCATTGGCTTCCCATTAATTTCTGGAAACAATTTAAAAAGATGAATTAATTGGACGGGCATATATTAAACGTGCGCAGGCAATAATTAAAAGGTCATCGTAATTTTCGACCTTTTCCTTTGTAACGGAACGTCAAAGCAAGCAAGCAAGAAACATCATCGGCTCATTACAATGCCGGCTAACAACCTTTTCGTTGCGAAACGAAGCAACGCAACTCTCATTTCTTTTGTTTTTTGTTTTTTTTGTTATTTTTTTTCTTTCCGGAAAGAAAAACTAATAAAACGTCCCAATGAGAGTAGTTCAAAAAACACAGCAAATATTGTCAGCTCTCATTCCTTGAGTGCACAACAAAACTAACGTAGATATAACTTATAAGGGCTTTCTTTCTTTATTTCTTTTTTTTTAAAGAAAAATAAATAAATGGAAACAGGTTCCATGACACAACTTTTTTTTTTAAACGTAATTTCTTGATCATTGGATCTATACACTTTCTCTGCACGCTTGAGATTTTATCTCAAACATTGATGTTCCATTTACTTCATGGGTTAGGGAATTTAAATCATTGACAGTGTTTATTTCGTAAAATAGAGTTGGAAATCGGAAACGGAATTGTTGAATAGTGGAGCCCACCACAATTTTAGAATGAGGAATGGGGGACTCATTCCCAGAATTGATTATTTTACCTCCCCAAAATTAAAAATACCCATATTATTCTCATTTATAATTAATTCATTAATATATTATTAACAATAATTATTAATAATTATAATTTTTGATAAATAATCACAATAATTAATATAATAATAATATTATCAATTAATTAATATCATTACTACTATTAATTAATATATAGTATATTATTAACAATAATATATTAATAATTATAATATATTAATTAATATACAATTTTAATAATTATTAATATAATTATTACTATTAATTAATATATTAATATATTATTAACAATAATATATTAACAATTAAAGTTTTTGAATAAATAATCACAATAATTAATATATTTTTATAATAATAATAATAATTATAATTAATTAGCATATTATTATAATTAATTAATTAATTAAAAATTTACAATTAATTAATATATTAATATATTATTGACAATAATTATTATTATTAATAATTTTTGAATAAATAATCTCTATAATTAAAATATAAAATAATAATTATGAAAATAATTGATTAAGTTCTTTTTAGTAATTTGTTACAATCTAACTCATTCCGATTTCGATTCCAAGATAAAATAAACACATCAATGGGATTCTAGTCTATTACGATTCTCATTCATATAGGTCAAGTAAACAACTTATTCTGATTCCCATTCTCCATTCAGTTCGTTCGATTAGATTATTGATTCAAATTCCGATTCTTGACAGCCTTGACGATTCCACAGTAATCGATAGTTCAAATACATAGAACTTGTGTAAAAATGTGGGATGCTAAACAACCTAGCCATAAAAAATTATATTAATGATTTCTCACTTCTTTTTCCAATTTTGTTTGAAGGACTTTAAATCATACTAACTATAGTCTAAATGTGGGGTAGATTTCTTCATTATTGAAATTGAGCAATTTTCTCATTTATTAGAATCATATTTTAATTCCATTTGACTTTGATATACTGAAAAGGATTGATCTGAATGGATTTTTTTTTTTTTAGTTGTATTATCAGTTAGATTGTAGTATTGTAATCCAAATAGAATATATGTATAGAAAAATCAATGACACGTATACTAATTATAAATTAACTCCAAAGAATAAATTTTCTTCAAAAAGAAAATGGCGGCACAATTATGATGAAAATATGTTGTCATCCTTATGCCACCACAATATCTGTTAATGCTCGTAATTGGTTGAGGAAAATAAGGAGTTTGAGGAAGAATTAATTTAAATTTATAGTCGTATAGAAGAATAAAATGAACATAAAAGAAAAAGAAAAAGTCCACTTATTCGGTTAATATAGACTATGTAATATAAAGTGGTGTTGTAAAAGCACCATGAAAAGGCAATCGAAATGAAATTTTATTTATTACTTGAAAAAAATCACATAGGTAAAAAAAGTATTTCTAAAGACTCACCAGATGAGATTTTTTTCCTCTCTCTTTAATATCAAAGAGAAAGAGGGACAATCTAATTTAAAGAATCTTATTTAGAGAGACTTTTTAAGTCTTTAATTTATTATTTTATCTTCTCATTTTAAAGGGGGAGATTTTTTTTATAATTATTAATATTTTGGTAAAGAAAAATATTTGATTAAAATAATACAAATTTATTTTTATTTAAAGAGATCTTTAAGAGATCACTAATTATTTTATTATTTTTATTTATAATATAAGTAAGTAACTAAATGTTTAAAGAATTAAATGAAAACGGTGATGCTCTAGGAAGTGAGTAATAATATAAGGACCACCAAATTCAGTAGAAGCTTCGACATCACTTGCATTGAACGCATGCGGGCAAAGGCCGCAAGGGTGAGCTTTGGCGTTACCGTTACCTACCATTCGCATGCGGCCACGCTCATCGTCCAACGCACAAAGCCCCACACCCGTTTTTCATCTCCACGTATAAAACGTGCTCTCTTTCTCTTCTCTGGTTTCATGACGCACACACGTGTTACCTCATGCTTGCATACTGCGGAGCGCATCACTTGCACTTTTCTGTTGTGGACCCCACTCACTTTGTTCTCATTAATACGCAAAGGCTTGCATAATAATAAAAGCAAACGATTCAAGCGAACTAAAGGATATTAAAAAAAAAAAAACAACAAAAAAAGAAAAAATACACGTGACTTGCGTGTGAGTAAAGCCTTCACTAACTCCCTTGAACTCTTCTTCTTTCTTTGTTTCTCATTTCTCATTTCATGCTCAGCTATCTTATAAGCCACGCATAAAATATCTTATACCCCTTGCCATATCTCTTTGTTGTTCTAAATTAATTCGATCTCGCATATTCTTTAAATTAATATATTATTATTAGGGGCTTTTAATTATTTAGTGTTTAACAATAACTAAACCCCACCACCTTCACCTGCTGGCTATTGCTTTATTTGTTTGACCAAATTATGCTTTAGCATTTTGGCATTAGTTACACTTCTATAACACCCTTTTTTTTAGCTTGCAAGGTGATTGTTGTGGTTGATTGATTCCTCTCTCTTTAACTTCTCCTTCGCACCACCAAAACTAAACTAAACTAAACTAACTTCCCCCATCTGCTTTCAAGTTTTAATTTAATTAACTATTTAATTATCCCAATTCGTCATATTACACAGGACTTGTATTTTTGGATTTTATTGAACTGTTATCTTCTAATAGTTAATTAGCATTGAATCAATATCCAAGTTCTCTGTTCGGATCTTTCATGTCCTTGCCTCAATTAAGAATAACTATTACACAAAAGAATTGATGATGACAGTCTTTCTTCCAACATGGGAGTTTGACGTCCCTCGAATATTTGAGAGGGTTTAAAATTTGAACGGTACTATATCAGAATTGATGTAAATGGGTCTTAGTATTTGTATGATTGTAAATATTATGAGCAATAGTCTCCTCAAAAAAAAGAAAAAAAAAAAAAAGCTTGAGAATGATATCTTTTGTACTTAATTCTTTTGTAGTGATCTATTATATTCGGCATCCGTTTCAAGCAATTAAATCAAAATGTACACGAATAAGCGGCTTGTATTATTTACTCAATGTCAAATAATTAATATTGCCGATTTCGCAAACAATTTCCTTTTTCTTGGGATTGTTTTGCAAGTGTACTTTTTAGTGGATATATATGATTATGGCTTTTCAGTCTTGGACGTATGGAGAAGCCTATTAATAAGTTTATAATTATAATTTGTTAGCCAGATGGGCAGCTTTAAATGGGTCAATATCAATTCTTTGCATGCAGTATTGACAAGCAATCACGGGATTATGCTAGTATGAGTACTTACGTCCAAGATTTTATCATGATTGCTTTGCTTGTAGTACAAATTTCCTCCAACATTAAAGTCTGATTAATTGAAAAATAATTGTTGCTCCAAAAGTAACCATGGTTAATAATTAATCACAGTCGTTATAGGGTATTTAATTCGATTATTATTAAATTACGAAAGTTTTTTGTTGTTTTGGGGGCGGGTATGTTCTAGAAAAAAACGAACACGGTATCAATGTAAGGAAAAAAAAAAAGGTCCGCGAAAATCCTAAAAGGTGCATGGTTTGGATATGCCAAATTCGAAACTAATTCCTTGGATAGAAAATGACCAAATGTTCCCACTCATTTGACTTTGACACACGCCCATTCTAGACTTCAATTTTAAAAGATATACATTGACACATAATTGAAAAACCCAAGTAATTGGCCCGATTCAACCCATCATAACAGAACAGGAATGATACTAAAATTCAACCATATTTGGTGGTTCAACCCACCCCACACCTCCTTTACAATAAAACCCTAAGATTCAAAATTTCAAAAGTCTACTGTCATCTCATACAAAATCCAATACTGGGCATCCACCAAATAGAAGTTTTGATTATCCATTCAATCTACCAGCCAACCTCTCTTCACCACTTTGCACCAAACCAAATCTGTAGTTCCTCATTCGTTCCACACGTGGCAAAAACCCCATGCCATTGCCGACCCGGGTTTCGAAGCTTTTATTGCCAACCAAATTTTGACACGTCGTGGGCTCGCGTTAAAGGAATCGTCAACTCCTCCTCCAGAGAAAGTGAGAGAGCCAAGTCACCCAACCAACCAATAAAACTAACCCATTTAAAAATCCGAAACCGTACATGCCCCTGCTATATATATTGAGGCGCCTTTGCAATATCAAATTAAAATATACCAACTAAAGCAAAAGCTCCCTTCATCTTCTTTTTCCCTCATTTTTCAAGCGCACAAGACATGGACTGGACCAGAGGCCACACCATCGGCCAAGGCTCCTCCGCCACCGTCTCCCTCGCCACCACTCTCCGGTCAGGTGATGTCTTCGCCGCCAAGTCGACCGAGCTATCCAAATCCGAATTCTTGCAACGGGAACAAAACTTTCTTTCTTCTTTAAATTCTCCTCATATAATCAGCTACAAGGGGTGTGACGTTACTAGTGAAGACAACAAGCTCATGTACAATCTTTTCGTGGAGTATGCCCCCGGCGGCACGCTTAACGATGAAATTCACCGAAATGGCGGCCGACTTGATGAGTCCCTGATCGTGTCATACACGCGCCAGATATTACAGGGCCTGGAGTACCTACATTCAAATAGGGTGGTACATTGTGACGTTAAGAGTAGAAACATTTTGATAGCGGAATCTGGCGCCAAAATTGCCGATTTCGGGTGCGCCAAGTGGGAGTCAGAGGCGTTGCAGAGTGGCGGCACGCCGATGTTCATGGCGCCGGAGGTGGCGCGTGGGGAGCACCAGGGGTTCGCTAGTGATATATGGGCAGTTGGGTGCACCGTCATTGAGATGGCGAGCGGTGGTGCCCCGTGGCCTAATGCCTCTGACCCTATGACAGTTCTTTACAAGATTGCATATTCCCGTGAATTGCCCGAGGTTCCAGCTTTTCTATCAAAGCAAGCAAACGATTTCTTGTCAAATTGTTTAAGAAGAGATCCAAAGGAGAGATGGGCAGCAAGTCAACTTCTGAAGCATCCATTTCTGGAAGAATTCAGTTCTTGTACAAAGCAAATTCAAGATTCTAATTATTCTCCAACAAGTATTCTTGATCAAGGTATCTGGAACTCAGTGGAAGAAACAGAGGAAAGCTTGGGAAATCTAATCCATTCAAGCTCCAAGACTTCAGCTCGCGAGAGGATCGAACGGTTGTCGTGTTCCCAGGGGCCCAGCTGGGGTTGGGATGAGAGTTGGATCACAATTAGAGAGAATAACAATGAGGAAAAGAATGCAATTATGGACGGGATTGAAGCCAAAGATGATATGATTTGTGGGTCAGTGTCGGATTCTACAAGTAGTGGCTTAGAGAAGCAAGAAAGCTTTGTTAGTAGTATTAGAATTAGAACAATGTGCGAAAAAGATAGTGACGTAGTTAGTAGTAACCTCAGTTTACAGAGGCACAGAGATAGATTGTCATTTCCATTAATCTCAATTCCTTCAATTTCATAAAGTTTTTCACCTTTCTGTCTCTATGGTGTTTCTTTTTTTTTTTTTTTTTTTGCCGGTTTATTTTAACTTTTAAATTTTGCTTCCTTCTAAGTAAGTACTTTCAAGGCAAGCTGTCAAGCTGACCGCTGGCAATGGAGTAGAGAGGGGCATTTGAGAAAGTAAAAAAATGTGATACTGGGGCTTTCTCAATGCCCCCAACCTAATCCTATCTTCTGCTTTTGAGGGTAGAGTGCTTATTAGCTCTAGTCATAACTCCATGAGGCAGCTGCCAGATTGCCTATCTGGTTGGCAGCTCTCAGCGTAAATCCTCACACCTCATCTCATTTTTTGATTCTCTGTTGTTAGGTTACGTTTGGTTAATTCCCATCGGCTATATTCATTTAACAAGCCGCCCAACTTCTCTCTTTCTGTATTAATTGGTAAAAGTTTAGTCAAATTTCATGTGTAAATACATGACCACCCACCTAAAAATCTTAAGCACTAAAAGCGGAGCAATATAGTTTATAGATACAGCTGCTGAAGGTTAGGTTCTTGCCAGCTCATGCAAAAGGCTAAAGTTTGGAAAGTGAATTTGCATAAATTTGATCTCTTTGAAGCCACTTGTTCGAACCAAGCATGACCGCGTGTTGGTTAGTTAACTTATACAAATGAAATAAAGGATTTGATAAAAATTCCATGTCAAATTAGTGAAAGCAAACGCTAATCACTTTACAAATAATTTAAGAAAATGGCAGAGATGTGTTAAGAATCCAAAGTTAGATTGAATGGCGGGGAATTGGACAAATGGATAGCCTGAAATTTCTACAAGTTTCCAAGCTTCGGTGATTTGTTTTCTAATTTGTAAAATCCACCCTGTGGTAAGGCCCTCAAAAGTCTCTTTTGTAAGAAGCTTCCTTGCTGTTCTTGCAATTGAAGTTTCCATAAACTACTTAGAAGACAAGCATGCGAAGGATAAGAAAAGGTGCTTTTTGGGCATCAGAAAGGGAAGTACAAAAGCACAAAATTTTCAAAGGCAAAAGCAATCCCATTTTCCAAATTCCACCAACTGGAAAGAAAGGAAAATTCCCATGTGTTGTTTTCTTGTTTTGTGAGAGATGATGCAAAAGTTAGAGTTGTAATTTGGGTCAAGATTCGTTTATTTGATTCAATTCAAAGCTAATTAAATGAGTTTGAATTTGAAAAAAGTTGATTCGTTTATTCATTTAGGATTCATTTTATAAATGGGTTATGAACGAACTGAATATAATCAAGTCATTTAAAATTCGTTTATTATTTATTTAATTGAATAAATTATTTATTCTTAAATATTTATTTAAAAAATTTAAAAATTGAAGGTTAATCTAGTAATTATAAATAATAATAAGATAATATATAAATGAGACAAAAAAATTTTATGGTTTGAATTATTTATTTAATTTTTGTAAACAAATTCACATTCAATTAGATTTGTTATGGATTCGTTTATTATTAGGATAAACGAATAATAAACAAATTTGAATTTAATTTAATTTTTTTATTAATTCTATTAAACGAATTAAACGAATCGAACCGAATATTCTTTTAATAAACGAATCAAATTTGAATCCTGAGATTTCAATTCGTTTAATAAACTAATTGAATCTGAATCTACATAATTTTAACCCAATTCATTTAAAATTCGATTCGATTATTCGTTTTATCACTCTTGTACAAAAATGGATGATAAAAGATTTTATTGGGATGGGCTCTGAAGAACGTGAATCTATTTCCTAAATCCCAAATTTAATGAGTCCAATCAATGTTTAAGAATAGGCCTTCTGTGTTGTCTATCCTCTCTAATCTACATTCCACTCCCGATAAATTTTTGCGGGCAAAACTTCTTCGATGTAAAAATATTATTTTAGAGAACAAATGATTTGAAAAAAGAAAAAAAGAACACTATATATTTTTGTGTGAACATTTTAAATACAAAAGCTAAAAATAAACAAATGAAGTGGACGGGAACTTTTATTTTACTCAAATTTTGACAATAAAAAAATCTATAAATTTTGTTTGAAGCCAAGGTTTAAATGTAGTAATAAGGAGAAGTCTTCTTAATACTGAAGCCTTGATTCGGGTTTCAATAGTTACGAGTTAATATAAAAGAATATTAAAACAAATTTCTTATTAAATCCCCATTTGGAATTGAGGTTGAAGTTTAATAAATTGTTTATTTTATAATTTGTAACAAAAATAGTGTTTGGTAAATTTTATAAAAGCTGTTTATTTTATAATTTTCTCCATTTTGACAGTAACTTTTAAAAGTAGATAGAGTGTTTTTTTTTCATAAGTAATTTATTAAATAAGCTATCATACATTTTTAAAATTTCTATTATAACCTTAATATTTAAAAAATAATAATTATGTTTTATTTTTCCATACAACAGAATATTAAGTTATTAGATATCATATTACCACCACAATTAAATTACCGCCACAACTACTATATATTCTCTCTAGTATCAAAGTTGTGATCTAGAATGTTCATATTTTTTATATTTTAATTGTATTTTCTATTTGAAGGGGCTGAAATTTACTTTCACACGTATTTGTAGTTTGTAGAGAACTTGTCACGATCTTTGACCTCGAATCTGGTGGGGTGAGTACCTGAAAAATGTGTTCCAACGTTTAAGTTAGCATTTAATTAAGATTAAAGAAAGAAGAAAAATGAAGAAGATGAATTTCTCTCTCTAAATATGAAAAATGTTTTTTTTTAGAGGCCAAAAATCCTTCTCTTAGAAACGGGTGTCTAATTATAGATGATGAGTGATGTGGATTTAGGATTTTGCTTTGAACCCATGACATGTGTCAGCCATCATTTATGTACACGTGGAAGTGAATTTGATCTAAGGAATTATTCCATCCCTGTGTGTTTCCTTACTCGTTTGATCTTTGAGTGTGATTTCCCTAAACTAATGGATTGTGAAACTAACCCCCCTTCTTGCCATTTTAATAAGCTCCAGGATAATTTTTTTCCTTAGGTGTTATTCCTTCGAAATGGATTCGGTTTTATTTACTTCGGAATAATTTGGGTGTTATTTACCCCATAATAGCTTCTGTTATCTGATAAGATGGACACGCAGCATGGTTAAGGGTTTTTTAGAATATGACACCTACACTGTTATAAGATTAAAAAAAGGTTCACATATAATTATGTAATTTTTTTTAATTTAAAAAAAATTCACATGAAAATTAACCATAACTTTTAAATTTAAATTCATAACCATGGTTTTTAATATTCAATCTATTTATATTTTTTTTACAATTATGATATTTATTACATCAAGTTTAATATGAATGTTATGCATATTACTTTTTTATTTTATTTGGATTATGTATTATTATGGAATTTTATCATATTTTATATAACAAATTTATTGAGTTATTTTTTCACTTTATGTAATTGTACGTGTTTTAAAAAGAAAAAAGTATATCTAAACATTAAATATACTCTAAAAAAATAAAAAGTAATCTAAATTTATATTTATTTTGATCATTATATAATATAATAATACATTTGTAATAAAATTTACCAAACACATATGCACTGTTTTTCAAACTCACAGCAACTAAAAAGACATAATTTATGAAACACTAAACTATTTTTTTAATCAGCTGCTTATTGCATCTGCACAACAAAAACAGCTTATTTAATCAACAATCGCAATCCCAAACTGGCTCTAAATTACTTTAATTAAGAATTACTCATAATTGTCAGGTATGATAATTGTCTTATTAAATTTAAGTTAATCCAAACACGAACTATTTAATAATTATGTTAAAATATTAAAATAAAAATACGATGTGAAAAATAAACGGATGACCTAACACACTTATTTTATAATAATGTAATTGTGGCACCCAATACAATACAATCAAATAGCCCAATAACCCATTTTAACACGATTTGCATCAATGTAGTGCATATCCATAATTGGCACAATTGTACGTACACATGTACGCGCGTGCGCACATACACACTAAAATACTATAACATTTTACCTATAACCTTATAAAATTGAATGCTAAATAAATGTTAATCCTTCACCAAAAAAAAAAAAAAGGAGAATTATTTTCAATATTTGAATTTTTAGGACAATATTCTGTAAATTAATTCAAAATTGAAAATATAATTGTAATTTAGATTCCACAAATATAAATTAAATATAGTTTAACTGTTTAATAATTATATCACTAATAGGGTCAATGGATCAAGAAATTAAAAACTAACCCGACTTGAAAAGAAATTGTGCTAACCCAAACCAATTTTATCTAATAATTGTTTTAATTTTTATGATCTAAACTCATTTATTTATGTTGTGTTTCTATCAAGTATAAAAATCATGCCAAATTTTATCAACTCCAATTATAATTATAAAACGGAAAGAGAAAATACCTCCACCATATATAAAAATAAAAGAGTTTACAATATTTTTCAAATAATAAGGCGCCAAGCTAAAAAATCATTATTTTCCACGTCCACCCATTCTTGAAACCCTGTTTAATGATCAAGATGAAGTCTGGGTAACCACAAAAAGAAGAGAAAAAGGAAAAACAACTTGTAAAAATCTTCACAAAAGATGATCGCTCAATCCCTTACCGTAAACCCATTTCCCAATTCTTTCTTAAAATGTCACCGCCCAAACCCTGGCTTTCTTTCTCCCTCTGTTTCTTTAAACGGTGAGTTGAAATTTCTTGTTATTTAGTAAAAGTTTGTTATATTTGCTGATAATGCGAATTTAATGAATTGGGTTTATTTGCTCTGAGTGATTTTTCTTGTTTTTATTAATTTTTGTTGTTTGTTGATAGTTTCACGATGGAATGAAGCTATAAGCATGCGTTTATCACACGGGAGGACTGTTGGGACAACTCTCTTAGCTTCTAAGGAGCAGAGTTCCAGTTATAATTCGGAGAAAAAAAGGTTCTTTTTCTTTTAAATTAGGGCACATTTGATTATATATTTCTTTAGCAAAGGATACCAATTACCAATTTAAAGTTTGAAAAATCAGTAAAGATTTTCATTTTCTTTTTAATTGTGCCAATTGTATTGCAACACCAAATTGTATAACAATTTATTGCAAATGATTGGCTTTGAGATTTTCTTTTTATTGTTTGAGCATAGAATTGATTTTTGCTTATAGTTGTCTGTTATCTTTTATTATAGGAAAGTAGTAGAGCACATTTGTTTGCTTAAAGCAAAGAAAGATTTATCCGAGGAGGAAGAAAAGGATATGCTTGATTATCTTTATACTTCTCAGTATCAAATGGGCGGTATTGTTGCAATATCTTTGGGTGAGTTTCTGTTTTTGAGAACACAAATGTTGCTTTTGAGTCATGAGAACATATTTTGAATAGTTTGGACTTTGGACTAACGTTTATTGTATGTTTTTTGGCCATTACATCTTTGGGTAAATTTCATTGATCTTAACAAAATTTGAAAAAATCTACAGGAGGTTTTGATACATTTTAGGGGAATTTTCTTGTGAATCTGAAAATTCATGTAGGTTACTTAATCCAGCTCCAGCAAGCTTAATCTAGCTCCAGAAGATGCTTAAACCATTGAAGTATTCATCTATTCTATAAGAAAACCACGCCCCTGCATGCTCATATATTTTCTGAATTACCTTGTATGACATATATGTTTTGATTTACTGATGTAGGACGCATCTCTAGTGAAAATGTAGAGAACTATACCCATGGTGTTTTCATGCGATTTCAAAGAAAGGAACATCTTGTGAAGTTCTACGAGAATCCTTTTTACTCAAAAGTTCTCAAGGAGCATGTGATGCCCTACTGCCATGTATGCCCTGACATGTAAACACCAATACTCAAATAGCCCTTAATTTGCATTTCCTTCATTTTGTACTAAAATTACTCATAACTTGTGATTCTAATCATGTGCTGCGTATTTACAGGGGTTAATGAATGTGGATTATGAAACAGCAGTTGAAGATGATATACTTCCTATATTTCGTAAAGGAGAGGTAACAAACTACATACCTGGACTTTATGGAATTTCAATAAAATTTTTTTAGTTACTTTAGTTATTTGTTCACCACATATAAGTTTAAAGTACCTCATGAGTCATGAGTAAGTGCTACCGATTTGAATATGGAAATTCTATTAGGTATTTCAAATGGGAGCCATAACCACTCATTTTACCTGTTGGTATGGTAGTTCTAATAGTTATAAGCATGTGCAACCCATACCAGTTGTTTCCTCCCACTTTTGTTTAAATAAAATATATATTTTGTCCCTCGTCACTGATGTTGCCAGAAAGTTCTGAAATAAGATGAACCTCATTTGGTGACAGGATTTCAACTTTGGTGTAGAGTTTGTCCTTCTGATTTCATTTATTCAGAGTGCATTTGGTGGACCTGCAGAAGATGCATTGGAGTCTCTTAAAAGGCTGACAGCTGAATTTCCATCTTTGATTGTCCAATCTACACAAGGTGAAAATAAAATGAAAATGCATTTTTTTCTCCTTTTTTTTTTTTCATATCACAGATTTAGCATGCTAATTGGTGATCCTTGTTCTGTGCTTTTTGTTTCCACTGGAAAATTACAAGATTTTAGGCATTTAGAATTGATGCTTACTGCTCAAATCAAGTTCGCTTTTCTTCATCATGTGGCAGACTTATAAACTTATTTCTGTAAGATTGTAAATGGTAATTTATATCAATTCCCACTGATATATGATTGTCAGGTTCAAACTTTAATCTCAGCAGTGAGGTATACACACATGGAGTAGTGATACGATTTCGGTCAGGTAAGTTTTCTCTCATTTTTAGTATCTTTAGTTCTTTACTGGTTGATGCATTCTGTTGATGGCTAATTACTGGTATCTTCTGCAGTTGAGGCCTTTGAGATGTTTGTGGGCAGCTCAGAATACAAAGAAGTAAGATGTGTATGACTGATTAAACTGGCATATTTACATTAAAGATTTAAACTTGGTGCAATGCTAACTGTATAAGCAATTCCCTGCTCCCGCAGGGTGCTAGTACAAATTCCTAAATTGTGTCAGTGAAACTTCTCTGTCCCCTAATGCCTACAAGAGAACTAAGGATCAATTGGAAATGTGAAATTTTTATGTAGTAATAGGCTGATAAAAGAAAAAGCCTGAACTGTCTTTGATTTGAAATCCCAGATGTGGAGCAATAAATTCCAGCCAATCATCAGGAAACAACTTCACGTCCATTTCTCTGTTGATCCAGTGGGTACTGAAATTATGTGAGAGAATCCTTATCTTTCAGTTGATATTTCTGGTCATACAAGCTAAGGCATACACGATTATTATCCGTGGATGGCTGTAATGTACAAAAGGCTCTCCAGCTTGGTCTTCTTGATCAAGCTTACCGGTGAGGAATTTTTCTTTTTGATGTGGAAATTCTAAATTAACCATCACTAAATGTTTCCATTTTGTAACTCTGACTGGACCAGTTATTGACATTTTTATGGTTAGATTGCTATTATTTCGTTTCTGATATGGTAAGTTCCTTTACCGCAAGTGTACACATTTGCCATTTACTTTTGCTTCCTATCCTTGATATTCTGTTCTGTGGAAAGCAACGATTTGTAGGCAGTTCAATACTTCAATCTATTTGGTTAGTCCTATTATTGATCACAATGACGGAGACGAGGAATTTTTGTGCCAAAGAAAAGCCTTCACCTTTCCTTCCCAGTTCCCACGCCTCCTTTCACTTTCGGTGACATATACACAGATTAGGGCGAAAATGGGACAACAAATTTCTGCTTTGGGGAGCGATTGAGGAATCGGTTTGATCTAATGCTGCGTTCTTAGCGGAATCGGAATGAAATTTGGAATCGGAATGGGCGAGAATAGAATGGTGGAATCGAATAGGAATGAGAATCAAATTAAGTTGTTTCTTAAAGCTGTAGGAATCGGAATCGGAATGATGGAATTGGATTATAATTCTTAAAAAGTCTTGTGGATTATTGTCATATTTATTATTATTAACTAATATATTAATTAATTGTAAAATTTTATTAATTAATTATTATAATTATATTAACAATTATTATAAAATATATTAACTAATAATATTAATATTAATTAATTAATTATAATAATATATTAATTATTGTGATTATTCATTCAAAAATTATAATTATTAATAATTATTGTTAAAATGTATTAATATATTAATTAGTAGTAATAATTATATTACTTAATTAATAATAATATATGAATTAATTATAATAATAATTATAATAATATATTAATTAATTAATTAAAATAACAATGTATTAATTATTATGATTATTTAATCGAGAACTATAATTATTAATATATTATTAATAATATATTATTATATTATTTAATAGTAATAATTATGTTAATTAATTATAATATATATATTAATTATAATAATTATATTAATAATTATTATAATAATATATAAATAAATAAATTAAAATAATAATGTATTAATTATTGTGATTATTTAATCGAGAACTATAATTATTAATATATTATTATTAATAATATATTATTATATTATTTAATAGTAATAATTATATTAATTAATTATAATATATGAATTAATTATAATAATTATATAATAATTATTATAATAATATATTAATTAATTAATTAAAATAATAATATATTAATTATTGTGATTATTTACTTGAGAACTATAATTGTTAATATATTGTTGTTAAATAATATATTATTATATTATTTAATAGTAATAATTAAAGTATTTAATTAATTAGAATATATGAATTAATTATAATTATTATATTAGTAATTATTATAACAGTATATTAATTAATTATAATAACAATAACAATAAATTAATTATTGTGATTATTTATTAATAATTATTGTTAATGATATGTTAATATATTAATTAAAAGTAATAATTATATTAATAAATTAATAATATATGAATTAATTATAATAATAATTATAATAATATATTAATTAATTAATTAAAATAATAATGTATTAATTATTGTAATAATATTAATAATATATTAATTATTATGATTATTTATTCAAGAACTATAATTATTAATAATTATAGTTAATAATATATTAATTAATCATAATAATTAATTAATTATAATAATATATTAATTAATTAATTATAATAATATATTAATTAATTATAGCTTAAGACAAAATGAGTATTTTTTGTTTTGGGGGAGGGCTAAATGGGTAGTTCAAGGAATGAGAACTTGATTCACTCACATGAATCAGTTCATTAAATTCCGAATATATGTGGGTCGCTATTCAGATTCATCTTATTTTTTGCAAGTAAGCGTGTCGATCGTTCAGATTCCGGATTAGATTCACGTCCAAGTAAGTAAGCATAATTGTAATATTGTATTCAAAGTAGAATTGCCGCCTATGGGCTTCAAAAATGGTTGGTAAACTAAAAATTCTTTTCAGCTGGGCTTCCAAGCTCGATGTAATGTGCTACATGTATCTTTTTATCATACAACTGATCGTAAGTTCGATTTCCCTGAACTTTTTCGTAGTTACTGAAGGTATCTCAATTCACAAATACTTGATTGAATGAACGTCTAGTCAGAATTTTTCTCCGGAAGATGCCAAAATTTATTCTTAGTTGTGGCAAGAAACTGTAACAGAACATATATATGTAAAGAATAAATAAATAAATTAAATTTGAGGTCTCATCGCCCATGTATTGCTTAATTTGGCTGGGGATAATACATATGTTTATCTAGCACACTAACAAAAAGTTGTCAGACAGATCTATTTGGTTCTTAAGAGGATGAGGGAGTTTACGGCACAAACTTCGGCTCCAGCAAAGTTTGAAAGCGCTACAAGCTAGAGGCAGGAGATAACGTGTTACTAGAATCACTAGGCGGACTACTGCTTTCAGAACTTGAATCAGGAAGGCTGTCCGGCACAAACATGTTGGTATTGAATGCAGTGAACACCATTAAAGCAAGCGATACCAAAACTGAGAGTGCCGATAGGACAAGCATCATCGCATGCGCGTTGCCGCTTTTCACCTCCTGCGCGTACTCAGTCGATGCCAGCGCCAAGACTGTAAGAGGGAAAGAGTATGCCCACCATGCTACACTGAACTTCTTCATTGATTTTCTAAAAAGTGCTGGCCTCGAAACCTGTTTAATAAAAAAAAATACACGCGTTTAAAACATCATCCCACACTCGCCCATAAGTTCAGATCAGAACAAGATCCTAATTCTAACTGAAGCTATTACATCAAGTATGAAATCACTTTCGACGTCGCTGGTTGGAGGATTATGTCTCACTTTTCTTTTAAGAAAATGACTTGAGCCGATCCCATTAAGACGTCATTATCAATTTAATTACTTAATCAATTTTAATTCTTCTTCTTTCTACGTACCAGTGACAGGAAGAGGAACAGCGAAAGAAAAAAGAGCATTTTGGCTACATTGTCAAAGGTCCCTACTATGGCATCCCATGCTAAGCTAGCCATGCTTGGTGCTGCAATGAACAAGAAAAAAACCGGCCTTAGCATCGCCGGCAGGTTACTGCTCCCTGCAAATCTTTGATATAGTGTAACAAACAGCACAAGATAGTGAGCCATGCCCAAAGAAAACATGCACACAGCAGTCTCTCCCCACCCCATCTGCGCTGCCGCCTTCGCCGCCACCAAGTTCCCGATCACCGATATCTGACTCGTCGGATTCGCCGCCACGGATACAAATCTTTTCCCTTTTGTAAACCATTGGCCGTAGATTTTAACATCAAGGACCAATATGGGAACCACAAAAATCCACCAAAGTACCGGGTAGTACATGGACTTTGGAGATATAAAAGGTGATGACTGAAGCAAGAGAAGCCATGAAATCCAAGGAGCAAACAAATAGTTAACTCCCACGTGGTGCAAGAACTCATCTTTCACCATTTTAAAGTGAAACAAACATCTTAGAATGTAAACAAGCGAGAGTAAGGTTAATGTGAACAAGGCTACTGACCAAAGCAAAGAAAAGGCCGTGGAGGGTAGCAAAGAAAGCAGCCGGCGAAAGGGGTGTGCATCGGGAGCTGGCCGCTCTCCGAGTATTTTCCATAGCAAGGCCTGGCTGCATAGGGAGAGGCTTATTCTAAAGTAGCCTGCATGGAAGCTGGTTAAGATTTGTGTTAATGAGATTGATATTGATCGTTTGATGATAATCGGCAGAATTTCCCAATGTGATTGTGATTGTGATTTTATTGGCTCGATGATAATCTCAATTTGGGTTTCTGATTTTAGCTCGGCAGCCATATTAATTAATCTGCTTGGTACAAAGATTTTTTTCCCCCCACTTTTTCCCCCTTGTTTCCGCTGGTAATGCAAGTGTGACTTGTGAGTGATACATTATTCTTCATATACATTGGGCGGATTATATAGATAAGTAAGTTCGGTAGTTGATAAGAGAGAAAGTTTCGAGTATTGTACCTGATATGGATTTAGAAATTGAGGCGAGGCGGCTGTCTCGACTCGCATGCCTTTTTGGACTTTTTTTCATAGAAAATGAGTTATTTAACGCTCTTTACAGCTAGACCCCATGCCCAAAAGGGACCCAGTTGTAAAGAAGTTACACATTCGATCCAAAGCATGCGACTTAACTAGACGGGCTTGTCTCCTGAAACAGATTCTGAGGAGTCAAAAAATCAAAATTGTGCCTCAAACATAACATACAAGGGCTTGTCTTTCATAATTTCGGTCATCCAGAATGTACTCGTTGTCCTATATATTCCATTTAATCCATAATATTGTTTTAAGTTATTTTTCTTCGTGAATGGTGTATGTTGATTTCTAGTTTGAAACTTTGACCCAAATCATCACCTACTATTTTGTTGGTGACATGCCTGGCTGTAGTTGAAGCTTCGAAGTTGCTTCTTTTTTTTGTTGGAAAATCTAGCTTACGGCAAGTTTGCGCGAATTGTGATATACTCGGTGAGTAATTAATTGATAAACAACCCTTTTGTCTCCTAGTTGCTTCGGAAACTTATCATTATTTTCTATTTTAAATGGTACAACCGGATTACGGATTGTTTCAAAAGAAACCAAAAGGAATTAGTCATGGGAATAAGTGGCAGCCTATCTAATCATTCTTTCTTTGCACAAACACGCATACATGATACATGCGTAAATGTACCCGGTCATCCACATTTCCAGGAATCAGTACATGGACTCAACATACTTGCGCATCACACAACAAAATATTTTTGCTTGTATTCAGTTAGAGTGAATAATTAGATACAGCAAGGTGCTAGCTGGAACAGCTAATACAACAAGAGAAAGCAATTTAATGGGTCAGCTTATGTTACATTTAGTGTAAGTAACAGTTGTGACGTGATCATTTAACTCACGTAAGGGCAGCACGTGGCGGAAAGGCGCAATAGAAAAAAAATGTTGAAACCGGTTGGCAACCAGTTGCAAGATGTGTCACCGGTAAAGTCAATCCTATATTCCTATGCATTCCTCATAATAGCCGGTTCATGATTAGGCACGTATCAATCAAAATTTTGAAAAGAAAAAAAAATTGAAATTGAAAATTTTTACGTGGTTTTAAAAGTTCATAAGCCAAATTCTCAGTATCAATTTTTTGAAGGAAGCAACGGCTCCCCTCTGAAACGTCATATGCCACTATTCATACAATTTTTTTATGAAAATTATTGAACCAAGGCTAAGAAAAAAGGAGAAAAAAAATTCTTTCAGAGTTGTTTGTTACTACTACATATAGAAATGACGGGAGCTGCAGTTTCAGAGGTGAGGGAGGGTTTCATAAATTTCATAATATTTTTCGTTATTCAACTTATAAATTTTTTTTTTGGAGTAATGAAATGTTTGTAATATCATTGATTGGTTTATCGATTAGTATCCTCGTAGTTTTAACTTGCTTCAAATTCTTAAATAGACCATTTGCATCAAGTGTTTGATGAAATGTCTGAATGGCGTAAGCAAATACTAGTTGGTTAATTTTGAACATGTTATTCGGCTTACAAATTAATGTTTCAGAGTTCAACTATTTTCATATAATTTCATTATTAACATAGTATGATTTATTATCGATGAAGTGAGAATATTATGTGATGGAATGAATAGTTGAGCAGGGGCTTTAAGTTTCAAACTCTTTAGAGAATGACCTTAACAGAACGATCTGTTTTTATAGCATGAGCATATAGTTAGGATTGTATATAACACGTACTGTCATCATAAAGCATGATTATGTTACAATTCATGGACGAAGGAGTATGTGTTTTTAATTTTGTCCTTATGTTTAAAATATTTGAACAACTGTCCTCAGGTTTTATGTGAAAGACTGCTATAAATGGAAAACACAAAAAAGAATCTGCAGAATATCATTTAAAATTTAAGCTAGACAAATAGATTTGGGACGATTGAGAAGAAAGTAATCTGCTGGAACTAAAAACAATGAACCAGGTAAAAGAAATGTATCTTACCAAACTATTTGTGCTTTTTGAACTAAGAAGAATGAGTTGTTCCATTTGTTTTTTTATATTTCCAGGTTCAATCAATTTTGTGCACATGAGAGCGATCCATTGAAGTGAATATAAACAATAAAATGGCAACAGTTGCTGAAAAGCATACCAAGTTGTAAGGCGATGATGAACATTCTTTGACGGGTATGAGGTGGTCGTTATTCATACAGCAAGGAAAGATTGAAATGGAGCATAATGCTTCGAAGTTTGTAGATGGACCTCAGATTGTCTTTTTATTTGTATCCTCTATTGTCACCATGTCTATCAAGTTTTATATAGGACTATGTTGATTTAATATGATCTCTTATTGTGGGTAGATGACTCTTGTCATAAAAGGACTATATATGTTAAATTTTTTGCGTTAATAAATTTATGAACATATTTAGCTCAATTTCTATGGCTTTCAACTGCTTCGGACCAATATAAGGAAACACTAAAGGATGGTCGTTATGTATGTATCATAAATGATGTTGATCGCGTTGGCGATTTATCAAGCTATAAACATGGTCGAACTACTGTAACTTTATCATCCTTGGCTTACTAACTGGAATTCACAATATATGAATAGTCCGATTGGCTGAACATATAACATATCAGTATAAGAAACCAAAACTCAATAATGTTGAATTAAGATAAACTCGTACAAGCATTTGCAAATGTTTCATCACTCTTTTTCCCATTGCAACAGCTTAGTTGACGGAACTATAAATAACATAATGTCCCTACTTTCTACGGCCATAACCCTTCTAGTTCGACCTCCTGCCCTGAGCAAGGTACTTCTTCTCGAACATCTTGGCACGTGCACTTTGTTCAACCTTCAATGACAAGATTCCAAATATCAGTTGTACCCATCAATTAAATTTCCCAATTACAATACAAATTTATAAGCTGATACATGTTCTCATATATCCATTAACCTAACACTTAAATACAAATGCAAGCACTGGCATGACATCAATTAACAATAACCTCCAATATATTGTTTAGAGCAAATACCAGAATAATACTTACAAGTTCGAACTAAAACGGTAATTAATTGTCTCCTTTTTATTATCGTCTGCACTGTTTTCAGCCTCCGCTTTCTTCTCTTCACGATGAATGATCTGGTTTAAATTATTTCAATTAATACATTGACGCAATTTTCACGTAAACCTACTTCCTTTACTCGCTATTTCTTTCCATCTACAACTCTTTTTCCCTTTTCACAAAAAGAAACAAACCAATTTCGTCCTTTCATAATTCATATTCCCATTCCTAGGCGAGTTCTTCCTCTGGCTTTCGACATGATCGATTCTGCTACTTTTCCAAATAAAGATGTTAAAATAATAACGAACCACCCATAACAATTAATGATGCGTGGGAAATTAATTGGTGAAGACAATTTGACAAGATGAGGTTTCGGCCTCTACCTTCGGTTTTGGGGTGCAACAATTCTTTTGGTTTCCCCGATTTGTGTATCTGTAAAATTGAATAAGGATATTCACAATTTCATTTGGTGGTACTTTTATTTTCCCCTCTTCTGTAAACCTAATTACTGTACTGCATTCCCTCATGAATTTTAGGCATACACAGTCTACCTGCGCATAAACTCTTCTTTTCCCTCTATGAATTTTATTACCGAATAACCCCTTAACTGCATTTTCCCTGAACCGTTTTGGCAGGTTGCCCATCCTTTGTTATAATAATCATTTTACCACCTCTACCTGTAACTTATTTTGTGTTAAATTCCTTAACAGCCGTTTGATCTGAAAATTGACTAATCCAACGATCCATTGTCTCGGTCTGTTACTTGCATTAGATGTAACATAAGCGCTGCCAATTTAATGACGCAATTATAATTTTGCTTGTTATGAAAGCATGTCTTTCAAATTATGGGACCATTACTCTTCCTTGACTTATGCTTTTATCGTAGCAAGTAAAGTCGCTGGTGGGAGAGCTAATAGAAATTGAGGCCAAGGCCTACCTAGTGAGCTACTCCTCTAAGTTCATAAAGTTGAGTTGAGCCATTTAGTAGCGACTTTAATAGCTGAATAGATGCCTACTTGCCCAGTTGCCCTAATGCCCTAGCACGACGCTGTGGCATGATGGCCACAGGAATTCGGGTGCGTGGTTCCTCAGAAAGCATTCTATTTCGAGTACGGAGTACATTGCACAATGCCCAACGAGTGGTGGATTTTTCACAGAAAACATTCTGTACCCTTCCCCCCCCCCCCACCCAAAAAAAAAAAGTCAGCACAAGTGGATCAAGTGGTGGGCTGATGATGCCCACCGAATATGCCTTTCCTTTTTCAGTTATTACACTGAATTTAGCTGCACTACAGCTGTTTTTCGGAGCTACCGTACACTAATTATTCTATGTTGACTAAGATGATAGTTGTTTTTTTATTCTGAAATTTAAATAGAATTAAATTAATTGAATTTTAAACTGAATTAAATATTTGAATTTAAATGATATTCTTTTTTAAACTGAATCTACGACAATAAGCATTCAATTGTTTTTGTTTAATTTAAAAATATTGAACACTAGTACTTTTTAAGTTTGTATCCTTATAAATTTTAAATGCGAAATAAATAATAAATAACTCAATAAATATAAATAAGATGGTATTTTATCGTAACATAAATCATATTCGAGTGAATAGAACCCTTTAATGTTTTAAATTAGAATATTTTTATCAATGTTATTGTAGTTTATGATGTATTATATGAAAAATTCTTAAAAAATTAATTATAAGATAAATAATGCTGATTTAAATGATATAAAAAATATATAAATAATAATAACCTACCATATATTATCACCGGTTATGTAGATGAATAATAATACTAATTAGTAAGTTTTATTTAAATAAGGATGAAAATAAATTAATTAGATTTTGAAAAATATCTTTTAATGATATTATTCAAATTTTCATACGTTGAAAAAACAGCAATTAGTTAAGTTATTCAAATCAATAAGCAAAAAAAAAAATATATGCCCCCCAAGTTACAGAGCGATATGTCAATTTTCACGTCCACCCAGTGATGGGTTGTCTCAGGCTGATTCCAGGCTATATATGTGCAAGACTCATACGATGCATGAGCTTCTTTGATCTTTTTTGAAATGTCAAATTCAAAAACATGATAAATCTTTTGTTATTGTATATATGGCATTACATACATTCATGGGTGACTTTAAATATAAGCGAACAAAGCGGTCGTTTAAGTCACTAAATTTTAAAAAGACCTAATTTTTTTTAATATTATTAATAATTCTCTAGTTGATAATTTTTTTAAAAAAAAATATGTGGTAGAAAAGCCTATTAAACATCTCTTTAATTAATAATTATCTAATAATTAATAATTATTATTTTTATATAAAAACCTATAATTGGTTATCTTATTGTTAAAGAAATATAATTAATAATATTGTCTAACCATTAATTTCTTCATTATTAGTTTTTCCAATAAAAATAAGTAATTTTTTTTTTCATTTTCAACTTCTTAAAAAGGCTCAATTATTCAACATTAGAATCTTTGACTGAGTATTCCTTTTAATTTTTATTAAAAATCTTATAATTTAGAAAATTATAGATGAAAAATTTCTTGTTCTCTTCTCTATAATGAAGATTATTATATACATTAGTTCATTCAAAAAAGGAAAAAAATTAGTTACTTGAAATACAAAGTCCATATCCATTATCTAACCATCAATTCATGACCTCAACTTTCTATGTGCTACCATTTTAAATATTTTATTTGAAAATAATATTATTCTCGTTTATTTGTTTGTTTATTTTTGTAAAATTTCTAATGGTAAATTTTAGTTTTTTTTTTTTTTGAAAATTTTTAGAATCTTATCGATTATTTGTTGAAATTCAAGAATTAAAGCTGAAATGAATTTTTAGCTCTTTTTTGTTTAAATGAGTATTGAAGTTGCTAAAGCCGTATACTTTTGTTTAAATCTCCTAAGGCCCTCGATACTCTAAAGCCGGCCCTTCATACATTCCGCTGCGTTTACACATTGTATTCACAGAGAAAGTATACGGTGTCAACTACATTACTCCAAGAAAATATTTCCAATAGAGTACCCCAATTTATCTTTCACCCCTCAAAGCACATGTATAGTTGTTTTCCAGCACTTTGTAAAATAAAAAATGAGTCTCTTTCTCTATTCATTAATTTAGATGGGTATTAAAGATGGAAAATTTCCATGTTTGGTCGTATATACAACTTTCTTATCGGGATAACATACTTTGGTGAATCATAAATGTAGATATTTGTGTACAGTTTAAATTCACAGGGTCTAATTTTTTTATTCCAATAATGAGGCGTTAAGTAAAATAAAACACAGCAATATTCCTGAGTCTGCCTATATTACCTTGTATTTATTCAAGTAACCACTTTAGGATCATATTTGTAAATGCAGACGATTCCATTAACATTTATTAACAACACTCCAGGGAAAAAAAATAAAAATTGTATGAAAAATTCCATTAACAAAATAGGGACTTATATTAAAAAAAAAAAAAGTAATACAATTGTTTGTGATTTTACCAAAACTCTAGGACTCGGATGTCTGTGATAATAAGATAATAAGGAAGAAAATCTAGCTGCAAGAATAAACGAGTTTCTACCCTAATTTTATTTTTCATTGATTTTCGAAATCCGTGTAATAAGTAATAGCGCCTGAGCCTGCGTAGCCAGCGAGTGGTGACCTTCAATAAATTACGAACTGTGTGGTGCAGGTTGAAAGAAAATTCTTTTTCAGAGCAAAGCACTGGTAGCTAGTAATCGCCTTGCGATTTCAATTGACGGTTTCTTTTTGTTCAGGAATAAAAACAATCTTAGAGGTTTCTTTAATGGATTATTATTCCCCACGCCTCTTTTGATATACATGATCGTGTTTTATGCTAATCGAACCGAACATGGTCCTCTCGTCTCTTCAATAAAATCTAGAAACTTTTACAATCTATAAATGTAGTTGTCCGTAAGTCAAATATAGACACTCAGTCAGACAAAATTACAGAGACTTAAAATAATGGGTCAATTGGCACGATGGAGATTAGACTTAGTTTCTTGTATTTTTTCTTTAAATGTATAATTAGAGGAGCTTCCAACTCCAAGAACAAAGCAATAAAATTCAAAGAAAAGTTGCGTAGCTTATCCCAATTCTTCACTAGTAGATCGACACCAATATGCCATGTTGTTGACGTAGAGCCAAAGAAATGCAAAAGATCTTGTTACTTTCAGCAATCCACATCAGGAAATAATTCTAATAAGACACATTAATTAAGTTAGTGACGTGATTTAATGGTCCAACTTTTAAATCTCTTCTACTAACGAAAATATCCCGACCCAAATCTAGTTTTAAATAAGAAAGAAGAAGAAAAAAAAAATCGAGCCAGATTGTTGAAAGAAGAATACATCATCTGAGCAAGGGGTCGTCAGCAGAAAGTAGTTCTTGGTCTTGGTCAAGCATTCTGTAAAGTGTAAACATTTAATCTTGACAATACATGACCAACAATGTACGTATAGTAAAAGATCAAGAGAATTTCAGCTAATTTATAGGTTATAATAAGTGATAGTATTCCAAAACAACATAAGATTAATAAAAGTTATAACGCTTCAACTTAGAAATTAACTGATTGGAGTTCTAGAGTACAATAAATATTTTATGATTATTACAATAAAATTTTTCTATAATAGTACTCTATATAGAAATTGCCTCCATATAATTATAAAAAATTATAGTTCCAATTTAGGTTAGTCATAAATAAGAATAAACTTGACATTATAATAAGTTATAACTTTTCTTGATCATTTATTAAGAAACTTACCTCTACTTAGTAATAATTATCTTTATATTATATTAAAAAAAAAGGCTATGTGACATCAAAGGTTTAAGATAGAAGAAAATATTTTTCTAGAATCGTTTGGGAAATAATTATATTCTTAAGACTTTTAATCAGATGACTTTAAAAAATTCCTAACACTGTATAGATGATAAATATCTATACTAGTTTTTTGAAATTATATCTTTTTTTTTTTTATTGATATCTACACATTGGATTTAAAATGCGCCATTAATTAATTTTATCTTGCTATTGATTGCACTAAAAATAACCAAATCAAAATAATAATTTTTGTAATTATATCACTGTTGAGTTATAACCTACTTGAAGTGATACAATTAGTTGGTCAATGTGACTATAAAGAGGTTTTATGTGTTACTATACGGTGCAGGCTTATTTATATAGCTTCAAAATGCAAAAGCCACCATGATTTTCAGGTGTACATTCACAACTTGCAGCCGATCCATTATGCTTCGAGAAACCGAGCCACTAGTTCACAATACGATCTTTTGTTGGAATATATACAGTTCATGTCTTGCAGGTGGCTTAGTTATGTAAAAGTAATAATCAATCCAGTTAATGTGAACACGCAGAATAATTTAGTTCTAAGATGTCCATTGCTTCTGCGTTTAACTTTGACTTCTAGTTTGTCAAGATAATAAACTAATAATAGTTTTTTTCTTTTTTTATTTAATATAAATTTAATCGTAAACTCTTACTTTTCTTTTCACACACACACACACGTTTCTAACAAATTTGTGATGAGAAATCCCTTAATATTCTAATGTTTTATCCATGGATCACCTAATGCGTGCGTATATATAAAATATATCCCCCTTATTTGTATATATAAATGTCACTGTCTCGATGTTTATTTATCAGTGCGCACTTATCAGATGACCGAGTACAAAACAACTGACACAAAAAAAAAAAAAAAAAAAAAACCAGCAAGGGCAAGTAGGTCTGTTGGACAAAATTCCACAACTATAAAGGAATGGGATCCGATTCTCATAATTTATAGAAGCTTAGTCTTATATTTTTATTTGTGTACAATATTGAATATTCAAGATTTATAAGTAAGGCTCATGCATGATATTCAAGTTTTATAAGTGATCATGTCATGAAATAATCATGTCAATAAGAAAAATGTGCAAATAATTAATGGATTTAAAATTTCTCACCGGTGGCAATGCCTCCTTGCAAATCTTAAGCTATATACCCAAAGCTACTGTTTTTTTTTTTTTTGAAAGAACCCAAAGCTACTGTTAAGAGAATATAATTGAGCTGATTAGTTACTGATTAAGTCCATTAATCAAGTTAGTTAGCAGTACTAATGTGTCAGTTGAATCAGCAAAGTTAGTTATATTGGTGAGAGTATTTTAGAGCAGGTTGCTTAGCTTAGCAGATTGTAGAGCTCATGTTTAGAGGTCTAGATGAGTCTAGATATAAGTACTTTGTACAGCCTTTAATTTTTCAAAGAATTCATATAGAGACATGAAGGCTATCACCGATGAATTGGCTATTGCTAGTAATCTTGTTAGTGTTGGCCTATATGGCTATAAATATTGATTTTGCTGATAATAAATCACATGTTTTTGGATAAACAAAAAATTACACATTATACTTTTACAACAAGAAAATTATTTATGAAATTATTTATTTTCCAAGAAATGGACTAAAATAAAAAAGATTGATTTTAATAACTATGGCTTTGAATTTCAGATTTGAGACAATTTATAAATATTTAAATCATTTTGGGCTATAGTATAATTTTTATAAGTTTGGACTTTATCATAATTTCAGAAAGTTTTGGGATAGACAAGTATTACTCAGAAATTCTAAAATTAGACCTATTTGTAAAGTTTCATAACGTTTTGGGCCATAATACAGTTATAGAAAGTTTTAGGATAAAAACTATAATTTTAAAAAATAGTTCACTGTAGCTGTAAGTGGCTAACCGATTTTGACAAGCGGTAGACTGGATTTGGACAATAGCTTACTGAAAGAAAAGCAGCTAACTAGATTATGAAAACGGCATACCGGATGTTAAACAATTCAAATATTTGCTGTAATGGTAACATAAAGCTGCTAATCGGATTCATAAAAGTGGCAAGCCGGTTATCACGAGAAAGTTAATAACGACTAGTATTCTTCTTTAACTGTAAAATGACTAAAATCGAATTCATTTCACATGATGCAATTATTGATATTTTGAGCAATTCTCTGCAAATCTAAAAGCGTAAATTTTGTATTCATTTAATTTCATTCACACATATTGGGCTTTTATTTGTATTCAAATACATTATGTGAGAGAAAGTTTTGTAATTATTTTTGCAAACTCAAATTGAGTGGCTGTAAGTGTTAAGATACACTTGGGTTAAGTGATTGATGATAATTTCTTAACACCTTGGAAATAAATTGTAGTTGTTTGAAGCCTTGGGAGGCTTGGATAGTGAAATGCTCAAGTTCCGTGTGTTTGGAGGCGTGAACGTATGTGGAGATTATCAAACTACGTAAAAATCTTCATGTTTGTTTTCTCTTCTCTTACTCTTTTATTATTTTGATTTATTGAATTTATTGCTTTTTATTTCATTAAGTCATTAGATTGAATTTGTGTGTGAATTGCTTAACTTAATTTTTAAAAATCTAATTCACCCCCCCTCTTGGGTTGCATAACTCGTATTTCATTTGGTATCAGAGTAAGGTGCTCTTGTTTAGATTTAACCGTCTAGAGTTAAAGATCAATGGCAACCCAATATAACTCAATTTTTAGGGAGGGACAGTCCACAACTAGACCACTGTTGTGCAAATTTTATTGAACTCGCAAGTGCACGAATCTATAGATTAATGGTGACGAGTGTCGATCCCACGAGAAGGTAGATTTTAATTGTGTGTAGAATTAATTTTCTTAAGTGGGTGGATGGATTTATGGTGAAAGGAATTTAGACTATCCTAGAATTTAAATTACAATGGTAGGTATAAATTGAAATGAAATCTATTGAAATAAAGCACTTGGGTATCTGGATCTGCATCAACATGCTCCATAGGCTAAATATTCCTTATTAATGCCAATTAAATCATGAGGGGGGTTTCCACACCTCATGAACCACGCTCAAATAAATATGGTGCTAAGGGCTTATCGTGCCAAATAATAATAACCTTGTACTAGGGTGCCGGTTTAACCAGGGCGGTATCTAGACAAGATTATTACTATTTGTCGACGAAAAGTCAAAACATCTACAAATATTAGAGGGGAAGAGAAAATAAATTTACCAAATTAAACCCATGGAATATGCTGAGACTTCACCTTCAATTCAAGCTTGAAAGAAAATTAGCTACTCATTTTTTAACTAGGGGTAAAATGAAAATTTATTAAAATACGTAAAAAATACAAGATGGAGAAGGAATTACAGAAAACTAAGCTCAAAAATAGATTTAGGGGTATCAAATTAGGGGAGGATGGCCCCTTTTTATAGATACATTGAGTGAATCTTAGCTATCGGATTAAAAACAGTTCAGATGCTCAGGATTGTGCCACGTCATCGATCAACGATGCAGTTTTGCACAGAACGCCTTGATGCACATATGTGGTGGCTTGAATAGTGATGCGGTTTGAATAGTAAATAATCCCATGTGTGTGCATGTACCGTACACAAGATTTTTGGTCCACTGAAATACTGCCACGTCTTCCATCAACAGTACATAAGAATTTTAGTCCAATAAGATCGTGACACATCATCGGTCAATGCCACATCATCAGTCAACGCCACATAAGCAACCAAATGCCACATCCTTCTCCAATCAAATCCTGCCACGTCATCGATCGATGCCACATCATCGGTCAATGCCACGTCATCGGACCGTATATGTGAACAGTATCATGAATAGTAACATGAACAATACCGTATGTATGAACAGTGCATTACATGTGAACAATCATTTTTCCTTTTATGCTTCTCCTAAGGTTTTCGACCGTCCTGAGTTCAAAAGTGATGTCCGTTTTGCTGTCTGATCACTTGTTCATTGTGAAACAATCATGATGCTTCTAAAATACATAAAATACTTAATTATAACAAAACACACATAATTAAATAACAAAAGACGTAAATACATAAAAGTAGTAATGTTAGTGAGACTTGAAGTGTAAAATGATAATTTTCTCCTTTATAAATATACACTTTCTAACACTCAACACACCCTCCAACCAGCTTATTGTTAGTCCCTAGTAAATAAAGCGAAAACAAAATTCAAACCTAAAAGTGATTTTTTTTTTAACAATTGTGTTTATTCCATCAGATTAATGACAACAATCAAATAAAAGTATAAGTATTATCTCAAGTCTAAAGAAACATCACATCTACATTAACCATCCACATACATCAATCGAGTAGACTTTATCATAACTATAGGAATCAAGCCACTCTCAAGAACGACATGTCAAACCCCAAAATCTCACCGGTAATAGTGACACTCTCACAAGAAAATTAAACCCAATAAAAATTGTCACTCCAATGAATGGCAAATTGAGTGAAAATAAGAAAGAAGTAATACCACACACTCTCACCAAGATGAAAAGAATATGCTCACAACTTAGAAATAATATGATCTCAAAGAAAGTACTAGTCAATCCAATGCATTCATTTTTTTTTTTTTACTAAGAAGATGCGTTTTTAGAGTCACTACACTCTATATTCAGCCATCTTCGACTCAAAAACTTCAAAATGTATATTTATAAAGGAGAAGTAAAAAAGAAAGAGTTAGAAAGAACACACTTAAAGTAAGACAATTTTTTTTTAACTTTCAAATTAAGAAGATGCGTTTCTAAAGTAACTACACTCCACATTTAGCCACCTTCTACTTAAAAAGTTAGCCACGATTATTTCTACAACAAAAATTAGTAAAAATTTAACCAACATTCCACAATTGTCAACTATTCCCTTCTCCCAACCAGAACGAAACATTGTCCTCAATGTTTGAAAGGAAAGAAGTAGAGTTTAGAAGACATCACCTGGGTAGTGCAACACAAAAGAAAATATTTACAAGCAGAGAGTTAAATCTAATTTTTACTTTATGCCATCGTTACCATCATTATTTGAACACTCACAACGGTCCTCGATCCGCTCGTCAATAATGCATGTAGCTCATTAGCAGTATGTGCACAAATAAAGACTTTTTTCACTGAGGAAGTAATGAAATAATTTTTATTGCATGGTTAAGAAATGCAATAAAACCATCATAAAAGTTATTGACATTTAACAAATCGATGGGTTTTTTTTGGATGTTCAGATGGGCCCAAGATGCTAATGTGATTAGTGCCTCAAGAGTTGCAAGATCTTCTAGAAGGAAAATAAAAGCATCGGCATGATTTAGCATGTCAGTTATTCTTTCTTGCATACCGAGACGACTAACTCTTCTCCAGTTGGTGAGTTAGACAAACAGCCCAAAGGTTTGAGAATTGTTGGGATGATGCCTAACACTTGGCTCCCTCTGACATAAGCAGCTTCTGAGACCATTTTGGATAACCCTCGGTCACCTCCTCTATACACCAAGTGCATTTTTCTCTCTGCTATTTTTCGACCAAGATCTATGACTGCCTCAACGAACTCTTTATGTTTGCCATAGTTAAACCCAGAGAGCACACAAATGTTCTTGAATTGTTTACTGGGAGTAGCTGCCATTAGGATACTGCTTAAAAATAATTTGTGAGTGCTCAACAAAAAAACATATTTAAAGACCTTCATGACAGTAGGTCACAGCTGTGTATGAGGCATCATGTCAGTGTCAATTAACGCGTAAGGCACATGACTCAAGAGTAAAAAAAGAAACATTAAAAAAGAAAAAGCAAACAATGATAACAGAAAATTATTATAGGCAATAATGCGAATGGTAAAACAACAGTGAAATAAAACAACAGTAAAGTAAAAGGATATTCACATGTAGTTGTGACTATGGCTCACATTTTACTCTGGTTTTACGTCCAGAAACGGCTTGAACGCCCTCTATGGGTCGAGGATAGGCTTCCTATCCAGCTTTCTTACAAACTGGCAAATAAGGTCGTTTATAGTCAGATTCCCGAGACTATATCATGCATGTTCTTTCTGGAATAATGGCCATAACTGGAGAATCGGTCTTTGTAGTTTGTACGTATCCACTGGGATGCGTTTCAAGAGACAAAAGGATATTATCCAATGACTTTTTATTCAAGCTATCCCTAATGAATTTAATCTTATCTTCCATGTTATCTTCCCTGTAGTTTGTTCTGGCACACTTATGACAAGCAACAGAAAGTCTTCGAGCTCTTCGTTTTCTTGCATAATTTTCTTTACCACAACCAGGCATGTATGCAATAAATTTAGGAGGTAACTCACCTGCCAAGCATACCTTGACCTCGATTAACCAACGGATGTCAGCATGGATGTTATTCTTCATAAGTAATCACATGCGTTCGGACCGAGTTTTATAGATTGAAAGGAGGCCATTCTGAGGAAGCAAAGGGAATCGTTTGTGAAGCTTTGTTAAAATCTCATCTTTGTCTATACTTTCGTCTCAGAATATCAGTTATTATAATAAACTGAAGTAACCGACTTGTTTGTCACGGAGTACTGTTATCCGCCACTTCACCGGGGTGACAAACTTAAAAATACAAGGCAAACTAAAACACACAAACATAGAAATAAATTAAAACACACAAAGCAAACTAAAATCGTCCTCTTATTGAATTTACCTCAAGCTTCAACTGGGTGTTGTAGACACTTCTCTCAATATCTCTGAGTTGGCTTTCTAAATTCTCAATATGAGAGACTAACTCTGGTGGTTGCAAAGCCCAAATAAGATGTGTTTTACAAAATCATATTTGCTTTTTGAGATGAGTTTGGATAGGTTAAAGTTGTCTAAGAATGTTCAAGAGGATCTTTCTCATGATTAAAAATAATAAGAGAAAATTTAATGGTTAAACAAACACACTTATGCAAAACTAATTTCAATCAGTGAAAGAATAATAAAAAGGAAGAAAAGAAGAAAAAATCAAATCAAATCACCAAAAAGAAAGAAAAATCTCAATTCAAACTTGGTGGGTCACTCAAATTTATTTCGATGTCCGCTCCATGTGGTTGGTACTCTAAATATAGCTTAAATCTTTGACCATTAACATTAAAAGTGACACCGTTCTTTGGATCTTTAATTTTAATTGCCCCATGTGGAAAAACAGTGTGAATAATAAAAGGGCCAGACCATCGAGAACGTAACTTACTTGGGAATAGGTACGAGCGAGAATTGAATAAAAGCACTTTCTGACCTGGAGTGAAAGATTTTCTCATAATTTGCTTATCGTGAAAGACTTTCATTCGTTGCTTGTAAATCTTGGCATTTTCGTACGCGTCATTGCGAATTTTTTCAAGTTCTGCCAGCTGTAATCTTCTTTTCGAGTCAGCTTGCTGCATGTCAAAATTGAATTTCTTAATGGCCCAATACGCACGATACTCGAGTTCCACAGGTAGGTGGCAAGCTTTTCGATACACTAGCCTGTAGGGTGACATCCTAATTGGAGTTTTGAAAGCTGTTCTATATGCCCATAATGCATAATCGAGTCTCCACGACCAGTCTTTTCTGTCGGGTCTCACCGTCTTTTCTAATATGTACTTTATTTCTCGATTGGAGATCTCAACTTGGCCACTGGTTTGTGGATGATATGGGGTCGCCACTTTATGAGTGATAGAATACTTTGTCCAAAGTGCTTTGAATGATTTGTTACAAAAATGGGCACCGCCATAACTGATTATTGCTTGAGGAAATCCAAAGCGTGAAATAATGTTAATTTTCAAAAATCCTATGACCACCTTGTGATCGTTAGTCCTACATGGAATTGCCTTTACCCATTTCGAAACATAGTCAGCAGCAACCAATATGTATTGATGGCCAAAAACTGGAGGAAAGGGTCCCATGAAATCGATACCCTATACATAAAAAATTTCAACCACTAAAATTGGGTTTAGTGGCATCATATTCTTTCGTGTTATGCTCCCAATTCGTTGACACTTATCACATGAAGAACAAAAGGTGTAAGCATCTCGAAAGATAGTTGGCCAATAGAAACCACATTGTAAAATTTTAGTAGCTGTTTTCTTAGCGCTGAAATGGCCTCCACAAGCTTGTTCATGGCAGAACGAAAGAATGTTTTGAATTTCATTTTTCTGGGACACATTGTCTGACAATTTGATCTGTACAATACTTGAATAGATAAGGATCATCCCAAAAGAAATTCTTTATTTTCGCAAAAAATTTGGCCTTGTCCTGCTTAGTCCAATGCTCTGGAAGTTGACTTGTAACAAGATAATTAACTATATCATCATACCATGGTACTACTTCCACACTCATTAATTGTTCATTTGGAAATGACTCTTTCAAAGGTAATGGTTCTATAGTTGTGTCAAAATGGAGACGAGAGAGATGATCAGCCACAACATTTTCTGTCTCTTTCTTATCTTTGAATTCTAAGTCAAATTCCTGCAAAAGTAACACCCAACAAATTAGTCTAGCTTTTGTATCTTTCTTTGTGAGAAGATATTTGAGAGCAGCATGATCTGTGAATATAATTATTTTATAACCAATGAGATAAGATCGAAATTTCTCTAATTTAAATACTACTGCTAACATTTCTTTTTCAGTGGTTGAATAATTCAACTATGCATCATTCAATGTCATACTAGCATAGTAAATAACATGGGGATTTCTATCAACTCTTTGTCCTAATACCACTCCTATTGCATAATCAGATGCATCACACGTAAGCTCAAATGATAAGTTCCAATTTGAGGGCTGAATGATGAGTGATGATGTCAACAACTACTTTAGTTTTTCAAATGCCATAAGACATAAATCATAAAAGACAAAAGGTACATCCTTAGCAAGTAAATTGCATAAAGGTCTAGAAACTTAGCTAAAATCTTTAATGAAACGTCTATAAAAACCAGCATGCCCAAGGAAAGATCTTACTTCTCTGACTGTTTTAGGTGGAGGAAGATTGGAAATGAGATCCACCTTAGCTTTATCAACCTCAATACCTTTGCTTGAAATGATGTGATCAAGAACAATACCTTGTTTTATCATAAAATGGCATTTCTCCTAATTCAAGACTAAATTCTTCTCGATACATTTCTGCAGAACTAGTGTTAGATGATGTAAACATTGATCAAATGAATCACCAAAAATAGAAAAGTCATCCATAAAGACCTTAAGAAATCGTTCAACCATATCAGAAAAAATACTTAACATACATCGTTGAAATGTAGCAGGTGCATTACATAATCCAAATGGCATTCTCTTATATGCAAAAGTACCAAAAGGGCAAGTGAAGATGGTCTTCTCTTGATCTTTTGGTGCTATGGGAATCTTATTGTATCCTGAGTAGCTATTTAGAAAGTAATAAAATTCATGACTTGCTAATCTATCAAGCATTTGATCGATAAATGGTAAAAGAAAATAGTCTTTACGTGTGACAGAATTCAACTTTCTATAATCAATGCATACACACCATCCTGTAGTCACTCTAGTGGGTACTAATTCATTATCAACATTGGTAATGACTGTGACTCCTGATTTTTTGGGGACAACTTGCACAGGACTGTCTGATGAACTATCAGAAATGGGGTAAATGATACATGCATCTAATAACTTAAGGACTTCAGTTCTAACAACCTCTTTCATGTTAGGATTTAACCGACGTTGCATTTTCCTAGTCGGTTTAGTATTTTCATCAAGGTGAATGTAATGCATACAGTCTATTGGGTTTATACCTTTTATGTCTGCTATGGTCCATCCTAATGCTCTTTTGTGCTCTTTTAAAACTTCCAACAACTGACCTTTTTGTTCGTTATTGAGGAAGGAAGAAATGATTACTGACAGAGTGTTTTCTTCTCCCAAAAATACATATTCCAAAGTGTTGGGTAATGGCTTGAGCTCGAGTTTTGGTGGTGATTCTGATGATGGGCTGAGTTTCTTCCCTTATGGCGTTAGTTGTTCAACTCTTGACTTCCATTTATTTGTGTCAATGGATGGTGTTGAGTCAAGTAGGGCATTGACTTCATCGACTGATCTGTCAATATCAAAATCCAAACCAAAGTGCGTTTAACATGTTTGTAAATGGTCATCACTAAGGTTTGAAAGAAAATTATTATCAACTAATGTTTCTATTAAATTCACATCAACAATTCCATCATCTGCATTGTGAGGTTGTTTGGCAATGTTGAAAATATTAAGCTCCATGGTCATATTGCCAAATGACAACTGCATATTTCTAGTCCTATATTGAATGTGAGCATCAACAGTTGCCAAGAAATGTCGGCCTAGGATAATGGGGATGTGCTTCCTTGAATCCTGCATTGGTTGAGTGTCAATTACAATGAAATCAACAGGAAAATAAAACTTGTCTACCTGAATAAGCACGTCCTCCACAATTCCACGAGATATTTTTGTGGACCGATCTGCAAGCTGTAACACAACTGGAGTTGGGTACAATTCTCCCAGCCCAAGTTTCACAAATACAGAATAAGGCAACAGATTTACACTAGCTCCTAAATCCAACAAAGCATTGTCAATTGTGTGGTTCCCTATACTACATGAGATAGTGGGGGAGCCTGGATCTTTGTATTTTAGAGGCATCTTATGTTGGAGTATAGAACTAACATTTTATATTAAAAATGCCTTTCTCTGAACATGAATATCTCTTTTTTTAGTGCAAAGGTCTTTAAGAAATTTGGTATAAGATGACACTTGTTTTATAGCATCTAATAAAGGGATGTTAACACTTACCTGTTTGAAGATTTCTAAAATCTCACATGTGGATTTTTCTTTCTTCCTTTTAGCTAACCTATGAGGAAATGGAGGTTTAGGAACGTATTCTCGCGGGTTGGTTTCCTCTTTCTCTTCTGATGATGAGTTTTCAACATTCACAGGTACAATCTGAGTTGATTTTGTCACTGGCATCTCCACTTTGTTGTCAAATTCTTTTTCTTTTTGCAAGGTCATGACGGCTTTGACCTCTCCATATTGTTGTGGTGAACTGGTACTTGCTTCATGCACTGCTTTGGGATTAGGCACTGGTTGACTTAGAAATTTACATTTTTCAACAGTTATTGCCAATGTTTGAACTGAAGAAGCAAGTTGTCCCACCATTTTCTCGAGATTCGAAACTGATTGGGCTTGTGAGTTGAATCCTGCTCTCATCTCATTTTACAGTTTATCAATAGTGCGGTTCTGTTGCTCGATCCTGGAGTGAGTAAGATTCTTGAAATTATAAAATTTATCTTCCCATGGTTTGAGTTGAGAGTGGTTTCAGTTTTGATTGTATGGTCTAAATGGTGGCTGAGACGCTTGAGAAATTTGAGGAATTGGTTGGATTTTATGGAGGCGGGGCTAGGGTTGGCAAATAAATTCGGATCCGGCCCGCATCCGCAAGGATCCGGAAGATCCGGATCCGGAAAAATCCGGATCCGTAAGTGAAAAAATGCGGATCCGGATGTAATGAATTAAGATCCGTACGGATCCGGATCCGGATCCGGATGTAAGTACATCCGGAAAACCGGATATCCGGATCCGGTTAATTTTATATTAAATTTAATAAAAAAAAAAATATATATATATATATATAAAACTTAATCTAACCCAATCCCTAACCCGCATTCACATTTCACACGCCACAAAACATCTCACTTCGTGCAACCCACAAATCCCACAACACCCAATTCCCCAATTCCATAACGACGTCATTTGTTTTCCTCACGGCCTCGCTAAGTCTCGTCTCCAAGCCTCGATTTGAGTCTTTGTCGCTCCACGCCGGTCGTCTTCTCAAGCCTCGATTTGAGTCACCGCCCGCCGCCGTCTCGTCCTCCAAGCCTCGATTTGAGTCCGCTTTGTCGCCCACGCCCGCCGTCGTCCTAGTCTCCAAGCCTCGATTTGAGTCAGCCGCCCACGCCCGCGTCTAGTCTCAAGCCTCGATTTCAGTCACCGCCGCCCACGCCCGTCGTTGTCGAATCCTCGCCGAATCCTCCCAGCCGTCGAAACCTCGCATACACCGCCGCCGTTGTCCAAGGCTCGCTGATGGGATCTTACTTTTGTTCCCATTTTCCAGTCATTGAAGCCTTGCCCAAGCACGCCGCTACCATCGCCGCAAGGCTCGCTGATTGAGTCTTTCTTATGTTTCCATTTTTGGTGTTATTAATTGCATGGCTTTTTCTTTTCTTTTACCGGTTAATGATTTCGTATTTGGGTTGATTGTTTGATTCTAGTTAATGGGTTCAATCTAATTTAACATGTTTAAGTTTCAAATTTTCAACCGCGTGATTGGCTTAATGTAATTTTCTTTGTTGATTCAATTTAGTTTAATAGGTTTGGGATTCGGTTTTGGGTTTAGGTTTTAATAAATTGATGAATTTTTAAATTATATTTTTAATTTGTAAATTTAATTTTTGCGGATCCGGATATCCGGGATATCCGCCCGTAATCCGGACGGATATTACCCGCATCCGGATCCGCAAAAAAATTTGCGGATGCGGATCCGAATCCGGATATAAAAATCTCAATACGGATCCGGATGCGGATGTACCTATATCCGGATCCGGATCCGGATTTTGCCATCCCTAGGCGGGGCTGTTGGTCCATTTTGTGGGAATTCTTGAGACTATGAAAAATTAGGGTGGTCTCTCTATCCAGGATTGTATGTGTTGGAGTAAGGGTTGTAGTTGGATGGGTTGTAGTTGGATGGCTTTCTCATGACACATATGGCATTGGCTTGATCTGAATATGAGTCATGGTCATGTGGCTTTGTTGTTTTAGCAGTCATCAATGATGCTATTTGTCGAGAAAGACCTTCAACCATCTCTTTGACTTCTTTAATTCCCGAATTTGACTCACCAATGTGAACCTCATTTACTCTATTAATTCTCCTAGTATTTCTGAGTGATCGACTCCGTTGTTGGGAATTATCCGATTGTCGCTGGAAGAAATCCCAAATCTCTTATGTGCTTTTTGACATTAGCTCTCCTCCACTAGTCGCCATTAGCCATTCTTGCATATATGGCAATAATCCCTCCAAAAAGTATTGGTGTCATTTCTCGTACCCATGATGTGAACACTTTAAGAGTAGCCCATTGAATCGCTCCCATGTCCCGAAAAACTGCTCGTCTTCTCTTTGGGTAAACTCTAAAGTTTCCCTGCGAATAGTATTGGTTTTATGAACTGGGAAATATTTATTCAAAAATTTTGTTACCATTTGTTCCCATGATATAATGCTATTAGTAGGTAATGTATTAAGTCATAAACGAGCTCTATTCTTTAAAGAAAATGGGAATAATATGAGTTTAACATCATCATCTAAAAAATTCTCGTATTTAAAAGTTTGACAAATAGCAGGAAAATCGTTCAGATGATTATGTTGGGAGACAATTTAGCACACTAGGTTTTAATTCAAAACTCCTAGCAGCTACATTTGGGTATCTGATGCATGATGTGCTCAAATTTGCTAAGGGACTGAAATAATCCTTAAATGTCCTCTTCTGTGGTTCTGCTTGTTGGTTTTGTAAATCCATTTCAATTTTATTTTTAAATGCAATTTGTTTGTGTGTGCGAGGTGTTTTCTTCAATTCAATGTCTAAATGCTCAAGATTAGGTGATAATGACCTTCGACCATGCATACAAAGAACAAAATAAATGAAAACAAAATAAAAAAATACGAATAAAACTAATAAAAATAAAGAAGAGGGAGAAATTACGATACTGACCTTTTTACGTTGTTACAATCTTACACTAAAAGCACACTCAATTGCTATAAGAAAAAATTACGTGAAACAAATATTAACTAAAATTAAAATAAATTACAAATAAAGATAACAAGATAAATAAAAAAAAATTACAAAGAAAAATAGCTACAAAATTAAATTACACAAATTTAAAGAGGAGAAAAAGAAATAAAATTCTAACCTTAAAATACAGATTCACTTTTTTTTCTTTTTTTTTAATGGAGAAAAAAATTACAAGAAAACAACAACAAAAATAAATATTAAAAAAATTAATTTTATAAATTAAAATACTTACCTCCCCAGTAACGTCGCCAAAAATTTGTTGTGCAAATTTTATTAAACTCGCAAGCGCACGAATCTATTGTAGAATAGATTAATGGTGATGAGTGTCGATCCCACGAGGAGGTGGATTTTAATTGTGTGTAGAATTAATTTTCTTAAGTGGGTGGATGGATTTATGGTGAAATGAATTTAGACTATCCTAGAATTTAAATTACAATGGCAGGTATAAATTGAAATGAAATCTATTGAAATAAAGCACTTGGGTATCTGGATCTGCATCAACATGCTCCATAGGCTAAATATTCATTATTAATGCCAATTAAATCATGAGGGGGGTTTCCACACCTCATGAACCACGCTCAAATAAATATGGTGCTAAGCGCTTATCGTGCCAAATAATAATAACCTTGTACTAGGGTGCCGGTTTAACCATGGCAGTATCTAGACAAGATTATTACTATTTATCGACGAAAAGTCAAAACATCCACAAATATTAGAGGATAAGAGAAAATAAATTTACCAAATTAAGCCCATGAAACGTGTTGAGACTTCACCTTCAACCCAAACTTGAAAGAAAATTAGCTACTCATTTTTTAACTAGGGGTAAAATGAGAATTTATTAAAATACGTAGAAAATACAATATGGAGAAGAAATTACAGAAAATTAAAAAAAAAATGGATTGAGGTATCAAATTGGAAAGCCCCTTTTATAGATCGTTAAGTGAATGATTAAAAGCAGTTGATTGTGCCAGTATCGTCATCAACAAGATCTTAATGGTGCGTTTACTTGGATTGGGAATCAATCCGAATCGAATGATTAATGGCGTTCTTCAAAATAAGAGAATCGAATAGAATGACCCATATATTGGGAATGGGGAATGGGAATTTTAACTGATTCCATGGGGGAGGGAATCAAGTTCCCATTCCTTGAACTACCCATTTTGCCCTCCCAAAATAAAAATACCCATTTTGTCCAAGTTATAATTAATTGGTATATTATTATAATTAATTAATTATTATGATTAATTAATATATTATTAACTATAATTAGTAATAATTATAGTTCTTGAATAAATAATCATAATAATTAATATATTATTAATATTATTACAATAATTAATACATTATTATTTTAATTAATTAATTAATATATTATTATAATTATAATTATAATTAATTCATATATTATTAATTAATTAATATAATTATTACTTTAATTAATATATTAACATATTATTAACAATAATTATTAATAATTATAATTTTTGAATAAATAATCACAATACTTAATTTATTGTTATTGTTATTATAATTAATTAATATACTGTTATAATAATTACTAATATAATAATTATAATTAATTCATATATTCTAATTAATTAAATACTTTAATTATTACTATTAAATAATATAATAATATATTATTTAACAACAATATATTAATAATTATAGTTCTCAAGTAAATAATCACAATAATTAATATATTATTATTTAATTAATTAATTAATATATTATAATAATTATTAATATAATTATTATAATTAATTCATATATTATAATTAATTAATATAATTATTACTATTAAATAATATAATAATATATTATTAACAATAATATATTAATAATTATAGTTCTCGATTAAATAATCACAATAATTAATACATTATTATTTTAATTAATTAATTTATATATTATTATAATAATTATTAATATAATTATTATAATTAATATATATATTATAATTAATTAATATAATTATTACTATTAAATAATATAATAATATATTATTAACAATAATATATTAATAATTATAGTTCTCGATTAAATAATCATAATAATTAATACATTGTTATTTTAATTAATTAATTAATATATTATTATAATTATTATAATTAATTCATATATTATTATTAATTAAGTAATATAATTATTACTACTAATTAATATATTAATACATTTTTAACAATAATTATTAATAATTATAATTTTTGAATGAATAATCACAATAATTAATATATTATTATAATTAATTAATTAATATTAATATTATTAGTTAATATATTTTTATAATAATTGTTAATATAATTATAATAGTTAATTAATAAAATTTTACAATTAATTAATATATTAGTTAATAATAATAATGATGACAATAATCCATTAAGTAATTTTTAGTAATTTGTTACAATCCAGCTCATTCCGATTCCGATTCCTACAGTTTAAGTAAACAATTTAATTTGATTCCCATTCCCTATTCCGATTCCAGCTCATTCCCATTCCTGTCCATTCCGATTCCAGCCCATTTCGATTCCAGTTTAGTAAACGCAACATTAGTTTTAACAGTACGCGGTTTGCACATGATTTGCACAGTAACACGGTTTGCACAGTAACACGGTTTGAATAGTGGCGGCTTGAATAATGACGCGGTTTGAATAGTAAATAATTCCATGTGTGTGCATGTACCGTACATAAGATTTTTGGTCCACTGAAATGCTGCCACGTCCTCCATCAACAGTACATAAGAATTTTAGTCCAATAGGATCGTGACACATCATCGGTCAATGCCACATCATCAGTCAACACCACATAAGCAACCAAATGCCACATCCTACTCCAATCAAACCTTGCCATGTTATCGGTCAATGCCATGTCATCGAACCGTATATGTGAACAGTGTTATAAATAGTAACATGACAGTACCGTTTGTATGAACAGTGTCATTTTTTCTTTTATACTCCTTCTAAGGTTTTCGATTGTCTTGAGTTTAAAAGTGATGTCCGTTTTGCTGTCTGATCACTTGTTCATTGTGAAACGATCATGATGTCCCTAAAATACATAAAATACTTAATTATAACAAAACACACATAATTAAATAACAAAAGATGTTGAAGTGTAAAATGACGATTTTCTCCTTTATAAACATACACTTTCTAACACTCAACAACCACAATTCTTTGATGGCAATAACTACCCATATTGGAAAACTAATATGAGAATTTATTTACAAGCTTTAGATTATGAAATTTGGGAAGTTGTGTGTGATGGTCCATTTATGCCTTTTACTAAGAATGAAGTAGGGGAAAATATTCTAAAACCTTCAAGGGAATGGAGTGAATTGGAAAAGAGAAAAGCTTCTCTAAATTCCAAAGCTATAAATGCATTATTTTGTGCGTTTGACATGAAAGAGTTTTATAGAGTATCTAGTTGTGAAAATGCTCATGAAATTTAGAATAAACTTGAAGTTGTGTATGAAGGCATAAATCAGGTTAAGGAGTTAACAATTTAGTAGATACACTCGTCAATATGTATTGTTCCAAATGGAACAAAGTAAAAGTATGTATTATATGTATATACGATTTACGGATATAGTGAACACTCTAGGAGTATTAGGAAAAACTTTTTCAAATAGCAAGAAAGTTAGGAAAATCATTAGGCTACTTCCAAGAGAATAGAGACCTAAGAGGACTACCATTGAGGAAGCCAAAGATTTAAATGCCCTACCTATTGATGATTTAATTGGCTCTCTTATTTTTTATGAGGAAGATTTGACAGCGGAAAAGGCAATGAAGAGAAGAAGAAAAGTATTGCTCTCAAAACTTCAAAATATGAGAGTGATGGGAAAAGTGAGCTGGATGATGAGGAGTTGGCTATGCTAGTGAGGAGGTGCAGAAAATTTTTCAAGAAAACCAGTGAGCGAAGAAAATTTAGAAACCTCAAAAACCAAAAGGAGAAGAAAGAGGTAATCACATGCTATGAATGCAAGAAGCATGGCCGTATAAAATTGGAGTGCCCACTTTTTAATAAACTCAAGAAGAAAGCCATGGTTACTATTTGGGATGATAGCGATGAAGATTCAAACGATGAAGAAGAGTCGCAAGAAGTATCAAACCTATCACTTATTTCAATAGGAGATGATGATTATCTCAATGAGGTAAGTGATCCTACTTACGATGAATTATATGATGCTTTTAAAGAATTGCATGATAAGGGGATGAAAATTGGCAAAACGAATGTATGTCTTAAAAAAAAATATTAGAGCTCAAAAATAAAAATGAATCTCTAAGTGAAAAGATTATATTCCTAAAATTAGAGAATAAAACATTGCATGATAGAGTTCTATTATCAAATGAGAAATCTAACACTTCACATGAGCATCTAGAATCACACATAGATAATTTAAAAAATAAAAATAAAATGCTTAAGAAGAAAAATAATGAGTTAAATGAGATCATTTTAAAATTTACAAATGGGCAAAAGATGTTGGATAACTTGCTTAATTCATAAAAATGTGTATTTAATAAAGGAAGACTTGGTTATAAGTCCAATTTGAAACAAAAGTATTATAAGAACTACTTTGTGAAGAGTACATCTATTAACAAGTAAGTTGTATGTCATTATTGTAATCAAGATGGTTATATAAAAAATAAATGTCCAGTGAAAAGAAATGCATATTATGGTGTGAAATGTATTTGGATTCCTAAAAAAGCCATTGCTAACACTCAAGGACCCAAAAAGTTTTGGGTACTTAAGACTTGAGAGTTTCTCTGCAGGGCTTGAAGAAGAAGAAAAATAAATGGTACTTGAACATTGGTTGTTCAAGGCATATGACCGGAAGCTATGCATGGTTTTCAAGTTTCACCCAAATTGAAAACGGTGGAGATGTTCCTTTAGAGACAATTAAAAGGGAAAGATTCTTATAATTGGAAATGTCGGTAAAGTTTTGTTAACCTTAATTGACAATGTATGCTTGGTTGAAAATTTGAAACACAACTTGATTAGTATTAGTCAATTGTGTGACAAAAGTTATAAAATTATTTTTGATAAATTTAGATGTGTTATTGAGAATGTATATGATGGCAAGATTTTATTTGTTGGAAATAGATGTGGTAATGTTTATACCACTGACATAGAATGTGCATCTACTCATGATAAATATTTTTCGGCATTGCATGATGATGGTTGGCTGTGGCATAGAAGATTAGGACATGCAAACATGGATTTAATTTTGAAGATTTCTAAAAATAATTTAGTTAAAGGTCTTCTAAAAATTGGTTTTCAAAAAGATAGAATTTGTGAAGCATGCCAACTTGGTAAACAAATCAAAACCTCATTTAAAAAAAAAAAATCATATTTCTACTTCAAAACCTCTTCAACTACTCTATATAGATCTATTTGGACCTTCAAAATATGCTAGCCTAAGTGACAGTATTATATTTTTATAATTGTTGATGATTTTTCAAGATACATATGAGTATTATTCTTAGCTAATAAGGATGATGCTCTTAATGTCTTTGAAGTATTTTGTAAGAAAGTTCAAAATGAAAAAGAGTACGATATTGTATGCATTATGAGTGATCATGGTAGAGAACTTAAAAATCATTCATTTGAAAATTTCTGTAATACTTTTTGCATTGAGCATCAATTTTCATCACCTAGAATTCCACAACAAAATGGAGTTGTTGAGAGAAATAATAGGTCGATTCAAGAAATAGCTCGGACTATGTTGAATGAAAATTCTTTACTTATGTATTTTTGGGCCGAGGCCATCAACACTACATGTTATATTTTAAATCGTGTGTTGATTAGACCTCATCTCAATAAAACACTATATGAGCTTTGGAAAGATAGAAAACTCAATATTGGTTATTTTAAAGTTTTTGGATGTAAATATTTTATTTTGAATATAAAAGATAACCTTGGTAAATTTGATCCAAAATCCAATATTGGTATCTTTCTTGGGTATTTAAACTCAAGCAAAACTTATAAAGTTTATAACAAAAGAACTCTAGTTATGGAAGAATCTATGCATGTTACGTTTGATGAATCTAACCCCTCCTCTGCAGAGAAAGTTGTTATTGATAATGATTCAGATGAAGAATAACACAAAATCATCAAAGGATAATCAAAAGAATGCACCACATGGAAATCAAGAGAAGCAACATGAAGAAACAAATACATAGCAAAATGAAGGTACTTCTAAAACACTCCCTGAAGAGTGGAGGTATATTTCTTCTCACCCTAAGGACTTAGTTTTAGGAGATTCATCTCAAGGTATAACTACTAGGTCATCATTTAGGAATACATGTGAGCATGCTGCATTTATATTTCAAATTGAACTAAATCTTTTGCAGATATTGAAAATAATAAATTTTGGATTATAGTAATGCAAGAGTAGTTGAATCAATTTGAGAGAAATAACATGTGGGAATTAGTTTTTAAACTGAAACATCAATCCATTATAGGCAATAAATGGGTATTTAGAAACAGAATGGATGAATCCGATGTGGTTGTAAGAAATAAAGCTGAACTAGTGGCTCAAGGTTACAACCAAGAAGAAGGAATTGATTTTGATGAATCATTTGCACATGTGGCTATATTAGGATCCATTAGGATGTTATTAGCATATGCATGTCATAAAGATTTCATTCTATTTTAAATGAATATCAAAAGTGTTTTTTTAAATGGTTACATTATGAAGGAAATGTTTGTGAAACAACCTCCTGGTTTTGAAAATGAAAAATTTTCAAATCATATGTGTAAGTTGTCTAAGGTATTATGTGGATTAAAACAAGTACATAGAGCATGTTATGATAGGCTTAAAAACTTCTTATTAGATAACGATTTTTCAATAGGAAAAACAAACACTACTCTCTTTGTTAAGCATAAGAACTAAGATAAACCCGATCAAATATAAAAAAATTCATTTAACAGCAAGCAAGTGTGACTCTTTAGGACAAGATTGAAATCTAGCACACATGCATACACTGAACATAATATCAAGCCTACTAGCAGTCAAGTAAAGTAAATATCCTATCATATCTCGATAAGTCTTGATGCTTGGAAGTCAATTGTAATCGTTTAAAGCTTTGGGAGGCTTGGATAGTGAAATGCTCAAGCTCGGTGTATTTGGAGGCGTGGACGTAGGCGAGGATTGCTGAACCACATAAAAATCTTCGTGTTAGTTTTCTCTTCCCTTACTCTTTTATTATCGTGATTTATTGAATTTATTATTTTCTATTTCATTAAGTCATTAGATTGAATTTGTGTGTGATTTGCTTAGTTTAATTTTTAAAAACCCAATTCACCCCCTTCTTGGATTACATAACTCGTATTTCAATTAGTACTTTAAATTTTCTTACTAATTTAATTTTTAGATTAGGCTAGTCTTACTATTCTGTTGTTGTGTGTATTCAGGCTAATATGGCTAAAATGACTGTTAATAAAGCATGCTTGCACTCTTAACTCATGCAGTTAGACTAGAGAGTAATCACTTGAGTGCTAGTGAAAAAACTAAGTTTAACTATGCTGGTCATGTTGCTCGACGTAGACCTACTAATAAGAAACTTAGGAGCTCAATTTAACAACTATTAGTGCAATTAAACAAAAACAATAATAAAAAAAATTGGACTAATGGTTCTTAGAATGGTAGTGGAGGTCGAGTTGGTCATTATAAAGGATCTTCATATGGTTAAGGAAGAGAAAATTGGAATATAGATTGGAACGGTGGAGTATCTAGAAACTTTCAAAGAAGAGGCGATGATGATGGTCCTAGAAACTGTGTAACAACAAGGCGTCTTAGATCTAGCTACTGCTGTTGCAACTTGCCAAATCTACTTTAAGTTAAAACAATATAGCAGCTAAATGTAGAAATAGGTACAATAGAGAATATGTTCCTCATTATTCACCATCAGACTATAATCCATTTCAAAACTCAATACCAAGAGCTGCCTATCTTGAAACTTCTAAAAGAGCAATGGCTTACCAAGGTGGTATGTAGATAGTGGAGCAATTCATCATCTCACTAGTAGTCTACAAAACTTGAATCTTGGAAGGGATTACTCAGATAATCAACCGTTACTTATTGGTACTAGTCAAGAATTACATATATCGCATATTGGATATGCATGCTTTAATATATCATGTGATCTAATTTTACACTTAGATGATATCTTATTATACCTTATATCACTAAAACTTCTATAAATATTTCAAAACTACTTAAACATAACGACATAATGATTGAGTTTGTTGCAAATCTTTGTTTTATAAAACTATAAGAAGAATGAAGTGCATCTAGCTTAGGGGATTGCTAGAAATGGATTGTATTACTTGCTATTCAAGAATGACTTTGTTTTTAATTCTAATAGTCTAGCCTATATGTTTAGTTCCCTGCTTTTTATTTTCAATAATATAGTTAGTGTCTCCTTAATAAGTTGAAAAATAAGGGTATGTTTGGTAACATTTTCTTGATAAGTGTTTTTTATTTTCCAAAAATAAAAAATACAAAACATGTTTAGTTAAGCCATTTTGTAATAAACAGTAAAAAAAAATGGAGAACAAAATATTTGTGTTTCCAAGATTTTGTAAAGAAAACTTAAGAATGCCAAATTGGGGTTCTTGAGCTGTTGGAGACTAAAATAAAAAAGGTAAGATGAAAAAGTATTCTGGACCCACCATTATTATTTATTACATTACTATTTTTTTAACTGTTTATTTAGATTTATTTTTACCTTATATTTTTCTTTAGAAAAATGGGTCACTTTTACGATTTCCTTTATCTTCTTATTCTTCTTCATTGACCGTGAACAGAGCTTTCTTCTTCCTCCCCACTCTATCAAGTAACAAGATCCAAGTATATTTTTGAATTTTGTGGTTTTGTTTATTGCACATCAAAATTTTATATGATTTTTTATTATGTGAAATATAAGATAAAGAACCTTTTTTTTTGTAATTTTTACTTAATGAGAGTGAATAATGGTGGATTTATTTTAAATTATTTTATTTAAGTTTATATGTGTTTATGTTTTGCATTTTAAGCATGTACTTTGCTGTATCTTTTTTTTTTTTGCATTTTGAGCATGATGACATTTTAAGCAAGCACGACTTCTTGAGTTGAGTGGTCTTCCAGGCTTCCTCGAATCGTTTTAGTCTTTATTCTTTAATCCTTGCTTAACTAAATTATGTATTGAATAAAGGGTATTTTGGTGTTGTCACTGATAAATTTTATTATAGCTTTTAAAAGTGTAGTCATTATTATTATGTATTGGTATAATTTGTAAGTATATGTTTGTGTTTTTTTTTAAAATGCATTAGAAGGAGATGGCCTCAACTGATGTTGACGCTGACGACAAAGCCGAATGATCCCCTGTGAATGAGTCAATATTTATTTGTATTTTACATGAACATGTGAAAAAGGGTGACCTGTAAACTTCTAACTTCAATAAAAAGGTTTGGTCCATGATTGATGATCAACTTTATCCTGAAACATTAAAGCGATATACTATTCCCAAACTTAAAGTAAAGTACAATCATTTACGAAAGAAAATCAAGAGTTTCTGAACTAATTAACCATACTGAATTTGGATGGGATTCTATTTCAAATATTGTCACTACAGCAAACGAAGTGTGGACTGAGTACATTAAGGTAATTTTGTAGTTTACAACCTTTTTTGCTTGACTATAAAAAAATGATATGCTTATCGAGAAATTAATTTAATTATTATTGTTATGATTTTTTTTATTTTTTTTTGCAATGGGTTCTAGGACTGAAACCATATCGTAAGAAAGTATTGGACCACTATGAGATTTTGGGAGAGATATTTAATATTATTACTGCAATGGTCAGATGCACTTTTCATCGAACCAATTACCTCCGAATTCGAATGAAGAACAAACAATACGTGAGGAAATGTTTCTCAATATAGAAGTGTATGTGAATACCAATAAGTTAGTTAATGAGTCTGAGCCTCCACTTGCTAATAGTAAAGGGAAGAAAGTCCATCGCAGAACTAACTAATCCCAATTATCTGAACCACGATGTTGGGATCAAATGGGAAAGGCCATTAAAATTTTTAGTGATGTGATGAGTGGCAAATTAGACAAACAAAAGAGTGCCAAAACTCAATAATCAAGTCATGTTGGAGAATATATTGGAAAAGCCCCAGGATTGTACTCTAGTGTAGAACGTATACAAATTGTTGAGAGCATTGGGGTTGATGATGACACCTACATGAACTTTCTAGACAAGATTCATGATAAGGAGCGAAGAAAAATTTTCCTTGCTATGTCTGATGATAGGAGGAAAGTTTGATTAAGCCGACTGAAATAAATTTTGCAACTTTAGAGGATTGCATTGTGATTAATTTTAATCATACTTTGCAATAGCATCTATGTTTATTGTTTCTTTATGTGTGTTTAAGTTTTTATTTGATACTTGACTATTTTCTAGTGTTTATGGTTAGTTTTAAGCTTTGGGGTATTGTATAAACTATGTTATTGAGTTAAAACTCCACAACTATGTATTAATGTTTTTGTTATTGTATTAATATTGTTATACAATATTTATAACATTTCTATTTCAGTTGATTAATTGACCCCTATATATTTATCCATTATTCCAATTGGATTAATATTTTCTTACTTTTAATGAATGTCTATACAACAGATATCATAATGGAGGAAAGTGATTCAAATAACTCATCATATAGTGATGAGTCAGATAATCCATCGTATAGTGGTGAATCAGATGGTGACTTAGAGCTTGATGAGATTGTAGTAGGCATGCTCTTGTTGTTGAACATATATTCTTATTATCTGCAATCTCGACAACATAGAAGGCTACAAAATATCTCTACCTTAAAAGAATGAAATTATGTGCAAGAATTATTGTTTGGGCATTCAGATAGGATGTATGATTTATTTCGCATGGACAAACATGTATTTTTAAGATTATGTGACACTTTTAAAAAATTAGACTTGTTACGAAATGAGAGAGAAGTTGGTGTACATGAAGCTGTGGCAATCTTTTTATTTATTGTGTCACATAATATTCGTATGCGTGTTGCTATTGATTGATTCCAACACTCGAATGAAAAAATTCATAGGCAATTTAAACGTGTTCTTAGGGCAATATGTTCTTTGGCACCACATATTATTCGTCCAAGAAACCAAGGAGAGACACCATGTGAAGTTAGACATAACCTAAAATACTATTCATATTTTAAGGTATGTATTTATAGCTAAAGGCAGTGACAAACATTATAAATATAATAAATATTGTTTTAAATATTTTATTTATTATTTTTTTTAAGGATGCATGGGTGCAATTGATAGAACTCATATATCTACATGGACACCTGCTAAAAAACAAATATCATACAGAGGCAGAAAAAGTTATAATAACACAAAATATTATGCGCGCATGTTCTTTTGACATGATATTTACATTTGTATATACAGGTTGGGAAGGGACAACTAATGATTCAAGAGTTTTCCTAAATGCGATAAGGATGGAAAATCAATTTCCTTTGTTGGTAGAAGGTATGAAGTAAAAATATTTTTTTTTAAATGAAATTATTTTTAAAATCATTTATACGAAACTAACATACATGCATATACTCATAAATAGGATATTATTACATTGTGAATTCAAGATATATAAACATGCCTGGATTTTGCCACCATATAGAGATCAAGGTATTGCTTACATGATTATAGAGGAGCTCAAGGAGCATCAATAGGGCCAGCATAATTGTTCAACTACCGGCACTCTTCATTACGAAATGTAATCGAACGGTGTTTTGGTGTTTTAAAGGCTTGATTTCCAATATTGATTGTTGTGCGTTGTAGACAACAACTTATCCTTATTACTTGTTGTGCGTTGTATAATTTTATTCATAGAGAGGCCCAATATGACAGATTATTCGAAGAGTTTCAACTAGAAGATATGATATTCGAGAACAGAATGAAGGAAGATCATTGATAGATATAAATTTATCTGATCAAGAGTACATATGGCAAATGAATGCCACTAGAGATATGATTGCAAGAGCATTATGGCATGACTATACACGACATAATACGTATGTTAATTTTTATTTGTTATATAGTTGAGTTTCCAATGTTATTATCATCATTAAATATCCTATAACTAATTTTTTTTTTATTTGCAAGTGACGCCCTTCATGTTGAAAGGAATAAATATAGATATTTAGTAATGTTTTGGATGTAAATATTTTGTACTCTTTTGTTCTTTATATTTTGTGTTGTAAAATATAATTAGTACAAATAAACTACTTAAACGTCTATAATAAATATAATTGTAGTAGTTTTTTTTAATTTTGTTATGCTAATTATTTTATTTATTATTTTGTTTTCTTAAACTTAATAAAATATAAGAGGGTTTTCTAAATTTTTTTTTTGTGTGAAATTTGATTTCATTTTGATTAAAATTATAATAATAAAAGATAAAATGTATAAATAAATTGCAGAAAAATTATTTTACAAGATATTCTATAAAAAAATCTATATTTTCAGACAAACAACCAAATGCATTTTTACTGTTTTTCACATTTTCAGACAAACGACCAAATAATTTTTTATTGTTTTCATTTTCATATACCGTTTTGTAAAGACAAAACCAAACAAGTTTACATTTTAAAAACATCACATCAGAAACATCATTTTCTTTTTTTAAAATAAGAGTAAAAAACATTAGTTAAAAAACATTAGCAAACATACTCTAAGAATTCACTCAATTTATCATTTTCTAGTGTCATGTGGATACTGCTAAATCAGTTGTATCTATAAAATTGTTGCATTAAAGATTTGATCATCTAAATAGACATGTGTTGAAATATATATTGCATTCTTATGCACTTAACTCTTCTGTACTTGTACATGATTTTTGTCAGGCTTGTCAATATGGTAAAATAATCAATTTCGTTTCTATTCGACAATATTAAAACATCAACTCCTTTAGAGCATGTTCACATTGATCTTTAAGGTCCAGCACCTATATCTTCTCTGCACGGTTATAAGTACTATATTCGTTCTATAGATTATCATACTAGATACTACAGGATATTTCCCTTAACCCTAGATCAAAAGCCTTAGACACCTTCAATTACTTCAAAACCTTGGTTAAAAACAGTTTGGTTTTGATTTGAAGTTGCTGCAGCTTGAATAGGAAGTGAATATAGAAGTTTTGAGACCTTTCTTTAAGAAAAAAGGAGAGGTATAGTCATCCTCGCACTCACCATCAATATTGTATGGTTAAAAGGAAGCATAGGCATGTTTTCCAGGCATGGCTGACTTCGCTTGCACAAGCTAAAATACCTTTGTCCTTTTGGTAGGAATCATTTCTGACAGCTTCCTTTCTTATATGTCCTCAATAATCTTCATCTTTGAGAAATTTCATGGTACAAAACTTGATTATCAATTCCTGGTTGTTCCTGTTTTACTTTAATTAGACCTTATGCCAAACACAAATTTAACTCCTTTATTTGGACCTTATACCAAATACAAATTTAACTTTAATACACAAAAGTGTCAAATGATTGATTACACACAAATGATTTAAGTATCTTAACTTTATAGGAAAAAGCTATCTTGTTAGACATATGCAATTTAATGAGCCTGAGTTTACATTTTCTAAACATTTTTCCTCAAACAAATTGATCAAAATGTGTCATCATTCCAATAAATTTATGTTGCGTTTACTAAATTATAATCAGAATGAGTTGGAATCGGATTGGACAGAAATCGAAATGGGCTGGAATGAAAATAGGAAATGACAATCAGAATAAGTTGCTTACTTGAACTGTAGGAATCGAAATCAAAATGAGCTGAATTGTCATAAATGTGTTTACTTTGTCTTGGAATTGGAATCAAAATCGGAATGAGTTAGATTGTGATAAATTATTAAAAAGTACTTAATGCATTATTGTCATAATTATTATTTTATATTTTAATTATAGTGATTATTTATTCAAAAATTAATTTACTTAATGTATTATTGTCATAATTATTATTTTATATTTTAATTATAGTGATTATTTATTCAAAAATTATTATTATTATTATTATTATTATTATTATTAATTGTTGTCAAAAATCTATGGATATGTTAATTAATTGTAAAAATTATTAATTAATTAATTATAATAACTATATTAATAATTCTTATAAAATATACTAATTAATAATATTAATATTACTTATTTAATTATAATATCTTAATTATTGTGATTATTTATTCAAAAACTATAATTATTAATATATAATTGTTAATAATGTATTAATATATTAATTAATAATAATATAAGAATTAATTATAATAATTATATTAATGATTATTATGATAGTATATTAATTAATTAATTATAATAATAATAATATATTAATCATTGTGATTATTTATTCAAAAACTATAATTATTAATATATTGTTGTTAATAATGTATTAATATATTAATTAATAGTTATAATTATTATAATTTAATTATATTAATTAATAATAATAATTATATCAATGATTATTAGGATAGTATATTTATTAATTAGTTATAATAATAAAATATATTAATTATTGTGATTATTTATTCAAAACTATAATTATTAATATATTATTGTTAATAACATATTAATATAGTAATTAATAGTAATAATTATATATATATATATATATATATATATAATAATAATAATTATAATATATGAATTAATTATAATCATTATATTAATAATTATTATAATAGTATAGTATTTAATTAATTATAATAATAATTAATAAGTATTGTTAATAATGTATCAATATATTAAATAACTATAATATACTAATTAATCAATTATAATAACATATTAATTAATTATATATTTGGCTTTTTTATTTTTGATATTTCTATTTTTTATTTAAAGGAAGGGCACTTTAGGAATATTTGAATGTCAATGGGGGCAAAATGGAAACTCTTAAGAATGAGAGATTGATTCACACTCATGTAAAATCGATCTCATTTCCATTCCAAATAATATTATTGGTATGATTCGATTAGATTCATGCTCCATTTTTATAAAGTAAACGTTGTCAATGATTTTAATTTCATATTCCGATTCACCAAATTGAAAAGTAAACGCAGCATTATTCTTTTTTCACAATTATCCCATCCATCATGGTCATTCAATACAGTAGCTCTGCACAATCCTGTATGAATTCTCTTGTTTTAGGTGCAAGTCCTGATTCTGATAACCACCTCGTTTATGTGTGCAACACTTTTCAAGTACTTCTATATCACTTAATCAGTCCCATTAAGAGCAATTATCACAACTAGTTTAAAATGCTCAACCAATGGTTACCAGGTCTAAAGTCGGTGTGTTTAAGCCTAAATCGCAATTAGTTGTCACATAAGACCTTGAACCTTAATCTGTCAAGACAAATTTAACAGACTCTAAATAAAGACAAGCCATGTAAGCAGAATTCGATGCCATATAGCGAAATGAAATTAGGGTTCTAATTTCTAAAGAAGCTGCATGAAAAATTGTTGGGATTAAATAGGTGTCCAAACTAAATTATAATCCTAATTGTAGCATGTCCCAATACAAGGCCAGACAAGTTGTAAAGGACTTATCTTTATGCACCAACCAGAGGGTTTTATCCATCCTCAACACCCTTCTCCTTTCTGCAAACATACTAAGACTGTTTATGGCTTTAGACAAGCACTAAGGACCTGGTATGACATATTGAAAAAATCACTGTTACAGTTTACCACTTTTGATTAGGCACATAAGTTTTTGTTCATTATATAGCAACTGACATAGCCTTGGTTCTCATTTATGTAGATGGCATATTGGTGACTGGTTCAAATACCAAGCTTGTGGAGAATGTAATTCATCAGTTAAGATCTGAGTATGCCTTCATAATCTTGGAGAGTTCAATTATGTTCTTGGTTTTGAAGTTATACCCCTTTTTTTTAAAGTATTGCGTCTTTCTTACACCAATGTATAAGAGATTTGTTCACGATAGTTCAAATACTAGAAAATAAAGACTATCAAACTCCTATGAGTTCCATAGAGAAATTAGTCAAATATTAAGTTGACAAGGCCTAAATTGCCTTCATAGTGAATAAACTCAATTTCTTGCTGCTCCTTTAGTGTTTCGTTGGCATGCCTACAAATAAGTGTTAAGATACCTCAGTTTACAGTAAACTATGGATTGCAGTTTTACAATATTGGCACTCACTCTCACAGTTTTCTTAAAGGTAGATTGGGGATTAGACTTAAATGACAGGAAGCTAGTAAAAGTTGTTTACCTAGAAGACGAATACTCATATTGGTAGAGGAAGCTTTCTTGTAGTTTTGCTTCTTACTCTAATGATGGAGAAAGAATTGTCAGAAATCCCTTGGTCCATCCAAGAAAGGCATGGAAGTTTTTGACATTAGTGAACACTCACTCCGCTTTTTCTTTGCCAAATTGGTCGTTTTGTTTTTATATGATATTCTTTACTTCGCACAGTTGGATTATATATATACATATATATATATATATATATATATATATATATATAAAACTCAATAAGGGATGTATCTCTTAAATTAAGCTATCACAGTTTAAATCAATTACAATTATTTTCCTCAGAGGCATGACTAAGACATAACTTGCCTTATAACTCAAGAGTCATATACGCATTAAAGGTTTGATACACAGCCATCAATAGTCTATAAATAGATTCTGTTATACATATTTCAAATATTTCAAATCATCTAAAATTATGAGTTTAATACATTGAAAGTTCTTAGAAACTCCTTTGTTTCATTGGCTCTTGGTTATAAGTGATTTCTAATGTAACAATAATTCTCCCAAGATTACTTCTATAGAGACCAACGTACTTAGAGAACAATCTAATATCATGGTCATCTAAGAAACAACACATAGTTTCCAAAAGCACAGCAAAGTCTGGGTTCAGGGCATTAGCTTTAGCGACCTCTGAAGTGCTTTGGATTACTTATTTGATTCAGGAAACTGAGAGTATCTTTGCCGCAAATTCCCGTTCTTAACTGTGATAACAAAAGTGCAGAAGCTTTGGCCAGCAATCCTATGTATCACTCCAAGCCTAACATATGAACTTGATATATTTGTTCGTGAACATATAGCCCAAAAAGAGCTTCATGTCAACCATCTTCCTAGCCATGATCAGGTAACAGGTGTGCTTACTAAACCTCTGGCCTTTGATCAGTTTGACAAACAAAGATTCTTAACGTGCTTCACAGACCTTGAGCTTGAGTGGGACTATTAAAGAGAATATAATTGAATTGATTAGTTACTGATTAAGTTTGTTAATCAAGTTAGTTACCAGTGCTGATAAGTTAGCTAAGTCAACAGAGTTGGTTATATTGTTGAGAGTTTATTAGAGCAAGTTGCTTAGCTTAACAAATTATATAGCTCATGCTTAGTGTGTAGATCATTTTAGGTCTAAGTATAAATGTAAGTGTAATCAGCAGAAGTAATACAACTCTCATATTCATTGTTATTCACAAATCAGTTCAATTTTTCTCTCTGTATTTTCTTCTCATCTCCTTTTTTTTCTCAGCTTCCACACACACACTCCAACTTTAAGTGTCACCCTCCGCAGAAACCACTCCAAGAAGTTCAAATTTCTTGCTGGTACTAGGTATCTTAAATCTCGAGTGCTGCCATTATATGCCTTATCTGTGAACACAATAGTCGTCAACACATACACATGCCTTGACCTTGAGTACCATTGACTACGGCTGATCGAGTAGTGTTCTGGGCCTCCCCTTAGGGGATCATCGACGACAATTGACATAAACAATGCCGAATTGACTGAATGTCCAATATTGCTTGCCTGCAGTGCCAGCTATT